>OX459005.1:8019818-9219818 GCA_949774965.1 Diarsia brunnea | reverse complement strand
AGCTTATTACCCGACGCCATCTATTGAGAACGGCTTTACAGGGAAATCCCGAATAGCTTGTAGACGGCGCTCAATTTAATAATATCTGCTCGCAACTTATTTTTTAACTTTCCGCTTAACAACCTTATTGGGTGGATTTACAAGGTAAAGGATTTATGTTGCGATTTTGTTGCAATATTCAGGTTCGAAAGTAAATGATCTTTATTATAAATATTGCATGACTTTACTAACCACAAACTTTCAAAATCACGTGTAGAAGGGCTAAAGATTCGTTTAAAACAGGAAAGTAAAAAATTGCCTAAAATTTTACGCAACCTAAATTAATCAACTTCCAACAGGATAAAATAACATCATTAATACCTACTTTGTTGTAACTCGCAAATTGATTAGCTGGTCCCTTTCAAACTTTCTGCTTTGTTATTTAATCAAAGATCTAAATGTTTCGCATACTTCCTCTTAAACTCCGAACTTTAAGTATTTAAAAAATTGACAACTTAAGTTCGGAAGGAAAAAATCCCTTTCCAACTTGTAAGTACATATCAAACGAATAAGTTAACGTAGTAAAAGGAGATGCTAATTAAAGTGTTCCTAAGTTTGTCAGATGTTGTGGTGTGCCGGTGTGCGCGGCCAGACGAAGCCATCTCCGTGGAAACTTTTATCCCTGGTGGACGGCCAACTTACAATCCAAGGAAATAGTCCCGCTCTAGACTGCCACTTAATTTAACATAGAACTACTCATCAGGTAGATTGTAGTCTCCCACTTACAACTAATTGATATTGAAGTCAAAGACTGCAATTATTCGGGAGATGACAGAGCGTCCACTTCTAGCCATGGAAGTTAAATCGTGAAACGAAATTATAGCTTCCGGATTGAAACTACCGCAAAGGTAACGGAAAGCCGTAGCTAAGAGCTGCGTATTTGTAAGTCACAGACGAACCGGATACAATTACAGACGGCAATCGTCGCGGCGACCGTAGCGTAGAAATATAAGCTCTCTTATCCGTAATGGAGCGGCTCTCTCTCATTATTGCGGTCCGGCGACGCTCGCCCGGCTCTGTGGCGAGTGTGATGGCCGCCTTGCGGATTGCGACCTCTCACACCACACTTTAAATATCAACATTAAATCTTTTTACCATTCTTGTCCCGCACTACACTAGTTCAAGACTGTCCGTTTCAGATTTTTCATCAATTTGTATCTTTATAAGTTATTTTGTATTCCTTGTTGTACGAGCATTTCAGCCAATTGCTTCCTGTTTCCACTTGAGCGCGAGTTATCGATGCGAAACAATAAGCAATATTATTACAGTTCTATTGGATGCAATTCAATATATTTTAATACAGACCCGATGGAGTCACAAGGGGGTATTCAGGTGCTTTTGTATGATTTAACGTTGGTCCTTAAAACGAATTCACAATAGATAGTTGTGAGTGCTTTCAGGTCTCCATCACGTTTATTTCAACGCACGATCTAGTTTTATTGTAGTACCTTCATGTGAAAGCCAATACACAACGCGTGGAGTGGTTAATGCGTCGACCGTAATATCAATAAAGAGGGCGACGGAAGGTGGAACAGGGGTGCTGAACACCTATCTCCTCCTCCAGGTGTCGCCTTCGTGTCGACTTTCTTCCGATACTTAAAATATGGCGTGTCATTTTCTCGGCTCCGGTTACTCGTTTGTACACTGAGATTTGTTCTACGGTTGTTTAACGAAAATCGTTCCTGTAATCCGATGCTTACGCGGTATTTATAATTTGGAGAGGTGATTACATTTGAGTGAGCGGAAACCCGTACTCGGCCCACAGACACAAATCTTAAAATAATTGAGCCATCTATTGGTCGAGGAGTGAGACGATTTTATGAGTGACTGTCCCGTTATTTCTGAAATATTGACCATGAAATATAACTTGAAACGTGTGGGTGTGTGTACTATTCTTAAAGGGAAAAAAAATATTTTCTTGTGTTTAAATACCTAGCAAAAGATATATTTTCTTTACATAAAATAACACTTTTCAATGTCTATTTCTGTTTGCTCGTCGCGGTATTGTTTGCCTATTTAAATATGTGTCAGGGATTTCTCTCCCCCATAAAAAGGGTGATAAAAGCTTGCTATGTCAACACGCTGTACAAAAGTAATCTCAACAGTTTTTCTTCTTTTTCCTTCGTCCTCACTTTTTGCAAAATTTTCACAGTTGTTGAACAACATACTTAGAAATGCTCTTTGGTTACGAGGGTAAAACAAACTTTTTATCGCTTTTAATAAATGGGCCAGTATTTTGGGCCTCTAATTGTGAGTCAAAAAACACGTTAATAGTAACATTTCGTACATAATTATACAAAATACAGCAAACATGTAATGTTATGATGTTGATAACACTCGTGTGGCCAGTGAGCAGTGGACAGTAAAGCCACGGAGGCTGTCACAGAGTGCCACACACACACGACCGTGGCGTACCATGCGAACCACCACAATTAGGCCGAGTGCACACGCTCGCATATACACGTTCTATTACACACTCGATGGACGACTAATTTATTCAGTAGTATATCAATAACATTCTATAAAGTAGAGCGTATTCTCGCTAAGCTTTTGTTCTGTGCATATATTATGTGGAGTAGAAAGTTCCATAAATTAAAAGAGGACTTCAAAGCAGTCGTAAAAGTGGATGTTGTGAAAGGTGCATCATCGCTACACCGCGCACCGTAACGCAAACACTCACTATAGAAATAAACCTGACGGACCAGATTTGGAGATTCACTGCATTTCATTTGAAAAAACTTTGCTGTTTTTTTTGTGTTTACTTATTCACTAAAGTCATTCTGGTTTCCGGTAATGTGGCTAGACAGTCAAAAATGACATTCAGAAACAAACCTCGCCAAAACTGTGCAAGCAATCAAGCCAAGTAACGAATAAGATTATGACAACCTTAATGAATATCTAAATGTAATGCTTAAAAATAACCCGGCAATATCCAATTTAAGTTTAATTTTCAAACCATAAATTCGGTTTAGCTCCCCGGAGCGGCGTGGGATTGAGTCTCTGACTCGCCGCAAAATTGCAACCAACATTTTTATCCCTTTGTATTGTACTTCGGAAATTTAAGAGAGGATCCCTCTATTCTTTGTAATTCTGTAACTCGTTTTGATTGTCTATCGGCAAAGCACTCTGTTAGCTATTATTTTCATTGTGGTTGAGGATTCTGAAGTCTATTGTGGAACTTCTAAAATGTTCTTGTTTGTTTTAAAACCCCTGTTTTGTGAATTAATAATGCTTATTTGTACATTTTGTGCCTTTTAACAACGTTTCATGTAATTGATTCGAAGAAATATCATTATTAGTTTAAGTAAAACTATACTTGTTGAATAAATAATAAAACAGACATTGTTCTTTATCAATTTTAGAATCAAGGTAACTGTTATCCCAGGTGTGAAAAACACATCTGATAAATAATTATAGCTTAGGCTGAGGTTGTCTAGCAAAACACGGGGAAGCATTTACCCCTCGCGCCAAATTAAGTTTGCGAACACAATTTTTCTCTAAAAAGTAAATTTATTTACATCTCGGCCCCTATATACCAAATAGCTAGCGCGCACCTATTTTTACAATATTTATTTTACCCGGAATAAAAATTTCATTCAATTTACTCTTTATAAGTTTTCTTTTCTATATTAAGTACTGAGACCGTATCTCCTGCTACCGTAGCTGCTCGATAGCGATAGCTGATGAAAATTCTGATATCTCTACTTTAGGTAATAAGGTTTCATGCAAGTAGGTACCAAGTATTGTGAAATCTAACAATAGCGGACAAAAGAACTGAAAGTACAATCTTTCCACAAGAAAAGTAATAATTTTCCACGTGATTTCTACTCCTAATCCTCTAAAATACGTTGGTCTTTACAACGTTTCAAAATGTTGTTTCATATAAAAGGTAAAATTAATTTCAGCTGCACGCGACGTGCAGTGGGAGACTCAAGAAGCCACACAAAAACAACGATGTAATTCTTTAGCGCGAAACATTTTATCCTAGTTAAGGAAACCGCGTCGTCGCGCACACATGAGCTAACTCTCCGGGGCTGCATTTGCAACGTGACATTTAAATATGAATATGTCGTTGCCGCCGCTTCCGTATGAGCCAGCTAATAATCTGTGATTTTTCCGCACATCTGCTCCCATGCATTGCACGCTGCCTTAGCGCAGCGACGCCGACGACGAACGACTGCCGCATGTCGCCTTCAACACGTTGCAATTAAAGCTTCGATGCATAAAAGACTTGCAAATACGTGCTTCACATATCGTTACACGTTACGCTTCTGTCGTCAATCTCACTTTATCGGAACATTCTTACTACGAAACGATTTCACAAAATCATGCCGTAGTGGAAACTTTTCTTCCGTGGCTCACACTTTCTTGTAAACTTACAAGATAACAACCCCGCGACAGGCATTTGTTTGGGAGTAATTTGAGTCACCGGCGACGGAAAAGCATTTTCTCACAAATTGATGTCACTCCACGAACGATAAAAGTTTTGATTCTTGTAAAAGTAAAAAAAAGCGCAATAGTTCGTTCACCTGTAGCTACTTTTGGAAATATACTCATATTCAAAGGTATTGGATCTACAGATACATTTATTTTGCTCAATAAAACACAAAATAAAGTGAGTTTGCCATATAAATGTAATAAATTATCCGAATCATTACCTTAACGCCTTCCCCCCAGCCGCATTAAACCGTTTCCCCACGTGGAATTCAAATTGCGCTCACTTTACGTCGACAACATTTCTTCCTAGTTACTTAGAGGTGACAATCGCAAAAATAAAGTGAGTACCCGACAACATCCAATAAACTGATTCCGGCCAAAGGAAGCAAGAAGATAACCTACTTACTGATCCGGCGTATTCTATTTGCCTGTAATAATCGCGATGACAATCTCATATTACATAAAAGATTTGCCCCTCTTTTCGATCGAAATACGATTTTCTCCCTTCGGAGCGATTGCCGCTCGTCTCGAATTTTTTCGTCATTGAAAATGGAGCCACTACTATGGGATATTTTTGAATGTATTCGAATGAATAAGAAATTTTGGCGCCACGGAGAATGCATAATACGTAGGCTGGGAGAAGGGCGGCTGTATCTTACGGGCATCTGGCGGATAATAGAGGCAGGAGCCTCCATGGAAACCTTGCACGACCATTAATAAAAATATACACGTAATTGTTTGCTCGTACAGACTACGATATTGAAGCTTTGAAATACAGAAATAAATAGTATCCTTGAGCCAAGGAAGCTTCTTGTTGGTTCTTGAACAAATTGTTTACTGAAATATGAGATGATCAATTAACATTTAACGGATGTTGCTAAATAATGAAGTTGTAGTTGATTATCTTACTTGATACAAAGTCTTGTAATGGATCGTTAGGCAAATCCTGTTTTCAAATCCTGGCAAAAATGTTTTAAGTATCATATAAGTGTAAGTTTACATAATAGTGTAAGTTTACATATATTTTAAGTACATGTAAGTATGTCTAGAGACTCACCGACCCCACAGTCAAACCATTGCCCCGGTTTTGTGGGGCTTCACTATCACTATCACTACATAGTATAAAACAAAGTCGCTTTCTCTGTCCCTATATCCCTATGTATGCTTAAATTTTTCTTCCAATCTTCTTCTCTCTTCTTTTCTTTTTTTTCTTTCTTCTTTTTTAAACTTTCTTTCTTTTTTTCTTTCTTTTTTCTTCCTTTTTTTTTTCTCTACGGATTTTGAAGCGGTTTTTTTTAATAGATAGAGTGATTCAAGGGGAAGGTTTCAGTATATCATTAGACCGACATCCACGCGGGTGAAGCCGCGGGCATCAGCTAGTAGTTTAATAAGTTAACCTTTTGGAATAAATATAAATAAATAAAAATGGTCTATCACAGTTTCTGTTTTCAGTGTTACTGCTTAAAATATCACGTTTTGTACTTTTATAGAAGTTTGTATGTTAAAGTCACTAATGTGTTAATTAAATACATAATATATTTACCAGCAACAGTTGCCGCATTCTCTCCTGAAATTAATTAATATTTACCAATTAATTATTCGTTTAAATAATAGATTCCATAACCACCATAACGTGACATCAATTACACTTTATGCGTACTTAACTAAATTTCAATCTTGATAGAACTCGGGTCTCGTCAAACAACCCCTCACAAATTGTGCTAATGTGAGTACACATCCAATACTCCTCTAACACTATTCAAACAAAAGTAGGCCGCTGGGTTTCGGACTGTTATAGAGACACTGTCACGATGCGTGTAATGTACTCTGTAAAGGTACAACTTGACAACTGCGAGATAACGTGAAAGTGAGCGAATTTGGTAGTCGGCAGCGCTTTGCAGCATTAGGCTTGGGAATAAGTTTGTTCATTACGAGGGGAACAATGCGGTAGGCTCGACGGCAGCGGAGGAAACGTGCGCCGACGCCGCGACAATGGGCCCGCCGCCTTATCGCGCCGGAACGCGTCGGGCCGCGCGACGCGCCCCGCGCCCCTCTCCTCCGCCGCGCCGACTTGACGTATGAGCACTGAATAAATGGGAAAACTTTTAGCTGCCGTTATGGGAGAACGAACAATTGGTCATCTGTTGCGGAGGAAATGCTTAAACGTCTGTTAATCTTGAACGACAGACAGACGATAGGGGAGACAAACTCTTTGTTCAACTAATTGTTACTGCCCTACTTATTCTTAGCGCCTTTTTTGTGTTGTTACATCTTATGAGTAATGTGATATAAGAACAAAATGTTCACATTTTTTGTGCACCAAAACAGAAGGACTAATCTGTTATTTATTGTTGCGTTATGTTTTGTGTGTCGTTTACTTTCATAAAATTTGTAAGTACCTACCTATATAAATTCGTTGAAGAATTTGTTTATGCTTAATTTTTATATTTGTGTTTAATTAACAATGAATAGCGAAAATCTTGGACGTAAAATAGGATTTATTTCACTCTCAGTTAAAGACTAAAAAAAATAAAAGAGAAAGATTTTCAAGTCACCACCATTTTAACGCAGTGGTCGCAAAGACAGTCGTAAAGTCGTTTGTTTACCAAGCGAGGGCACTACCTAATTAATTAATTGCCCATTCATTTGTTAATTAAATTCATGGTAAGTTTTGCTTCCCAAGAAAAGTAATCATCATTTTCTTTTCACTTAGAAGTCTTATGAGGATCAAAACCAAAAATGTTTAGAGTCATAAGTTAACTTGTAAAAACTTGGGAAAGTTAAAATGCAACTCGTGAACTGATTGCAACTTTGATTTATGACATAGTTAAGTAGTTTAATTATGTTGTACCTGAATGAGTACGAATAGAGTAGAAATGAATGAACCCATTTTGGGTTCCAAAATATTAATAACTTGGCATGAAATCAATAACATAGGTGGAAATTGCTTCTAATCATCCATAAGTCCGTGTATATAGATTGGTGCTCGTGACTGTACCTAAATAAGTATCAAACGATTCTGTTTGACTGATGGTGAAGAAAGAAAAAAGAAGACTTCTAAAGAAGAATCCGCATATAATTCGGGTTTCGCGATGACGGAACCGTGATTAAATTGGTTCGTTGTCGACGAAACCTGCAAAATGTGCGGCGATCATCACGCATCACGCAGCAAGCCTACACTTCAACACACCGACCGAGCACACGTCACGATAGAGAAGACCGCCCAGCGAAGGATATCATACAATTAAATCTCATGCAACTTGTTAATGTAAACGCAGATAAAATGAAAACCTACCTATGTATGCCAGTTATATTTCCACATTCTGAATACTCGTGCCCTATAGTTTATTTTGAATGTGCAAGTGCTTTTTTAATTTGACAGGTGAGTGCACACGCCTTACTCCCGCCTATTGTGTTGTAAAAGTATCGAAATTGAACGAGCGCTGTCCATTTGGAGGCTGTATGGAAGCCGACAATAACTGGGTGGCCATTCGTTTCTCGCTCTCTGAATATCCAAATGATTTTTTTCACAATTTCATTTCATTGACTGGTGTAAATGGCGAGCGTTGATTTCTGTTGGTCGCGTGTGTAGTGTTGGCATAGCGGTAGTGCGGAACGCCGATAACTGAATTATGACATTCTGTAACTGGATATTTGGAACCTAATAGATTTGGAGTAATGAACGGATGCCTAGTTTAATTAGTCAGTGTCAGCTGGTTTACTGGTTTGTCTCAACGGTGGAATATAATTGAATGAGTCTACCGCATTGCATATTGTATCCCATGTAGGTAAGTAAATGCTTAGGTAGCACTATAGTAAGTACCACTTACGAAGAAGGGATGCCAAGCACTTAGGACGCATCTATGGATAGGAAACTGCTTATTATCGAAGACTTTATTAAGTCTGTATATGAAAAGCTCTTAAGATAACTAATGAGGATGAAGAAAAGTTGATTACAGTATGATCCTTGTTTGTTAAGTTGATAGTAATATATGGGATAAGAGTATATTTATCTTGTTAAAAACATGGTATAAACAGGTGGTTTCGCTAACTATAATAATCTTGCAAATATTCAGATACATTTCTACATAAACGTTATTTTTAAATAGAGTCTTTAATACTATAAAATATATTATTATCTAACCATTCGTATAACTTAATTTTTAAGTAATTACGTATACATAACCATTATGTTCACAATTTTTGCAGATGAAGTCGCGGTTTAAGTGCTAGATTTAAATAATTTTAGTTTTAAACACTTTAAATCAATTGATATTTTATTATACAATCACATGGTACATGGTTAGACCTCTTTTATTATATTAAATTAGTACAAGCCTGTGTATTATTTTACCATGTTATTATGTATGTATTATAGCAAATAAATAAATTTCATTTCATTAATATCATCTACTTTTACCGACTTTTACAAATAAGTCTGAATGCATTTTACAAACATGCACCCCATAGATGTGACTTACAGAGACGGTAGTGGAAATAAGTCAAGTTTTTTTTTTAATATGTGTACATGAGTCATCTGGTTGAACGCCATCTTGCTCTAATGCTTTATCTATTTATTAATATAGGTTCACTAACAGCAAGCTTTTACAACATGTCACAAGTACATAGGTTATGATAGGTTTTACATTATATAATAACATTTTGTGAACATTTAGTTAGTGTTGATATTATTATATTTTACCTAATTAACTCAATAATATTATATAGTGTTAATCGTTTTAAATAAATAATTTGTGTAACCTGATTTATGTACCTACGCAGTGTTAAAACTTTTTAAATTAATGTTTTATGTTATTTAGTTTTTAAGTTTTATTTTCCCCTTTTAGCTAACATTGTAATTAGAAGTTATTAGAACAACATCTTCTCATAGAAAGAGAGAAAATAGGGATATATCAGAGGATAACTAATAAAGTACAGTAGCAAGGTTAATAAAATTTGTATGCTACATAGATATCTATTAAGTGCTTACTCCCCAAAAAGAAATGTACGTTCAAATCTGTGGGTGGAGAAGAATAGTGTCAGTGGTCAAGAATTCATTAATTTTGATACAAGTCCGGAAAGTTTTTTATTGCATTCGAGGCGAATTGAACACCCGAGCCGTGAGGCGAGGGTGTTAATGGGGTCGAGAAGTTCAGTAACAAATTCCCACGTGTATCAAGCGAGGTTTTTCAATACACTTTCGAAGAAATAATGTAATAAAACGACAATTATGTTTGTCATCAATTCCCATGAGACTATGATTTAATTTGCTTATTTTACGCGGTTTGATTTCGCCAGGTTGAAAGAGAAACAAAGGTATGAAGCCGCTAAACAGCCTCACAGGAAAAATATAAAATACAAATATTTTTTTATTAAGAACACAAATAAATGTTAAATTGTTAATAAAAGTAAATATTTGTTTAAAATAATCATGTTTATTTATAGCATTCTTTTTATAAACACAATCTGGGGGCACGGCAGTGCCCCGGCCAAGTCGAGTAATAAAGCGGCACGGCCGTACCATCCTTTTCTCGAAACAATTCGGGCCATTTTCGACCTACTATGACTTCGTTGTGTAGTTTAGTCAACAAGTTCAAAAACGTGTTAAATATAAGTAAAGCTCCTAAAAATATGTGCGATAGCTCATTCGATTCGGAATGACGCCTAGAAATTTTTTTTTTAATGGTTTTTTAGCACATAAAAAATTGCGATTGTTATTAACAAAATAAGAAAAAAAATTAAGGTATTTAGTTTATTATTAATAATTTCAAAAATAATGAATTTTAAAAAAAGATCCTGAAAGGATATAGAAAATTTCCAACAAAAAAGTCCCAACTCCCGGAACTATATTTCTATTATTTATAAAAAAAAATAACGCTGAAAGTAGGGCTCTGCGACGTCTAAAATATCACCCAAATTTTACAGTATTAAATAACAATTTAAAAAATCTGAAAAAATTATGGTGTAATCTAGACACTTGAACAAAAAAACCTTGGTGCAAAAAAATTTTTACGTCGATTTTTCAAAAAGTTACACCATTGTTAATTAACTAATTATTTTCCAATCTCTGTTTTCATAAAGGACCATGAGCAAAAGTGTCCCCACCCTCCAACAGGTTTGAAACCAGTGCCATTCGATGCACCTGGTAAGTAAGTAAATGTTTTATTGTGTCGATTTTTTTCAGAAACTTGGTGTTTACCTGGAATACTTGAATAAATCCACCAAACCTAACTTTTCCAATGGCAACACTTTTTCAAATCTGGTAGGTCCAACAGATTTGGGACTAGTGTTATTCGAAGCGCCTATATAATAAGGGTTTTTTTTTACTAAGACGACATTCTTGAATTATGTGAGGCTTACCTGGGATACATCAAAACATCATCCAAACCTAACCTAACCATTGAAGACGCTTTTTTCAAATCTGGGAGGTCCAACAGATTTAGGACTAGTGTCGTTCGAAGCGCCTACACAATAAGGTTTTTTTTTTACTAAGGCAACATTCTTGAATTATGTGGGGCTTACCTGGGATACATCCAAACCTAACCTAACCATTGAAGACGCTTTTTTTAAATCTGGGAGGTCCAACAGATTTAGGACTAGTGTCGTTCGAAGCGCCTACACAATAAGGTTTTTTTTTACTAAGCCAACATTCTTGAATTATGTGAGGTTTAGCTGGGATACAACAAAACATCAACCTAAACTAAGCCCCTAGGTCCTTACGGCATAAAAGTTTTAATAATTGGTCTAAAATCTTTCCGCTTCGTGGAGCTTTTCTCGTTGAGGTACTTAATAAAGTTATGCAAAAAAAAAATATTAAGGTTTATTATTTTGTTAATTAGGTTTTTAAATTAACAAAAAATAAAATATCTAAAAAATGTTATTGACATTTTTTTTGTAATATCTGTTGTTACTGTTTTTGCAAATCTATACTTTAATATTATAAAACTGAAGAGTTTGTTTGTTTGAACGGGGTAAACTCTGGAACTACTGGTTGGAATTCAAAAATTCTTTTAATGTTGGATAGTCCATTTATCGAGGAAGGCTTTAGGCTATATAACATCACGCTACAATCAAAAGGAGCGGAGCATAAATGAAAAATGTTGCAAAAACGGGAAAAGATATTTCTGTTTGAGAGCTTCCGTTGCGTGCGCTGCGAAAACGGTTTAAGTTACGTAAATATTATGTATGAAGGAATTGTTTCTCTTTAAAAGTTCTAAAAAAAAGTCCGCGACAGCATATGTTTATCTTTTAAGATTGACTCACTGTAACCATTTTTAAAAAATTAAATGTTAGGTTAAAAATAATGATATTTTGCGAAGCTTATTTAACCCATATGGTATTAATCTATATCTATGTAAATGTGTTTGATGGCACGGAAATTTAATATAGAATATTTGTGCCTTTTACTCAATACAGTTTAAACAAATATCTTAGAAGATATCGCAATGTAAAAATATACGGGCGACAAAATAATTAGCGCGTGGCAGTCATTCGGTCCGGTGCGGTAGGTACGTGGGGATTCTGGCCACTGGGGGCTCCGGAGAAATTCAAATTCAAAATATTTACTGCACCATAATGTTTACAAGTACAAGGTGTTACTGTATATTAAACAGTAAGAGATACCTATAGTAATTGTTACTTCCTACTTAATATTATAAATGTGAAAGTTTGTGAGAATGGATGTGTGGATGTTTGTTACTCTTTCACGCATAAAAGGCTGGACCGATTTGGTTGAAATTTGGTATGTAGATAGGTTATATCCTGGATTAACACATAGGATAGTTTTTATCCCGATTTTATCTTCCCGTGGGATAATTTTCGAGTTGTAGCGGGCGAAGCCGCTGGCAACAGCTAGTTAATAATATTTTCGAAGCCAATCTAAACTAATAGGTATTTTAAAGAGGAAAGGTAAGATTTTTTGTTTGTTACGAGTACGATTTAACTCAATTTAATATGTTGGATAGTCGATATATCGAGAAAGGTTAAGCTATATTCTGTAACGCAGACGAAGTTGTGTGGGTCAGCTAGTAGGTATTATAAAGAGGAAAGGTAAGATTTTTTGTTTGTTACGAGTACGATTTAACTCAAATTAATATGTTGGATAGTCGATTTATCGAGAAAGGTTATAAGCTATATATTATATGACGCAGATGAAGTTGCGTGGGTCAGCTAGTATCTAATATAGGTATTAATAAACATTGGAAAAAAATACTACATTTCTTAAGAAATTGTTTATAATAACGAACACACCATTATTGGGATTTTCAAATATTTTTTATTTACCATCTTATTGCATAAATAAAATAATGACTTTTTATAAAATAAATGTCCTTAATTTTGTTTTTATTGTTTATAATCGTTTTTTATATTTCAATTGTTTAAATAAGAAGAAGAAATTATTTTATTCTTAAAAGTCATCATTTATTCTTTTCAATGGATTAACAGAGACTTATTTTATTAATAATTTCATTGCTTACTAAATATTTTAAAAAATTACAAAAACAACCATATGTAACAAAGAACAGAGAATAAAATTAATTAAAAAATAAAACAAAACTTGATTTTTTTTTCTATACTTTGCTATATGTGGTCGTTTTTGTAATATTTTGAAAAAAAAAATAAAACCGATATTATTTGTTTATAACAAATTGTTAACTTAGTAAAGAATGAAATTATTAATAATAAAAAAAATGTCTTATATATATAGAAAAGAACACGAGAACAAAGTGTTTTCAATTTATTAGAGACTATAAGAAAAGTGCCAATGGACACGTTCTTAATTTTGTAAGTTTTAGCAAATTAGGTTAAATTTAAATTACTTATTAGCCTCAAGGTCTAGATTGTAATTGTATGAGTAACCGTTCAATAACGAGTACTTCATAATGAAAAAAAAAAAAAAAAAAAATATATATAGATATTAAAATAATCTGACTCCGCGGGCACAATTTTTAGATACGATATTTGACATGATATTGAGAACGAAATGGACGAAGAGGAAGAAAGAAAGAAAGCAAAAATATTTATTTGGCGCAGAAACAAGAACAACGAGAAAAAAAACAATACAAGGCATAACAAACAGTAAGAAATAAAATAAGCAGGGATAATATATGTTTTTATTTATCATATTATAATAAAATAGTATAAAAATGTGTTATTATTATTTCCCAAACCCTGAAGACCCACAATACTAACGTCATATTGACAGACGTTCGTAAAACAGTAAAGCCAGCTCTAATATTAACCTTCTACAAACATAACTAAGATTCCTTTACGCAGGACAGTAAATTGAAGACGGCATTTTTAAATTTTTCAAATGCAAATATCTCACCTTAGAAATCACTTAGGACAAAAATAACTGAACATATAATGTGCAATTAACACAGCACAACAAAGTAACATGAAAATTATTGGTGGCCGCTAAAAAAAACAACGCCACTAGTCCATACAACGTTACTCAATGAACTTTAATTTTTTTTTCTTATTTTATACAATCGCAATTTTTTATTTGCTAAAAACCCTTAAAAATCATTTTTATAAGCGTCATTCCGAATCAAATGAGTTATCACACATATTTTTAGGAGCTTTACTTCTTTTTAACACGTTTTTGAACTTGTTAACTAGACTAGTGGATAAAACTAGAAGCCTGAATTTTCAGTAAGGGTATTTCTCATTTTCAGTAAAATTATCTGTGACAGAGATTTTTTTCATCAAGGTAGTGCTACCATGTCTGGTGAAGACTACATGCAAATAGACATAATTATATTAATCACATTATTTTAAATATTAAAAATAACATAACATCATAACATCACGCCTGTAATCCCCGAAGGGTTAGGCAGAGGTGTACCTAATAGTACACCCACATTCCACCAGTTATGTTAATATTAAAAATAATCGTGAAAATATCTTTTCTGTGGATGTGACTGAAGCAAATTTACAGATATAACAATTTTTTCCCAGTCTTTAGCATGATATTTCTAAAATACACTCATGGACATAATTAGAGGAACGGAACAAAATAAAGACAGATCAGAATTTTTTGTATGTATTTCATAATTTATATTTAGCACTTTATTAATTTCACTATTTTTAATTAAAATAAAACTTACTTCAGTAAAAAATGCAAGACTAATGAACAGAAATGTTAAAAATAATGTTTTGATGAATTTCCCTTCAATCAACACATTGAAAATGTGATTATGTTATGACATTACGAAAACTTTTTGTCGAGTGTTTGAGTACATTCAGTATAGGTGTTACCCCCTCTAGCTTATCAATGAAATCTTGTGGTATTCGAGTCCACTCTTCTTCCAGTAACCTTTTCAGATCCCCTATTTTTGTTGGGTTGGTTGGATCCCGCCGTGCTTATCCCAAACATGTTCGATGGGATTTAAGTCTGGCGAGTGTACTGGCCACGGCAAAACGTCAATTTCGACCTCTCGAAGATACCCCGAAACTATCGCTGCAGTGTGGGGCCGCGCATTGTCCTGCATGAATTGAAAATTATCTCCGATATATAGGGCAAAGGGCATGACAACCGGTTCTAAGAAGGCATTTACGTGCCAAGTCGCAGTCAGGGATCCATTTTCTACGATGTGTAGCTCCGTTCGTGCCCCTATGCAAATGCCGGCCGCCCCATACCATCACTGACCCTCCACCATATGACTCTCTTCCGACAATGTTAAGTGTAACATTGTCGGAAGAGAGTCATATGGTGGAGGGCGACCCGGAGAAAGATACGCTCAGTGGAGCGTATCTTTCTCCGGGTCGTCTCCAAACTTTCACAGAATACATCTACCCAGTTCTATCTACCCAGTTTCAACTGTGTAGTCTCAATAGTTTCCGAATAAAGTGGCTTTGACACACGGACGGACAAACAGACATGACGAGTCTATGTATAAGGGTTCCGTTTTTTCCCATTCGGATACGGAACCCTAAATAAACAGATGCTGGTGTAATACCTAAACCTCCTCCGTTTTATAAAAGTCTGTTAAAAATTACGAAAATCATAGGACGCGTTTCAAGTACCTTCCAGTCCACATCTACGTTTCCCTGAAAAAGTCTCCAGAACAAAATATTATAAATAACATGTCCTTTTTAGGGTTCCGTAGCCGAATGGCATAAGACAACCCTCAAATTTTATAGGCACTTAGGACGTTTTCCATATATTTTTTGAAGCTGTTCAAGTATTTGCGTCTGATAACAATAATATCATGTGAATTCCCAAGGGTGGTACCACGATGAGGAAATCAGGATCTGATGATGGCATCCGAGAGAAATCGTGGGTAACCCGCAAATTGTATAGGCACGTATTACGTGTTTCGTGCTTTTTCTTAAGCTATTCAAGTATTCGTATCTAGCAGTTATCCCTTCATGTTGATGAGCTGATGATGGAAGGTATAACTTCTCAAACAAAAAAATCTGCTTCTGAAGTCGGTGGCCAAAACAAAATCAAAGAAACCGACTTCGGAAACAGATTTTTCTTCTGAAGTTTATTTTTCACTTTTTGTGTTTTTGCATATGAAGGGTGTAAAAGTATCCCGCTCTGCCCAAGAGCGGGAGGGGTTATTTGATGATTTTCCACCCGCCAAATAAAAAAAAAGGGTATAAAAGTACCCCCTTAACGAAGCCAAAAGGTACTTGTTCCAACACTGCAATAATTTGTTTGTTCTAGACAATTCTGGTTACGGAGATATTAGGGGTTAAATTTCCAAATTTTTCACAGATGTTTTTTTAAATAACAGTTTATCAGGAAATATCTTTACTTAAATTACATCTATGACCCATTCAAAGCATTCATTGGCATAATGTTTTAAGAGTGTTACATTGAGTTTTACCGTAAAATGTGATTTTGAACATCAAAAAAAAAAAGTTTCCCAGCAATAATTTTTGCGTGGTGTACATAATGCTTGGTTGACAGCTTCGTGAAGGGTTTTTTACACCCTGTATTAGATAGATAGATGGATCATTTGATAAAAATACATTCTGCCGTTTTATAAAATAATCCTCCTCTAACCTCAATAAAAAAACCCTTTCCCATCATCATCAGCCTATAATGTTCCCACTGCAAGGACTCAGGCCTCTTCTCTAGGAGAGGGATGGGCTATGATCTACCACGCGTGCCCAGTGCGTGTTGGTAGATGTCACATGTCTTCGATTTTTTTTGGTTCTAAGACATGCCGGTTTCCTCACGATGTTTTCCTTCACCGTTTTGAGACCAGTGGTGATGAAATAAATTACACAGAGTAATACGCCTGACTGGGTCGAACCCACGACTCACTGTTCGTAAGTCGGGGCCGCCACCACTGGGCCACCACTGCTCTCCCGCACCCTATCCCGCAGATCTATTATTCTGTAAGAACAATTATCAATCCGCCATGATCTTCCCATATCGCTATCCCATACAGTCCCATCTCGAGACATGCCATTAATCAATTAGCGATAATCGTCGCTACAATTAGGTGATAAGTCTGTGTCAATAGGTAACTATCAGGTTCATTGACAAATGGAGGATGACGGGATGGGCTAGCCTTGTAGTTGGTCGGTAATAATAGCTCCATATCAATGCAGATGACTATGAATGGCATCATTAGCATCTGGGCCGTGATCATCATTTGCGTGCCGACATGGAATTGTACGTTGATGTTGCTATTGGTAATGCTAGTGGTATTATGACCGTGGATGTATGTTTAGATTGTATGTAACGCTGGTTGTATTGCTACTGGAAAACTGGTTCATTTGACGGTAGATATAAATTAAGATTCACCACTTAGATATTCTGCAAAAACAAAGAGGAGTGTTTGAATAGAATAGAATTCATTTAACTATGACTCATAGAAAAAAATGAAGACTAGCAAACACTAACCACCAACATCAGTTCATCACTAACTAACACTATTAAATTCTGTTTCTTAAACACAAAAGTGGGCGCGTAGCTACAGACTTTTACTTTCAGAAATTATGAAATCAGCCCCAAATGAACTGGGATAAGGACACGCGAATGATGATGATGATAATAATACATTCAGAAAACATTTATTTTAACTAATCACTAGCGTGAGAGCAGTGGTGACTCAGTGGTAGCGGCCCCGACTTACGAACAGTGAGTCGTGTGTTCGAACCCAGTCAGGCGCATTACTTTGTGTATTTTATTTCATCACCACTGCTCTCAAAACGTTGAAGGAAAACATCGTGAGGAAACCGGCATGTCTTAGAACCAAAAAATTCGAAGACATGTGACATCTAACAATCCGCACTGGGCCCCCGTGGTCGATCATAGCCCATCCCTCTCCTAGAGAGGAGGCCTGAGTCCCTGCAGTGGGAACATTATAGGCTGATGATGATGAATCACTAGCGTTAGAAATAAGCTCAATGAACGAAAATAACGAGTCGCACTCCTTCAGTTGTGAATAAACCAAATCAGGTGTACGACAGGGAAGCATACTGATGTATATATGGCAGCCGGGACCATCTGCTTAACGTGCTTTTCGAGGAACGGAGCAAACTCGGTGTGTAATGGGCGGTCACCCATCCACTGACCAACCTAGGCAAGCACGGCTTTTTTACGTTTCCCATGCTCTAATATTTAATTATAACATATTTACCGAAGTTTATAACTCTATTTATAAGACCTTAACGTACCATGTATTTACACATAATTATAATATTATTATTTATTTCACTTCGTCACCTCCTAATTAGTTGTTCTTAAAAGCAACTAAAAATGTCTTCCCCGTACCACGTGACTTGAAATAAGATACTTTTTATCCCTTTTATTGGGGGGGGGGGATGGGAAATCTATACTTCTATACTAATATTATAAAGCTGAAGAGTTTGTTTGTTTGATTGTTTGTTTGTTTGAACGGGGTAAACTCAGGGACTACTGGTTGGAATTGAAAAATTCTTTTAGTGTTGGATAGTCCATTTATCGAGGAAGGCTTTTAAGGCGAGACAATTAACAGGAGCGGAGCATAAATGAAAAATGTTGCAAAAACGGGAAAAGATATTCCTTTTTGAGAGCTTCCGTTGCGTGCACTGCGAAAACGGTTTAAGTTACGTAAATATCATGTATCAAGGAATTGTTCCTCTTTAAAAGTTCTAAAAAAAAGTCCGCGACAGCATATGTTTATCTTTCACGATTGACTCACTGTAACCATTTTTTTATATTAAAATGTTAGGTTAAAAATAATTATATTTTGCGAAGCTTATTTAACCCATATGGTATTAATCTATATCTAAATAAATGTGTTTGCTAGCACGGAAATTTAATATAGAATATTTGTGCCCTTTACTCTATACAGTTTAAACAAATATCTTAGAAGATATCGCAATGTAAAAATATACGGGCGACAAAATAATTAGCGCGTGGCAGTCATTCGGTCCGGTTCGGTAGGTACGTGGGAATTCTGGCCTCTGGGGGCTCCGGAGAAATTCAAATTCAAAATATTTACTGCACCATAATGTTTACAAGTACAAGGTGTTACTGTATATTAAACAGTATGAGATACCTATAGTAATTGTTACTATAATAATATAATCGAAGTCAATCTAAACTAATAGGTATTTTATAGAGGAAAGGTAAGATTTTTTGTTTGTTACGAGTACGATATAGCTCAATTTAATAAGTTGGATAGTCGATTTATCTAGAAAGGTTATAAGCTATATTATGTGTTGCAGACGAAGTTGCGTGGGTCAGCTAGTCATTAAATAACTCCTCCAGCTCTGGGCAGAGTGGTAGGGAGTGTCAGACTTCTACTGACCAAAAACCACCAATGTTCCTTCTTAGCACTTTGTGTCGAGGCCGCGGTATCTCTTTCGAACAACCCCGTTCTTAGCGGAAGTCTACTAAGTATAGAATACCTCCCTGCCAAACGTCCAGCCGTTTTCGAGATTTCGTGATAAGTCAGTGAGTGAATTAGTGAGTGACCTTTTCAACCCGTTAGGGGATTCATTTCAATAAAGTACGAATCTCGTTTTCCATCAATTCTGTTTAAAATGTTTATGGCAAGAACTAGATTGGATCTAGGAATCACGTTGACCCATACAAACTTTAGTGGTAGAATTTTGGAAAGTCCTTTCTTAATGAATGCCTATGTCATACAATGAACACATCTTCAAAGTTTTAGGGCTCTACGATCAACGCATTAGGCTGTGCGTAGATCCGTCAGGCAGTCATTCAGGACAAAGCATTTGGATAAATAAATTCAAAACTACTTGTGTTTTTTTCATACGAAATTATGGATCTCTCGTAATAAAACCACGTTTTGAGAAGTTATGTTTTCGACTTTAAATTCTCAATTCAGGAATAAAATGCTCTGAAATTATTGTAAAACACGCTTTATTATAATTATCTAATCCTTTTACTAGATCAATGCAGCTGGCATTGATCTAGTAAAAGCATGCCTTTTTGTTCTACAATTTGATTTTAAGATTGTATCAAATATTTATTTATTTATAATAAGCACACCAACAGCACAATCACTTACAATTCAAATTACATAACAACAAAAAATTACGTTTTAGAAACCATGCAAATAACAGGTGTGCATGACATTGATACATTAACTTAAGAGACAAAAGAAAACAATAAAAAGTGTGCCTAGTAGGCACTACAAAACAAACCAGTTTGAACTATTGGACATGAACTCTTCACATTGTTTAAATACGGAGCGTCTGTATGAAGCGAAACTCATGGAGAAAATATTAATAGGGTAATCTATTCGTTTAATAATATGTACTTATTGTATTGTTTACTAAACTACATATTTACTAGCTATTATAATTTCTCAACAGTGAAACCACGTAAAGCTTATTACTGGCACATAAACGCTTCCGTGTTTGCATTCACTCGGGAGACACCGTTTTCTACATTTAACTTTTAAAATCGAATAAAAATGTAATTTCCCTGGCTCGCTGAAAGCTTCATGATTCGTATTCATCGGCTGCAAGGCAAGCTATTCGTTAGCAATCTCGTAAAATATAAATCCGGTAGTGAATGGGCGTCGGCGCACATGTGCTTGCATCACCTGACACGATAGGCTGAATGCAGAGCGTACCGTCGTCCAATTTCGCGCGCTAAATTGTTCATAACGGAAGTTCATATCCGGACGCCGGGCCGCCCTGCGCTTCAGGCGAGATTAGGCGGTAATTACCATTTCCTGTGACACAGGACGCAGAGCCGGCTACGGCAGAGGCGGCTTCGCGCAAAACGCACCGCGCTCAGTGCTACCGGAGGAAGGAAAAATCTTCCGCAACAATTATCTTACTTCCAACATTATTAGAGCTTAATTAGCAGACGTCGCGACTTGCACATAGGTATGACAACGAAATGGAATATCAAGTAACTACTATCTGCTATAAAATACAATATAGACATACCATGTATCGCAATAAAAGCTCTTCGGAAAAGACATTTGTGGAGGTATTCGCTAGCCAAATGCTGGTATAAATTGAGTGTATACCATTACTGAGTCGGAAAAACTGATTACGAGTATGTAGGAACTGAGTGGAGACATTTTGCGCCGGTGTGCGGCGCGCGCGCCTCGCTGCCGCCGTTGATATGATTGAATAAGCGAACACCGGGCTCCCTAATGAAACATATTGAACGTGTATCGAATCACTTAGGCGCGCCGGTGCGCTCCTGCACTCGCTTTTTGGGGCATGTCAACAAGCCGTAGGTGAACCCTATAAATAACATTACGGTGGAGTCTCGTTTTAAGAGAGACAATAAATTGAATTAACTCCGCCAACTTTGAACGTCAAAGGAGAATAAAAAATTTCAACTTCATTTTACGGAATATAATTTCACGCGGCATCAGCGTCTCCCTTTGTGTCGCTTAGAAAATATTTACGCAAAGCTGTGCTCCTAAAACCCACAAAAAGGGAGAATCCTAATTAATTCATTAATGTCATTATAATTAAGACATTTGCGGTATTTAATGTGCATTACTTTCAATCTTTGTGTCGGGGTAATATTTTACTAAGGAAATTAGGCAGGATTAGTTACTAGACATAATTAACTGAATGAACCACACCAAGATTTTCAAAGAAATTGTAGTTGTATTGTTATTAGCACTTATTTGCATTTAAGAAATTAATTATTTATTTAATACTAGCTTGTGCTCGTGGCTTCGTCCGCGTGAGGATGACCATTTTCCATACAAACTTTCATCCCGTATTTAACTCTTTTAAGGGTTGAATACCGAAAAACCTTCCTTAGTCCTTGTCTACATTATAAAGGGAACCTTTGTGCAAAATTTCAGCTTTCTAGGTTCAAGGGTTTTGGGGTGGTCGTTGATGAGTCAGTGAACCAGGACTTGTCTCTTTATTTATATTGTTATAAATAGATGTTTTATCAGAACAAGCACGCAAGCGTCGAGCTGAACTTTTAGAAGTTGAGTATGCAGCAATGTACCTAATGTAATTTAAGTAAGTGCTAAGCATTAAACATAAATGGGTATTTTTTTTACGGATACTAACATCATGCCATTATATCTGTAAAAATGGATTTATTATAAAGGTTTTCACAACCATTTATGCACTTTGCAAATAAATCCATCAATTTAGATTCATCCGTACACCTTCACCAGATTTAGATAGATCGTTTCGCTTTAAATGGACATATTATTATTATTAAACGTTTATTTCAGATCCATAAATCCATAGAATAAAACCACAATAAAATCACAATCAAAAACAACACAAAATAAACCGAAATGAAAAATCCTAACACAACAATTACATATTTTTTTTAAGATTTATATAAATGAATCAAAAATTAAATAAAATTGAGTCACTCACATACAAAGAAATAATAAAAAAAACACCTTCAATTAGGGAGCCAGACACGTCACCATCATCCCTATTACGCACGCCAGACACCACCAAACTCCTGCGCTAGTTTGCCGATATCTAGTGTCCCAACATGACATTCATCCATCTCTGTTGGATTGGGCAATCAGCACGTGAAGCAACCATCTTCAAGATGCCGTTGCTGCTGTCTCTCACGCGTCTAAAAATAGACGCGACTTTCTTGCGCAAAATTGCATGAAAGCCGTCAGTGCGTGCCTCCGCAAACATTGCAGATGCACTGCAGTAACGAGGCAGCCGCAACAACATCCTGAACATGTTGTTGTACTGAACTCTAAGGACATTGGCGGCCCGCCGGGTATGACTCACCCATAGGCTGCTCGAGTAGAAGGATTGGCAGTATGCCTTGAACAGGATGATTTTCACTTCTACCGAGCAACGCGCAAATCTACGAGCCAGCATATTTCCTCGCACCGCCAATGCCCTACGTTCCCGTTCCAAATCGGCGTCATCAGTCAAGTCTTCAGTAACAACGTGTCCCAAGTACTTGAAGCTAGCCACCACCTTTAAAGCCACTCCGTTTACCATAATAGGCGGAACATGGACTGGTGCGTTTTTAGTGCTTTTAAATATCAGAACTTCGCTCTTAGAGCAACACACAACACATATAACTTGGCTATTTTCATTAATCAGTAGGTGGCCTACATGTATAAATTTCTTTTCATTCAGACTTTTATAATCCTTATCATATTCCCAATCTAGATCAGAATTGGTTGTATCGATATTTGCAAATAAAACCTAGTATCAAACTAGGATTTTTTCAGCTAAAACATATGCGTATTTTGACCCTCCTGTGGTGTTTTCAATCACGTTTCAGAGAGGTCCAGCGCAACAGGCGAGGCGTGACCGGCTCACAAACACTGCGGCCGACACCAAAGCTCTTTGAACATTCGCTAAACCTTCTATCTAGAAAAACTAGTGGGTTGTACCTTTGTGGAGTAGTTTGCACTAGCTGCAGCGCTGTCAGATACATATGGATTTGTCGAATATTTTTAAACCTGAGAGGCCTTATGCTCTTCATAGAACAGGTAATACTGTACGACGTTTTATAGATTACGGATGTGTTTGTATACATAATCGGTATCAATAACTAGGCACGTGTACAGTACGCCAAGTAGGATTATTTTAATCGTGTGTTTTTACTGTTTTGTAATTATTCCAGTACTAATTGTGAACGGGATTTTGTTTGAGTATTTATTGCTATTTCTCATAGTTTCAGATTTGGACATCTCTATGCCCACTTGAAAAAATCACTCTGTATATTATATCGATGCCTGAATGAAGAAGTCAATTGTCAACCAACCACCCAATACCCAATTCTGGGATTGTTTATATTTATATTAAATGCAATTTGTTTGTTTTGTTTATATTTATATTAAATGCAATTTGTTTGTATTATTTTTTGTGTGTGGAAGCAGAATAAGAATAAGCAACATTTCATAAGGAGTAGCCCGAGCTGTTATAACTTCCCAAAATATGATTAATATACATTACAGTAGGTAAGTTGCCAACCTCAAATTAGTAAAATCAATAAAATACAAACAATAGCCAAACCACCCTCTAGATTAAAGTAGCAGAAAACAACGTTTTAACCTAAAACTTTTAATTGCATTTTTACTTAGTTTGAATTAAAGGCTAAGGCGATTTAGTTTTACCTACCGAAGGTAACGAAACACGAAAGGCAGAGCCAAAGTTATTACCGACCAAACTATCCGCGACGATTAGTAAATAAGAATACCTCTCCACTACGAACAAGACAAGCCGAGCTGAAAACTTAGGACCGGAATTATGTAACTTTAGGCTTGTTTGGTAAATATGTTACTAAGAGACCCAAAGGGAAATAAAAAACCTAAAGGACAGATATACTCAAACTGTGCTCCGCGGAGCCCTGGGGCTCCGCAAAGCGTTTCTGGGGGGTCCACAAAAATAGAAACTGGTCATATTTTAATAAAGTACTAAAGGGGTCCTAAAACCATTGCCTTGCACATGGATGAGTCGACTGATGTTGCTGGCCTGGCCATCTTGCAAGTTATTGTGCGATATCCATATACATTTTC
Source organism: Diarsia brunnea (assembly GCA_949774965.1). Classification (NCBI taxonomy): domain Eukaryota; kingdom Metazoa; phylum Arthropoda; class Insecta; order Lepidoptera; family Noctuidae; genus Diarsia; species Diarsia brunnea. The sequence continues at coordinate 9,195,417 of OX459005.1, read as the reverse complement.
TTTTGAAGAAGACATGCTCATGTCATACACAAATATCGAATCACTATTCAAAACAATGCCCCTGAATATTTTTTGGTGCAGAATTCGTGATGATTATCCACTTCTTGCCTCAAAAGCACTGACTGTTCTTCTCCCGTTTCCGACTACATACTTGTGCGAGGCAGGATTTTCAACCAATGCAGCTACAAAACAATATACCGCAATAGACTGAATGCAGAACCTGACATGAGACTTCATCTGTAACCTATCGAGCCTGACATCAGACAATTGATGAAAAAAAAAATGAATAGCTCCCATTATTTAAAACAAACTATGATTATTTACGTACTTTGATCATTATTAAAGAATTACAAATAAATCAGAGTTGAACTATTCTAGATTCTAGGGTTCCGTCAAATACTCCACATCTCAAAAGGGTTCCGTAGCCAATAAAGTTTGAAAACCGCTGCTATAGGATGACCTTTTTTTTCGTTCCGGTTTAGTAATCTGGGCAAATTTGCAAAGTAGGGTCGGTCGAAACTCAAAAAAAGAATAAAGATATGCTCATACTCACTCGCACTTGCTTTGGTGAAGGAAAAGCATCGTGAGGAAACCAGCATGCCCGAGAGATGTTACGCAAACACTACACGAAAAAAAACTTTTTCCCAGCAATACGACAGATAGACCATCCTTTTTTTTATTCATGAGTTAGTAAGCATTTGTAATTAAATTAATGCTCGTACTGACTGGACAGGGCCACTCAAATCTGTGTGGGTCTCCAACAAAATACCATCTCAGACACTAATGCCATATCCGTCATGTGAGTTGTCTAAGATTATGTCTGGGTCTTAAAAGATACTATATTTATTACCTCTCGGTTTGTTTCGGCTGTTTCTTCTCAGAGTAGTCAGGTACGAAACACCTATATCCTACTTCCTACTAATATAATAAATGTGAAAGTTTGTGAGAATGGATGTGTGGATGTTTGTTACTCTTTCACGCATAAACGGCTGGACCGATTTGGTTGAAATTTGGTATGTAGATAGATTATACCCTGGATTAACATATAGGCTACTTTTTATCCCGATTTTCTCTTCCCGTGGGATAATTTTCGAGTTGTAGCGGGCGAAGCCGCTGGCAACAGCTATAGTTTATTATATATTTGGTTGAAAAAAAACATATGAAAAAGTGTTTGTAAATATCTATTTGCAAAATAAACATCATGTTTATTTAAATAATTAGGTGAACTCGCAAACTTAAACTGATATCAGGTAATTAAGTGATATCTCGTAAATTCAAATATATGAATATACTACCTGTGCTCCAATAAGCTTCTAATTCCTATTAGTCGTTAGTTATCTAAACTATTTCCTACATACCCGCCCTAGAGTTAAATTATAGTCTTCATGCAGCAAGTATACCGTCGCACAATTCCTGGTAATCATTAGCAAGAAAACAACAGTTGCCTTCGTATCCTGGAAATAATTAAGCCTTAACAATATTGAATATCATCCCGAGCGACGTGCAATCACATTGAGGATGTGAGGCTGTCTGTGCATCACAAAGATACTGAAGAGGAAATGACAGTTCCACGACTGTTTCCTTATTAGCTTCGCGAACAAGGAATCGTTGGTTGTTAAAATATTCATCTCCGACGTATAAATATTGAAGGAAATCGAAAATTGACTGTATTCCGAAAGTAGGAGATGTACTAAATGATTGGGATTTTAGGTTTACAAAAAAAGAAATCAAAATAATAACAGATACAACAACCAATCAGACAATCGCTATAGGAAAAGAGATAATGAAGAAGTACGTATGACGAAGAAGCTGGAAGCTGAAGCTGGCCCGACCCAAATAAATTGAGAAAAGGGCTAGGAGCATGCTAATGATATCCGCTGTACAATACCAAACTACCAAAAACTACACAAGACTTAACGTTACTGAAATAAGTTTAATTGTTACTAAACATTTCTTTCATACCAGACCCAACTGGTCAATATTAAAAAATTAAAAAATCACTAGCATCTACTGACGGAAACTTGAAATCGCCATCGAAATAGAGCGCGGCGAGAGTGGTGATTTGGTCTTGTTTGCGTGGTCAACATGTACAGATGTTGCACAGGATAAAGAGGTTTGAAAAGAGAAACGGGTGGCCTTTGTCAAGCAGTGGGCACTAGGCTTGTCCCAGTTGCATACGTCCTTTTGTGCCTAGGCCTTCTTCTGTTCTGTCTCCTGCTGATACGGAGGGAGGTCGAAATTATGTTATTCCTACTCCTCCGCTATTGTTTTCCGATTCATTTCGTTGCGGGATCCAAGAGGAATTACTGTTTCTCTGGCATTTCGTCCAGTTACATTGTCTCGACGCTTTTCTGGTGGTCGCCACTATTGATTCTGGCTTTCCGGAGTTGCAGTGGTCTGGGAATAGTATGGCAGGCTTGCTTGGGAAACAAACACAGACTAGCAAAAAACAAAAAAAAAACATGAACACTAAAAAAGATGGCCAGTAAAATGTAAAATATAAATTGTAAATAAATACTTACTTATACGTGAGACGGTCGTGTTTTATAAATTGATCGCGCAATTAGCGGCCGACTGTCGTGCTGTTAGTTGAGCTAGGTACATACTCAACAGTGTGATAGTGCTGTCAAAATTGCTGCGAGTTTAAAGCTGAGCTAGTGACCGTGACAGTGGGCTTTGTAGTCGCAATGTGGTAAAAAAATTAATTAAAGGCTCTTTGTAGGTTTTTGTTTCTCTTAAGTTGGAGATCGGAGTGTGAAAAATGACGAAGGTAAGTTATTTAATAACACATTGGATTACATGGTTAATGGTTGTAATTCAAATTATTGTATTTTTTTAATTTTGGTGAAAAACAAACAACTACCTATCTCGTTAGTTTACTACCAAATTAAATATTTTTTCTACAATTTTTACATTTTAAATAAAACTAAATACCTACCTCAGAGGAATATAATCAATATTTAAGTTGCATTTTTTGTCAATCAATGCATTTATTTTGTACCATACACGTAAAATAGTTTTGGGGGAATTAACCTATCTATAATATAATGTGGGGGATGTGCGGTGTTACGCGAATGGATAAAAAAGAAATGAGTACATAAGAGGAAGTCTGAAAGTGGCGCCGGTGACTGAAAAGTTGTGTGGAAATCGATTTTCGTGGTATGGGCATGTGATGCGGAGGAATGAGGAAAATGTGAATGGATATAAGAGTAGAGAAAGACCAAAGAAACGATGGATGGACTGTGTTAAGAATGATATGGTAAGAAAGGAGGAGTCACACGAGATGACGAGAAACAGAGAAGTATGGAAGAAGAAGACATGCTGCGCCGACCCCAAATGAATTGGGATAAGGGCAAGAGAATGATGACATATAATGTTGTTTGTATCACAAAAAGTATTTTGTAGTTTCTACCCATGGGAAAGATGGTTTATGTATGTTTGAGGGTGTAATATACTTCTATGTCTTCATCGTCATTATTATTTCAGCCTAAATACGTTCACTGCTGGACACTCCTACTTAGACACAAGTAAAATATTTTCTTTACCAGAATCACGAGATGATAGCTATAAATGTTGTATAGTCCGATCGTTTCTTGAAACCACAAAACAAACTTATATGGATCTATCAGCAGTGAGTATACTGGGATAGTTGACATTCCATGAATCTTAGTGACGGGACATTGAGCCGAAACAATATAATCACATTTATCGATAGACATAGTTTTTATATAGAACTAGCCGAGGCTGACGACTTTGTCTGCAATCTCGGGTAAAAAGTGACAGAGTGAAAGTATAAGCGAGTGAATGAGTGTAAAATATGGTGAATAAATACCAATTAATAATTATTATATAAGTAGTTTATTCCATCTTCTGACAGTTTATAATTAAGATAACGTAAAGTCGACGCGGTAGGCCGAGAAGAAGATAGCATGACGAGCTGGACTCTTTTCAAAAGTATTGGACCAGAACAGCCATAGACAGAGTTAAGTGGAAAGAGGGAAGGGAGGCCTTTGCAAACACCATTGGCCTTTGACACATCAGGCTCATAATAATAACATAAACTATGTACCACAATTATGCACTTCTCGTAATAAAAAACACCAAAAGTGAAAAGTAAAACTTCAGAAGAAAAATCAGCTTCTGAAGTCGGAGACATTTGTTTGTTTGATTTCGTTTTTTTTTGCCACCGACTTCAGAAGCAGATTTTTCACTTTTTGGTGTTTTTGAAGCCGGTTGTTTTTAGTCCTATACAAATATTTACTATGATCCCATCACCAGGTCCCGGTTTCTATATATCATGGTGCCACCCTTAAAATATCTCCTTTATAATAAAAAAAGAATCATCAAAATTGGTTCATAAACTACGAAGTTATTACACATAAACGAAAAAAGATCATAAATTTAAAAAAATGTTCATAACATGAAGAGTACTGGGTCAAACAATGTAAATTTTTTATGGGACCAAATGGTAACTATTATGCATCAAACTAAAAAAGAATCACGTAAATCGGATCATAAATCTCGGCGTAATCGGTGTACATACATAGAAAAAAAAAACATACCGATCGCTTGAGAACCTCCTCCTTTTTGGGAAGTCGGTAATCATCAAATAACTCCTCCCGCTCTTGGGCAGAGCGGAAGGGAGTGTCAGACTTCTACTGACTAAAAACCACCCATATTCCTTCTTAGCCTTTGCGCCGAGGCCGCGGTATCTCTTTCGAACAACCCGCAGCCCTGACGGGGGTTCGTATCCCCTTATTATTATTTGAGCTGTATTTATAAAAGCAAAATACCAGTCACTCACTATTCAATCTCCCTCGAAATTTTAAGAACTACACTACTACAACCACTACTCTCATTATCATCATACACAGCCCGAATTCACCCACTGCTGGAGTGCTGGGTATAGGCCTCTCTTTTCTGATGCCAATCGCCGCGTGCTTGTGCCAGTCTCATCCAGGTTTTCCCTCGATGGCAACTATATCGTCTGCCCATCTCGCCGCCGCGTCTTGGATGCCATTCGGTGACAGCCTTAGTCCACTACTACTCTCAATATCGTATAAATGCCATCAAAGATTTATTTGCTAAATATATCTACTGATAAGAGCGTTGAATAAAAGCTCTAAGTTTGTATGGAAATACAACATTTTGAAAGTTAGAGACATAACGTTACTCATTTGGATTTCTAATAGTATTATTAAAAGGTATGACTGACACCTATATTGATAGTTTGTGTAGGTAAGTTATAGTGTTTATTACGAACATAAACAAATTATAGCCTACCCAAAAAAAACACTTACTTTATCCAATAATTTTCCACTGATACACTAAAGTTCCAAGTATGTCATCATAACATATTATAAAGAAATTTAAGCATACAAACATCACATTATTTATTTGCAACATATAAGTAGATGTTGCTTAGGTACATAAGCACCATTACATAGGCAAACATTTAACAAACAGTTTGCACGTAAGTACCTATATAGCCATAGTACATAGCCAAAGGGTGCAAATTGGAACACATCACGACTCCAGGTGTTAATAGGTGCATGGCGTTCTATCGACCACTTAATAAACTAAACCTATCTAATTTAAATTGGTTATTGGACAGAAAACACGTTTTATTGCGCAGAAATATAAAAGTCAGGGAAATTATTACCAAGGCAGCCCGCGAAATACAAACTATCCTGCGTTTTTTACAATATACGGGTTAGTGTCAGGCGGTATATTAAACAAAATAGAATAACATATGTATTTACAGCATTAGAATCATTAAAATCATCAATACAATCCCCTAAGTTCATTTAATCACTTTTTCATGAAATTGTCGATTTGAAACATAAGAAAAATTGATAATCGTGGCCCTAGCGCATACTCTTTAAGAAGAGTCTACACCAGCTTAGATTACACACATAGTACTGATGGCCACATGGTCGTTATACAAATTGCGTACCACAACGATTCGTATCCCTATTTAAAACTGTATATTTTCTACAAGCTAACACAACAATACATTCAAATTAATTATGATGCATGTACGAAAAAACACATTCCTTTTTTCTAAAACTACTCTACCACAACATACGTTTAAAACCATAGACTACATAAACATAGGTACATCTAGTTGGGCATAAACTGCAAACTAATTAGAGCAGAATCCTGTGCCAACTAATCACACGAAGCGAATATTATCTTCATATTTAATACTAGGAACCATCTTTTGATTTAAATAGAACTACATTTTCCAAGAATAACGCTCATAAGAATATTTTAAAACTACACGACACGATTACTTTATTTAACAGTAGTAAACAATAAACATAACTTGTAAAAAAAAAACAAGTCTCGCTACTCAGTTCTTCTACCGCAAGAAGTTGTGAGATCCATGTAATACCAAGTCGGTTAATTTATTCAGTCCCCTTCTAAAGAGACCTTCTGTCTAGACTTATTACGTAATTAACAACATCTTATAGTGACCATATTATCAACATCAAAAATCTTTACGTTTTAAATGAATAAATTGACTTGGCAATCGCATTAAGGCCGTTGCGTCGCTAAAATCCCAAAAACGACGTATGTTTAAAGAAATTTGTTGAGGAATCCTTCCGTACGATTTCCATATAAAAAATATATGTTATACTTAAAGTCATCACAAATAATTCGTATTGTTTAAAATTTTAATAAACCTTCACATTATTTAATAAAAAATCGTAGTATGTCTTAACCTAAATCGAATTTTGTCTCTGAAACGGCTGAATAGTTCGGTATGAATTTTATACCCAAAAATACGTAGTGATGTATTTATCAATCCGTATTGTTTATTTTCTCTGATTTGTAATAAAATTTTGAAATAATAAATTAATACCCGACATTTTGAGGCAAATGCGGCGCAAGACCCGTCGCGCATACTTGGAACGCGCTGCGCCAGTGTCTCGATGACTGTTGTCACGGGTGGACTGCACGCATGTCATTACTTCACAAATAAAATTCAAAAGTTCACGTTTTTAATGTTTTCTGAATTAAAACATATTGTAAATTGTATAGTTATCAATATTTCGTAAAATAAGAACAGAAAATAAGTTTGTAAATATATTTAAAGTAGTTTGTAATTTCATTTTGTTGTTTGCACCTATCATAGACTAAGCTGACTATGCCTAATAAACGTAAAGTGACGCGTGGCCGAGCTCTCCAAAACTGTTGGTAAATTACCTACGTTTCTTAGTAGATATTTTGGTATATAGAATATGTATGATATTATTTTGATTTTGGACTGCCTCGTTGGTCTAGTGGTCGTAAGCACGATGCTGAGCATGAGGTCCTGGGTTCGATTCCCGGGTCGGGCAAAGTGTTATTGGGTTTTTCCATCAGGAAATTATAAGTAACAGCCACGGAGTCTGGATTTGTGCCCGGTTGATGGCAATAGGCTCGCCCCTATACTATTAGGTACACCTCTGTCCGCCCCGTACTATTAGGTACACCTCTGCCTAACCCTTCGGGGATTACAGGCGTGATGTTATGTTATCTAACCATTTTGTCTTGAGATTTTCGTTTGATGGAAGATGGAGATCTAGATGACTGATGATGTCTCGTACCTAATGATGGACTCTCATACTACATGATACATTTTGAAGGTCTGATGAAGACCAGGTAACTGCTTATCGGTTCTCAGTCACGGAAATAGTCAGAATGCTCCAACTTTCAGCTTTTATCTCATTGAGCACGGATGCTACTACATGATACATTTTGAAGGTCTGATGATGATCAGCTAAGTGCTTATCGGTTCTCAGTGACGGATGTAGTTAGAATGACCTAGCTTTCAGATTTTATCTTATTGAGCACGGATGCTACTACATGATACATTTTGAAGGTCTGATGATGACCAGATAAGTGCTAATTGGTTCTCAGTGACGGATATAGCTAGAATGACCTAGCTTTCAAATTTTATCGATCTGAGCACGGATGCTACTACATCATACATTTTGAAGGTCTGATGATGATTCCCTAAGTGCTTATCGGTTTTCAGTGACGGATGTAGTTAGAATGACCTAGCTTTCAGATTTTATCTTATTGAGCACGGATGCTACTACATGATATATTTTGAAGGTCTGATGATGACCAGCTAAGTGCTTATCGGTTCACAGTGACGGATATAGCTAGAATGACCACCATCAGGTAAATGGCACCATCAGTCTCCAAGGCCTCTTCGAGCTCTTTCGAATGAGTCCACACACGACGGTTCTACGTGGTGCCATCAATGAGATCCTATACCCACCTTCGGAGTCCACCATCAGGTACGCGACATCATCAGTCATCCAGATCTTCATCTTCCATCAAACGAAATTCTCAAGACAAAATAATTGTTTTTTTTTTTTTTTAAACGCTGCCCCACACTAGGAATTTCTCCTGTATCGTGGGTGCGTTCACAAACATTTAAACTCACATACACAACCAAACACCCAGACCCGAAACAATTATCTGTAGATCATACAAATATTTGTTCCGTGCGGGGATCGAACCCGCGACACACAGCGCAGCAGTCCAATTGCTCAGCCACTGCGCAAACCGTGTTGCCAACTAAAACGATAAAACAATTAACACCATTAAAATAATAACATACATTACATAACATCGCGCCTGTAATCCCCAAAGGGCTAACCCTTTGGGGATTACAGGCGCGACCTCTGCCTAAGCAGAGGTGTACCTAATAGTAGGCGTGATGTTATGTATGTTATTATTTTAATGATTTTAATTTATTTTATCGCTTTTAGCGATAAAACAATTGTAGCAAAAAACAATTGTAGTCGTTCTTGTAGCACGGATGCTACTACATGATACATTTTGAAGGTCTGATGATAACCAGCTAAGTGCTTATCGGTTCTCAGTGACGGATGTAGTTAGCATGACCTAGCTTTAAATTTTTATCGATCTGAGCACGGATGCTACTACATAATACATTCTGAAGGTCTGATGATGACCAGCTAAGTGCTAATTGGTTCTCAGTGACGGATATAGCTAGAATGACCTAGCTTTCAAATTTTATCGATCCGAGCACGGATGCTACTACATGATACATTCTGAAGGTCTGATGATGATCAGCTAAGTGCTTATCGGTTCTCACTGACGGATACAGTTATGATGCTACAGCTTTCTGCTTTTATCTTATTGAGCACGGATGCTACTACATGATACATTTGAAGGTCTGATGATGACCAGATAAGTGCTAATTGGTTCTCAGTGACGGATATAGCTAGAATGACCTAGCTTTAAAATTTTATCGATGTGAGCACGGATGCTACTACATGATACATTTTGAAGGTCTGATGATGACCAGCTAAGTGCTTATCGGTTTACAGTGACGGATATAGCTAGAATGACCACCATCAGGTAAATGGCACCATCAGTTTCCAAGGCCTCTTCGAGCTCTTTCAAATGAGTCCACACACGACGGTTCTACGTGGTGCCATCAATGAGATCCTATACTTACCTTCGGAGTCTACCATCAGGTAGCTGGTATCATCAGTCTCCAAGGCCCCTTCGAGCTCTTTCAAATGAGTCCAAACACGATGGTTCTACTCAGTGCCGTCAATGAGATCCTATACCAACCTTCGGAGTCCACCATCAGGTACGAGACATCATCAGTCATCCAGATCTTCATCTTCCATCAAACGAAATTCTCAAGACAAAATAATTAAAAGCGATAAAACAATTAACACCATTAAAATAATAACATACAATGCATAACATCACGCCTGTAATCCCCGAAGGGTTAGACAGAGGTGTACCTAATAGTAGGCGTGATGTTATGTATCTTATTATTTTAATGGTGTTGAGACCTCGAGGACGCCTTGGAGACTGATAATGTCATTTACCTGATGGTGGACTCCAAAGGTAAGTAAAGGATCTCATTGACGGCACTGCGTAGAATCGTCGTGTTTGGACTCATTTGAAAGAGCTCGAGGAGGAGGCCTTAGAGACTGATGATGCCACTTACTTGATCGTGGACTTCGAAGGTGGGTACAGGATCTCATTGACAGCGCTGCGTAGAACCATCGTGTTTGGACTCATTTAAAAGAGCTCGAGGAGGCTTTGGAGACTGATGGTGCCATTTACCTGATGGTGGTCATTCTAGCTATACCCGTCACTGTGAACCGATAAGCACTTAGCTGGTCATCATCAGACCTTCAAAATGTATTATGTAGTAGCATCCGTGCTCAGATCGATAAAATTTTAAAGCTAGGTCATTCTAGCTATATCCGTCACTGAGAACCGATAAGCACTTAGGTGGTCATCGTCAGACCTTCAAAATGTATCATGTAGTAGCATTCGTGCTCAGTTAGCTGAAAGCTGGAGCATTCTGACTATTTCCGTGACTGAGAAGCGATAAGCAGTTATCTGGTCTTTATCAGACCTTAAGAATGTATCGTAGTAGGAGTACCCGTGCTCAGTGAAATAACTAATAAATAAAATAATGAAAGCTAGGTTATTACATCATTAGTCAAAGTGTATAATTTATTATTAAATATTTTATTCATACATTATGATGTCGGTACTCCAAGAGATACAAAATATGTTAGGCAAATACGATGACCGCTCTGCGACACATTTCTGTTCTTTGGTACGTTTTTCTGTAGTACAGTCGTTTGCCGGTAGGGGCCGAAAAATAAACAAAAGCCAGTACAGAGGTCAAATCGTCAAAGTCATCTAGTGCTGCGATCCCCTTAAACAAACTATTACTCGTAAGACAAATTATGTTTTCATGCAATGGCCAAGTCAATCTATATACATACTCGTAAAAACGGATTTAATCAGATTTAATGTTTAATTAATATTGTAATTCCCTATTAATATCATGATCATAATAATTTGATCACATAATGAAATGTACGTTAATTTACAGTATCGATGTCACGTATCAAACTGGCCGAGTATGCCGTGAATAACAATTAATTAATTACACAACATCACGACTGTTATGCCCGGAGGGTCAGGCAGAGGTTCATCTAATAGGGAAAATGGGGTGTACCAATTTGCCAGTTATGTTTTAGTCCCATGTAGGTAATAGGGGCGAACCTTTTGCTATCAACTGGGCACAGATCCACACTCCGTTAGGTACTGGTACAGAGAAATTCTCGAAGGAAAAATTCAATTACAATTTGTACAATCCGGGAATCGAGGCCAGAACCTCATGCTCAACAGTTGCAATAGCGACCACTAGACCAACGAGGCAGTCACTATTAACTAATTATAAAGTAGTATTATCCGCTAATTGTTTCATGCACACTTTCACTATTATGATCTTCTCACACTGTTCTAAAGAAGAAAAAAGCCGTCTTAAGTGTCTCCAAAATCGGTCTCTAAAACTTTATTTTACCAATACCAATCACGGCGCGAAAATACAAAACATCGGGCCTGTAATTCACAGAGCGTTAGTCGGGTACCAAATACGTTGTTTTCCATGTAATAGGGCATGAGCGTATTGTCATCAACCGGGCATAAATTCCGTGACTAGTATTGATGTGATCCTGATGCAAAAACGTGGGCTGCGGGTTGTTCGAAAGAGATGCCGTAGCTCTGGACACAAGGGCTAAGAAGGAACATGGGTGGTTTTTAGTCCGTAGAAGTCTGACACTCCCTTCCGCTCCGCCCAGAGCGGGAATAGTCATTTGATGATATCTCACCCTCCTTCCATAATATTAATTCAAAAACGTAATAACACATAGCCCGACCTGAGAATCGAACCGAAGACCGTGAGCTTAGCAACCACGAGAGAGAGTTAACGATAAATTTATTTTCCACAAGAAACTGAAACCTCGAACGAAGCATAAAATGTTAATCCATTCTTAAAGACACACGTAGAAGTAAGTTTTTCACTTCAATATTAGTTAGTGGTGGTTGTTTGTGTGAATCTCGGCAAGTTTAAAGTGCAGCGACATCGTTCGTTTGGCATCAGGTGCGATACACTCACGCAAATATTTTATGAAAATACCTAGATTATTAACACTAGTGCTGCGACCGTTGTCGATGTTTTCACGAATATTTGGTACATGTGAAACTTGTTGAACAATACTTTGCGGGATTAATAAAACACAGGCAACACAGAATACTAGATCTAGTATTAGATCTTATTGACGTGATGTCTATACCCAAAGCAAGATATTTATGTATGGCATCTTGTAGATCAACCTAGGAGGTTGCCGATTGCTTAGCCGGACTTTCCTGTGGGTGTCTCGACTGTGAGGCCAAGGCTCAGAAAATAACAGATTCCTTGATCTTATATTGAGTCACCGGAAATCTTAATAGCTAACTCAGGAATGAGGCATAAATGAACAACGCCATCTTGTTACGTAAATAGAACCATAGTTCATCATCTTTGCACAATATTGAATGAAAACACATGTTGTGCCAAACCGGAACCGCAAAAAAAATGTCTTTATTATCTAAAAGTAGCAATAAACCCTAATAACCCTTAAAGATTAGATTAAAAGAAGTGTGTTTTTATACACGCAGACTATCTAGATAAAATATGATAGGCGGTTGCAAGCCTTTAACTTGCGTAATGCACCTTATCAGAATAATTTATTGTGGTTACGTCGGTATTTAATTATATCGTCAAAATATGAACTTTAAATCATAAACGTACAAGTAAAAAATTCAATCCTATACAAAATGCGGTTTTGATAATATAAGACCAAGTAGGTAATCAAACTGAACGACCCTTTTTATTATCTTAGTAAATTAACCTAATTGACAACCTCATTACAGTACTTTAATCATCATTTAATTTAATAAAATACCTGTAGGTACCTGTTTTAACTTATCTACAGCAGATTGAAAACCACATTTATGAACAAGTACTACTCGTACAAAAATAATCCTCAAGAAAACGCACCTATCCCAACACGTCTTTAGTGGTTTCACTAGTCAAGTGAGGCTGCTACTATACTAATAATATTCATTAAAACGTAAATAATTAACAGAAATATTGGTTACGTCTGCCAACCTCGAAGGGATAAGCACTTATAGGACACCCCCATTTTGCCAGTTTTGTAATAAGGGCGACCATATTGTCATCAGCTGTTCACGAACCTGGGCTTCTGCTGATAAATCACGAAAGGGGAAAACCCAAAAACACTCTGCCAGACCTAGAAATCGAACTTGTAAGCTCATGCTTGAACATATAGAAGTGTCGTAAAAAGTAATTAAAAATAATAACAATATCGATACCGAGACGTCGTGGCGGGTCTCGTCCCTAGCGGCGTGCGGAGGGGTGTCGGCGACGCGGCCGCATCCTACAGCCAAACGGTAAACACTTTGCTGTAATCTCGAGATGAGAAAACTTTCAGTTCTCTTAATTCAGAAACTTATTCAACAACCTAACAACCTTAGAGCGGACCGCCCGGCGGACACAAGACAAACAAACTCACCATTTAATCTTACACTTTGTACTACATTAAAATAAAAATCGGGTTCTCTTAACTAGCCTTTGCGTAGTGTACCGGCTAGGCGGCTATGGATAGTAAGTTAAGTAAAACTAGATATATCCCTTAATACACTACCACAAGCACACATGACATTTATTGTAAGTATACGCAAAATACTTTTTGACAAATGGTTTTTTTCCACGTGAACACAATTTTCAAAAACACGTTTTTTTATGCTAACTCAACTAAACAAGTATGAATTAACTAACAAGAGCAGTAAAAGCACATTATTTGTTGGTGTTCAGACTATTTACAAGCTAATAATCTCTCATGAGTCACTCACAATATGTTTAGACCTAGTAAACAACAATTTTAGACCTAAGATTTAAATAGAAATCGATGCTTAGTTTCAAAAAACTAATACATATCGTTCTTAGATAAAATTGACAGTACAGTAATGTACTATTTTTTTAAATCCCGCTTAATTATACTAGACGTTACTTTTGAAGGCCTAGCACTAGGTGGACCGATGACGAGGATCCACTGGATGGGAGACGCATGGGACCGGTCAATGTGGCGTCACTTGGGGGAGGCCTATGTCCAGCACTGGACGTCTTGCGGCTAAAATGATGATGATGATGATACCCCTATTTTTGTTTTCCATTTCAATCTAACACACTGTTTTGTTAAGTTACAGAAACATTCCCGTATTTACTTACGTCGTCTTTATTTTAGTATGTAATAACAACTCTTTTGCGAGGGTTAGATAATAGAACAGATACATAATAGAGTCAGGTGCAATTTAATCACAAAGAAGAAGTACTTAGCGGGCGATTTACCAGAAAGGTGATAAGAAGTAGCCAACACATAGTGGGGCTCATAACTACACCAATGATCGCACAATATACAGCAATGCGCGACTCAGTTTAGTTCCGCTAGGATTTTTATATTCAAATTGAATGAAAACTCATTTTCGCATCTCACTGCCTACTTGCGGAGAGAAGTTCGAGAGATAACGACCCTATTTGATCTTCTTATCTTGTAAAGGTAAATAAGTACTATATTTCTATTTTTACCGAAACTATTTTTTGCTACATTTCTTAAGTTATTATCTCGGAAGGGACTGCCTCGTTGGTCTAGTTGTAGCAAACGCGTCCGCAGAGCACGAGGTCCTGGCTTAGCTGCCGGTCTTGGCTTAGCTGCCGGTCCTAGCATAGCTGCCGGTCCTGGCTTAACTGGGTCGGGCAAAATGTTATTGAGTTTTTCTATCAGCAAAAAATCTCAGTAGCAGCCACGGTGTCTGGATTTGGGCCCGGTTGATGACAATTAGCTTGCCTCATATTACATGAGACTTAAACGTAACTGGCGAAATGTGGGTGTATCTACTATAAATTAGATACACCTCCGCCTAACGCTTCGGGGATTACAAGCGCGATGTTATGTTATGGCGGAAGTGTCAAAAAACGTCTGAAACTATGTTGTCGTCACGTATATTTGGATGTTGACATGTTCTCATGAATTTAATCAGTCAATTGACAGTAGGAGTGCCGCTCTCAAGTGGAGCAGACTCGCCGCCACAGGCAAACAAACATTAAAGGATTACCGGATAACTACGTAACGCAATATAATACCTACTCTACACGACTGTAAACAAAGACGTATATCTCCTTCACCTATCTCAGTGTAAGCTTGCCTTAACCGAGGACAGTCCGTCTCGAACGTACCTACACGATTTTATTTTATACAAGAAAAAATTGATACTGAAATAAAAAGTAGATTTACTGGAAACGATTTGTTTATACTGTGTCTGTTTTTACAAACGCGTCTGCTAGTGTCTTGGCAGATTAAGGCAATGAAAACATTTACTAAGAAAAAATCTGGCGGATATTTTCTAATAATAGATAGGTAGGTGTTTGTTTTTCTCTCAATGCTTATTTAGTAATCAATATTACCTACATTCAAAGTGTCGTTTTCAGGATTCATCACTTATTTCAACATATTTAACGTACATCATCACGTCTTTTCAAAATTCTTGTTACCTGAGTACCAACAAACAAATTAAATAAATATCTTGTCATGCAACATTCAAACCTCCACGCAAATGATGTGTGAACAGCATTTGGTCATGAAACTGTAATTAAGAGACAAGGCCGCGTGATAATCGTGATATTTTGTAGATGAGTCCAGCCAACAGAAGCCCACTATGCGAGCCGACCGACTTACACCCAGGCGTCACCATTACTGACATGGACACGGTGCACGAAGAAAATGACAACGACAGGTAAGAACACTTTGAATTTATTTAAAAAAAAGTCTATACAGAAATAAACACAATATAATGGCCAGTGACAATACTTTAAGTAATTGCAATGTATCTGTTTAATGCTTATGAAGATAAATCATCATTCTCTCGACCTTATCCCAATTAATTTGGAGTCGGCGCAGCCTGTCTTCTTCTTCCATACCTGTCTGTTTCTCTTACTCTCATGAGAGACCTCCTTTCTTGCCATATCATTAATATTAGCACAATCCATCCATCGTGCTTACGAAGATGAATATAGACACTAAAGTCATAATATTATCTAAACTCTCTAAAACATTTTTCGTCAAGAGCAAGGGTAACCCGCGAAATTCAAATTTTCTTACGTTTTTTTTATAATTTGCAGGTCAGTATTATGTTGTTTGTATTAAAGCCTGAGTGAGACGTACCGGCAAAGTGTAAATGAACGTAAGACAATTTTGATTTTCATGGGCCACCCTTGCGCTCCCCGAAAAATGTTTCAGAGAGCTTAGATATTATGACTTTAGGGTCCACATTCATCTTCATATTTTATATTATATTATAAGTATCTAGAAAGATATGTTCCGAAGGTCCGTTGGATAATGTCGCTAACCTATGTTAAGGTAGAAAACTGGTTGTACCTACGGACTAATCTATATGCAATTATAGGATGCAATCTGTCTGGTCGTAAATATAAAGTCAAACAGTTTGCCCTTTTGCAGGAAGATAGCTATAGAATTGCGATTTTGTAAAGCTTTCTTGATATCGGTATAAATCTTCACGTTTTATCTATGTATAACTGTATGTAATAATTTACCCTTTTTTTTGATGTCAGACTTTTACTAACTAAAAATCACCAATGTTCCTTCTTAGCCCTTGGTGCCGAGGCCGCGGTATCTCTTTCGAACAACTCGTAGCCCCTAATAATTTACCTTACGGGCGGCGTTAGTCTCGGGTCCTTTTTTAATCTAAGTACCTATAGTGGAGTGCCGTAAGATTTATACCTCGGAATCCAGGGCCGGTCAATGAATCTTCATAAAAACTTTTGGACTGCATTGGTAAAAGCCCAAATAAAGAAGTTAAAAAAAAAAAATTGCGCGCTCTTCATTTTTTTTTTTATTGAAAAATGTACTGAAAATGAGAGGGACAAGGGAAGAAGAAATGTTTAGAGCTAATAAATAATATTTTCACCGTAGCTTTATTGTTAATTTATTAATATTTCGTAAAAAATAACGAGTTACAACAAAAAAAAAATTAAAACGTATCTATCTAATACCTTTATACGAGCAATTCTTGTAATATAGTATTATCTGAATTTCGGATACGGCTCCAATGATTTTCATGAAATTTAGTATGTAGGAGGTTTTGGGGGCGATAAATCGATCAAGCTAGGTTTCATTCCCAAAAAAACACGATGTACCAAAACAACCAAGCAAATTTCGATCGTGTGGTACTATACATTAGGACGCCACTGAGGGGGGGGAGGCAGAAAAGGGACAGGCTAAATCTGAGAGAGTTTATTTAGGGGCTGGTTTAATACTAGTGTTTCAACATCGCAGGCTGGCTCTAGCAAGGGTCAGACCGCGGCTGCGCGATCTGAATGACGGATATTATCTGTATTTCTTATTTCTAAGTGTACTGGTTTCCCTATTACTTTGAGCTCCGTACCCCACAGGAGGTGCACTTAGCGATTAGTCACTTATAGTATATCAGTTACTAGCTTATGACCGCGGCTTCTCCCGCGTAAAGTTCGATAATGGCCCCGCGGATCATACTACCGAGGTAAAATTGTATACTACGTTTTAATCCAGGTTGTAAAACATCTTTAATAAGCGATATTTTTCTACCAAATCCGTTCAGTAGATTTTGCGTGGACGAGTATCAAACTTTCGCAATTATAATAATAATTATATAAGTAAGATATGCCTCTGGCAGGAGGCCTTAAACTCAGGCCATCCACAGGATTGTTTTTTATTTAGAATGCTTTGGTGACAGCGATGCAGCGGTACTAATCCTTCACCAACAATACACCAATAATGTTAAAATGTATAGTACCACACGATCGAAATTTGCTTGGTTGTTTTGGTACATCGTGTTTTTTTGGGAATGAAACCTAGCTTGATCGATTTATCGCCCCCAAAACCCCCTGCATACTAAATTTCATAAAAATCATTGGAGCCGTATCCGAGATTCAGATAATACTATATTACAAGAATTGCTCGTATAAAGGTACTAGCTGACCCATGCAACTTCGTCTGCGTCACATAATATAGCTCATAACAAATCATGTCAACATAAATTGAGTTAAATCGTAACAAACAAAAACTCGTATCTTTCCTCTTTATAATATTAGTTTATATTATATTAAAGTGTGAATTACTATAGGTATCTCTTACTGTTAAATGTACAGTAACACCTTGTACCTATCACAGTGGGCCCTATCAGAATACCAGCGCTGCGGTATTTGTTTTTTCATCTATCGCAGCACCATGCTGAGATAGGAGCCTTTTTGGCCTCGCACAGGTCTTTTTTTATTATTATTTAGTTTTAGATTCTTTTTTTATTATTTTTGTAGTTCCTGTGTTTGTCCAAATAAATATTTTCCTTTCTTTCTTTCTTCTTTGTACCTTGTAAACAGTAAATATTTTGAATTTGAATTTCTCCAGAGTCCCCGGAGGCCAGAATCCCCACTAACCTACCGCACCGGACCGAATGACTGCCGCACGCGTAATTATTTTGTCGCGCGGATATTTTTACATTGCGATATCTTCTAAGATATTTGTTTAAACTGTATAGAGTAAAGGGCACAAATATTCTATATTAAATTTCTGTGCTAATAAACACATTTATTTAGATATAGATTAATACCATATGGGTTAAATAAGCTTCGCAAAATATCATTCTTTTTAACCTAACATTTTAATAGTAAAAAATGGTTACAGTGAGTCAATCTTAAAAGATAGACATATGCTATCGCGGACTTTTTTTTAGAACTTTTAAAGAGGAACAATTCCTTGATACATGATATTTGCGTAACTTAAACCGTTTTCTCAGCGCACGCAACGGAAGCTCTCAAAAAGGAATATCTTTTCCCGTTTTTGCAACATTTTTCATTTATGCTCCGCTCCTATTGGTCGTAGCGTGATGTTATATAGCCTAAAGCCTTCCTCGATAAATGGACTATCCAACACAAAAAGAGTTTTTCAATTCCAACCAGTAGTCCCAGAGTTTACCGCGTTCAAACAAACAAACAAACAAACAAACTCTTCAGCTTTATAATATTAGTATAGATTAGATAGATACGTTTTAATTTTTTTTTTGTTGTAACTCGTTATTTTTTGCGAAATATTAATAAATTAACATTAAAGCTACGGTGAAAATATTATTTATTAGCTCTAAACATTTCTTCTTCCCTTGTCCCTCTCATTTTCAGTACATTTTTCAATTAAAAAAAAAAAATGAAGAGCGCGCAAATTTTTTTTTTTAACTTCTTTATTTGGGCTTTTACCAATGCAGTCCAAAAGTTTTTATGAAGATTCATTGACCGGCCCTGGATTCCGAGATTTTACAATATTTATGCTTTACGGCACTCCACTACTACTCAGTAAACCTGACTGAAGGATACATTTTTACGCACCGTCGTTGGTGGAAAAGCAGACTTTGAAAACAAAATGGCGGACAGAAACATTTGTTCTTGATTCTAAAAAAACATGACCTACTCTATGACATAATAAATAAGCACGCGCCCACAGAACAGGAGTTCTTTCTTTTCTGTGCACGGGCCTATTGGCATGTGTCAGCCAGTACTCCATTGCTATTGTCCACTATTGAAAAGGCATTATTTTTTCAAAAGCGCGGGGAAATGGATACGTCGTGTCGGCCCGCCGCCGCTGGACAGGCCTTAGTCGTCATAAACAAAGGGTACATGCTAAGCATTTAATTAAAGTTTCTTTTAAACCTCATTTTCCTTTGTCTCGTGACTCAGTTTTATCTGTTATCTATATAAATACAGAATCTCCTTGCATGTAGTTTATGTTGAGACCGCGTTAAATATTGCACGAGTGGGACCGCTTCTCTTTCTATTTATTTTAAGTAGATTTGTTTTAGTTATTAGGATTTTTTTTTGAAAAAGTAAGATTTAAGTACCCTATAGTTACTCTAACGGATACATTAAAAAGTTTTAATTAACGTCTTGTTTATGTCATCGATCTTCTTGATTTTAACGTTATGTAGCTACTTAGGCCTTGCTCAGCTCATATTTATTTATATCATCCAGATAATATGAGCTGAGCAAGGCAAAGGCTACTTTAGTATCCAGATACTAAAGTAGCCTTTATTTGAGAATGAATACAAATCCCGCACGCAAGCACTGCGATATAAAAATCTAGGTGTATTATTCTTTTGGAATATCAATATTTTGAATACACGGACGTTATTCAAAATAGGTTCAGTGAGGATACAACGAAGCTTAGGAAGACATTTCCGGTGAACGGATGCACATTTTGGAGATTTTGCGCTCAGAACCCTCCAGTCGAAATAGTTCAATACAAGTGCAGTTCAGGCGTTTCTTTAAATATTCATGTTACAGTATGTTCGCGTTCACACAGCAATCATATGTTTCAAACGTATGAGAACATCGCGTTTTAGCAGAGTAAAATAAAACACAAAAACAACATTATTCCTTTAAATAATCCGTTTCTGAAAATTTTTTTTCCAGTTCATCAAAAATGATACAATGAAAACCGGCACAATTAAAACCGGCTTAATTCCCATGCGTTCAACAAAGTTTTTCATAATCTTTTTCCCATGAAAACATGATCATTTTGGTACACAAACGCTGTGAATGGTGCCGACATTTTTT
The DNA here is from genome assembly GCA_949774965.1 of Diarsia brunnea. Taxonomy (NCBI): domain Eukaryota; kingdom Metazoa; phylum Arthropoda; class Insecta; order Lepidoptera; family Noctuidae; genus Diarsia; species Diarsia brunnea. The sequence continues at coordinate 9,174,851 of OX459005.1, read as the reverse complement.
GTGGGCTTGGATTTTTCCGTGACACTTTCAAACACGCTGTATTTGAGCAAGAAGTATGAAACGCATACACAAAGAGGGATTTGGGTGCAGTCGCAAAGAGCTTCAAAAATATTTATGACGTTTGATCGACTGCTTTGTATCGCGATCCGCCCGTCTGCTCCACACGTTCCTCGAGGATTGACTGTCGTGTTTGCCTACAAATAAACAAATACAGCCCTGCTGACTATTTTTTTGGTAACAGTTATTTTAAAATAATTCTCAAACATTCAAATATCTGTAGAGGCTTAACCTTGTTCATAGAACCGGTCAAACTTCGTAACCTACACTTTTCTATTGGTATTGCTTTTTTATAATTTTATTTATAGATTTTTTATAGTGGAACAGTCTTTATCAAACCACCATCCTTTGCGTTCGTCATAGACTTGTTGAATGTCATATGAGGCTGCAGTCATGTCCTCAAGAGAAGATAGTAGACTATTCCATTGGCCATTGTTAGTCAATGGCAAATAAATCCTGTATACTAAGTAACGCGCGCGCGCGTCGCGTTTCAACTAAAAAAACTATAAACTTTTTGTTATTCTACCAAATTACACAAGCTTTCAATAACTTCTATAAAAAACAAAACACTATACAGATTGAAATTGATTGGACATTGTTGATTTTACAAAACTTCATGCAATCTGTTTCCATTTGTTAGCGGTGCTTTATTACTTGGTTTCCAGAATTTCTTCCAGTTCAATACCTCAGGTACAATTGCATTTCAGCTACGTTTTACTTAGACACACACACGAAACGTACACAAACGAAACTAAATCAAGCTTCTGGGAAAAGTTCTTCTTTGAAGCGATTATCGGTACAATATTTCACGAGTACTAAACCTACTTTTACATTTTCTACCTACAGGAAAAAACACATTTCAAATAAACCATGTCTTTATCATATTCTCGGACTTCCTCATCTGATTTCATGAGTAGTCAGGTTTTATACCTTTTTTGTGTACCATACAGTGATGAGTCATCATACTCGGACCTGGGACAGTTACGGGAGCGAACCCGGGCCATGCTGGGGACACCTGCGGAGCCCCTGATGCAGCTCTCACACTCACAACCCAACAGCCGTAGAATGTCCTCCGATATAGAAGCCAAACTTGCTGCTAATTTGAACACAAGGTACGTCACTATACCTCACAAACAACGCAGAAGTTAACATAGCCATGAACCAACAGTGATCTTGCAAGAGAACCGGTTAGTAAATCCAAATACTACAAGCAGCCAGTACGCAGTTTGCTTTTTTGGAAATAATGCCACTGTGGTATCTGCTTAGCCAGCAAGATGGGTCTAACCTATCTTTTGAGAAATTTCTGGAACGCAGTCATCACACAGCGTTTATCACAGAAAATAAACTAGGACATTTTATCCTTTTTTTGCGGATGAGAAATCATCAAGTGCCCACTTTGGATGTAGCAGAAGGGAGTGTCAGAGTTGTACTGACTAAAACCTACCCATTGTTCATTCTTAGCCCTTTGTGTTCTGGGGCCGCGGTATCTCTTTCGAGCAGTCCCGCAGCCTAGGCAGGAGAAGATTTTATACAGGGTTTTAATACCCTTATCTTTACAGGCGGCCCTCAGCCATAATCGCAGCATTTCGTCGTCCATCTCAAGCACTGGCACTATGTGCGGCCACACAACGCAGATTCCTGTCCGAACTATCGCCGCACTCGCGGACATCAGTTGCATCCACGTCACATGACATGCCGCCTTCGGCCGCCGAGATATCAGGACAGTAAGTTATTAATACCCTTTATTTTGTGACGTCAACAAAGTTCAAACTCCTTGCGTAAGCCTAAAAATACACCTATAGAATTGTGACATTCTAAATGTGAAGAATTTTTGTTTTTTGTGTTGTTCTTCCTCCTTTCGTCAGCTCTGACGGCAACCTGGATTTTAAATTATATATTGAATTATTTTTAAAACGTCAACAAACGCAAACTAGCTCAATCTGATTGTTCTAAGCAGTTCTAAGAGCCTGACAGGATGTAGATTTTACACGCTATGTGTGTATGATTGTTAAGAAAGGTGCAAAATAATAAATAAATGCTTTAATGCATTTTCTCAAATTGAAAATCTTTACACCCACCGTACCTGCTAAAGTAAAGAGCAAGTTTTATCTTTAAAATCCATACCTGCTACCAAGAATAAAATAATAAATCAAAACGCCAGAAAATCTTTGAGTAAATATTCGTAAGGCTGGAACATACACACTACGATAAATCAGGGCGAGCCGGCACCGGCACATGCCCCCGACACGCGCATCGCACCGCAAGATCCGAATACTTGACACGGGCCTCCACACCGCAAACTTACACTATTTTAACCATGATTCCCTATTTTACATAAAGAATTGTAATATCTAATCACCTTTTAGAACTTTCGCAGTTAAAACTTTATCGTTGATCGTGAATCAATAACGTTCTACGGAGTTACGGCTTTTAAAGTTCCGAGAATTTTCCTCATAAAATATTATGCAGTTGCGGTTTGATTTGCCAGCCTACCTATAGATCTATATCCAGCTACTATTGACAGTATTATTGAAAACGAAAAAGGTTAACTTAATTGTCCTTTACGTCACGTTAAAGTTCCATGAACTCTATTTTGACTCATTCTCTAAAGTAACTATGAGTCAAAACTGTTTGGCCAAACAATATTTCAGCCAACACACCCCGTATCTCCTACAATGTAAAATGATGTCATCAGCCGTTAGTTATGTATAAGCACAGAGAGAGACCTATTTAGAGGTGAATATTATTCAGTTGGATAGCGTCATGTAGTCCGCAGACAATGAGCAGCCTCCGTCGCGTCAAAACCATTGAAAAGCACCCTTTATTTGTTAATAGATAGACACGTGCACAATGGCACTGTGAACATTCAGCGTAAACATCACTATGTGAATGTAATTAGATTGCGAAAATGTTTTTGAATGGAACTTGCTTACTGATGCTCTAGATGCTCGTGTTTCTTCCTGTTTGGAAGATATTTGGCTGTTGTAATCTTGTAGATATCTATGATGCATTTCAGTATGGACAAAAACAACAAACGACCTGTCAAATATTGTTAATGTTGTGATGACTCCTAAAAATCTTCGCTATAACTCCAAGTTACACAAAGTTTAAAACAGTAGTGTGGGGATCAGGATCAGGAGACAAAATAGGTAGGAGAGCTCGTTGCTACATAATAACAGCTGTTGAAGTCGATGTTTGTGTTAAGTCACTCTTGCCTAGGTTTAATTATGGATATGTGGCCACCCATTACATACCGAATTTCCTAGCTGTCATTTATTTTGCAGATCTATGAGAGTCGTTATGTTAAAAGAGCACAGAGCCGCCAGACATAACTTATTTTCTAAAGGAGAAAATGTGTTATTTCGAGTAGTATTTACACGTGTATTGAATGCGAGCATACCTGCTAAGTTGGTTAATATTTTATGGAATATGTATAAAAATCAACCATTACAATTTAATTACCGTGGGTGTCGTAAGAGGCGACTAAGAGACTTACCAAAGAATGGGCAGCAGCGTTCTCTGTGCCTTCGTAACAACCATACTGCGATCGCCAACCCGCCTGCCAAGCGTGGCGATTATGGCAAATCCCCCCCTTTTGAGGGAGGCCTGTGTCCAGCAGTGGACGTCTTGTGGCTGAAATGATGATAATGGTGATGATTACAATTTAAAGTAAAGTTAACCCTATTTTTGTGCTCCCGGCTTCGGTCCCGTTATGTCCAAATCTAACCAACAGCGGCCGCGTTTTAAATGCCATGTGTTTTAGCCTGTGACACTCGGGGATAATATCGCTTCCCATCTGTCAAAGAATTTTCAAAATCGAATCAGTAGTTTCAAAGATTACACCTACATACAAACTTACAAACATATACCTCTTTAGCGTAGATGTATTATATCTACTAGTTTCGTTTCTAGAATCAAATTATGCATGTGAACGCGGGGTAAGCACTACTTACCAAGATCTACACAGTTGTTTGACATATACAGTAGGCAGAATAATGTTATAATTATGTTTAGCACTAAATTTACATACATAGGTACCTGTAGTGATTGGTGATACAACACACATACCTTAGGATAGCACTGTTCGTCAACTAATTGTTTTGGTTCACATTTAAAGAAAATAAACTTAATCTGATGCTGGTCAATAATTTCTAATTCTTATTTTGTTAAAGTGAAGCTTTAAGCAAGGCGCTTTCGGCTCTGTACTGCAAGCTACTAGTGGTGCTCGGACTGGCCTTCCCCATCACCGAAGTCATCGCCGGCGGAGTGCCCGACGGCTACTATCAGGTTTACAATTAATTATACTATTTCTTAATGGACGACATTCAGTCAAAGCCGGATTTACTGAGAAAAAATGAAACTGTTTTCAGGTATAATTTTTTTTTCCCGGAAAACTCATCACTCTATTTTTAATGTTTCAGAGAATCTGACCTAGAAAAATCCCACCCGATAGTGGGTAATAATGGACATTGTTTTTCTTTTCAGGGATTCTATTTGTATCTGTACTTGGTATCTCTAATATTCGTAGTGTTTCAATACGTAAACATTATGCGTCAAAAGGCTGTCAACCTAATCATCCACGACTACGGTAAGCTTCCAATTCCTTTTCAACGAGGACAATACCATCCTAGACAATAAGATCTACCAACATGCTTAGGTAATTAACCACATTTGCTTAACAAAATGAGACATTAAAATCACATTTGTTTGCATAATTACGTCTGCAAAGAATATTGCCTTCTTTAGTTTTCATTCCACTAACGTTTTCAGCCATTCGTATAAATGTAGCGGAAAATTTAACTCAACGTATGGTGTTTAACGACCAACTATATGTATTCAATTAATTTTTATAGAGGACACTCTGAAAGAGGATAGAAACGGAAAAATTACACCTGGAGACAGACCAAAAATAAAAGAGAACATTTCTCGCTACGGCAGTTTTTATTTGAGGCTTGGCGGAATTGGTAAATTGGAGTCATTTCCTATTTAACAGTTTTATTTGCCTTTTAATTACATTCGATTTTAAAGCTTTACTATTTTGCAGCGTTCGGAATTGGTTCGATGGTGTACAGTGGTTTAGAATTGGGTGAATATTTCGAAATGACGGATAAATGCCGCTCCGTGCTGTCGGTGATTACACCGGCTTTACGAATGGCCCTCACTTTGGCACAAATGCAGTTCATGTTCCTGACTAACAAGGACATAGAATCCGGCACTTTTAAACTGATACAGAGATTTGGTTTCATGCATATGGTAGCAACGAATTTATGCGAATGGTTATATGTGTTGGTCGAAGAGACGAAGCATGAAATACACCATTTAGAGCACACGATCTTAGCGCCAGTTAATGTGACGCTTATAGAACCAGATGGTGTACCGTGCAGGAGGTCTAATATGATGGGTGCACTGTTGCAGAATGCTGCACCTTTCTTATTTCCTTGCACGATTGAGTACTCCCTTATCTGTGCCGTCATATTGTACGAAATGTGGAAAGAGGTAACTAATTAATACATTACATAAAATGGGAACCAGAGCTGTTCACTATTATAACCAAAATTCATTGGAACTTAATTACAGGTCAAATGCACTCCAGAAGACTTTGAGAAGAAATTAGAAGTTCCTAAAAATAAGTCTCGCAATAATTCAGTGACACCTGAGAAAATTCTGCAACAGTTTGGTACAACAACTTTCTCTAATATTGTTATACGTTATCAAATGGGACTTGTTAAAATATTTCGCTAAACTTTTATTTCTTTTCAGCTGGTATGTTAGGAGTGAGTTCTCCTCACGGCAGTCGAACTGCTCTCCACCATTTTTCCGTAGACTGTTCCCACGCTCACCGAGGACTCTTCGCCGGAATTCTGATTATCGTCTTCACTATTATTTCCCTCATCATGTTCTTCGTACTGGCCCACCATCCCAATTCTATCACTGTAATGTATAATTTTATAGACATTTATAAATATATTGATTTATTGTTAATTGAAATGATATATAATTTGATTTTTGCAGGAGGCAATATTCGAGGTGATTTATTGTTAATTGAAATGATATATAATTTGATTTTTGCAGGAGGCAATATTCGAGGTGAACGTGTGCGAGTTAATTTTGTATTCGTTGTCTTTGCTCGCATGTATAACAGCTTTAATACAAATGAGAGAGTTAGCTTATAAACGAAAATCAAAAGGTATGACATGCATCCTTATTCCATAATAATCATTATTTTATGATCCACTGAACTTGCAACTTTCATTCATTTATTTTATAAGAGAACAAATACCATTTCCGTTATCCTTGAGTTCTTATACTAAAATTATATTTTCGTTTTTCTAGCTATCTTAGGTTTGGACCCATTCCTACTGATTCTGGCCCAATCCGGAATGTTCGTGTATTGCATGTTCAGTCTCATTGGAAGTCATCACACTCAGGACCAGAAAAACAGTGTCGGTCTCACCGGGTTCTTCTCCGAATTTCTATCGCTCAATCAGGTCAGTTATATTTTGTTTTCTTGTACAGTCACAACCGCTAAAATGTATCCTACCCGTAACAACTTTTAAAAGTAATTTTCTCCTAATGTTTTGATTTTAATTTTATGTAGTTACTAGCTGACCCACACAACTTCGTCTGCGTCACATAATATAGCTTATAACCTTTCTCGATAAATCGACTATCTAACATATTAAATTGAGTTAAATCGTTCTCGTAAGAAACAAAAAATCTTACTTTTCCCCTTTATAATACCTATTAGTTTAGATTGGCTTCGATTATATTATTAAAGTAACAATTACTATAGGTATCTCTTACTGTTTAATATACAGTAACACCTTGTACTTGTAAACATTATGGTGAAGTAAATATTTTGAATTTGAATTTCTCCGGAGCCCCCAGAGGCCAGAGTCCCCACGTACCGGACCGAATGGCTGCCACGCGCTTAATTATTTTGTATCCCGTATATTTTTACATTGCGATATCTTCTAAGATATTTGTTTAAACTGTATAGAGTAAAGGGCACAAATATTCTATATTAAATTTCCGTGCTAACAAACACATTTATTTAGATATAGATTAATACCATATGGGTTAAATAAGCTTCGCAAAATATCATTCTTTTAAACCTAACATTTTAATATAAAAAAATGGTTACAGTGAGTCAATCTTAAAAGATAAACATACGCTATCGCGGACTTTTTTTTAGAACTTTTAAAGAGAAACAATTCCGTCATACATGATATTTACGTAACTTAAACCGTTTTCGCAGCGCACGCAACGGAAGCTCTCAAAAAGGAATATCTTTTCCCGTTTTTGCTACATTTTTCATTTATGCTCCGCTCCTATTGATCGTAGCGTGATGTTATGTAGCCTAAAGCCTTCCTCGATAAATGGACTATCCAGCACTAAATGATTTTTTCAATTCCAACCAGTAGTCCCTGAGTTTACCGCGTTCAAACAAACAATCAAACAAACAAACAAACAAACAAACAAACAAACAAACAAACAAACTCTTTAGCTTTATAATATTAGTATAGATGAACATAGTTCTTTTGGATGCCGTATCATTAAGAAATTAATATTTTATCGGAGTTGTTGAAAATCGTTCTCGAATCTTGGTAAATCTTTGTATGTAATCGATCTTAGTGCACGTGACTGTACTTTAAAAAATATTCTTTTTATCTTTATTTTCATCTTCTTCTCCATCTTCTTTTTCATTCTCATGTAAAAGCAAACGAATAAATACTGCACCGCCACTTTATACTAGAAACAGTAGACTTTTGCAGTATGGGATTCCTAGAAAAAAATATTGTGATCGGTTTTAATTGAGATGATATTGAGATGATATTGATTCGATGCATTACTATACGTGTTCGTTGGCCTTACGTACAGAATATTCATTTATGAAATATTGCTCCTCTTAAAGCATGGTTATTAGCAGACAGCGATACTACAAATTTTAAACTGTCAGTAATTCTGTTAAATTGGAAGCTGTGTAATCTATACAATATTATAAAGGCGTAAAGTTTGTGAGGTTGTGAGGCTGTAGGGGGTAATCTCTGGAATTACTAAACCGATTTTGAAAATTCTTTCACCAATGAGAAGCTTTAATATCCCCAAATGTCAAAGGCTATATTTAAGACGTTACCGTTGGTTAATTTCCAACCAAAACGCGAGTGAAGCCGCAGGGAAAAGCTAGTTCAAAATCTGGGGTAGCTCTTGACTCAGCTGCTAGCGCAGCTTCTGCTCTCTGAGCTTGCCTCGCTCCACTCTTTATATAATTATGATAATTAATGTTTTCCAGACTATTCTTCAAACACTATTCATAATCGACGCGTGGTGGCGCCGCAGTACTACGTCGGAACAGCGGAGAAATAAACCGGGACGACAGCTCGTCACTTTCCTACTGGTCGCTAATATGGCCATGTGGGCTATAAACACGCTTGAAAAGGTAACTATTATTGTATTATGAAGGTACATATCCAATTTCATTATTATTACTTTATTAATATACTTAGGTCAGTAAAAAATCTGGTGTTCTAAACATTATGGAACTTTAACGAATGTATATCATTTTATAAGATTTTAAACTGACATGGTCACTAGCACTATTATTCATACTGAAAACGGGATATTTACCATGTTTACTGATTGTTTTGAGTTCCCGATATTTCGGCGCTGTTACAAGCACCAACGAAACGAACAAGAAAGAGGGTAGACCGATTTGTCTGCTCATAAACATCCACCCGCAATGACTTCAGTTTATCCGTGATCATGGTGCTTGTAACAGCGCCGAAATATCGGGAACTCAAAACAATCAGTAAACATGGTAAATATCCCGTTTTCAGTATGAATAATAGTATATCATTTTGTATGGCCATATAATTAAAAAAAAAACAATTGACGTATACTTTCAATGCCATTGATTTGTACACAACCTAACATTAAGCCTGTAATCCCCAATAGGTTAGTCAGAGGTGTACCCATTAGTACACCCACATTTCCCCACTTATGTTTAAGTCCATATAATGGAGCAAGCCTATTGCCATCAACCGGGCAAAGTCTGACTCCGTGGCTACTACTGAAGTGTTCCTTATAGCACTTTGCCCGACCTGGGAGTTGAACCCAGGATCTCATGCACAGCAATTGCGCATGCGACCACTAGACCAACGAAGGCAGTCGATTAAAGATATAATCGACGAATACTTTCAATACCATTCATTTATACATCATTCATGAAAACTGAAAATTGTAGCCCAACAGTACATTTAATCCACTGCGAGCTCCAAAGGAGAATAATGTTTTTACCTTTAAAAATACCCTACTTACCATACTTTGGACTGTCTTGTGTTACAGACGTGTATTATAAAATAATTATCTATAATCCAGAGTCGCGCTGAGTTCCGTCCAGCACACCTAGCATTCTACGGTCCCTGGGCGTGGACAATCATAACCCACGTATCTATGCCGCTGGCCATCTTCTACCGGTTCCACTCCACCATCTGCCTCTTCGAGATTTGGAAGAACTGCTTCAAGAATAAACCTATTTATTTGAACGTATAGTTTAATATTGCTTATAATCTGAGACTAATAAAGTAATATGTCCTATTAGTTTTGTATAAATAAGTATAAATGAATTAAGATTAAGATATATAAATGTATTTCGTACCTGAAACATTGTTTTCTTTACCCTCTAATTACCATAATAAATGCTTTGAACAAAACACGTGTTTTTTTTTTCTAACCACGTATTAATTCAAGAAGCTATACATATATCGAAACCATGCTCTGCATAGTCTGCATACAGACCATAAAACAAATTGATTAGGTACTACAATCAAAAGTAGCTCCATTTTACAATGTTAGCGTCTAGGTATACTATCCACTTCTCATACAAAAGGCACAAGGCACTGTGGGGCAGTGCTATATTACTTCAGGTTTTTTCACGAGGTTTGTTTCCTGTGTTGTATTTCATTTGTTTCTGGCATAAACCTTCGTTTCTGCCCCTACCCCAAAACACGTTTTTATAATATGTATCAAAACGTCATAAGCACCACTTTAGATAACGCATTATAAATACATTTGCACACTTTGATCTTGCGATACGATATACGAAATTTAGGTAGTATTAGGATCCTACCTATGTAGACGTCATAGATATGCAACCAAAAAGAAAAATGTTGTATCGTTTTAAGATATTCAAAGCCTTCTTTGTTGATTGATGTCTAAAAGATACCAAATATATATTGATATTGGCAGTTGAATGAAAGGATAGCGATAGATATGATCTGAGTGCCTGATAACGTACATGGTTTACTACAATGATTTACTTCGTAATTAACATAAAGACTTGTTGACACATTTAAATGGCTGCTGTCCGCATTAACACCGTTCGCCCTTTGTCATAAACCAATATCAGCCAACAGTTCAAACTTAATTTGTACCTCGGTTCTGCTACAAATGGCGTAATTATTTTTAATTATTTCAGAGTTACGACTTTTTAAATTCAAACACAACTTAATTGCCAAAGAGACAATAGAAAACAATTTGCACAAAAATGCAATTCAAAAATTATATAGACAAACCAAGTCGTCATTTGTTTTTCAGTTGCTCAGTAATATCGCTCCAAAAGTGACGGACTAGCGTAATTTGCAGTCGCTCAAAACATAGTTTAAAGAAAACTTAGAGGCCTAACCTTAGAGACATAAAGCTACGCCTATAAACATACTAACATATCAGACGATATGAACCACCAAAACATGTGCCTACTTCCCTAATAAACAAAGTTTAATTTGAGTCATTATTAAAACATAAACGTTAAATCGTCATATTTAAAGTATTTCAGCATCATCTCGTAGAGAGTCTGTCACCTAAAAACGTGTCAAGATAAAGAAGATTATCTCAGATAGTTACGATGTTTTAGCCACGTCCCAGCTTTTGTGTTCAGTCATAACAATTTCCAGTTTATTTGGCAATCATGGACGACGTCATTGAAGAGGATGTAGAATGGTATGTTAATATACTATTTAATAATTATTTACTTAACTCAACTGTCTCTCGTTTTTACTTGATTTATTTGTCGTAATAAAGGTTTCACGTTCAAGCGTGTACTTAAAATTATTGTTTGTGATTTTACATGAGTTTAAAGAGCTGTGATGTTTGTCCTACTCAGTAATTAATTATTTACTTCATTGTGATACGGGCCAGGTCTATCTTCAGTGATTTTAGTTGTTGATAATGGTTTTGAAAGTCCCGTTATCATTGTCATTGGTTCAATTTATTATTGTACCTTTGTTAGCCAGTTTTGGATAGTATAAAGTTGATAAAGGACATCTAATGTTAAGCCCCCAATATTTTAATCGACAGTTTTGTGTTTTTTAACAAGAACGAAGGAGTATTCTATCTATATGTCTAGTACGAGTATGCAATGAACATTCTAATCACTTACTGACACTGGTAGCCTCCATCATCCTACTGGGCAAAGGCCAATGTGTGCCTCTGGTAGCTAGTCTTGTCCAGATCGTCCCGTCATCTTCTACGAGGTCTGCCACGACAACTTCTGGCTGTGACCAGGCTCCAGAAAGTAACTTTTTTATTTTGTTTTATTAAACAATTCAGTTTATTTATATAGATTAATAAACAAAAAAACAAATAACAATGAATAAAGTAAAATAACAACTTCTAGAAAAACCTATTATTGGAATAAACAATTTATCCATTTTCGATCTCGGTTGTATTGAGACAAATGACCCAGTTTTCGACGCTAATATCACCCTGGATAAGAAAACGTAGGAAAATTATCTCTACAAGTCTGAAACTAAGGCTTTATGTGTTTACCTTAGGTATATTCCACAGTTTAAAGAAGCCTAATGTTTAAATGTGGATTAAAAATGTACATAAACATAAGATATGCAATAGATAAGCCCAGTGTGTAACTTTGCAATTCTTAGTGCAGAAGGACTCAAATATTATAATATAATCCTAATATAAAAAATTTGACAGTTTATGAGAATTTATAGATGTTTGTTATTCTTTTACACAAAAACTACTGACCGGATTTAGATGTTTGCACATGTATAGTTTATAAGTTGGATTAACACATAAAACACTTTCTATCCCGGTAATATGATCCCGTGGGACAATTATTGAACCCCGTGCGGTCGAAGCAGAGGGCATAAACTAGTCTCTCCGTCTCCACATTTTAGATATATTTTAAAGCATTAGTGTAACATCAAATACCAAATTATCCTCAAAGAAGTATTATTTCACTACCATGGATGATGTAACTAAATAGGAAATCTGTAATAATACGACAACTTAATCATACATTCGGTCAATCGAAGCAGAGTTCACTTAACCAAACAGACTGAAACGAAATCTTCGATTTAAAAAACCAAACACCAATTTCAAATATGTCTTTTTTTAAATAAAATTCATAGGACGCCCGACCGGCGGGACTCGAGGACATTTTACGAGCACGGCTCACATCACTTCCACCCCATCAGACAGACGAGCACCACTCTAGAACGAAAACTTCGCCACAGCAGGTTAGTATCCATTTTCAGTATTATAATTAAACTTTCAAAAGCACAAAAGGCGCCGTAACAGTGAATTTTCATTTTCATTAATTGGTTTTTGGAAGAGTATCTCATAATGTTTTGGTTTTAGATAATTTAGATTTAAACGTTTTTAAAAGATCGCTCCTGTCTTCAAGAATCTGACTTACTTACTTAATTAGCCATGAAATAAGTAAATTGATTAAACATTTTCAGTACGTGATTGTTTTTTTTATTTTATTATGAGATCTATATAGTAGGTAACTGTACAAAGAAAGAGTTGCCTACTAAACACTATCTATTTTATAACTATCTTTTACATATTGCCTTTTTGTTGCTATGTGTCTTGTTCCAGAGCTATATCTATCTACGTTTTTAAATGAACTGTCTCGTCGTTTTCCGAAAAGGAAAAAAAATATCAGAACTAGTATTAAAATAATCCAGACTTAAAAAACAAACTCTTAAATCCCGACAACCGCAGAAGTCGTGGAAAAAAAAGTCATGTTAGGTTCCTTTGAGATGGAGAACTAATTAATCGCTTAGAGATGAGCCTGTGGTGGCTATGCAGCATCACATCTGCATATATACGGCCGGCTCGTTAGGAGGGCCGTCTGAAAGTGACACCGCCCGTGCTAATTACCCATGAGGACAACATCTTACCGACTCTAACCGATGGATATTTAGCGCTACAATATTTTATTTGTAGGACTATTTTTATGAACGATTTAGTGCTTGAGTTGATTAACGTGCAGTTTTTTAGAAAACCTCTTTTGGAAGACGAAAACAGAATGAAAACCACTGGAAAAAGATAATTTAAAAAGAACTAACACGGTAAATTAAATAAAAGCTTATAATAAACCTCGTTAATTCTAGGTGGAATGTAGTTAGTTGACCATCAAGTGCTGCTGTAGAATTTCAAATCTTTTTGATTTTGAGTAACGTCATCAGAATTACAATAGGACAGTTGACTGACTTAAAAAAAATATGATTCTGTTTAGTCCGTCTGTTAGATTATCGAAAAATATTGGACACGTGTTTTTTGTTTTATCAAATTAATAAAAATTTACGAAAATAAAACGTGTCAAAGATCGTGAGTGGGGGCTGGTGACCTCACTTTATGGTAAAAATGTACCAAACTATGACGTTGCGCGAGTTTTCGAAGCACTGTATCGTATTCATTTATTGTTTACGTAAGAAAAGAAAAAATACGTGTCCAATATTTTTTGGAAATCTGACGGTCTAATTAGTTTTTTTTGTCAACTACCCTATTCGTCGCGATATACTTATAGTTATTTAGCAAAAACGTGTCCACCACTGCCATATAGCATCACTAGTCGCTAATTGTCGTTTGTCTTACTTATAACTTACTAATAGAATGTAAGTTTGTATTCATATTACATGCAGTAACGTATATTGCACGAATCTTAAAGTAGTTTTGACTTTTTTTAAAGCTGGTGAATTACGTTGTATTTTCATTTTTCTTGTCTTTGTCATCAAACAAGTTGTAAAAAAACTAAATCATTATAGAAAGGTATAAAGGTAGATTATTCATGTTTGTCTTACTAGAACTAAATAAAGAGATAAACACAAAACATTGTCATCCATGAGAATGCTGGTCACAGGAGTTCAGAAACTCTAGAAACCCTTTTGCAGTTTAACCGTACTAACACAGTTAGTCAACCACGATATGCAAGTAATTAGATTTGAAGGAGAGCTTCACAAGACTAGGGCTAGGTGTACTCGTATCCATCCAATAATAAAGCTTTCACTGATATATTCTTGTTTATTTTCCACTAACTATTGTCTACATAGGGTGTAAACCACCCTTTTGAGCATTCTCTGCATCAAACTACGTAACTCTACGCAAAAACTATTGCTGGGAATAGACTTTTTTTTTTAATTAAAAATCACGTTTTGCGATAGGAAACAATAACGCACTCAAAACATTAAGCTGATGGATAAATTGAATAGTATGAAGGACGTGGAGACATTCAAAGTAAATTAGTCACATTAAAAACTTGTATTAAAAAAAACTTATGAATAAGTTGACCCCAGTATCTCCGTTAATGGTAGGTTCCCAAGAATAATATAGAATAAAAAAAATATCGCAATAACAGGGAAAACAAGAGCTTTTCGTCTTCGTTAAGGGTTATTTAACACCCATTATAATCTTAGCAACAGCTCTATCCCAAAACCTATATTGTCAAAGACGTTATGAATCGGTTCAGAGTGCCCAGTAGATAACAATGACAGATTCTCAACCAGTAAACCGGGTACAGCATAGTTTGATCGCTATACAAGGGGTGTACACTGTGCAGGCTATATAGGCAGGGCGTATTGTTATGGACCGTGCCGATTGTTGCATCTCCGTGTATTGATCGCTTGCCTATAGGCACATGTAGGAGGCTGTTATGAAATTACCTGTAACGAGGTCAAACATAATTATGTCTGTTACATAAAATATGGTTTATTTTGAAATTAACTGTTTGAAACTCGGTGGTGTATTTCACAGCAGTTTTTCATGGAAGATCAAATATTTGATTTTAAATTTACTCCGTTCAATCACGTAATTCTCAAAGCACATTGAACAATAATGTTAAAATCTACGTTTAGCTTTTTGTGGTTATTTGGTGAGGGACTCGATATAATACATACAACCAGTCGATTTAGAAGTGCTAATTTTCGGGTTATAGCGATGATGATGAGGACAGTTCTGTAATCTTCATCCCCAATATAAAGTTTGACGTCATTTAAACGAGATCGTAGGATTCAAGAACTCTTTATTATATTCATAAACTAAAATAAGAATATTTATTATTAGTACCTCAAAATAGATTTTTAAGAATACCTTAACAAGTTATGCTAAGTGTCAATTTGAAAGACTCACGAAACTATTTGAAAAAGCTATTATTTCATAACGCTCAGCAATTTACTGAAAACATGATTCACGCTATTTTGGCGGAAAATTCTAGAAAATATGATCAGTATTCTTTTCTTTTGATCCAATTATCAACAAAGAAAAAAGTTCTTTAAGACAAATAAATATAACAAATATAGATAAGTCCGCCTATGTACCACTCTTGTACATGAAGTTTAAATAAATAAATAAGTACAAGTGCCACCCTGCCACAGTTAGAAACTAATTGCTAACACACACGGTTGCGACATGGCGCTGCGTTTTGTATCATGCTCAACAGTTCGTGATTTGCTTTACAACGCACAACATCTAACATAGATAAAAAACGTGATGTTAAAACTTAAAAGGTGGAATATTTAAATTCAGGTTTTCAAAGGTGTTTAAATCCATTTGGTGATGAAAAATAAGGAAAAATCTAATCAAAATGCATCGAGGGACTGGCGAAGGCCGTCTGAGCCTCTCATATCGGTGCCTGAAGATGAAAGGTGAGGCAAGGTGGTGCCGCGGCGAGGGTGCCGAGGGGTTCATTAAAATCCACTATTATAAGATAAGCGCCGGCTCAAACAAAACAACTTGGTGTAACGTTAAATCGACACCGCTTTATGTAACAGTTTTAATATAATATTATTATGCACGGAATTTGTTTTCAGTGTTTATTTTGTAAGCGGCTTCGTGTAATTAGATAGGATGTTGTTTTCACTTCTCTTTTATAGTCTCGCTTTTATTAAATTGAGTGTAACTTTTAGAATTATTGTTCATTTGTCTTAAAATAACTAGAACTCTGCTTTACTTTGTTTTCGTGAGGGTTTCTCGATACAATCACGATAAAGCATTGGTATCAAGAATCCTATTTGATTTTTAGAACTTCTCATGAAAGTATAAGATTAAGAATTATAATTAACCTACAATTCACTTCACAATAAAAGTCAACCAGCAGTGGGTGATGTCAGGCTGTGGATATTTACTTAAAGTTTTCTAACGTAATCGTAACTTTAAGTAATTATATTTATGTTTGTTCACAGAGAGCACCCGCCCCACTCACTACCTCGTCTAAGCGTGGTGATGCCTGCCAGTTCCAATTCCAGTATGGAGCATATTGCCGCACCTGTTCCCAGGAGGAAACCTCTGTCACATGGCGAGTGAGTCACTTGTAACTTGTCTTACATCAAGACTTCATTCCGGAGTATTTAAATGGCTCAATGGATAGTTTATAATGTCAACAAGTTCGTGCACAGTTCCCCTGCCTCAGGTTTTAATTTTAATCGACTTTCAGCACTTGAAGTGGGTTTTCTCGCAAGCTTATGCGTTAAACGTAACCTACCTAGTACATCAAAGCGTGACTGCTGAGCATGAGGTTCTGGGTTCGATTCCCGGGTCGGACAAAGTGTTATTGGGTTTTTCCAGCAAGAATGTCTCAGTAGCATCCATGAAGTCTGAATTTGTGACCGGTTGATGGCAATAGACCCGCACCTTATTAGGTAGGACTTAAAAATACAACTGGTGAATTGTGTGTGTACTATTACGTTAACCTCTGCCTAACCCTTTGGGGATTACAGCGTGCAGCGTGTAAAAATATGTAAAAATCTACACATCTTTTTTTGATACTAATGCAGCATTTACGATGCAATGATAAGCATCATTGTTAACTAAATTACCTTAATCAATCGCTAAAATAGCGTTAAATTCGAAACTTAAACCCTAAACAGAGCAACTATGTAATTAATTAGTTAATTTCGTACACCATTCACTAAAATACCTAATCCGGATAACCTGAACAATCGGTAATGGCATCCTGGCTGAACCTCAACGATTTTCATTAATTTTGTTAGCGTCATATTAATTTTCACTAGCACCGTGTTTTAGGTTATTTACAGCTAATTGTTTCAATATATCATAAATTTGTTTCAGCGAATCGATGACCGTTGTCCTGTCAGCGTTTTATGCTAAATTACTAATAGTTTTAGGAATAGCTTTGCCGGTAACGAGCACCATACAAAATGAAGTTTATACTAATGTTATATCTGATGTAAGTATGTTTCTGTGTTATTGTTTGAGAGCTGTAATAATCATCATCATTATCCACAGCCTGAATTCACCCAATGCTGGGTATTGGTCTCTCTTTTGTTATGCCATACTCCACAGTCCCATACCAGCCTTATCCAGGCTTTTCCCGCGATGACAACTTTGTCGTAGAGCTGTAATACCTACATTTAATCAAATATGTGTTCGGTATACTGTAAAAAGACATAAGAAGGTCTTTTTAGGGTCCCGTAGCCGAATGGCAAAAAACGGAACCCTTATAGATTCGTCATGTCTGTCTGTCCGTCCGTATGTCACAGCCACTTTATTCGGAAACTATTAAAACCATACAGTTGAAACTTGGTAGGTAGATGTATTCTGTGAACCGCTTAAGGATTTTTTACAAAAATAAAAGATTAAGGCCGGTCTCCCCATACATGGAACTAAAACTAAAAAAAAATTTTTTCATCAAACCTATTCGTGTTGGGTGTTTATAGACAGGTCTTTAAAAATGACCTTGAGGTTCCAAGTCCGACTTGCACTTGGCCAGTTTTTTTGTTAATACAAGAAGAAAACTGGCCAAGTGCAAATCGTACTTGCACTTGAGGGTTTCGTACCATCGTAGTTGGGAAGCCCCTTTAATTTGTATTATTTCTTATTTAAGTGGCAACAGAAAAACTGATTTTGTAATAAATTTGTTTTACATAGTGTTTGTATGAATCACAAAGTTATATTTACATATATTAAATGTGCTATATCTATATACTATGTATTGTTCAATACCAATAGATTTTTCACTCTCTTAGTTTAAAAGTTAGAGGGGAGGACACACATTTTACCACTTTGGAAGTGTTTAACTTCCAAACGATTGACTTTAGGAAAAAATGATTACTGAAACCTCAATGTCATTTTTAAAGACGTGTCTATAGACACCCCACACGAATAGGTTTGATGAAAAAGTTTTTTTAGTTTCAGTTCCATTTATGGGGAGAACCCTATTAACTTAATCTTTTATTTTTGTATAAAAATCGTTAAGCGGTTCACTTAATAGTTCACCTACCAAGTTTCAAGTGTATAGTCTTCATAGTTTCCGAATAAAGTGGCTGTGACATACGGACGGACAGACGGATAGACAAACATGACGAATCTATAAAGGTTCCATTTTTTACCATTCGGCTACGGAACCCTAAAAATGATGAATCTGAGACGGATGAAAGGCTTTATTTTCGAGCATACAAAACAAACAAATTAGTGGAATTATTTAGCTGAACAATTTATAATTTACATATTACATGAACTGTTTGGTCAATTGTAATGTTAACTTTATATACGAAGTAATAAAATATATGAAGTTTTAACAACCTATTATTACACTCATTAGGAACTTTAATATATTGTTTAACATAATATTATGACCAAGAAACGCCATATCTCTCACGACTGATCCAACAAAAGCAGTTTCTCATTTTTTTAAATTATCATATCCAGTCACTTGACTTGTGTAAAAAACAAGTTCAACAAAAGAGTTTTTGTTGATTCATGAACTCTCGACTAAGATTCGTTAAAATATCCTACTATGTTAGGGTCGTAGCTATCCCGTAGCACGTGCTACGAGGCCTCTGGGTCTACGCTTCTACAGGCCTACGGGCTACGAACTATTCTTAAATAAAGTTGTGGTGGAACCGGGTGGAGCGGACAGCGGACTAGCTGCGGAGTGGCGGACCATAGATATAGTTTCCAATGACTTGGCATATTTTTCTGTACATTCTGACGTCAAAGTCCGCTGTTCGAAGTCCGGGCCACGTGGTTTGACCGCATCTTTTAAATAATGAATGATTCCATTTTTAAAGTCTCAATTTCTGTAATATTTCAGGTGTTCACAATGTATTTATACATAGTCAGTATGCTTTTCTTGGGGTATACGTTCTATCACCTTCGAATAGCTATAAGAGAAAAAGAAGGTGAGTACTCAATTATATCAGGTCCAGCGCTAAACTGTTTAATACATTTTGATTGCTTTTCTTGTACGAATCAGGTTTGAATCATCTGGTGAGCAAAACATACGCCATTGTATTTTATTTTGAAAATAGCGGCCATTAAACTTGTGTTAGCTGGCATCAATACTATCAAGTACTTGATAAAACAAAACCTTCTAAAGCGCTACATTTAGAAGCACCTTAGAAGCTTTAGAAGATTTAGTCTCATGCAACATTTATTTGCATTGATGCCAGATATTGATATTGGTTTTATGCATGGCTAATAAAATTAAAAGTTGTACAGATTCTCCATCAGTAAATAGCTTCTAACTTTGATAGCTTATATCTCGGAAACTTGTCGCTTTAGAAGATTTTCGAAAAATAGGGAGGTTCACAATTCGACACGTATTTATTTTTTTGTAACAGACAAAACTTATTGAGGCCAACTATTCATAAATACAGATTTTGTGCACGTGCGATACCTATATTAAATTAATGACGAAAGTTAGTCAGGCAAAGTTCATACAAAAATCTGCCAACCCATTTCAATATTTTTAATCATTTAAACATTCTTAATAAAGACACTAGAAATATACATAATTATAATGTACTAACACATTTTTGGTTACATTTTTCCTTTAATTAATATTCGGATTATTTGCAGAAAATGTGGTACGCACTCGTTACGGCAGTTTCTACCTGCATATGGGTGTGGCAGGGTTCGGAGTGGGCTCCATCATCTACTCGTGCCTTCAGTTCGGAGGGTACTTCGACCTCTCGGGCGACTGCCAGATGGCTATCGTGGCCTTGAAGCCAGCCCTCAGGATCTTGTACTTGGTTGCCCAAACAGTCTTCATATTTTCTTATACAGATGTGAGTAGCATTACCATTTTTAGGGTTCCGTAGTCAACTAGGAACCCTTATAGTTTCGCCATGTCTGTCTGTCTGTCCGTCCTCGCTTAATCTCTGTGACCGTTAGCACTAGAAAGCTGAAATTTGGGACCAATATGTGTATCAATCACGCCGACAAAGTGCTAAAATAAAAATTGGAAAAAAATGTTTTATTAGGGTAGCCCCCCTATATGTAAAGTGGGAAGTGTTTTTTTTTTTATTTTAACCCTAATGTGTGATATATTGTTGGAAAGGTATTTAAAAATGAATAGGGGTTTACTAAAATCATTTTTTGATAATGTCAATAATTTCGGAAATAATCGCTCCAAAAGTAAAAAACAAAGCGTCCCCCCCCCTCTAACTTTTGAACCATAAGTTTAGAAAATACGAAAAAAATCTGAAAAGTAGAACTTTATAAGGACTTTCTAGGAAAATTATTTTGAACTTGGATGGAAACAACAGATGGAAACTGCAGTTAACCAATATAATTTGGTCCCTGAATCGTATGAGCGCCTATACAATCCAGAGGTCAAGTTTCATTTGCCCGTATTTTTTTTTTAACTTCGTTTACATAATATTTTATTATCTACGGAACCCTACACTGAGCGTGGCCCGACACGCTCTTGGCCGGTTTTACTTGCTTGAACCTTGCTCTTTTCCCTTGAAAGTTGGCAGAAACTATACAGAACCAGCAACGATGATACTCCGTTTCTACCTACGAGCTTTTTTATGTTTTTACCTTCATGAGTCACAAGGCGCTCGTGGAAGGAGCTCGTGGCTTAATAAGAACTGCAACTCGGGTCGATCTTTAGGTAAAGCTGTGCTTGCCTAGGTTGGTCTGTGGATGGGTGACCGCCCGACATACCGAGCTTCCTCCGTGCCTCGGAAAGCACGATAAGTATATAGATCTTTGGCAGTCGTTACAGGTAGTCAGTGACCTGAAATTCTGACATCCAGTGTTACCAAAGAGTATCGTATTACCTAGTATTAACTGGGTTGTGGAGGTCAGATAGGCAGTCACTCCATGTAAAATACTGGTATTTAGCTGCATCCAGTAAGACTGGAAGCCGACCCCAACATAGTTGGGAAAAGGCTAGGCAGATGATGATGACCTTCATGAGTCTCAAAGTTGACTGGAAGCCGATACTAACAGAGTAGGAAAAGACTGAGCTGGACGACGGTTTCCTATTTTCGGCGATGTTTAACATGATGTCCTTCTGTCAAGTTGAAAACAATGAGTAATACCGCATGGACTTTTTAATTCACACTTTACTCGTCGAGTTCATCCAATGATTTCTTCTGACGATGACAGATTAACATAATGATGACTAGCAAGAAATTAGATCAACTGCCGTCTGTTGACCTTGACCGTAGGTACACCTCACTGATCACCAGCTGCTAACTGAAACATCACGAAGTCTTCAGTTGTGTGGACGCGTATATTTTGTTGAGCGCTAACAAGCAAACAGTTTTTATTGTATGCGCTTATTTCCCGATTCGAAGTATTTCGGACATGCGGCAGGATGCATATCTAAAAGTTAGTCGAATACAAAGATCTCAGGTATCAGTTTGATCGTTACATAGATATGATGAGTGACTAGAGGCGACAAAGTTTCGAGCAGACAACAAAGGCATAGATTTCATACTATTATAAAAATGCAAACAGAGGGCAGAGGGCATAAATCCTCCACCATAGGCTTATGCGGGGGTGTACTTGTACCAACATCCGGGCTACACTGAGAATTTCCACGGAATCACTCAAGAGAAATAATTTGATCAGTTCGGATATGTTCTACTTCACGTACGACATCTATACTTTTTCTTTTACTTTACTTTGCATCGAAATGACTAACTTACATCATCATCTGCCTAGCCCTTTCCCAACTATGTTAGGGTCGGCTTCCAGTCTAACCGGATGCAGCTGAATACCAGTATTTTACATGGAGCGACTGCCTATCTGACCTCCACAACCCAGTAAATACTAGGTAATACGATACTCTTTGGTAAGACTGGATGTCAGAATTTCAGGTCACTAACTACCTGTAACGACTGCCAAAGATATATACAGGGTGGTGCCGACAATAAGACAATAAATGAAACCACTGGTAGTTCTAGTTCAAAGAAACATTTTTAAACTATCAAATAAATCCTAACACCGTCGTGGTGCAGACGATACGACAATAACCTACCTAAATGTCTTTGCCAAATTCGTTTGTTACATTTTATTTCCACACGTTAATCGGTGCAAATTATTCCTAAGGTTAGTAAACCAATATTTGTTTGTAAATTGTAATGTATGTCGTTTACAATTTTATGCTACTTATTTTTTATTTTGGTGTTAAGATTTATTTGATAGTTTAATAATGTTCCTATGAACTAGAACTACCAGTGGTTTCATTTATTGTCGGCACCACCCTGTATATGGCTGCCGGGATCAACAGCTTAACGTGCTTTCCGAGGCACGGAGGAAACTCGCTATGTCGGGCGGTCACCCATCCACAGACCGACCTAGGCAAGCACAGCGTTTACCTTAAGATCGACCCGAGTGGCAGTACGAGCTTCTCTGATAATAGAAAATGACTAACTTACATCGATGAAGATAAATCTATTCTAGGCATTTGGTAGTCCGTCTATCGATACTACTTCACAAATAGTTGAGCAAGAGCGAAGTTTGACTATGCGCTACAGGAAATGTTTTGTGGCTTGAGTCTTGAGGAAGGTTAAGTTCATTTTACAGTCTTCATTATACTAATCACTTGCTAATTGGAGCTCAACCGCATCGTGGTTTCTCAAGCAAAGTTCTATAACATTTTCGTAACTTTGTTATGAACCAACGTGTGGTTCATTGAAATCTTCAAGCTAGCAAGATAAAAAAACTTTTCATAAAAAACCGCTGCAGATTAAAAGTTGAAGCTATTATAGTACCTGTTTAGCTAATGCAAATACTACGAGGTAAAAACTGTATAAAATAAATAATTTAATAATTTTGTTTTTCCCTGTAATATTTCATGAGTTTTGTTTAAGTTGTAGTTTCAGTAGCCTCGTTCTTATTGCCATACAGGCTGCTACTGAGAAATTCCTAATCGATTACCCATGAACTCAAAAAACTCTAAACTCGAAGCATTTATTTCAATTAGACCATTACAGGCACTTATAAATGTCAGAAAAACAAATAAAACGCTGCTACAGTTACAGTCACAAGGCATATTTAACTTGTGAAAGTACTGTAGTTACCCATTCCCTAGCGTAGATCTCTATGGAGAAGAACGGGCATGAAACACCATGGACACTCTTTTAACACTTTGCCAACCTGAAAATGTTAACCAGGAGACATGAGTATGATACTCACTTGCGACCACTAGATTGCCTTAGGGTACGAATCCCTAAAAATTGGGACACTTTTGGTGAAGAAAAATAAAACAATCTTTTTTATTCTAGATATTAGACCCGATGCGGGGGGTGGTGCTCGACAGATTCGGGCTCATGCACTTAATAGCAACAAACGTTTGCGAATGGTTGAACGTTGTCGTTCAAGAGACACGAGATGATATCATCGCAATGGCCTACAACCGCCCAGCGTTCATCCGATATGCCAACGTGACTGGCCCTTCGAGAATACTTATAATGGACCATGTGGAAAATACAACTTACACACGAGAAGAAAAGCTGGCAGATGGTACCGATGATAACTATTTATCAAATCTGACATTAAACTATTTAAATGTCACGACTCTGAATGTCAGTTGGACCTGTAACGTGTCTGATATGATTACACCTCTGATTCGGAGTGTCAACCCATATTTGAGGCCGTGTGGTGTCGAATACAGCCTTTTGTGTTCTATCATTATACTCGTAATTTGGAACGATATCTGTACAGTTCCAGGATCGGTAAGTTTTGTTTTACTCAATTGTTTTGGATTTAGGTACTGTTTCCAATTAGAATTCAGAACCTTTACTTTTAAAACGATCATGGGGTTCATTTAGTAAGAATACTATTTTTCTTAGTAATATGGATTCTAATATTACCTACGGCTACGTTGAGAAATTACCATGTCAGCTTGCATCCTCGACCTACTTTCAAGTCTTACATACTCATACTCACATGTCTAATTGGTTCCGAAAATCTACATCAGAGCTTGAACATTAAGTTAGTCAATGAATTTATTTATTAAACCTTTGTTTCCAGAAACCGATAAAGGAACCTGGTTCTAACGTAATTGCTAAAGACCGTCACTGCTGTGCTCGAGCCAAATCGAGCAACCATTTCTCTGTTGACTGTGGAAGTGCACATAAGGGCCTGTTTATGGGAGTAGCAGTTTTGGCTGGCACTATTGTCAGTTTAATGCTGTTCAATGGCCTGTTCCAAAAACCAGAACATATGAATTTAGCTTTACTGCAGGTGCGCTTCATAAAATGTTTTATTCAAAATCAGACCTTAAAGTTAATAGTGTGTAGATAGAAATACCATCAATTATGTTTCGTTTTATTTAGATAAACATTTGGGAGTCGATCCTGTTCCTGATAATGACCATCGGATCGGGGGCTTGCATTCAAAGGATGCGCACGCTACCGCTGAAGCGTGCTGTGTCCGCGTTGCCGCTAGAACATGCACTGCTGTTAGTCACGCAGTGCGGTGTCTACTTGTACTACTTGTTTCAAATCATCGGAGCTGGCTTTCTAATTCAGCAATATCCTGGAGAATCACAAGCAACTAGGTAAATTGGGTGTATTATTTTAGAGCCAACTCATTCCTGTCAGTTCTTCTTTGACCATTTTATTTGAACAGTGTGTGTATTTGCAGAGTAATATCACCACTATGCGCTGTTATTCAAAGTTCGTGCCAGACACTGTTAGTATTAGACGCTTGGTGTCGACGCTGTGCGGGCACGGGCCGACAAAGACCGGGCAGACAACTGGTGACGTTCCTCCTAGTCGGAAACCTAGCTCTATGGCTCATTAACAGAGTTAAAAATTCAAGAGCAGAGTTTCATCCTGTCCAGGTAAATTAGTCCACGTTAATTTAGCTGACCACAATTTCAACCTTCAAAAAATGAGGATCCAGATTTTTATTTAGTGGCCTATTATATAGTGCTTGAGTCATACCTAGTAATAGGCTTAACCATAACTGGCGAAATATAAGATGGACAACAATAAATGAAAACACTGGCGCAGTGTCATACAAAGTATAATTCATCATTTCAGCCAAAAGACGTCCACTGCTGGACATAAAACAAAGCATAGCATATACAAAATTTGTCGCCTGTAAAACATTATTATTTCTAACTGAGGTGATACCTAAATCCCGTCGGGGCTGCGTGTTGTTCCCGTCAGGGCTGCGGGCTGTTTGAAAGAGATACCCCGCCCTCAGCAAAAAGGGCTAAGAAGGAACATGGGTGGGTTTTAGTCAGTAGAAGTCTGACACTCACTACCGCTCTGCCCAGAGCGGGAGGAGTCATTTGATGATGTACGAACCTCCAAAAAAAACAAAGATTATACCTAAATAAGTAGGTATTTGAAACTAACAACAGCATGGAGTTGTCTAAAAACAAATACTTTACAATTTACAGATGGAGTTCTACGGAGTTTGGGCTTGGACTCTCATTACACACGTGTCGGTTCCGCTTCTCGTATGCTATAGATTTCAAGCTACAGTGTGTTTCTACGAAATTTGGAAAAACTCGTACAAACGAACGAGGGAACCCAACAACGTTAATGCCGATGAACTGGAATTAAAAAATCACACTCACACTGCTTAGATATAATAAATAGTTACATACGTAATAAAAATAACTGAAAACATTAAAGATGATTTGGGTTTTGTTTTATTTTGAAGAAACCGAAGATTGAAGAATATAATAGGTTTGAAATACGATGATCCATGTGCTGTTACCTACTTCGTTTGCGATGCTTCCCGGTGTCCAACTGTCCACCACCGGCTTTGGTGGACACTGATATGGCTTTTCTTCTAATATACACAATATTTTAAACATTAGTATTCCCGCTATCCACCAATAATGAACAGTGATATTAAGTATTCCAATTAACAACTATTTTTATTAACTTTCTCTGACGACTAGTAATATAAATAGGGATTTTATAAAGCAAACTACCAGGAGGCCACAATAATGAAGAAGTATTTTATAAAGTAGCTAAGAACCAGGAGAAGGACATAGGATACTTTTATCCCGTTCCCGTCGTTCCCGTGGGACGTGACATAAAACGTAGTATAACAAAACGCAACTGACAGAATAACAAAACACAACTCAGTACGTAGGATAGTAGACTAGGTAGAGTAGTAGGTAGGGTGGTAGGTAGGTAGGGTAGTAGGTAGGTAGGGTAGTGGTAGGTAGGTAGGGTAGTAGGTTGGTAGAGTAGTAGGTAGGTAGGTAGGGTAGTAGGTAGGTAGGGTAGTAAGTAGGTAGGTAGGGTAGTAGGTACGTGAGAAGGGTAGTAGGTAGGATAGTAGGTAGGTAGGGTTGTAGATAGTAGGTAGGTAGGATAGGAGGAAAAAAATCTAATTAGACCGTCAGATAGATTTTAGGACAATTACTTTTCTTTTTACGTAAACAAACAATGAAGACGATCCAGTGCTTTGATATACATATATATATATAATATAGTAAGTAGGTAGGTAGGGTAGTAGGTAATAGGTAGGTAGGACAGAAGGAAAAAAATCTAATTAGACCAAAAAAAATCTAACATTAATAAATATATATATAAATACAAATATAACATATATCGTCTACTACACCCTCTACGCGACCGTAACATTTTTTAAATTATCGAACGCTCACATGGGAAATTTTACATTCAATTAAGAGGCAACCCTGTAAACATGCCGTCAAAATGGCGTCACAACTTTAATAAAAAATAATTTTATTAATTTAATTGTTTCGTAATAATATAAAAAGAAAGAAAGAAAAAATATTTATTTGTCGCATAAACATAACGAGCATACAAAGAGACATACAAAAAAAATACACATACAACGCATAACAGATATTAAAAAATACAAAAAGCAGGGATAATATAAAGATACATAGTTGCACGTCGTGACTGCGACAACTGGGTTGCCACTCAGCATGATGCTGTGCTATGGGCACCCACAGCACAGCGCTGGTTTTCAGTGGTCACCCGTGAAAAAACGCACGAAAGCCAAGACAGCTTCAATATTATGTATAAGTATATAAAATAAAATAAGCAGTGCTTGAAATCACTTGACTTAAAAGTAAGACTAAAATTATTAAGAAGTGCGCAAAATAATCGTTACAAAAAATAAAGAGTAGTAGTAGTATATAGTTATTTAAAGTTTACTTACTGATGATAGGTAACTTTTTTTTGTTGTTTTCAATCGTCCTTTGTAATTCCTGCACACTTTTATAGCGCAAATCGTGATTTTTATATGCCTCTGAACACGTGTTTACGCTACAATGACAGTGTCACTGTGTCACCACTAAGCGGGCGGGACGAGCTTAGGGACCAAGAATTGGTTACTATTTTTTTTGGCGTTTAGACGGTCGAACTCTCTATCTGGACATGTATAGAATCTAAGTAGGTACCATTTACCAACGCAAACGTTTGTTCGATAATTTGTTATCACGACGTGGGGTTATTCTAAAAATAAATACTGGTGAAGAAGCGCACTCAAAACATTATGCTGATGGGTGCAGTCAATAGTAAGAGGGTAATTTAGATATTGAAAGTAAAGTTATAACATAAAAACTTTGACTTTTTAGGGTTCCGCAGTCTACAAGGAACCCTTTTAGTTTCGACATGTCCGTTTGTCTGTCTGTCTGTCCGTCCGTCCGTACTATATCTCAAAGACTCTTTTACCAGAAAGCTGTAATTTTGCATGAAATACAAATGAGTTACGTACGCCAACAAAGTGCTAGAATAAAGTTTTCAGAAAAAATTTTTTTTTTCCACAGTACACATTAAAGAGGGCATTTTTTTTTTCAATACACTTCCTCGAAAACTAGCTCTTATTGCACTACGATTAGGTTCGACATGCAATGTATTTCGCTCGCGTGCGTTTTTCATATTATTTCACAACCAAGGGCGGGAAAGAAAATTATCACAAATAACTATACCTTTTTGGGAAGGGGGAATCATCAAATGACTCCTCCCGCTCTGGGCAGAGCGGTTGCGAGTGTCAGACTTCTACTGACTAAAAACCACCTATGTTCCTTCTTAGCCCTTTGTGCCGAGGCCGCGGTATCTCTTTCGAACAACCCGCAGCCCCGACGGGGGATAGTCCATTGAAATGTTACATTTAGCGTGCATTTGTTAGAGGACGTTATTTTATTTTTCAGATATCAAGGAGGATCAGTAGTTAAATCCAAGTTTGTGGGGTTGCAACCCTTGTCCCACGGCCGCCATCTCGGAAAAAGGGGTGGTGAAAAATGGTAAGGAACATTAACCTGCTGCCTCTCACCACGCGATATATCGTCTACTACACCCTCTACGCGACCGTAACGTTTTCTCGTTACACAATAGTACATTATGCATTGATATAAATACAAAAGATACTGTCGTCCGAACATTTGCTCGACGCGTTCGCCATACAGAGAAACACTAACGCCATCTATTAGGACTACGATGTCGATCGGTGTAGGCTGCTCGTAAACGTAACCTTGTATTAGCGGCGGCGGCGTGGTATTTTCGAGGTATAAAGAAAGTAATTTATAAAGCTTTTAATTAAAAAAAAAAATTGTTTATTGCAGTTTGTTTGTATACATTCATACATAATAACATTTTCATTGGCCTTCGAATAAAACATTTTTTTTAAACTTTGCCTTTTTGATATTTTTGACTTATTTTCTATTTTTATATTTTCATTCGTATTTTCACTATACTTATAGATTTTTTACCAGTACATAAAAACACATTTTAATTTGCTTCTATAATTGTTGGATATCTATACTAATATTATAAAGCTGAAGAGTTTGTTTGTTTGTTTGTTTGAACGGGGTAAACTCTGGAACTACTGGTTGGAATTGAAAAACTCTTTTAGTGTTGGATAGTCCATTTATCGAGGAAGGCTTTAGGCTATATAATATCACGCTAAGTCCAATAGGAGCGGAGCATAAATGAAAAATGTTGCAAAAACGGGAAAAGGTATTCCTTTTTGAGAGCTTCCGTTGCGTGCGCTGCAAAAACGGTTTAAGTTACGCAAAAATCATGTATGAAAGAATTGTTCCTCTTTAAATGTTCTAAAAAAAAGTTCGCGACAGCATATATATATCTTTTAAGATTGACTCACTGTAACCATTTTTTACTATTAAAATGTTAGGTTAAAAAGAATGATATTTTGCGAAGCTTATTTAACCCATATGGTATTAATCTATATCAAAATAAATGTTTTTGTTAGCACGGAAATTTAATATAGAATAAATGTGCCTTTTACTCTATAAATCAAAATATCCGCGCGACAAAATAATTACGCGCGCGGCAGTCATTCAGTCCGGTGCGGTAGGTAAGTGGGGATTCTGGCCTCCGGGGGCTCCGGAGAAATTCAAATTCAAAATATTTACTGCACCATAATGTTTACAAGTACAATGGATTACTGTATATTTAACAGTAAGAGATACCTATAGTAATTGTCACTTTAATAATATAATCGAAGCCAATCTAAACTAATAGGTATTATAAAGATGAAAGGTAATTTTTTTTGTTTGATACAAGTACGATTTAACTTAAGTTAATAAATGTTGAATAGTCGGTTTATCGAGAAAGGCTAAAAGCTATATTATGTGATGCAGACGAAGTTGCGTGGGTCAGCTAGTATTTAAATAAAATTTGACTCCGCTTGAATATAGATTATATTTGGTACAGAAATCGGTTACAATATAAATTAAAACTAGTAGGTACTAGGCGTGCGTTGCTGTCCGAATCTGTAGGCAAGAGTGCGCGGCGCGGCCGCCGACCCGATCAGCTGAGACCTCTCCTCCCGCGTCCCCCGCCGCTGCTCGTTCACGCGTATGATGCGTGAACAATAATAGTAATTAGTTTTGTTTAGAATTAAATATCATTGTAATATAATTAAATCTTTTCATTTCATCGGCTACAACGCACGCCGCTGCAAAGTTATGTCGTACAGCCGTACGGTACGCGGGGGCGGGGCCTCACGGCCTTTTTTTTTTTTTTATGGTAGGTGGAAAATCATCAAATAACCCCTCCCGCTCTTGGGCAGAACGAAAGGGAGTGTCAGACTTCTACTGACTAAAAACCACCCATGTTTCTTCTAGCCCCGCACGTCGTCTTTGCCAAACGTTACACATAAATAGCGTCGGGCGCGGACATGTCGCAGGCCAAAGAAAACTGTTTTAAATAATGTTATAAGTTGATTTGCTGACATATTTTTGACTTACCGGTGATATGAAATGTTAGAATTTTTTTATTGTGCTTTGTGTCGTAGTTCACGCAACGTTTTCTTGCAAACAAAAGTTGGCAACCCTAGTTGCTGGTCACATTTGAAAAGTTTTATTGAAAACAGATCGCGACGTTAGTTCTGATTATGGCCACGAACCAAAAGATCCGTGTACATTCAAATCAAACTCAAAGTACAATTGTACACACAGAACAGAAAGAACAGGTAGAAATGCTAAGCGACGAAATCTGTGAGTATTTCTCAAAATAAATGTACATCTGTGGAATAACAAGTGTGTCTCGAAATAATTCAGAAAGTTACACGTTTTTGTTTAATTGTACAAAAAACAAATAACATAATCGTAAAGTAAAACTATTAACATTTAAAATTACGATGAATAATTGTATAATCTTATCCTTCAATTAATTTTACTACACTTTTTTGAAACAATGTTTTTTTCCTTTCGTACAAAATCAAATTGTGGCCCTACCTGTTTCGTACGTGTTATACTTCATAAAATACGTTATAATTATCACGTCAATATTGTGCATTTTTGGGTATTTTAGTCCTGATAAAATGTAGTTTCTTTATGAAAATGATTTTATACTAGGTTTCCTAGTAAATTAAATAATTAAAGGAGAAAAACAAAATGAGTCTTAACCATTTACTTTTTAGTTACTTACTCTTTAGTTAAGTTTTATTTTACTTCCACGTAATTTCTGAACGCATTCGTTAAATTCCTACACGGGCAACACTACCTTCAATCTGATTGGTTGTTGATCTGACGTCTCCGCCACAACTTTCAATGTAAAAATCAGTTGCAACTTGTTGTGTAAGTGGAACTACTTTTTCGTGACACAAAATATTTTAGAAGTTTTGCACAATAAGGTGAGTCTTGATTTGTTTATCTTATTATTTTACGTGAAGTACAAACATTTAAGCTCATATATGTAATTGCAGTTTCAGTTTATAACAAACTGTTGACTTTTTAGAAGCCTGTTTTGTATAATTCTCATTAGAATTTCGTAACGTTTTTTACAAATTTCGTTACGTTACGAAAAAGTATAGTATAAAGCTGAATATATACAGTTACAACCTACCAAACCAATTAAGTAGAGAATGTTAAAGTAAATACAATTTCCTGTTTCGTTTTTAAATCAACAACAATATAAAAAATACAAGTAATCATTAAGAAGATAGAATATATGAGGAAAAATAAAGAGAATTAGATAAATTTATATTAATGTTACGCCATTGTGTAACAAGCCTTACGTTTACTATTTTGTTACATTTAGGACTATTTCGTAACAACTATATCGTTACGTACATTTATTTTGAGAAATACTCCTGTATCGGAACCAGTGTCGGCAAACTAGCACAATCAAACCACCAATCATACACTGCACTACATAAAACAAATCGTTTGATTGGTCGTTTAAATTCCAATCACAACTAGCATAACTCACAGATTCTACATTTTAAAAATATACCTTCGAGGTATTTAGATAGGAGTTATTTTGCATTACTCAGAAATAAAATACGACGTTTTGTAATCACCAATAATACTAGAAATGATTGCCTAATAAATTCCGCTACTCGTACATAGATATGGCAGTATTTTCAATGGAAGCAATAATAAACTTAAAAACTGCAGTCATAAGGATTATATTCGCGTCACAGATCTGTATTTTTTGCTACTCGGTCAAGGAAGAGACACATTAAGCTTTTATCTATATTATCGATATCGATAGAAACCCAATTTATTTAGAAAAAAAAAGTTTGTAGTATTATAAACAAATAATTATACCTATTAATCAATGTAAATAGACAATAATACAACAAAATAAAATATGAGATTGTATTGCTTAAATAAGACTATTTATTAAACAAACCCAAACAAATAAATACTACAACAGTTTTTCTATCAGAAAATTCTAAGGAAAAAAGAGATAAAAGAGAAATTATATTGACTTCTTACCCGACTGCGGCGAATCCCAAAAAGGAAGGTTATGTGTTTGCCCTGTATGTATGTATGTATGTTTCTTTGTTCCCTCATAGCTGGTGATGTTCAATTCCGCTATGAACTATAAACGTGTTATAGACTATTGAATATATTTTTTCAATACACTTCTTCGAAAACTAGCTCTTATTGCACTACGATTAGGTTCGAAATGCAACATATTTCGCACGCTTGCTGTAATCTTATTTTTCCACAACCAAGGGCGGGAAAGAAAATTACCACAGATAACTATACCATTTAGATTAAGTCCAAATCGATTAAAACTTACGAAATTAAAAAAAAAACACCACTGAATAGAGTCAGCAGTGTTTTTTTTTTAATTTCGTCATTTTGATTTGCGTCTTTACAGCATAAATATTTTTTGAATATTAAATTGTGTTTGTAAAAAGAATGATATAAATAAACATGATTATTTTAAACAATTATTTACTTTTATGAACAAGTCAACATTTATAATAAATATGTGTTCATAATTAAAAAAATATTTGAATTTTATACTTTTCCTATGAGGCTGTTTAGCGGCTTCATACATTTGCTTTTTCTTCAATCTGGCGAAATCAAACCGCGGAAAAAAAGCAAATGAAATCATAGTCTCCTAAAAATTGATGACAAAAATACTTAAGTATCGTTATTAGTTAATTTCTTCGAAAGTGTATTGAAAAACGTCGTTTGATACACGTGGGAATTTGTTATTGCATTTCTCGACCCCAAGAACACCCTCGCCATACGGCTCGTGTGTTCAATCCGCCTCGAATGCAATAACAAACTTTCCGCACTTGTATCAAAATGTACTATTATAACGTGTTATTTTATACGTTATCACCTCACAGCGACACACGACGACGTTACGTGTTTAGTTAAAGTTTAATGTTTAATATTATGTATTAGTTTGTTATTTTTGTATTATCTTATTCTGCGTATTTTGCTTATGGGCCTTAGTTGCCTGAAATAAAATGTTTATTTTTTATTAAAAAACGTTGTTACAAAACTCGGTAGCAATCTGAACGCGGAGACGTTATCATTTTATTTGGCAACACGCTAAATGGGCGCAATGATGCGCAGTGAATGTTATCTCGTAGTGGAACGAACGAATATATATAATATATACCGGATGAAACGTTTTAAAAGACATTATTAATCATTTTATTAATGATGGATTGGTGGTCTTTAGGGTCCTTACATTCATACTTTATTTAAACAGGTATATTTCGGTGGTAAAGATGCCATCATACAAAAGAAAAACATAAATTGTCAATATTTATTATGTCAGTTTTTACGTAAAATGTCAATGCAATTTTCAATCATTATTAAAATTATTATGTAAAAGTTTGATTCTACATTAGCTACAAAACATCTGTAATGTAACTTTAATGTTACACAGGTACATGTCTCAAAATAAATTTTGTGTATGAATGTTAGGATCTTTGTATTGAAATGTTAAACAGTAAGTACACATTGTTTTATTTTATCGATATCTATCGATCAAATCTGCAACTGATCTTAACCACATCACTAATTGAGTAGCATGAAACTTTCGAGAACAAAACACGACTGGTATCGAAAATCTGAGAGTACGCGGCACACCGCGCACTTATGACAGCCGTGTCACGCCTACTTAGCACTTCTACTGTTCTTTCTGTTCTGTGATTGTACAGTTGTATTTGGATAGTTTTGGATAGTCAAAAATAAGCTACCTACAGTCCAATCACAAATAAAATAACTGTGAATGTACGGTAGTTGCCCATTCCTAAATCGTAATGTACACTCTTTACAAATCCAGCTAGATATTAATTACGTACTCCTGGGTACAATATAGCTGCTCCTCTGTCTCTCGTAAAGTCCATTTCACGAAAGAAGTCCCGCAGACGCAGCGCTGTATGTCGCGCGACATAATGTTGTTTCACAACTTTTGTCATCGTAAATAAACCTTATAACGCACTAATCCAATAATAAACTCACAAAATATCTACCACAACAAACGCACCTTGATAACATCGACAAACGACAACATGGCCGATCTGTTAAATTTAGTTCCACAATTGTCCGCGGGACTTCTTTCGTGAAATGGACTTTAACTCACCTCCTATGAGCGCACAAGATAGAAAGGGAAAGAAAAGATTAGGATAAACTCTACTGACCATAATAGAATGTCTTCTACATAATAATAATGCTTTTATTGTGGACGGTTGAAAACCTGCAAATCTAAATAATTAACATTTGTGCCAATAACAAAAGCCCGATACCCACTTTCAAATAAATAAAAAAAACAGTAACTGTACATAACCTCGCCTCGGTTGCGAATGTTGCGATTGTCATTCCTGTCAAATTTGTGTACAACAAAATCCTCATTTTAGAATTCAAAAATAGGGTATTTCTGAAAAAATATGGCTTCCGTAATGGATGTAGATGAAGAAGAAGTCGAAATGGCTTCTTCCAGTAGTGGCAAAGGTGACAAAAAAAGATTTGAAGTTAAAAAGGTAACTATACATTTCGCAGACTCATTGTATTCGGTGGGCTATATTTTCTTTGTTGTTATATTTGTTTCTGATCGATTTTATTTCGTTTTCAGTGGAATGCTGTCGCTTTATGGGCTTGGGGTAAGAAATATGTCGACATTATTGGACTGGCGACTGGATTTATATATTAACTCGTCTAATGAATGTTTTCTTAATGTTACAGATATTGTGGTCGATAACTGCGCTATATGCCGTAATCATATAATGGATTTGTGCATAGAATGCCAAGCCAATCAGGCATCAGCTACCAGTGAGGAGTGCACAGTTGCCTGGGGTGTCTGTAATGTAAGGCTTATCCTCTAATTCTATTGTTCTAGTGTTGGCAGATGGCCTCAACATATTTTTATTTTGTTTCAGCATGCTTTCCACTTCCATTGCATCTCACGTTGGCTCAAAACTCGGCAAGTTTGCCCTCTAGACAACAGAGAATGGGAATTCCAGAAGTAAGTAGAAATAACTTATTTTATATCCATTCATATATGAATACTGTTTCTGTACCTTACACCTTGAATCCTTTTAATTTTCTAGTCAATTGGTATAGATTTCAGGAAAAATGACCCTCAATCTGTCATAGGCCTTTGTGTCCACACCTTTTTTTTTTGGAGGGTGGGAAATCCTCTAATGACTTCTGCTCTGGGCAAAGCCAGTGTCAGACTTCTACCTACTAAAAACCACCCATGTTCCTTCTTAGCCTTTTGTGTCGAAGCCACAGTATCTTTGTTTCCACACCTGGATTTACTATTGTAGGCCTAAATTCATGAACTTCATCACCTATTAAATTCTTATCCAGCAAACGTAGCAACTCACAATAAATTAACTGTGTGGGAAAAGACATATAAGTAGATAGAAGTTAAATAGATATTGGATGGTCCTGCACTTGAGACAACTTTACACCAACATCATTCTCCTGTCCTTATCCTAATTTATTTAGAGTAGCAGCATGTCTTCTACCATACTTCTCTAATAGACACTTCACTATTGCACTACATACCTAGAGATAAACATTTATTCCATTTTAGTCAGGCCAGCTTGATACTAAGGTGTCTTATATAACCGAGTTATTAAAAAAAACTATTAAGATTATTGTTTAGTTTATTTAAAATTGATATTTTAAAATATTTTCAAGATTGATTTACATCTTATGATTTAATTGTATAATCAAACAATAAATAGTTTTCACTTACGAGTGGAAGGGTAAGATCACTCCCAATTTTATTGAGCACTGTCTTATGTGTGATATTATTGTTTCAGGTATGGACACTAAAGCAGAATGTCAACAACACCCATCCCTGCATGAAGCCACAGCTTATATATTGAGAATGGGCGTACCAATGTCAATATTGCATTAAGTTGATAATAAACTAACTCAAAAGTACTAAATTTTTCGTTATTAATTACGCGATTATTTGTCAATTGTGAATATGGAAACTCTTGTAATGAAAATAATAAAAAACCCATAAAAATAGAATCCTGTCTTCCATGAAATGTTTCTTTTTTAGGGAGATGATGGATTTTCTCATCAATGAGGGTGCTTTTTTAAAAATCTCGAATTTATGCATCAAATTAAACAAAATTTTAGAAAGAAACTTGAGGCAATTTATTGTGATAATTATTGAAATGAAAAATATTTCATGTTTGTCAACAATATGCAACTTGTTTTTATCTAAATTACATATTTCTTACATACACTATTCCAATGAGGAATATCACATTAGCTAGTCATTAACCAGCAATTCACAAATAACTGCAGAATTACCAATCTAGCCACATAAGTTAAATTGTGTGCATCATTTCTCTAATACAGCCAATACTTGTAAATTAAAGTACACAAATTATACTACGATTTGTAAAAATGACCACTCTTAGAGGTAGGTACATGGTGTTATTATTATTGTTTGTGGGTATTCTAAATTGACCCATTGATGATGCCATAAACTTTACTGATATTGTTATTATTAATAACAAATACAGTAAGTTAATATGCTTCTAAGAATTATTAACTTTAGTTCATTGAACCCCCAGGTGATCATGGAAGAAGTAATGATAAATTTAACTATGTTATTCAAATATAAGTCTTTTCATTGGTGCTCTTCAGTGTTGTTCCATTCTAATTACATGTGTAAAATAAACACCTTTTCCATTTGAAGCTAACTATTTATGAATATTCAGTCCGTCGCGTCTAAAGAACTAGTCTTAGAACTGACAAAAGTAAGATTTAAATGTTAGTCTTTCTTCCACTTTTCAATCGTTCGTAAATAACGGATCTGCATCAGTACCTTCTGAACCCCTCTATTTAGTCGAAAACGTACCCACACTCTAAAGTTGTCGCAAAACTTTATGTATTTCAAATACTTCAACATTTTAATCATTTAATTTACTGTTATATACAAACTATTTTCCTACAACTGCTGAACAGCTTTTTACAAGCGTAACACCTGCCGCGGCTACATTTCTTTCCCATTCCTATAATAAAAATCAACATGAAACTGTACATATTAACATTAGGTACCTATTCACATTTTGTCCATGGAATTTTATCAATATTAGAACCAAATTGGATTAAATGTTATTTCATAAATTCAGCTCAATTTAATTAGTTTCTACAACATGGAATTTTAACAATTCATAATCCAACAGATTTTTTTCAATAAAGCTCTCTTCATGCCTTCTTGTCTCACTGACTTAGGAAATGCTTGAATCCCGTCTCGAGACTACACCCTTGTTCAAATTGAAGATTTACCACTACATATTACTAATAATAATTATTACTCTTTAAATAGAGAATTTATTTTACTATGCTCATTGAATTATCCATACCATTATTCAATATACACATTTCATTAAGACATTGATACAAGAACAAAATAAATTATACAATGCAATGAGATCTACCTGCAGCAAGTCAACAAAATGTCAACACATAAATGAAAATGGTAAGAACTATGCTCCCAATTATAGAAAAAAAATTCCAGCAACATGTTATTTTTCTTACCAAATGGCAGTTTAATTCACCAGGACTTATTTCACCTTCTTCAAATAAGTCGTATCTGGCTTTCAATAAACAAAATCCACTGTTTTTGTACATATATTAACAGAATAAAATTCGTTTTTATAACAGATACTAAGTCTAGATCAACTTATTTGACAATCGTGAAAATGCCTGACACAATTCTAAGGGATTTAATGCAATGAATTTGCATTAATGAAATCAATAAAAACTTTAATGTCTGTTTTAATAAATAGGTTTATCATGGAATCATCAAATGAAAAATTTGATGCATATCACACATTACTCAAATGTCAGAACTTCACGTCACCAAAATAAATACTAGATAAAATAATCCTAATCAGTGTCAATTAAACTAATAATTGAATAATAACGGTGGAAAAATAACCATAAGGTAGTTGTGGCTGTCAGTCTGCTGAACAAGCAGATGGCAAATCAATAGTACGACTCTCATTGCCAAATATTAATCTTAAGCGCTTCATTGGAGGCAGAGGACGGATGGGGCTGTGCTTGCGGTGACGCTCCTTAGACCGACGTCGTTTTTTGAAGCGACGGGCCGTCTCTGGGTCAACGCCTTCTAATCGTAATACTTCATACTCAGTCGCCTCTGTTGCATTACCACAATCCATTACTTCCTCCACTACAGGACTCCTCTTCACTCGTAAAGTGAGTTTAAGTCCTCGTCGTGGAGGTGTGCAAGGGCATTCACTACTTTTATTAGAATTATCTGCCAACCATGGCGGTCCTGAGTCTGTTTCTTTTTTGGACTCCTCAGTCTTTGTAACTTCTATTTTTGGATTCTTGTTCTGTTTGCTATCTTTTGTTTCACTTGGATTCACATTTTCTCTAAAATCATAAATCTCACTTTTCACACAAGCATTGTCACTTACACATTTATTATCAACCATTTGTTCTTGAACATTGGAATCACATTCAGATTTTTCAATCTTTTCTTCAGCAGTAGGATTACCAAATTCTGTTATTTGCAATAGAGATTCATTTGTATCACAATCTTTCTCTGGTTTTGCTATATGTGTGTCTGTAATTTCAACAGAATCAATATTTTCATTTTGATTGTCATGTGTTGGTTCAGTTTTAATATTAATATTATTTGTATCTAAATCATTCAACTCTGTCTCTTCTTTTGGTGTAGTAAGATTCCTATCAATTTTAACATCAGTACCTTGTTTTGATGTGTGTTTAGGTTTTGAACAAGTAGATTGTGTGCAGGTATCAAGTAAGCGTTTGTGACTTCGTAAAACTATGCCTGTATGGGAGTCGCGACTACTGCGTGAACTAGTGCTGCTGCAACAGCGAGACGGCGGTGCTCCTCGCTTAATATTTGCCGCAGATACCATTGTCATACAATTTGTGGCTTTATTGCTGTCAGTCCGCCGTCGCAACCTCTCACCTCGACTGGAAGCTGAAGATTCTCTACTGCCCTGTGCCTCTTTATTGGTAGCTCCATCTACAACATCTGCAATACAACCTTGGGCTATTAAAAGTTCAGCATCATATTTTGTTAAACCTTTTTGCTTCATTTCTTTCATACTTAGTGGAGAAACTATGTCAGAATTTTGCCTACTAGATATTCGAGATTTTTCAGGGTTTTTGCCATTTTCATTTTTTTGTGACTGTTTCGCTTTTGTTCTATTTATTCTATTATCAGTTTCTCGAAATCGGTATCTAGTTGCTTGCTCATCGCTGTGTGCATTTTGAACAGAAAATGCACCTTTTCCCCTTCTTTCACATGTCTCACACTCACAATAACAGTTGCCATTACCAAAAAAGTCTTCTCCATAGAAACATGTTATTTCTTCTCCAACCTCAATATCTCTCAACACACGAACAAAAGCCTTGCCACGATCAGTAGCTTCAAAAGTACAAGTCGGTCTACAGTCATGATTTATGTACGCTGCTGGGCCTAGCCACAACTGGGCACAATTTTTTCTACAGCTATACATTACAGAGAAATCATTTTTTCCTGGGTGAAGTAATTGTTTTTCCTCCTCTTCTGTCATCTCAGCAATACATCCAACAAGAAAATCAATTCTTTCATGCTTGAAAAATTTTTTGGTTGTTGAAATCTTGGCTCCCACTCCACCCTCCAAAGAGTACCTATAGCAGGGCTCAATTACAAAGCCTGCTTTTTTATCAAACACTCGCAAATAACGATAAATCTGAAAAAAATAAAAATTAAAAAATTAGTAGCCTTGTAATTAAAAAATATTACCATAAATTTGACAATGACAATTTTGAGACAAAAATAAATCACAAGACAAAATACAGACTGGTTCAGTTATTTACACACAAGATTAAGAAAATTATTTAGATAAATACTAACATGTTCTCTTAGCTTGCTCTGCTGGTGTTTATTTTTGCTAAAATGTCTTGGCATCCATTCACCATTTGCTAGTCTAGTGTATGCTTTATTGTAATCCTGTGTTTGGATGAATTCCTTAATAATACTCTTCAACTCTTCTTTATTTGTTTTTAGTGGTCTATATCGAACATTCATTTTGTGTGTGGTGATGCCAAGATATGGGTCCACTATTAATGCTGTAGCCAAGTCATCGTATTCTGACAGCTCACGGGGAGTCATGCCCATTGGTTGCATCTTGTGAAGCACTTGCCTCCCTGGGTACGTCGCTGATCCAACAACCATCCTGAATACCTGAATAACAAAGGACGCGAAAGCTGTAGTTACACACATATTTTTTTCATGTTGGCGAACACGATAGTTAACGGAATTCTTCAATAATATATAACTGTTATCCTAATGCTAATACTCTCATCAGCACTAAAAAGTAATAATCTATTACCCATACAATCTCTCAATTTCTAAATTATAAAAGGACAAACATGGCCGCCGAACACGAAAACCAAAAACCGACACGTCAAAATGTTGACACTGTTTTTCATTCTTTAGAAATACTCAAATATAAAAAAAATACTGATTAATACAGAAAAACTATTCAGCTATCATTAACACTTACTTAATTCATTTCATGTAGGTAAAATTCATGATTATTTTTATTAACAACTTCACTAT
Organism: Diarsia brunnea; assembly: GCA_949774965.1. Lineage (NCBI taxonomy): Eukaryota > Metazoa > Arthropoda > Insecta > Lepidoptera > Noctuidae > Diarsia > Diarsia brunnea. The sequence goes on along the minus strand of OX459005.1, from coordinate 9,133,482 downwards.
CTAGAAGCACTTTCAGACGCTAACCGCTAGGTTATTTACATATATCATACATAACTAAATGTTTAATTTTAAATTCTAATAAATTACTTCATAATTATTTAACAGTAATCAGAACTGTAGCAAACTGATTATATTCAAATTAATCTCCAAGGAAAGCTGAAAAACAACCATGTTTTCGTGCACTCCATTCATTAGTTAGTAGTGATGGGATACACACGAAAATGGTAACTATTAATTTTATCGATTGTTTCATTGGTAACATCCCTTAAAAATAAATAGTTGTATTGCTTTATTTTATTATGGTAGTGTGTGAAATACATAATTTACCTAGTAATTCCATTGTTAAATGTAGGTACAAGATATTTGAGACTATAATAGTATAACACTACTGAAGTGTGTCCAGGCAAATGGCATCTGTATGCCGTCCACAACTGGAAAGTGGGAAGAACTAGACATTAACTGGAGGGTAGTAGCTTCCTTCTGTGAGACTGTTATATTCCATTAAGCAGTAGATGGTTGAATGTGGCCCACAACGTCGGCAGGCTCAAGTATTCCTTCCTACCCAAGCGCCCCCAGGTTTCTTAACCGAAAAGGTCCAGGCGCTACCTTTTAAAGTAAAATGTGCAAACTTTTTCGTATTACCCTACTTGGTTGAAAATCCAAAGATTACTTACAAATTATTTTTTTTCTAAACAACGTCAGTTTTGTCTACTTGCTCACTTTATGCTTTCATAACTTCATCAAAGATTTTTTTTTGTCAAATCAGATGTAAATAAATTCTTCGTATCGCATTATCCCATTATAATCGTCCTGCGTGGTTTACTGCTAGAAAAGTATGGATTGTCGAGTCGTAGGACTTAATGAATTTGATGCGACTTGGTGTTCCTTCTAGGACGGCTTGTAGACTGAGACAAATCTCAATCATGCACTGATTGTCAAGGTTGGTTCGAAATATTTGCCTTATCTACGCAAGAAACTTATAACTATTTCCCGTCTCTAGTAAATGTCAAATCAAGAACTTGAAATTTATAATCTGTGACGTGAACGAGATGAGATAGCAGTCGTCTGCCTAGTCTTTGTATTTTTAATTTTGCTGACAAACTTGTGATCCTCGCGTGTATAAATTGTTTGACCAGTGTTTGATACAACATTCGAGTACTATCGTAAATTGCAAGGTACTGTGCTAATCAATAGCGTATCCCTTCCCCCTGTGATAACTGTTTGAAATTGAGACACTATTTATAAAATAGCTGGGAACATGGTAAAATGGCGTCCCATTTTTCGTTACCCTGATATGTTTATAATTTTTTTTCTGCATTTGTTTTAGATGCCTAACATAAAGCTGCAGTCTTCGGACAGTGAAATTTTTACAGTTGATGTTGAGATTGCAAAATGCTCTGTAACAATCAAGACCATGTTAGAAGATTTGGGAATGGAAGATGATGAAGAGGAGGTAGTTCCATTGCCCAACGTGAATTCTGCGATACTAAAGAAAGTGATTCAGTGGGCCACGTACCACAAAGATGATCCGCCACTACCCGAAGATGATGAGAACAAAGAAAAACGAACAGATGACATTTCATCATGGGATGCAGATTTTCTAAAAGTTGATCAAGGAACTCTTTTTGAACTAATTTTGGCTGCCAACTACTTAGACATAAAAGGTTTACTGGATGTTACTTGCAAAACTGTAGCCAATATGATAAAAGGTAAGACTCCAGAAGAAATTCGCAAGACATTCAATATCAAAAATGATTTTACCTCAGCTGAAGAAGATCAAGTTCGTAAGGAGAATGAATGGTGTGAGGAGAAGTAACTCAAGAACCTTAGTATTATACTTTCACTGTTTAGATTTAATTGGTATCTAAAAATATGTTGTAATTAGTGTAAGTTTATCGCTATTTAATTTTGTCAAGATTTGTAACATAATAAAATTCAGGGCTTTGCTAAACCAATTACAATAACCAATGTATTAAAAGCATGTTACATATTACTTGCACATTTATTACCACACTTTTTTAGGAAGTGTTTCCATTTGTTTTATCTAAGGGGAAATACTTTTATTTGTATAATAGAATAAATTTCCTGAAATCTTTGTGATGTTTATTGATTTTTAACATCCTACCAGACTGTTCACAACTTGACTTGGATGTGGGTTTTTACCTACATCAATCTGGACTTTAGTATCTAGTCTAGGTCTAGGATCTTAGTAATACTAATGTTGCAAATTGTTAACATAAATAAATATGGAACTACTTTTTCGATACTGTGGCTGGTGTATAAATCAATAGGAATTAATACACAAATCTATTTATTCCTTTATTTGTATTGAAGTGCTAACTGGCTAAATGACAGAGTATCCATCAACTCTGCTGTGTATGGGCGACAAATAATTGGAGTGCAGGGCAGATTCACAGCAAGGGTACTGACGCGGCAGGCTCCTGACACCACACACCAACTCTCCTCGAGTTTAGTTTCTACACTCAGCAAAGTAACTCGTGTGTTTAAGAGTGGAATTGGTTATCTAGCAGCACTTTTCACACCAGCCACATCAACAGCATTGGTAGTGACTTCATACAGGTCCCTTAAAGTGCAGGACGGTGGAGTTGCACAAATAGCAGGTCAGGAGGTGGGCCGTGGTTTGTGAAAGAGACTGCAGTCGCACTCCATTTTATTTGATGAATACCCTCATACCCTCACAAGTTGTGCCTGAAGCGGCCTACCTGGCTTCGAAATCAGTTTAGAGTCTTCTATGTGGGCCAATGCAGTTGATGTCCCGCTGAGGGCTTTTCTACAGGCTTAGCATAATGAGCCGGCGAGGGATGTTTCAAAGAGCCAGCAATTTTTAATCGATGGAATAGTCGACCCAAGGACGCTGTTCCTACTCTTTAGCCTGCCTCGCTGTGTCTCTGCATTGTAAAGAAGGTGACGTTTGTCTGTCTCTTGTTTAAATTTTTCGTAAGAGCAGGCAATCTCTCTTCTGACCTTAGGGGGGCCACTCCTGCTGCGGGTTTTTCGAAAGAGATACCGCGGCTTCGGCAAAAAGGGCTAAGAAGGAACATGGGTGGTTTTTAGTCAGTAGAAGTCTGACACTCCCTACCGCTCTGCCCAGAACTGGAGGAGTCATTTGATAATAGGGGGGTGGGAAACCCCCAAAAACAAAAAACTTGAGAGGTGTCAAGGGACACCCGGATGGAACGAAGTTCCTAAGCATTTATTATTATAAAAAAAAAAAATATTTATTTTTTAATTATTATTATATTAATAAATTAATTAGACGAAACGAAAATAACTGGCTTGCTTTCTATGAGAGAGAGAGAGAGACAGACAGAGAAACACGCGCACGCCCCACGGCTTACAACTATAGCAAAAAGTGTTTTTTCAATCGATGGAATAGTCGACCTAAGGACGCTGTTCCTACTCTTCAGCCTGCCTCGCTGTGTCTCCGCATTGTAAAGAGGGTGACGTTTGTCTGTCTCTTGTTTAATTTTTTCGTAAAAGCAGGCAATCTCTCTTTTGACCTTAGGGGGCCCCCCCTAAGGGGCTTCTGCGAGCGGGTATGAAGCAGCTAGTGGTGTTGGTTTTAGGCAACCAGTAATAATTCTGCATGTTTCATTAGGAGCTACATCGATCTCTAGGTCATGAGCGGATCGATGTCACACTAGGCATGCAAATTCGCCAACCTAAAAGCAGAGCCATGCCAGAAGTACGGAGAACTTGTGCAGAGGCGCCCCAGGTATGTTAGCCGACGTAATAGACTGACGAGAGATTTGAAGGCAGGGTTGGCGAAGTGGTTGAGGTGATTGACTGCTGCGCTGCGCGTCGCGGGTTCGACGCCCGCACGGAAATATTTAATATGGTCTACAGAAAGTCATTCTCCTGTCTGTATGTTTGTGTATCACGATTGTTCCCCTTTACGTCGCGCCGAGAACCTTGTTTCACTTCTATTACCCCTACGTCGAGTGTACAATTTTTGTCCCGCTTAGCTTGTATTTCCGCTTCGTCGAGTTTCTTTAACCCGCTTCTATTGCAAAAGCGAGATAACTCGACATAAAGATGTCTAGAAGTTTATTCTATACAAAATTAATTGCTATTCGATAGTCGCGCTAAAACTCGGACCGATTTGGCTAATTTTGGTTTTGAAATATTTCTGGCAGTCCGGGTTAGGGGTCATTCGGCCCACTATGGAACTCGGACCAGGGACTAGGTAGTTACCCCTTTTAAAAATTGATAATGGTTAACTGGGCCCATAACTGTTTTGATTTCAATCAAGCGAAGGGTACCTAGGTTTAGATGATGTGCATCTGGATCGAGGGCCCATTTTTTTAACCCTTGCCAAACGAAATAAGACTTATACGGAAATTAGTTAAAAATAGTTAAAACTTAAAGCAAAGGGCCTTAAATTTCTTAAACGTGAATTAAAACTGCTATGATTAAATAACTTGGACCCTCAATCCAGACGCGTGCATAAAGTGGCATAGCCTTTAATCTCAGTAAGTACTATCTCTGGGTTCATAATTTTTATTTAAGAATTTAGCTAAGAATTTCTTAAATACTTTATGAAATTCCCAAGTCTGTAGAATATGACATTACAGATTTATGTCGGTATATCTAGGGCCCTCACTTCATTCTGTAACTCCGTACTGAGGAATCTGCAAAACATGGATTTATCTGAAGAAATACATAAATGCGACTTTAACACGTTTTACTTAGATACATAGGTGAATTAGTAAAAAAGAAATAATGACACAAAAGTTAATTGTTAAGAAGTAAATGAAAGTCGAATTCTACCAACATTTTCGGCTTTATTGACTAGGCTGAACCTCATAGATTAACGCAAATTAGAATAAGATATTTAACTATTTCTTACTTAAATTTTAACATATCGTCCGTTCTTCTATGTCATAGCTGTACTTTAAGAGAAAATTGATTTTTAACTTTTTTTAAGAGAAACAATTGTAGGGTGACCATAATGTTCATAGTAAGTACCTGTACATTTTTAACCGACTTCCCAAAAAGGAGGAGGTTCTCAATTCGATTGGTATGTTTTTTTTTTTTTTCTATACCTACTATAATAAAGTGCTCGGGTAGCCCGCGAAATACAAAATCTTCTTACGTTTTTGCACTTTGCAGCCCAGTACCTATCAGGATGTATGTTGATCTGAATATGATTCGCGACCGTAACACATCTGTATTTATAGAATTATATGATCACTAAAATTATCAATACCCTGGTGCTGCGGGCAGCGGCGTCGTGGTTGTTTGCCTTTCTAAGGCTTTTCGCACATGGGTCGTAGGCGTAGTTGTCTGGTTAACAAAAAGAATGGAACCTCTACTAATAAGCTCCGTTTGATAGAACTCCGTGGCCGCGCGGTCCTCCACGTTTCAACCGCGCGGCCATGGTTAAACCTTTATAACTTTCTGAATATTATATCTACGAATTTGCGGTTTGCACTGTTAGTGTTTTACAAATTGCTTCGTAATGTTGACGTAGTCGTTTTAATTCTACGACAATGTGGCCGAGCAATCGAAACGGACACGTGCAGAGCGGGGAGCGCCCTCGTGTCACTAGTACCTACCGCTGACATGGACGAGCGTGGCCGTGCAACCTTTTCAAGAAGATTAAAATTATTTCACATTGAAAGTGCTCGCCGCACCGTTGCTTTACCAGTGTGAACTGATCCTTACAGTGGGGCTCATATTTTCCCACTATTTACCAGACTGGAGAAGTTTCATGATCATGTCTTTGGACATGTGACCGTTTGTGTTTTGATGTCCTATCCACCTTACAGTCTCCGTTTATCATTTGATACAGTCACTAGACACTAGTACACTCACGTTCATACGTAGAGTGGTTGTTCCTGACGGAAAACCGGCAGGAATGACAGGCAATCAATTTAGGAATAAAAGTATTCGACAGCAGGAAACTATGCTATAATCATCTAAAATATTCTTATTACAAGATATTGTAAAAAAATATACAAGTTATTGGTATAAATGAGAGTATTTTCTAACTAAGCTATGCTACGAAATGTGTCATCGATATTCGAAAATCTATCGGAAGCGAAATAGTTGTCGACGCAACTAAGAATTGGGCTGTTGAATCGACCGAGGTATGATCCGCAAGATGCAGCACCAAAAAGAACTCCTAGGATGAAACTTAGACCAATTAGCATTCCTAAGATCAGTCGATATTTATCTTGAGCCATGAAAATCTCTTTGCAAATACACATGAAGTCGTATACAGATCTGAAACAATTACGAAGTTACTTTTGATTTGCGTAAAAGTGTTGAGGTAGCTAGGTTTTTTGAAGGTAACCTGCGTGTGTGTGTTCAGTCCATGGTGAAATTAAAGCGAGGACGTAGCCCTAATTTTTTCTGTGTCTGCTTTTAAATGGAAGCAGAATGGGAAAATAAAAGAGAAACTAATTCGTCATTTTACAACACCAATTAACTACGCAGCGTCAAGCGCGCTTTTAATGAGATGTGTGGTCGTTGTCGTAATTTGTACCAACCTGCAACATCTCGTGTTATCACACAGCAGTTTGTCTGTTTCGTCCAAGAGTCTTGCCAGTTGCCGTTGCGCCAGTGTGATAACAGGACATTTTTTATGGAGAATGTTGGCGATTTCACCCTCTGGGTCTATATCACAACTACATCCAGGAGAATTGATGTGACTGTCCATTCTTCCATCGTTGCGAATATCACTTCTTGGTGACGTATCTGGTGCCTCGAAATTACTGCTTTCACAAACGTTTTCGAAATCATGAGCGTCCCTCCTATTCTTTTTGAATGATTTCCTAGAATATCTATAAATATTATGCACTTGGTAATCGTCTGATGACATGGAATCAAAATCAACAAAACGTTGTGTGGGTTGCTTAAAGTTAAAACACTACAAAAGCAAGCAATTATAAGTATTTAATTTATGTCATGACTTCCTTTTGGTATTAGTATTCTACTCCTTGGGCATGACTGACTGAGGCTGTGGGTCACATTCTCTTCTAAATTGATGTTTTACTCATATTTTTTTAAAAAAGGTCCGTTATAAATATGTTTGCTTCAAAAAGTGCAGCACTTGCACATGATAACTACTAGCGCGTGTTATTGCCCTTTTGGCGCGTGGCAATATTTATAACTAACGTAAGTATCGTGTTATAAATGCGATTTATTCATAGACAATTTCACAAACAAACCTCATAAAACTATTTTTTTATTAGCCTATATTGTCCCACTGCTGGGCAAAGGCCTCCCCCATAGTCTTCCACTCTTCTCTCTGTGCGGTTTTCTACGGCCAATCTCGCGCAAAAGCCTCTTAGTCGTCACGCGTCTAGTTTTCGTTTTCTAGGCCTCCCTCGGCGACGACGCCCGTCTTCTGGCACCCACTTCATGACGACTTTAGCCCATCGGTCCTGATGCATTCTGCAGACATGGCCCGCCCAATCCCACTTCAAACCAGCAGTTTTGTTGCCCACATCAGCGATTCCTGTTTTTGAGCGTATTGTAGTATTTCGAATTCTGTCGCCGAGCTTAATATACTACGTTCAATCGCTCTTTGGCAAACTTTGAGTTTGGACTTTTGTGACTCGGTCAGGGACCAAGTTTGAGCACCGTAGAAGGTCAGGATGGGCAGAATGCACATTTCGATGAGTTTATAACGCTTCAGGGATAGAGGTAGGTCACCCTTGATTAGCGACTTCATGGACCAGTAGCTCTTCCAGGCATTTTCGACTCGGCGGTCGATTTCTCTGTCTTACCTGTTTTCGAAGGAAACTAGCTGGCCCAAATAAATGACGATCGACGACACATCGACGTAGTGGATTTCTTGCCCATCTAACTCAATCCTACTTTTTGTACTATTGCTCATCACTTTAGTCTTTGACCGATTCATCATTAGTCCAACCTCAAGGCTTGCTGTGCTCAGGTCTTGGGGCATCTGTTGCAACTCAGCAGCAGTCGGCGCAAATAAGATGATATCATCAGCGAAACGAAGGTTGGCGAGTTTTTTGCAACCGCCTGTTATGCCATTACTGGACCATAGATCTGATAGGACCTTGAATACTTCTTCAAGTGTGCTTGTAAACAATATGGGGGAATATGGGGGAGAGCGGGTACCTTGGTTCACGTCTTTATTTATTTTGAAATTTTGACCAATAAAACTAATAAGTACCTAAGTCTGTTAAATTGAACTTTTGCTTGTACCATTCGTTAGAACCATAGAACGTTACTATACATCGGAATGCGAGATAAAATCTGTAGTGTATTACTCCCCGTAAGCTTCATCATCATCATCATCATTTCAGTCGGAAGACGTTTACTGCTGGACGTAGGCCTCCCCCAAGTGTCGCCATATTGTTTGGTCCCGTGCTTCTCGCATCCAGTGGATCCCCGCAACCTTCATAGGTCGACCTAGTGGGAGGCCTTCCAACGCAACGTCTTCCAGTCGCCACTTCAGAACTTTTCGGCCCCACCGGCCACCGGCCATCCGTTCTGCGAGCAATGTGCCCTACCCACAGATTCTTCGGGCTACGTAAGCTTATCTGATAAAAATATAAAATCATTCTGGCTTCATCAAGGGGTCAGTTTATCGTTGTTGTATTATAGATAACAATTATCGGTTAATAACATTAGATACATACTACAACAACATGGTCGTCCTCGTACCTACTACCTGCCTACGCAATTAAATAGCTGCCTTCATATCACCCAGTTGGTCTTGATACAAAAATAATCAGATAAGATCAATAACAAAAATAATTATTTATTTGTATGATTCTACATAATAATTCGTATTAACTATGGTATTTGTATATCACTTCGAGCCCTCCTAGCTCTTGAATATTGCCCAAAGAGTCACAACATCTGATAAATACAGCCATCATGGAACAAAGTTATCTCAGCATTACACGCAATGATGTGTATAGGATCAGTTAAGTAATAAATGCATTGATGATTGTGGAATTATTGTGTTCAATTCAAATTGCAGGTATCTAATCATCAACTAATTCCGAAAAGTTAGTTGCTTATGTATCTATCTACTCCTAAAAATCGTACTACGTTGCACACACGAAGAGTTCCATTGCTGAAATAAGTAGGTACGTTTTAGTTACTTAATAGGTTTGTGACTACTACAAATAAATCGAATTCATTATAGTTTCTTAGATAATAGACCATGACATGGATATAACAACAATCTTGTTATCTTCATAGTATAAAAACAAAGTCGCTTACCACTGTCTATACGCTTAGATACCTATTTCAAACTACGCAACAGATTTTAATGCGGGTTCCTCAGTAAAATTAAATTTGGTAAGTACTTAAAACGTTAAATACATAAATGTGGAAGTTCGTTTTTGTTATCCGACTGTGGCGAAGCCCAAAAGGAGGATTATTTAATAATAATATGTAGTTTGGTTAAAATACTTTCGAAGGTAGTAGCTATATCAACCAATTTTAAGGCAACTATCCTATAACACCATTTTAAATTCGATCCTTTTGTTCCAAGACAGTGTTTATCAGTTTGTTAAATGAGCAAATTCTCTTGGAATCCTAAGTGTATAACAGTTCAAAAATAACTTAATTATTGTAATTGCACTATAACACTTATCACGGCTGGGTTAGTCTCCAAAAGAGTGGTGCATCCATTTCTTCGAGTACTCGTAGACTACGAAGAGGGTGGCTGTTGCGGGGATGGTCCGCACTAGCGTTGGTTTTAGTCCGTTGTATAAAGCCAGCACACCTGGAAATATAGACATTTTATTATGTAAAGAGCTTCATGGTATAACCTGACTTGTCAACAAAATAATGATAGGCCGTAGGTCTGTTTATTGCCCGCGGTTAAGAATTGACTACTGTTAAAAAATCACGAAAATGTTATGTTATTTCAATGAACTCGCAGAAATAACATGATGTGTGAAAAAAGTAATAAAAACGATCAAAAAATGGCTTAGTTTTAACCACAGAACAGAAAGAACAGGGTTTTAACTGATTTTAAATGACGTGCTAGACAAAGACAGCGCTATTACGTTACGTCAAATGTCGTGACGTCATATGTCAAACCGCCATAGTTATGAAAGAAAGTGCCCCCACCAAAAACTTCTAAAGCATGTCTCCATTTTTCACTTTTTTCACATATCATTTTATTTCTGTTACTTTTTGAAATAATATAACATTTTCGTGAATTTTTAACAGTAGTCAAACAGCCAATTGTACCTGGTAACTTTATGACCGAAAAATCCTCCCAGTAAAATAAGGCTTTTCAAGATTATAGGTTGTTTATAAAGGCGATAAGAGGGTCAAATTTTTATTACAATTTTTATCTTCAAAAAATAAACAAAAAGTAACTGACTGACGGACAGAAAATGCACACATTGTCTGTCAGTTAGTTAATTTTTTGAGTAACAAAGTAGGTACCTATCTGAACAGTCTTTAAATGCCCCCCCCCCTTCCCCGCGCCTATAGCTAAGTGTTGTTAGCTGTTTAGGTAAACTAGGAGAGTAGCTCATGTCAGTATCGATAAGAAAAAGAGACTGCATGTGCCAAAGGTAAATAACTATTACGGTAAGCGTACGAGACAATGGATGTCACCCATATTAATTAATGAATTACCTGAGGGAATGATCGATCGGGTAAAGAGTAAAAACCACCGAAAAAGTGTCCTAAGAAAACACTACCTATATTGTACCTGTCGATGTGTCCATAGTGGCTGCGCCCGATTGACGGCCTCGGTCCGCTAATGTCGTGAGCCAGACTATTCTTGCGTGCGTAATGATGACAATGACGAAGGGATGATGGTCTCATGACATTGGTTGACTGATGGCGTTGAGTAGAGTGTTTTTGATTGACCTATAGTCTTAGTCTTAGAATAACCTACTTTTAATTTAGATTTATACCTTAACTTATACAGAATATTAATAAGATTCCACGAGAACCTAATGCCGACAAATTCCTTTGCAGTTTGGCAGATATGTATTTAAGTAAAAGCATGCATTGTTATTAAATAAATTAATAAAAAGTATGATATCGGATTCGCGAAACGCGATCAATTGTGGATTAGCACCTCAAATACATAAAAAACTGGCCAAGTGCAAGTCGGACTTGCACATGAAGGGTTCCGTACCATCGTAGTAGGGAAGTACCCTTTAATTTGTATTATTTCTTGGTATAGCGGCAACAGAAATAAATATTTTGTGATAAGTTTGTTTTTCACAGTGTTTGTATGAATGACAAACTTGTATATATTTTTATATCACTCTCTTAGTTTAAAAGGTAGAGACACATTTTACCACTTTGGAAGTGTCTATAAAAACTTTTTCACCTATTCGTGTCTGTGGGGTGTCTACCTATAGAGGAGGTTTCTAAAACCATTTTTTTTTCAAAGTTAATGTTTAGAAATAACGATTATTTTTCAACACACTTGCTCATAAAGTGGCTTTAATTTCACCGCAATTAGGCATAAAATGACACCTGTAATCGAACTGTGAATTTTTCATTGCCATTATTCACAAGTGAGTTATAGGTTTTTTTTTTAATTTTATTGGTTAAGTTGCTCTGTTCTTAAAAAAGTTTCGATACTAAAAAGATTGTGTTCAATACTACAAATAAATGAATGTACCTATTCCTTGCTCATTTCATGTAACTTCGAATTTAAATAGATAATTTCAACTTGTGTATACGTTTTTAATAAATAAATCTTTTGTTTTCTCTGATATAAAAAAAGCTTTGAATTCCTTATTTTGTACGTGGCTAAAACGCTATCCGCAAAAAGTCAAAAAAAGAAACCTCATTCTTTTAGTCTATGGCCGATCGCCATTGTTAGATGAGCGCGCAGGAAAACTGAATAATTTTTCCCGCCATGGCGAAATTTTTTTCACAACTCATTTTAACTGTTGAAAATGATTTTTTTGTGTTATTTTCTTCACAAGTGTGTTGAAAAACGTCGTATGATACACGTGTGTATTGATGATTACCGTCCTCGGGTCTCAATGGTGCCTCAGCGGTAATCACCAACGTTACACACTTATACCATAATGTACTATTTTTTAGTTTCAGTTTCATTGTATGGGGAGACCCCCATAATCTCTTTTTTATTTTTGTATAAAAATTGTGAAGCGGTTTACAGTATACATCTACTTACCTACCAAGTTTCAACTGTGTAGTCTGAATAGTTCCGAGTAAAGTGGCTGTGACATACGGATGGACAGACAGACAGACATGACGAATCTATAATGGTACCGTTTTTTGCCATTCGGCTACGGAATCGTCAAAACGTTCTTGCTGATTTAAAAATAAAGGCGTTGTCAAAGTCATCGTTATCACTAAAGCGCGGTATTAGTATTTGTAGAACCTTACGACTTAATGTAGGGCCAATAAAAAAAAAGGTTGTGATAAAAGTACGTTTAAAACTTTGAAGTCGCTATTTTGTACGTGGCTAAAACGCTATCCGCGAAAAGCCAAAAAAAAAGAAACCTTATTCTTGTAGTCTTTGACCGTTCGCCTGCGCTTATGAAAAGAAAACAAAAATTCACAACTCGTGACTGTTAAAAATGATATTTTAGTATTATTTTCTTCACAAGTGTGTTGAAAAACGTCTCCGGCTTAATCACCAACATCACACACTTGTACCATATTGTACCTACTATTGTTTTGCGGTTAACGGTTGCGGCTCATCTGAGAGCGTGCGTAGCTGGTAGAGGAGGGGCTTGAGTCTAGCAAAACATAGCACTTTAAAGCTTAATATTTCACAAACTAACCCCTTAATCGAAAAAATAATCGAATAAACTCGTAATACTTTTTGAAGACCTATCCAACGACATTCCACACTACGGGTACGCAAGAAAAAAAAATCCCCACTTTACGCGTGGCCTACAAGCTGTGCTATAGGACATACCCTAAAAAAAAATCATATTTTTGTCAGCGTAACTAATCTGTATATTCATGCCAAATTACAGCACTAGTACTAACTGCCGCACTCAGAGTGCTCTAATGCCAACTTAAGCCGTCCATTAGTGACGATTTAAAAATATTCACACTCAGAGTGAGCTAATGATTCATTAGTAGGCCTAATGAACCACTAAATTTAACTGGCGCTCTACCCTTACTTAGCTTCCTAATGAACGATTAGTTTGACGTTTGATGAATTTTGACAGATCAATTCGAAGGGTTTGGAGGTTATTTGTGTAGTTATTTACAAGGATTTCAAATTCTTCTTCTTCTTATCGTGTGGGCAGTAAGGTCTAACGACCCCACACACCCTAGTGTCCAAGTTCTAAACCGCCTCAAGGACCTCTGTCATGGTTTGACGACCGCCATTTGTCGGGCGGACCACCGACTTATTACGTGCCTTCCGAAGCACGGAATCATCTTTTTTAACAGAGAATCAGGTGATTCAAGCCAGCAATGTCCTAGCCAAACTTTAAGCAGCTTTACAAAGTAAACCAGCAACGTTCTAGCCAAACTGGAAGCAACTTTACGAAGTATGAAATTTTGAGAAAATGTACTGATTATGAAGAGTTTGTTGATTTTGTGTACTTTCAATTTAACATTACAAGTGTTAGGTGCCTATGTCAATAGCAAATATGTCTGATCTCTTAGAATTTATCTTTTAGATTTTCTGGTAGATTTTGTTTATTATCCCCAAAGGTATAGGAGAAGTGCATTTGTTCCCAACGAGTAACACCCTCAAATGTCACACTGTTACTCGATGGGATTTTTTTCTGAAAAAATTCCCAACCGGTCACACTACCAGTCACACTGTTACTCGATGGGAATTTCTTCAGAAAAAAATCCCAACCAGTCACACTGTTACTCGATGGGAACACACTGTTACAGAACTTAATGAAAATAAGAATTAAATCGGTTTTTTAAATTTTTATTAAAATCAACAAAATAACAACATTGGTAAATACAGTTACTTAATTACGGACGTTACACGTTAACATTCGTCATATTGCTAGTAATTCTCATTTTAATGTTTTAGTCATAGTAACAATATCTAAACACAATCGGCCTTATATAATAATAATATAACAGAGTAAATCATCACATTTTACAATAATTAACAGTCCTTATTTCTAATATTAATTTGAACCTTTAAAGAAGAATTTTCTAAATATAATCAGCATTATGTTTGTACCTATATGCATGTATCACAGTAAATCATCACATTTTACAATAATTAACAGTCCTTATTTCTAATATTAATTTGAACCTTTAAAGAAGAATTTTCTAAATATAATCAGCATTATGTTTGTACCTATATCCATGTATCACAGTAAATCATCACATTTTACAATAATTAACAGTCCTTATTTCTAATATTAATTTGAACCTTTAAAGAAGAATTTTCTAAATATAATCAGCCTTATGTTTGTACCTATATGCATGTATTACAGTAAATCATCACATTTTACAACAATTAACAGTTATTAATTCTAATGTTAATTTGAACTTTAAAGAATTTTCTAAATATAATCAACCTTATGTTTGTACCTATATGTATGTATCACAGTAAATCACCACATTTTACAATAAGTATCAGTTCTTAATTCTAGTGTCGTAAACTCTCCAAAGCATGGCCAACTGAAATAAGACCTTGTGTTAATTCCAGCTGCACTTCCTGAATAAACTCGTCTCTTGATATAGATTTCTTACCCCGTTTTCTTTTTGACGGTTTGCCTTGTTGTTTCAGAACATTTCTGACAGTATTCTCAGAAGAATCTTCTTCAATTGTGTGCAAGAAATGCATAATATTCGGGTGTTTTGTTCCAATGGTCTTATTTAGTTTATTATGCCAAGATTCGAGTGCATTTGTTGTGCGATGGGCGTCACCAAAAACGCACCACACTTTTAAATATTCCTCACGGAGCCACTGTTTTTCCATGTAGTTAATGAATTTTTTTGTGCCTGTACCTTCACTATCTCCGTATCTAGCAATTATGTAAACCCATCCATTAATTATCTCGTTTTCGGGCAATAATGGAAGAATCGCACTAAGTTCAATTATTCGCACCTCCTTCAAATCTTGTGACGTTCGTGAGGTCATATTCAGGCTTTTTCCTTTTTTAAAAATGGCTTTGTTGTAATGATAATAACAACCTTTTATTATGACTGTTGGAAAGACTTTGATAATGGCATTCATTGCAGCCTTTTCATAATCAAGTTTAAATTTTGTTGGATTCAAAAAATTATTCATTAAACTAGATGCGGTGGGCTCTGACATTGTCGACAACGTGCACTTTGCTTCGTTGCACTGCTCTGACTAATTCATTTTGCGTCCCTCTCCCCCACTTACGACACGTGGCCGCCGCCGCCGGGGCCGCGGGAAGAGGGATGCAAAAGTATTTTTACATTAAATGTGCATGGAAAATAACCGCCATTACACACTCGCGATAACTGATGTTGCCGGCTTATCATAACTTTATTTTGCTATACATAATTTTAATTGTCACAACATACTTATGGCTAATTATATGTATTTGGAAAATTGTTTAAAGTTCAAATTAACATTAGAAATTAGAACTGATAATTGTTGTAAAATGTGATGATTTACTCTGATATATTATATAAAGCTGATTGTATTTAGGTACCTCCCCCCCCTTATTACGTGGGACTTAAATATAGATGGCGAGATGTGGGTGTAATATTACACCTCTGCCTACCCCTTCGGGGATACAGGCGTGAGTCTATGTATGTATGTATGTATTTAGGTATTGTAATTTTATTTAATTATTTAAGAATAAAACGTTCAAAGGAGAATCACCAGCAATATGACGAATAAATGTTTTTAAAGTAAAAACCGATTTAATTCTTCTTTTCATTAACTACTGTAATATTGTGACTGGTTGGGAAATTACTAATAAGAAGTTCCCATCGAGTAACAGTGTGACTGGTTGGGAAATTAGTAATAAAAAGTTCCCATCGAGTAACAGTGTGACTGGTTGGGAATTTTTTCTTAAAAACATTCCCATCGAGTAACAGTGTGACATTTGAGGGTGTTACTCGTTGGGAACAAATGGAGAAGTGGGGCCAAGAAAAGTATAACAGAAGCCAAATTAAAACCAGCAAGACTGTGGAAACATGTTTTGGTATTTGGAATTGATGATTTCCTTGTCTTCATGTGGGAATGGGTATCAAACTGGATACAGTTGTGGCTGTCATATGTGCATGTGCAATACTGCATAACATGGCGTTATTGGTAGAAGATTTGGTGCCAATGAACTGGGATAGCATTGATATTCAAAATGATGATGTTGTATCAAATGGTGAAAACTCCAACAGCAATGGTTTTATGGTGCAACAATCTTTGGTGGATAGGTTTCTCTCTTAATATTAATTCTTGAATGAATAAAATCCATAAAATAATAATCCTTTTATTTCAATACATAAAAAGAGTTAATCAGTAAGAAGGACTTGTTTTGTAATAAATTTCTTCAGTTTCTCTAATTCTATTTTAGTTTTTTTCTAATAAACATTTGTTCCTCTCTTCCTCTAACAATGCTGCTTTTTTTCTTATCTGTTCGATTTACTGTAAAGAAAAAGTATAATATAAGTTACATATATAAACTCACGCCCTTTTCCCATGGGGATAGGCAGAAACCACAAAACACCACTTGCTATGATCCTTACATACTCCTTTTGCCTTGTCCACATTTATACATCTGGTCATACACGCACGCCGGTAAAGAGCCGATTAATATAAGTGAATCTGGCTATAAACGGTTCCTAACCATTACATTACATTTGACGGCACGGTTGGCGCAGTGGCTCAAGCGATTGACTGCCGCTCTGCGTGTCGCGGGTTCAATCCCAGCACGGAACAAATATCTTGTATGGCCTACAGCTACCTGTACAAATATTTGTAATGTGCGTTTTCTGGTTTGGGTATTTGTGTGTTTGACTTAATATGTTTGTGAACGCACCCACGATACAGGAAAAATTCCTAGTACAATCTACTTTTTTTTTTTAAAGAAAAAAGATTGATAGTTGAAAGCCAAAGTTATGTACCTGTGTTTTCAGTATTTGCATTTCCATCTTTTTCTTATTTTCTAAATTCCTTAGTCTCATCACAGCCTCCCGACGAATAATCAGTACTCGGTAGGTCTACACACTTCTTGATCTGTGGTTTTGATCACTGCTGCATTTTTCTTATCACTGTTATCTAAAATGTAAATAAAGATATTTAGTATGAAGATAAGATGGATGGAGTGTGTGAGGAATGATATAAAGGAAAAAGGAATAAATGATAGTGTGACGACTGGCAGGGCAGTATGGAAAAAAAGACGTGTTGCGCCGACAACAAATAACATGGCATAAGGGCAGGAAGATGATGATGATGAGTGTAAAGCGAATTAAACAATGTTGTATTGTAAGACAAATTTTATGTTGCGTTTTTGGGTACTTACATTAAAGAGAGAGCTTGCAGGCTTCTTATTTGTACAGCGTGCAGCGCGGGCTCCATCTTCCTTACGAACTAATACACGGCCATCACGGACCCAGACATAATTGTAGTTCTTCTCACGAGCCATTTTCCTAGCATCTGCATGTATGGCTTTATTCAGAGGTGAAAGATGCTCTGAGACGAAGACAGGTTATTTGGCGCCTCCGAAGCCCAAGTGGCTTGAAATAAGTTTATCGGACACATGAGCACGTTATGTTATAGCTGTAATTAAACTTTATAACACGAAAAATTATTTCTTGTCGGGTGAAACACAAATAATCAAACCAAACAAAATTGACATTGAAATGACACTTGGACATTTTTTATTAGTGACAGTTAGCAATAAGTGATACCAAAGAAAAAAGAGTCCGGTTGCTTTATTTTATTTATATGAAAATGGCTGTTTGGCTTTGTCTTTTGTTGAAAACGATCGGTAAAAGAACTTATTTTAATTTATGTTGCTTATTTATATGCTTTCAATGTGTTTAAATAAACATTTTTTTATTTAATAATAACACATTTTCAAGTGTGGTTACACCAACTGTGTATCGATGTGCTTTTCGATAGAATGATTTGACGATACTCCGCCCTACGGATACTAACAGTTGTCATTAGCTGGTGAACCACTAATTTTTCTTTCTGGGTAGTATCGTTCATTAACGAATCTAGTGAGAATTAGATAAGGACTCATTAGAACTAATTTAATGAAGCTCTCTGAGTGCGGCAGTAAGAGTCTTTGAGTTAAGGTGGATGTGTCAACCGACCCTCCATACATTTTTGAAATACACCTTTACACGACACACAGAGACTTTTTCTTTAAAATTTATCATTTTATCACTTCTCAACAATGGAAAGTGTCCGCAATCGACCTTTTTGGGCATTATCTTACATTATTTAGCGAGAAAAACAATAGTGAAATCCCGGCAAAATTTGACACTTCTTTAGTAGTGTGCGTGACTTTTGACAAATAATGACAAGTAAACTTGTTTAGACTATGGCACGTTAGATGGCGTGCAGGTGCAGACGATCTTATAATAATTCTGTTAAATCAATAATTAGTTTTAATTATTTCCTTTCCAACCGTTCAAAAAAATAACAATATAAAATAACATAAAACTGATGACATCAATGTTATGTTTTTTTTTTTAATGTAAACAATTTTATTGTTGTATGGCAACATAAATACCAGTAGTCGTAGGAAGGTTTTATGCAACGATGCCGTTCTTCGTAACCTTGACCTACATGCAATATGTGGACGAAAAAAAGGCGTTGCCAAACTTCGTTCACTTGTTTGACTGTTAGAAACTAACAGCCTTATTCATAAAAAATCCTTAATTGAGGTTTGAAGGGTCTGTTAGTTAACAGACTGATTAAGCTTGTTTGACGGTTGTCAAGAAGTATGATTCATAAACGCTTGCTAGCAGTCTGATAACTAATGAGCTGCTGATAGACGGATTAGACGCGTTATGTTGGCTATCTTGACAAATCAAAGACAAAAATTGGCCTCCTCGAGAATTTAAAAAAAAATCGACAGCAGTGACAGCAAATTAGCGGGAAAACGTAAGTAATTGTTCTGACTCCAGAATTATTTTTCCTTTTCTCTCTCTTCATTTTCTCTTTAAATTTTTTTGGATTTTGTAAATTATATGGAAGAATTCATAAAACATATTTGAATAATATTTATAACTTGCAAATACCATTGAAAAACCTTAATTCCTTTGAAAATTTATTATAAATACAAGACAATTATGAACAACTGTTCCACTAGGTAGAGGTACTTTAAAGTATATTTTCCAATTGAAATTATACAAGAAATTGTTAGAAGAAAACAGGATTAAGATAATATCTTTGTGCAACATACGGATTGCCTCCATGACAAAAAATAAGATATTTATAAGCCAACTATGTCATAGGTATTAATTAATATTATTAGCTTCAACAGTCCTACAAATTAAGGATAAGTAGCTAAGATAGTAGTTTTTTTTTAGTAATAAACAGATTTTTTTTTACAAAATAAAACTATTTTGATATGTCATGATGTTTTTTTTATAATTATTAATGTTATTTTCTCTGGCAACTTGAGCAACTGTTTTTCATTAGTAATAAACATTATTCATCTCAAAATAATGATGTAGTCGGATGGTTTAGAAAAAAAAACATGTTTTGCTTGCAGAGATGATGCCAAAAATGTGCGGTTACAGGTACGGAGGAACACATTTTTCTTCTTAATAATGAAATAAGAAGTAAAATTGTACCTATACATCTTTAACGTCAACTTTATACTTTTGTATACATTATTTTGTTTTGTTTGGAGATCTGTTACTTAAATGATTGCCCTAGAGGGTTTACACCATACGAGACGCACCACATTTTTGACTCAAGTAAGGTAACCGGTTGTGTCCAGGTTGGTGGAAATCTTATTGATAACTTTATTTATTGGAAGTGTCGATGAATAAAAGCGCGAAGATGTGCATTGTTTGCCGCCCTGCTGGCTGCCGCAACAACCACTTCCTCGTCAGCCTCTTTTTCATCTGCACCATCTTCATCAGCTTCTGAAAAAAATACCTACCTACTTATTTATAATGTCAACAATCATTACCCACGAACTTACAAAAATACATTCAATATATAGGAAACAAAGGTTGAGTTGAATAAAGGTTAGTAATTTGGTTCTGATTATTTGATTAAATGATTAGTTTTATAATTTTATAAATGTGTGTTTTTTTACCTACTTATATTAGAATAATGTCGTGCTATGTGAATGTGAGCAAATGATAAGAGATGTTAAAATGAAATACTTAAGAATCATTGTGGCTATTCTATGTAGGATATTATTACCTGGGAGCAAGTCGTTGTGCTCGATGGCAATGTTGTGGAGTACTGCCAGGGCGATAACTGCAGTTTTTACATTCTGCAGCTTTACCGTCATGCCTTGCAGCAGGCACCGAAAGCGCGCTTTCCAGACTCCGAAGCAGCGCTCTACGGTATTGCGCGTTGCTATATGGGCCGTGTTGTAGCGCTCTTCGGAGGCAGATTGAGCCCTCAAAACAGGGGTCAAAAGGTAGGGTTCCAATTTATACCCAGAGTCTCCCAGCAGCCTCTTCCCTCTGAACTCCCCTGCCTCAAACCGCTCCTTCAGCGAGCACTCGTTGAAGATACGGGCATCGTGCGTGCTTCCGCGCCACCTGGCCACAATGTCCAGGATTTTGAGGTCAGCGTCACATGTAACCTGATAATAATTCAAAACGTCATTAGTGTTAGCAGAAGGTACCCATGTTAAATGGTATTTAAAAAAATTACATTAGGTACCTACCTAAGTAAGGACTTTGTAATATTTATTCTTTGTGTATTTACCTGGACATTCAAAGAATAGTATCCTTTGCGGTTTATGTAATATTGGGCTGCATTGCCGCCGTATTTTTTAATTTTAATGTGGGTGCAATCAATGCACCCAATAATTGTCGGAAACGCCCGCAGCGCGTAAAATCGCCGACAGGTCTCTTCCCTCTCGGCCGCGTTACTGGGCATTTTTATATAGTGAGCAGAGTGATTCGCCAGTGCTCGCGCCACCGCTGCACACACCCTGCTTACCGTCGGCTGCGAGAGCCCGTGAAGCTCTGCAGCATCATCTTGGACCTAAAATGTATGGTTTTATCAGCATGTAAAGTTAGGTCCTCGGCACAGGTTATTTATTAACATAATCGGGTGACATCGTAAGAGATCTTAAAAAAAAAATAAGTTTTATGGCAGATAGTAAATAGGTAATGCTGGATATGCTTACTTCGTTGCGCCCCCAACATCTTATTGCAGTAAGAACCTGCAGCTCTGGTGTCAGGCTGGCGCCTCTTCGGTCCTTGGTGAGGTCCGCCCTTACCAATTGAACAATAAATTGGACAGTCCCCTTGTCAAACCGGTACCGTCGCCGAAATTCTATATCGGGCAGATCCTCTATAGGATCTGCCCTTTGATTATACACCTTGCGACGCCGCGGTTGTGGTTGTAAATTAACAACTTCCATAGCCCGAATTGCCTGGATAGCTTGCATTGTCACGAAAAGATAAAATTTGACGATACAACCCCAAGATCAACTTTAAAAAAAAAGTGAAATGTTTGTTTCCCGCCATTTCCGATCCGCATGTATAACTTGTAGTGCAAAAAGCCGTAATTATGTTATTCATCCTAATTTTATTTTTTTCATATTCATTGTTATTACACGTATCATCTTAAATACATAATCAAGAGGATTTTTAAACACAAATGCCTGAAAATAAATTTTCCTGGATTTTTTTAAATCTTTGCGTAACTCTCCCTTCACTAAAATTATCTTCGTTATGGTTTTTTGCTCTTGTCAAAGTCAGCTGTTCAAATTTGTGGCGGCCATTTTGTGACTTAGCAGGGAGATAAAGGAGGGTCAACAGTCCTCTAACTTTAGCAGAGCCTTGAGGGACTGATTAGCGTTAACAGACGTTTATGAATCATGTTTTTTAGCATCAGTCCTTCAAGGAGCCTTCAAGGAGGCTCTAACTTTTTATGAATAAGGCTGTTAGAAAATACATTCCTAGCTCGGTTGTCCCGCGCTATATGATTTGCGCGCGGAAGTTCTTGCGTACTTATTATTTTGTATGCTATGCATTTTCATTGATTTAATTGCAATATTTCTCCAGTATACATTTGATTCATATTATCTATTATACTGTATTATTGTAATTCTAATTTATCGTAGGTATAATAGTTAAATATTCTAAAAACACAATTCTATTTTCGGTGGTATTAGAAACATCAAGTTGGCCCGTGATTTTTATGAAATCTCGTCACAATACTAATTACCTACGTCATACGTGTCAGTGATGAGTACAAAGTCAGTGTTTCTTAGTATTATTTGAATAATATGTTTTTGGTCAACAATAAATAAAATTATTTTAAATCGGTAAACTACCAAAGTAGGTAATCACAAAATTAAACTTGCAAACATTTGCAAAATATGGTTTTGCCGGATTACGTCACCTTTTACGCATTTTGCAAACAGTTTCAAACAGACACACATATTTAAATATATATAGTTTGTTTTATTTTGTAGTAGATACCTACCAAGCTTTTTCACGTCGAAATTTGTTATGGTGCGTTCAGAAACAAATATAAATTAGTTACAATCTGTTTTTTTTCTGTTCCGTGCTTTATTTTGAACAAGTTATTATAATCTGTTTTTTTTTTCTTATTCGTTGACCAGTTCTACGAGGAATCTAAAGGTAACATTGAAATATAAAGATAAGTAAAATTTTATTACGTACTATAGCGGAAAACGTTTCCGAACGCTCCCATTTCCCTGGCCGTAAGAGGGCCAATAGAGGACAGCCGCCTCAAAGATATTCACCAACGCGCT
Source organism: Diarsia brunnea (assembly GCA_949774965.1). Classification (NCBI taxonomy): domain Eukaryota; kingdom Metazoa; phylum Arthropoda; class Insecta; order Lepidoptera; family Noctuidae; genus Diarsia; species Diarsia brunnea. The sequence continues at coordinate 9,110,665 of OX459005.1, read as the reverse complement.
AGCATGTTTGCTCCCGCGCGTCGCGCCGACCAATCACTGATCTGTCGTCGCGCCGCTACTCGGCCGCTGATTGGCTTTCGTAGCGTTATAGTTTTAAGTTCTTATGATAATGTTGTTTTGATTGGCACTGGGTAAGAGAGATACTTTTGAGATGGCAGAGTTTTAATTTGTGTAATGTGTTTATTCCTGAGTTTTAATTAAAGTTTAAACCGTGAACAAGGCTTTATTATAAGAACTGACCCACTCCGACTATAGTACATCTTTTGAACGCAACCCAATTGACATTGAGAGTTGAAGGAAAATCCGTCTGCACTTCTCCTGCACTTGCGATCATTTTCAATTGATTGTGGAAGCTGGTCCAAATAAAGGCTTATCTGAGATATCTGGGTATCGCATAGTGGACTTGAAGCATGTAATAGAGTGGGCATTTCTTCTGGAAAGACATTGAAATATGTGTGAATCTTCACAAATTGAATTTGTTAGTGAAAGACATGATGGATTTCGAAGTGAATTAATTTTCAAGTGCTGTGATCGAGCGTGGAAACATTGGTAGCAGTAATAAAATAAAAACTGCATTTGTGTGGGCAACTGTGACTTATGGTAGCTTTTACACTCAAGCAGCTCACATAACAAGTCTTATGGATATTCCAACAATGTCAGCCAATAAATTTCGTCGAGTTGAAAGAAAATAAGGCAGTGTGTGGTTAGAACATTTGACAGAGGAAATTAAAATTGCTGGTGAACAAGAAAGATCAATTGCTATTCAAAAAGGTCATACGGGCATAACTTTGACTCGTCATCTGGTATGGTAAGTTAATATTTTACTAAAAACAAATTTGGTTCTTTATGACTTTTTTATTATGTGAGTGGTAATGCCGGGAGGGGACGCCCTAGAAAGACATACACTGATCATATTGGTGCCGTTCTTCTGAAAGGACAGGTGCGTAGTACTCGTAACCGGCGTGCGTATATGACCAGATGTATGAATGTGGACGAGGCAAAAGGAGTATGTAAGGATCGTAGCAAGTGGCGTTCTGTGGTTTCTGCCTACCCCCATGGGAAAAGGGCGTGAGTTTATGTATGTATGTTATTATGTGCATTATTTACAAGTGTTGCTTTTCATTTCCAGGCCTGCTTCTTGGTGTTAGAAACAAATATTGTTATACATGTCAATATTATGGGAGGAGAAACATGGATATGAAAGCACATAATTGCTGCAAAAATTTTACTGGACAGCAATGGAATCGGAAATTATTGTGGAGGGCTTTCAAAAGAGTGAAGAAATACATCAACTTCGCTATTTGAGTTTTATTGGTGACGGAGACTCCTCTGTGTTTGCAAAATTGATAGAGAAAGTGTCATATGGGAACATCATAAAAAAAAATTAATGCAAGAATGACGTAATCAAAAACTATACCAGTGCACTCTACAAGGTAAATGAATAAATCAAATTTGTAAGTCATCCCAGGATCAGTGAAGCATATTATTCTGTATTTATATTTTGTTCTTTTTAGATCTTGGCCAACACTAAGCTCCTTCTTTCTGGGCGAAATATTTTGAAGCCAAAGATTATTACTGCAATGTAAATAAAACATAGATCACTACAGAACAGATAGAGAGAACTGAAAAGAAGGAAGAAGATCTCGTAGAAAGTTTGAAAAATACTGCTTCAGAAGTGTGGGCTCTCATTTCTGCAGCCAATGAAAAAATTGCTTTGAAGGCTTCAAATCCTTCTGCAACATTAACATCAGTTAGAAATTCAAGCAAATAAGAGAAGTAAAGTTTTATTTCAGAGCAGCTTTGGAGATTGACGGTAAATAATATTTTGAAGTGAATGGTAAATAATATTGGTCAAAAAGTAAGAATTATATGCTAAGTATGTTTTCTTTGTTGCAGCAGCAGTGTAGCAGTTGGTTCAAAGAAAGTTTCAAGGCAGAGGGCGAAATCAACAAATCAAATGATTTTTGTTCTAATTGTATTATGGTAGTAGTTTGTTTAGAATCTACATTATCATTGTATATTTCTTTTTATTTTGTATCAAAAGGTGAAATAATACTTCTTAGGTATACTTACTTCATATAAAGAGCTTTATATTTTCGTTTTATTATATGCTTTTGTTGAGTGCTTCCAAATTAGGAAATATTTTTTTCACCTTCCTTGTTATTATCTCATAATAAATCGTTTTAGATTTGTAGCTCTTGTCTAGGAATTATAGTGTCTTACGTGTTATGAAATGTATAATTATTGTAATAATTGGTACTGTTACTAATCATAAGTGTTATTAGTTTTGAGTGATTATGCATGTATCAGCATTTAATTATGTTACTTCAAATTCTTCTGGTTTGATAAAAAAATCAATAGTGTACCTAATGTAGTTTGTTCAAAAGCTTACTATTCCATTAACAACTACTAAAATGATAAGAATAGCTGGTCGTTGAGTTGAACACAAGACAATGTTTGTAATTTATGTTCTTTCTCCTAAATTAGTTTACTGATAATATGTTATGTCTTTTTTATGTTTTATTTTTATATACCTTTTATTATTGATTGTAGTCAATCGTAATATTAACTTACACCATAGTATTGTATCGAGTCTGGTTCTTCTAACCAAACAGACAGATGTGTTGCTGGAGAGTTCCGCCACTTCTTCTTTCCAGCAAAAACACTAGGAAGTGTCGAAGGGTGGGCGTTTTGGGGGACTGTCACTTGTAAATAAGTAAAGTAAAGTAAATTTTGACGTTCGAAAAGTGCTGATTATCAGCCTAGTTTGAATAAATGAGTTTTGATTTAGATTTTTTTGAGTAAAATAAAACTGCGTTTTATTGTAATTATTGTTGACATAATTTATTTCCCAAAATTAAATAGTTTACACCAACAAATATACCTTTTATTTTTTAACAATCGTACATAATAAAATATACCGACTCACGAACAGTAAGTCGTGGGTTCAAATCCAGACAGGCGCATTACTTTGTGGAATGTATTGCATCACCACATGCTCTCAATAAATATGAAGCAAATCATGGTGAGATGTCCTAGAACCAAAAATTTGAAGACGTGACATATACCCCACTGGGCCCGCGTGGTGGCCGTGTCCCAGCAGTGGGAACATTATAGGCTGATGATGATATACCGTAGCAGGTGGCGTTCTGTAGTTCTGCCAACCCAATCTATCCATAAAGAAAAATGAAAAACATTTTGTTTCATTCACGCCATCTAGTGTTCAATCTTCGTAAATGTACTCGCTCACGTTTACGTCTGTGTGTGTAAACGACGCTATATTCAATGGCAGATTTTAAATTACACCTTTGTGTCGAATTAGGTGGATATTATGACAATGATGTGACCCAGTTCGATAAGACGTAATGTCCGATAACCGCAATTGCTACTCCTACGACTTAATAGTTTTCCAATTACACAAAAACACAAATAAACTAAAAATGTTGACTTCAACGCCATCTAGCGGGAAAATGGCTGGGAGCAGCCTGTATGATTCACCTTAAGCTGCGGACAGACGGAGGGACACCGGGACATTGCGAAACTATAAGGGTTCCTTTTTGACTACGGAAGTCGGAACCCTACAATACGATACTGTGGTGCCAGATGTAATGTATCACTGTAATGAATGATGAAAATTGTCTTATATTTTCACTATTTAACCAAGAAGACGGTTAGCGTTCATTGAATTATGTTTCTTATCGCGTCCTACGCTGGCGAGGTCAAAATGAATGACGAGATACCTTATTTATTATTGCGCGTTTAACATTATCTCAAACTAGTACCTATTATCGACTGTGCTAATCTTTAATGTTCCCATTTTAAATGTGTACAATTGCCACCTTATTGTTCTATAAGGGTGAGGACAGATAAACGGATAAATAACAAAAAGCACTATTTTGTAACTAATAAAAAAAAACTACTGACAGCACGTTTGGCGCAGTGGCTAAGCGATTGGACTGCTGCGCTGAGTGTCGCGGGTTCGATCCCCGCACGGAACAAATATTTGTATGGCCGACAAATAGTTGTTCCGGGTCTGAGTGTTTGCTTTGTGTATGTGAGTTTAAATGTTTGTAAACGCACCAACGATACAAGAGAAATTCCTAGTGTGGGGCAACGTTTTTTTTTTGAAAAGAAAAGAATAAAACTTAATTTCAGCTATTCATTTTGAGTGATGTTTAGTTAATTACCTACCTACCCGATTTTCTGGTCGCTAGGTACCCCACTAGATAAGAGAAGCTTTGCTTTGCACTTTGACAAATTATGCTGCGTATTTGCAACATATGAAATGGTTATGCTTTGTTTTAGAGGCCTACCTGTCTTATTTCAGTGTTGGAAAGGTGTATAACCTGGGTAGTTCCATCTATTTCCTACTTAAGTGGAATTAAAGCAATAAGTAAACATATTTATAATGACTAAAATAATACTGCCATAAATAAAAGGTGATGCCCCTCCCCCCCTGTTATGCGAAAACCTAAAACAAAATAATGATACCCGAAGACTTAGAACACATACGCAATTACTACGCCACGTGTATTAAGAAAAATAAATATTTACTAGAGATATCAAAGACAAGCAAATCTTAGCAAATAAACTAAAAGATAACATACCTTCTTTCTGTACAATTTCGTATCCGACAGTCAGGAACTTCTGACTTTTGTTTGATATTTGTATTCTTGACTTGATAACGTCTGACGGGAATATGATAGTCCACAGGACGAGACCGCCGACTGCGCCAGCGATCATTGTCCTTATAAAACCTATGTCGTCCTTAGTCTGACCTGGTTTCTTTAATAACTCTCTTGTTCCTGTAATATTTTAAATATATTTTAAGATACGACTTTTCCGCCAAGGAAATAATACATTTAAGACCAGTAGGTAGGTATTGAAGTTGTGTACAGGACAGCTGATTTTATTTTTACGCGGTTACAAAGTAGATCTCATTGATAAAGCTATTCAGTTGGAAGATCTGAACTGTAGGTACCCTTTAAACCTGCACCATTTCCAACTACCTTGTCACTGCAGAATTAATTACCTTCATATCCCCCGAAAAAGAAGAAGTAACCAGGCATCTCTCTCATGATGGTCGGCACCAGACCTCGGAACAGACCTTGAATACCATATTGTCTAAATATCTGTTGTGTGAGCTGAATCGGGGACACTTTTACCTGCCAAGGAAATTCCATGTAAACATCATTTTGTAATAATATTTAATTACTTTGAAGGTCGAAACGAAAATATCGCGCAAATATGATAAAGAAGTGATTTGCTGTGATAACATGCTCAATTGCTCATCTAAACAAAAATAAGTCACAAATGCGTTTTAAATGGTGTTCGTTTTCAAATTGTATAACTTAGGTATTGATTATATGTTGAAAGCATAATGAAACTTTGAATCATATTGTTGACTCATTTTGTTGCCAAGGTAGTTTGAGAGTACAATTTACAAATTCCTATAATTACTGAAAGAATTAACTGCATGCTTAAACTCAGATAGCTAGGACAAATGAAATACCCAAAATAATCATCGTACAACTGTTTGTGAGGATTGCACATTGACTTCACGCAGGGCTTGTAACTGGCACTTGATTAGTTCAGTAGGACACAGTGTGAATGAAGAGAAGAAAGCTGCCAGGAAACCAGCCGACGCATTGCCCAAGGCTGATAAATTCTCAACATTCTGAAATACAAGAAACACCCATAAATAAAACAATCTAATGATAATTGTAGGAACTTTAAGGGCACTCATGATAACCTTTTTTTTAACTTGAAGAAATAAAAATGATAAGGATCCTGAGTGACTGAATGTACTTATCTTGTAAACAGTAGTGATTATTTTTACTAGAGAAGCAGAAGAATTGTGGAATACATGAAGTAATGTAAGACATGAGTTGCCTCTTACTACCATTTTTTTTTTTTTGGCGGGTGGAAAATCATCAAATAACCCCTCCCGCTCTTGGGCAGTGCGAAAGGGAGTGTCAGACTTCTACTGACTAAAAACCACCCATGTTCCTTCTTAGCCCTTCATGTTGAGGCTGCGGTATCTCTTGCGAAAAACCCGCAGCCCCAACGGGGCCTCTTACTACCATGACTTAGCCTAGAGATCACTGTTATTATTAAGCCACAAGCTCTTTGAACAATATGTATAATTGAATGAAAAACCTATAAAATTGATCAAATTAAACAAACTACTACTATGTTAGATAAATAATGTTTTTTTTTGTTAATAAAACAAGTGTTATTTGCATTAAATTATTTTTAATTCTCTTACCTCCACACCACTAAGTCTACAGACAAACTTTTGGCAATATCCATAGGCTGCGAAAAGTACAGAATTTTCTGCCACATTGGCCATGATGGCTGGGGTAGTGCCTGCATATAAACCTCTGAGAATGCCATCATTCTTCAAAGTTACCTTCAAACAGTCATACATTCCTTTGTAGAGATGTGGGAACGTTTGCATTTTTACTTTGACTGTGTCTAGTGGTTGCCCAACATACACTACTGCAACCCCACCTAATCAGAAATAAAATAAGAAAATTGAGTAAACAAAACAAAAGTATCCATATTGTAAGTGTCTGTATTGCAACATCCAAATCTGTGTAAAAACAGATAGTCTATACTCTATAGCCTCCTTCATCATGCAATTCATAGCTTTATATTTCATGATCAACTTAATACATAATGTTTTTTGACTAGTTTACAACTTTTTGGTATCTACAGCAAAACTTAGGTAAAAAATATAATCTTACCTAAAGAACCGGCGGTAAAATCGATCAAGCCATTCTTTAAATTCCCGGAGGAACCTGATGAATGAGCCATGGTAGACGCCTTCCTTACCGTACAACCTGTAACAAAATAATTCAATGTTAGCTTCAAAGTGTCAAAGACACTATAGCTGGATGCTTTAATACTCTAGAAACAGAATACTTTGATTTGACCTATTCAATAAATTCTGGTTTCTGTTTCGGTAGTCTTGTATTGTAGATAGGATTAAATTAAAAATAAAGTGATAACAACAATGTTTACAAAAGTTTGGCGACTGTACACGCTAATATATAAACTTAGAAAAGTGAAATGAACTTACTATTATTTTCTTTTTCGTACTGTATTTGATATATCAAGGCACTAAAATATATTTCGTAATTTTCACAATTGTTACGAATTGTAATTCCCGGTTAGACCAAACACACGTGCAATTGACAGAAAATCTGAGAAATGACATTTTATGACTGAAAGTGTTGCCACACTCATATTTTAAAATCCCCCAAACTTCTTTCGATGATATAACCAATACAAATACATTTAAAAAAAAAACAATAAAAAAAGTAAACGTTAAGGTGAATGCTCCAACCACCCCGCGAAATTCAAATTTTCTTACGTTTTTTGTAATTATCAGGTCAGTGTTAGTTTGTATGTTGATTAGAATATTAATTGCGGCTGTAAGACGTATGTACTTACAGAATTATAATCATCAAAATCATCAATACAAGCTTCCAAGTTCATAAAGGTGCAAAAATGACTTTTTCAAGTTCCTGCACCTTTATGAACTTGGAGGCTTGTATTGATGATTTTGATGATTATATTTCTGTAACTACATACGTCTTACAGCCGCAATTAATATTCTAATCAACATACAAACTAACACTGACCTGCAAATTGCAAAAAACGTAAAAAAAATTGAATTTCGCGGGCTAGTTTGAGCATTCACCTTAAGGTTTTCATGTTACGCCCGTCGGGACTGCGGGTTGGTTTGAGGAGTCATTTCAAGGACGGCACGGTTGGCGCAGTGGCTCAAGCAATGGACTGCTGCGCTGGGTGTCGCGGGTTCGATCCCCGCACGTAACAAATATTTGTATGACCTACAGATAAATGTTCCGGGTCTGGGTATTTGTGTATGTGAATTTAAATGTTTGTGAACGCACCCACAATACGGGAGAAATTCCTAGTGTGGGGCAACGTTATTTAAAAAAAAAATTAACGATTTCCTACCCTCCAAAAAAAACAAAGGGTCATGATTACAGGCTAATGCTATCAGTGTTATCAGTTTTGGTAAAAGTTTTCAAAAACTTTGAATGAGAGATTTTTACGTTAAAGACAACATTAAATCCGCAAAACTATATAGTTGATCATGGTTATTTAGAAGATATACTGGAAACTATAATATACTGGTAACTGCTTGGTGTTTCACCGTGTGTACACGTCCAGAGGGCCCTGTTAAATAAAACTTACATACATTAGAGCCTGTTTATTAAACAGGGCCTGCTATTCAAAAGCCGCAGTCGTGAGTAAATAATGCTCTCGATAATTCAATTAATAAAAGGTGTTGGATGCAATATTTGCATCCAACACCTTTTTGTGACTCGCATCTCGCAGTTCTTCCTAGTGAGGATAGCTACTTACTGCATAACCACAGCTTCGAACAGACAGCGCAGGGTACTGTCTGTTCGAAGCAATAAGCTGGCTCGCAGGTCTGCACGGTGCACTTGTGAGGTTAAAATGACACGTTTTTGAGCCTATTGTTGGACTTTTTACACCTGCAGCCTGTGGGTCAAGTATACGCAGAAAGCATACAGCGCTCTGCGTGTCAAATAGTCAAATATAATAATGCTTTCAGAATGCTTGTGGGGCTGCCGCCTTTTTGTAGCGCTTCGGGTATGTTTGCCGATGCGAGGGAAGCTGATTTCCCGTCGGGGCTGCGGGTTGTTCGCAAGAGATACCGCGGCCTCGGCGCAAGGGCTAAGAAGGAACATGGGTGGTTTTTAGTCAGTAGAAGTCTGACACTCCCTTTCGCTCTGCCCAAGAGCGGGAGGGGTTATACCATGATTTTCCACCAGCCAAAAAAAAAGGGTAGACGATTTGTATGCCATCATTCGTAAACGATGCGCTTCTCTCCGGCGCAGAACAGATGTCAGCCAGCTCCCACAGCATGTTGAGGGCATTGAGTGACCGGTGGGACTGCCCGATGCTTGGCCGATGGATAAGACTGCACACACAGGACGACTACAAATAATCGTTCCCAGGTTGATTATTTTTATGCGCACGTTATATCAAAGAATAGTTTTCTCGTGCTCCTAGTGGTATATAATGTACCCAACGGCGGATCCAGGGGGGGGTCATGGGGGTCATGACCCCCTCCTGAGCTGGTTCCAGGACTTAGATGGACCACTAATTGAACATAATGATTTTATTTACATATTTTATCACCATACAGATTTTATGCAACTACATACCTTCAATATTTAATTAATTTAATATAATAACTTTGTATGATGGCAAACGTTTGGGAACGAACGCATCGAAATTTGAACTAAAAGAGTGCTGCGTGACTTATGTACCTACTTATATTTCTTTTTGGACGAGGCAGATTGAGCTTTAAGGCGTTTCCCGGACCCAATCCCGTTTTTTCGCTATCTTTAGATGCTATACCCCAGGGGTGCATAGACTTATTGAGACCATGGGCCACTTGGGCAAATGATGAACTAATGGCGGGCCACCAGCACAAATAAAAAAAAACATAAAATTGCCAAAAATATAATTACAAAAATAATATACCTACTGAAGTCTGAAGCGAGGCACTGTATTACGCTTAGAATCTTTTTAACATTCGTAAAATTGCTAACGGGGCCTACTCTAATTTGGCCGCCCCTCTATTTTCATTTATTAGTCAAGAAAGTTAGCACAAACTCAAGTTTTATATTATTTGAAAATGTTACACTTCGCACGTCGATAAAATTACATTCCGTTTCAACAATTCACAGAGAAGTTTTTTTTTACGATTTATGCATGAAGCTTCAGATAAGAGGGCATTAAAATGCTAGAGCGAGCGAAGCGAGCTCGAAAATTTTTCCCCATCAGAAAGGTAATTTATACTATTTGATTTTCATTTTATTGTTAAAAATACATATTTTACTTGCATTTACTACTAACGCACTGAAGGATCGGACAAACCAGAAAACACGGTAGTAAGAGCGAGCGTAGCGAGCTAGAAAATTTTAGTGACATGCGGCTGACCGAAATATTTACATAGGGCTAGTTCGAAAAGCCGCCCCAGGGGAGCGGCTTGAAGTAAGGAAAATACACCACTGATTGGTTGTCCTTTATTTTTGCAACATGGTCCCGATTACAATAGTCATTATACTATGATCTAATAACCTTGACCTGACACTGCCTGGCTCCGCTCTCTGGGGCCCCCTGAAATGTGCCAAAGGGGCCTAGGGCCTCCCCGGCCCTCACGACGCTACGCTAGTGACTCTTCGTATTTAGTTTTATGAATGCAGCTGTAAAAGTTCAGCAATTCCCCTTAATTGAATTTGATGCAAAAATCTTGATTATTTTGATTGTCTCTGGAGCATTTTCAGCTAAAATGGTGAAAGGATTGCTAATTATGTCGAATAGAGGTTTAAGTTTCTGAAACGCAGAAAATGGTTTACGAAAACTTTGTATCAAAATATCCAACTTTTCGAAAAAGCTAAGATTAACGATTTTTTCAGTTTTTTTTCTTGTAATTTGGAAAATCTCGGATAATAAAAATCTAAAAAGACCCAGCTTGCACTGGAAAGAAGGATGAAACATGAGTGAAGGTATAGCTGAGATAGCAGTTGATGTTTGCCTTGAAGCCGTGCATTCAAAACATTCAAATGATCTGTTAGGCCTTCTAAAAACGCCAAATCACACAACCAATCAGGATTTTTGAGTTGCACGAACATTTCCGAGTACGCATCATGCACCTGCACAGTGAGCCCACTTAGTAATGCGCGTGATTCAAATTATGTGCCTAATATTATTTGTAAACCTCAGCCATATTTTCCTTCAAATGTACGAGGGAATATTTTTGCTGGCGGGCCGCAGACATACTGTCGGCGGGCCGAATGCGGCCCGCGGGCCGCGGTCTGTGCAGCCCTGCTATACCCTCAAAAACTGAAGGAAATGAAAAGTAAATGTAAAGTCCACATAATTCTTTAATGTTTTATTTTAAAATCCCCATTTAGTTTTTTTATTAAGCTTCGTATTTACTTGGTTAAAAATTCACAAAAAAACCACTAAAATAGAAGTAAATCTTCATCTCCTTCAAAAGTTGATTTTATTTGTTTTATTTCTTTACACAAGGAAATTCAATAATTTAAATAATGCCCTTTTCATTTGTGAAAAAATATGAAAGCTGAATTTTTTATTAATTAAATTTCAAGAAAATGTGAGTCGGACAGAGAACCCGCGTCGTTCGTCATCCCTGTCGACTGTGTTGAATGTCGTATTTATTGTCTCTCTCTCTGTCATTAGGTCAGGGTAAAATTTTTATGTATTATGGCTAAACTACCTGTCAGTGTAGCGACAGCAGAAAGGTCTTTCTCTACGTTGCGCAGAATTAAATCGTGGCTAAGTTCTTCAATGGTTGAAGATAGCCTAACTAGACTGGCACTTCTCTACGTTCATAAAAACGTACCCATTGACGTAAATGACGTAATAACGCGTTTCGGGAGAAGACTTAAAAGAAAAAATTATTTTGTTATTTAAATATATGTATTTTGTCTGTTTCTATTTTGTTTGTTGGAAACCCTTGTCGTACCACCTCTTCACTTTTGCGGAGTTTTGCGTCATACCCCCTTTTTTTTTTTTTTTTTGGGGTGGGAAATCATCAAATAACCCCTCCCTCTCATGGGCAGAGTGAAAGGGAGTGTCAGACTTCTACTGACTAAAAACCACCCATGTTCCTTCTTAGCCCTTCATCCCTTCATGTCGAGGCCGCGGTATCTCTTGCGAACAACCCGCAGCCACGACGGGCGTCGGCCCTTGCGGGCCCCTTCCATGTTGCTGACATCTATTTGAAGCGCGCGTGGAACACGAACGCGCCGTCGACACGGCCTGTCGTCGTCATAAGACGGACGGACGTAGAGCAAGCCCATCACTTACCGTCCACAGGCCCGCGTCTACGGTGGCCGGAAGCCATCACGTGGCCCCTGACGCCCGGAGCGCATCCTGCGGCGTCTGGGACGAGAGGTTCTCTCCCTCTCACGTTCCGCCACCTCCTTCGCTAGCATCACTGCTTCGCAGAAGGAGGCGACGGTATCCCATTCCTCCTCGCCCCGGACCATGGCTTGCACCAGGGCCGGACTTCGCCGCCTCGCGGGAGATCGTGCGGTACCCAGTACCCACGGACTAGCCAGGGCCATGGACCGCACGATCCCCGCGTAGAGCCTCCGGCAGGAGGCGTTTGGCCCCCCCAGATTCGGCAAGTGCCACCTGAAGGCAGCCCCGGCCCGCTTCAGTCTGGGAGCCAAACGTCGGAAATGCTCCACGAAGTTCCACCGGCTGTCGAGGACGAGTCCTAGGTACTTCAAAGTACACTCGACGCCGATAGGAATCCCTCCCACCGTTAGCTGGGATCCCGACGGTAGCACATTCCCACGTCCATGGAAGCCCATGGCCTCCGACTTCTGAAGTGCCACCTCGAGACCCAGCTGCTGGATCCTCTCCACGACTATCGCAACCCCGCGTGTCATATTGTCGGCCGCCGCCTCATGCGACCCCCCCTGTGTGCGTCATACCCCTCGACATACCTCTAGCTGTTATGACAAATCATTCACCACGGTTATGGAATATAAATAGGCTGCCTCATTCCGTGCGTGATAGTGCTTCTCTGGATGTCTTCAAGAGAAGATGGCAATATGTACGTGTATATGTACAAGTTATTATGTGTTAAGTTTTTCAAGTGTACAATAAAGAATAAATATTTTTAAGTACAGTACTTACGTACATTAATAAAATACCTACTTTTTACTTGTATCTATTGTTATCAAAATTAAATTATAAGTTCTTGACTTGCCCACGACTATGTGACCCCCTCCTGGCGCCAAAGCTGGATCCGCCCTTGAATGTACCTACCTACTCTCTTTCAATAAACAGTAATAATAATAATCAACGCCTATAGACACGTACAAAGTCTATTTTTTATGTGGTAATTGCAGTCATATGTCGATCTTTCTTCAAATATCTCGATAAAGTGACACTTTGCGGGACCATTTTACATATCATTTTTTGTCCGTCTTGGTGGACACCACTACCCATCCCCAACCCATACATACCAATTTCATCGTGGGCTTACAAAATGGCGGTGGGTCGATATGTCAGCTTCCATACAAAAAAGTTCGAACCCCTTTAAATTCTCGGTAATTTCATGCACTAGGGGAAAAATAACTTGGTAACCCTGCCGTTGCGTGATAGGTGTTGATTAGTATTGCCAAATTAAATAAATATAAGAAGTGACTGAAGTGAGAGATGTTGATGAGTATTGACGAAATTGATCGAAATTAAATCAAATGAAATAATTTGGTGCTGTTGGATGCATCCACTCAGATCCAACCTTTACCTGTCAACCCTTGCTGTCCTCTCCATAGACATATATTTCATTCATAACTCATTGGTCCTCTCCAGTGTTACCAACTTAGTGGATTTTCCACTAAAACTGGTGGTTTCGACCCCCCTTTTAGTGGCCAAATATTGCTTTTAGTGGCTGGTGGTTTTTTCTAGTGGTTTAGTAGAATTTACTTTCAATTATTACTAAAATGCTATCCTTCAACCACTAAGTCACTAAAACGTTACGAAATATGTTATTTTTACTTCATTTAATTATCAGGAGTTTTTACTTTTTGATCATTCTTATAAGTAAAGTTATACTTGTTATAGTCGCGCATCATATTTTAATCAAGTCAGAAAGGCACAACTTGTCACTGATATGCAAATTGCAAAAACACATGAAAATTTGAATTTCGCGGGCTACTACGGAGGAATAACCATAGCTTGTTTATTTATTAATAATGTTGATTTACTGATTTTAAATATTTTATTTCGTAGTAATAATAAATAACATTTTAAGTAATTTTTCTACTTACTGTTTTCTTTCCAAAAAACCTTTCCGAAATTTTAGCGATTTTTACAATTTTTTGGAACAGAGCCGATTTTTGTTAGTGGTTTTCTGGTGGTTTTAGAAGTTGAATCTGGTGGAGACTGTGGAGAGCTTGTTTATCTGTTGGCAACACTGGTCCTCTCCCGACTCCCAGCGACGTTCTGAGCCGAGGCTCGTAGGTACCCTACAGAGGGTGCCCTCAGCGTGCAGTCGCTTAGTTTTTAAGCTTTTTTGCCCTGACTGGAGGCCTTTTATTGGCCATCCACAGGAAAGTCCGGTTTTACAGTAGTCATCCTCGCTAGGATGAACTGCGAGATGCCATTCACAAAAAGGTGTTGGAAGCATTATCAATGAGATTATCGAGAGAATTAGATACCTACTCACGACTGCGTATCTATCCGGCTTTCTATTCTAGTAGCCTGGACCCGTACACACGGCGAGACACCAAGCAGTTTCCAGTATATTATGGGCGTATGGCCTCGCTTTGTATAGATATCCTGTACAATGAGATCCGCATAAACTGGATTTGTATATTGTATACCTACCTACCTATTATCTTGATAGGTCGCCGGACATACAGCTGGTAATTAGAAAATAAATTAATGGTACCTAGGTAAAGGTATTGATGTAAATAGTTCTTTATTGATGTGATTGTATTATTTCTATTATGAGCTAGTTCTCGAATTAAAATGATTTTATTTAGTCACAAATTCAGAATGATGAATTCATGGCCTATGTAGTGTTCTCTCAATAATCCAGTCGCTTTTTTATTATTTTAGATAGGTACACCATACCTACACACATAAGGCTAGTGCTTGGCCACATCTCATCTGATGTGATAGTCTATCAAAAAACATCTTTATTGTGGTTTTTGTTGGGTTTCTGATGTCAAGGCGTAAACAAAATATGAAAGGACTAGGTATAACACCAGACTGCTACAACTTGCTGAATTTAAGCGCAATTGGACAGCAAATGAAGTGAAATGCCGGAAAGTAGCCATGAGTTAAAACTACAATAGAAGTACCTAGGTTAATTGTTGCTCAATAATTATAGGACATGGGCTGCTTGCTATTCCAACTGTTTATTGGTTAAGAAATACATACATTACATTTATACAATTTATTATGCATTGATATATTTTTTTAACATGAAGCGGAAATCGCGCTACACATCACTACATACACAAGTATTATCTAATCTCAGTAAATAGTGATATTACATTTGTGACATAACAAGAATATTATTTGGCACTAAGTCTACCATAGAAATATATCTACGACGTACGAATAAAATGTAGTCTTACTGTATTTAGGAAGTAAGTATTATAAAATCAGATCGAAAGGTAAATAAGTAAAATTTTTATCAAATATTGGATTAAACTGTGCTTCCTAAGCTCAGAACTTTCAGTCTCTTGGCCTCTCAGAACATATTAAGTCTGCCTTTGGGTATTCCTGTGCCCTTGCCTTTTGTGCTCCAACTGTTTACTCCAATTCTTCCATTAAATAATAAATAAATAGTGATTGAATTTCAATAGTCCTGAAACATCCTACAGGAAGAATTCTTATGCCTAAAATTATTACTAGCTAGAGCCACTGATAGTTGATTGTATAATTATTGATGCAATAAATTTCACAACATTAATTAAGTACAACATACATAAACTTAATGACCAGACTTTACGGAAGGATAAGATTTTATTTAACTTACCGATTTCTTCTTTTTATTACTTTCATTTTTGTCATGACTGTGCATTCATTATTTTTTCAGAAAAATAAGTGATAGGTAGGCAAATTTCTGCCCATTAGACATTGAAAGCATGACATTATTGAATATATTCATAATATATTTTAATACACTTATTAGAAAAAGTATATTTACAGGATATCTAAATAATTTTTGATATCCTGTAATTTCATATTAAAAAATATTGTATACAGTTATTATCATGATGATAGGTACCTACATTTATTTAAATATATTGTAAATAGGACAGGTATAAATTATAAAATTCATACATTATTATTACTTATAAAATAAAATGATAAAAAGGAGCTTAAAAGGTTTCTATAAATGGATACAAACATTCACTATTAACAATGGAATCATATTACATCACACATATTGTTTTTATCTACTCTACTGACTGTGCCTACTTAGATAAATATGTTTTATAGAAATAGATTTTTCATAACACAGACTGATATATTTTTTATGTATAAACAATCATATTGATTAGGTAAATTATTATGCACCATAAAATATAACAACAACAGTGAACTTTTCTAAAACAAATTAACATGAATAAGTTTGCAGGAACATCAACTTAACCAAATTCTGATTACTACATACAACATTCTAAAACTAAATATCACATGCCACTGTCATTAATCAATTTTAATCTTGGTAACAAAAAAATCCATGGTAGGTTGGATTCTTTAATTCTGGATGTCCAATCTTTCCCTCAGACGAATGTATATCTTTAGAGTAGGCCTCAATATCGTAATAATAGCGCTTACTAAGATGAAAACGAAACAAATCACTGTCATCCATTCTGGGTTCTTCCACCAGCCAGAGAAGAGACCAAGCAGGATGGTTGTTACCCCCAAACAGAATGTCACTAGACCAGCAGATGTATGTATCAATTTAGTGTAGATGGGAGGAAGGTAATTTTTCAAATTCAAACTATTAAGAGCACCTAAACCCCCAAGCATAGTGAGCAACATAAAAATGAATGATGACAATCCGAATTTACCATGGAAAGTGGTAAAGTGTGAAGAATCCTTCAGAAACTTGTTAATTACTATTACAAGGAATCCTGTTAATACTATAATGCCAGTTATAACCTGGAGGACCCAATGGCGAGCACTTTTCAATCGTATCGGCATCCATCCTGTAGCTAAGTCACCTGGAGTTAGAGCATGCATTGCAGAAGTCATAAACATCATCCACTGAAAAATAGAAACATATATTTTAATAGACTAAAATAACGCCCAGTTTACTATCAGCTACAATAATCATTGACAAATTACATCAACATAATAAGATGTTGATGTAATTTGCTGTAATAATTTCTAATTTCTTGTTAATTTTTATAAGGATGTTTTCCTGAAATAAATGATTTTATTCTAACAAGAGTTAGTTTGCACTGAACTTACCCCAAGTGTCATCAAAGTGGGATGAAAAGAAAATAGAGTGACTCCGTCTTTAAAACAGGAGTACATGATGATGGCCAGGAATAGCAGCCCGCAAATGTTCGACACGAGATTCAAGTAACTTGGCGATGTGTCGTTATTAGAGGCTACTAAGCGAGCTGTTTCGGATCTTCTGTCTGATGGTCCCATTTCGCCAGCGCCAGTTTCCTCTCCACCAAGTTCCATAAATGTTACAAACTTGAAGGGTTCTAACAAATGGCGGCTTTTATAGTAAGTGGGACCGGTTATGACCGTACAGCTTAGTTACTTTATATGCAAATGTGGATAATATGTGCTGAATGTGATAAGTTAATTGTTTTGTATTGATTATTTACTTGAACATAGTCAACTTCAGTGTTGAGTTGACTGAACTGAAGTTATTCTAGGTCAGGAGAGTGACCTACAATCAATGAGTAAGGAAAAATATAGAATATAGAGCCGCCGCGATATTCTATAGACACATTTGCATAAACAAATATGAGTAAAATAGGATACAGAATGTGATATATCGTTTTTTTTCGTTCTTTCTAATACAGTAATCGTATTTGATGAAAGAGACAACACTATTTCAGTTGTTGCTCATAATGGCAACATTTGGTGTTACGAGTCACACAATAGTAGGTAGGTGCCGTTTCCGCCATGTTATGCGGCGAGTTTCGTGGTAGTTCTGCTGTCAAATAGTTGTTTACTTTTTGATAAATTGAGATTTGTGACAAAATTACGAATAGTTTACCTATAAAACTGCATATACTTATTAAAAAAACAGCAATTCAATATGCCTGCGTGCTGTATTGTGAAGTGTGGTGCAAGAAAGCAGAAAAATCAACCTCAATTGTCGGTGCACAGGTTAGAAGCCGGTTTTCATGCAATAGTATCTAGGAGTAATACACTTTCGATGAAAAAAATGCTAAGCGATCATTAATTTATTGATATAGTGTTAATGTTTGGGTTTATTTCCGTCCCAGAGACCTTTTTGTTATTTCTTAATTTTATTCGTTTGTTTACAAACATGAATAGTGTTGTACCGTTGCGTAATAGTTTCCGATACTAGTTCCTTCGCTGCGCTGGAACGATATCTGTTCGAGTGACCGTGCTCTGGCCCGTGGTTCACAGAACCGAGATACCGTCCCACAGACTTATATGATTGTTATACGTGATCTGAAAATAAGACATCAGCATGCTTGCACCGACTGGACGGGTCCACTAAAATCTGTGTGGTGCTTTCTTCAAATGACCATCTCAGACACTAATCTGCATAGTCTTCATTGTGTGTATACCAAGATTATGTCTGGACTTTAAAAGAGACCATGACCTCTGAGTTTGTTTCGGAAGTTTCTTCTCAAAGTAGTCAGAAACGAAACACCGACCCCATCTAGTTTTAATAAAAAGTGACTTGTAAAAGTGTATGTAAAAACCTATTTGCAAAATAAACATCATCATCATCTGCCTAGCCTTTTCACAACTATGTTGGGGTCGGCTTCCAGTCTATCTGGATTCAGCTGAATACCAGTATTTTACATGGAGCGACTGCCTATCTGACCTCCACAACCCAGTTAACACTAGGTAATACGATACCCTTTGGTAAGACTGGATGTCAGGACTTTCAGGTTACTGACTACCTGTAACGACTGTCAAAGATCTATATATGACAGCCGGGATCAACAGCTTAACGTGCTTTCCGAGGCACGGAGGAAACTCGGCATATACTGGGCGGTCAACCATCCGCAGACCAACCTAGGCAAGCGCAGCTTAACCTAAATATCGATCCGAGTGACTTTTCTTGTTAAGCCACGAGCTTCTCTTGCAAAATAAACATCATTCATCATAATGATATTATCACACCAATAAACAGATTTAATAAAAATCATTCTTATTTTATTTTACTCCACCAGTCAGTATGTTAATCATAATAGAAACATAATCGTCTTCCTATTAGAAGAATTTGTTTTTCACTAAGATCTGCATACCTACCAGAATCTACAGACCTACAGTCCATCGATTACCTGTCGAATGGTTAAGGTTTGGTATACTAAACTAACCATTTGACAGTTACTGTTAATCGATGGACACAATGATAGCCACTAACATTTAAAAACATACGCAATAGCCCTGCAGATATAACCGAAAGCGCAAACGTTGCATTCTTTAATTTTGTTCAGAAAACCACTTTAAATTAATTTTATTCTCAGGTATCAGAAGGAAAGTAAATTTACTCATGGTTTTCTGTTACAACGAACTGTTAATTATAATTCAACCGTGATATCTACTAATACTCGTAATACTATTAAGTAGTACCAGTTTCGATACTCGTTACAGTAATACTATGTTCCATGATTGACACAACCCTAGCAATGGCAGCCATTTTGAGTACCGTTCAAGGTTGTAAGTAATGCACCTTTTTTTTGTAGGTACTTCTAGTCCATACTATATATTATGTCTATGCCTACAATGAATCTGAACCAAAGAGAATATAGATGGATCTGACTGAACTGAAAGGAGTGATTGATTATTAGGCTTGGATTTCATTCTAGTCTAGACCCTTTTCTATCATGGTAATACCAAAATGTACGTCACCCTACTTCAATGTCATTGTCAAATTTGTCTCACAATGTTGCCAACAATACAATTAGCTTTCACAAAGCTCTCCACCCAGATTTAGTTCCTAAAACCATTAGAAAATCACTAACAAAAACCGGCCCTAAATTGCAAAAATTCCACTAAACCAGTTTTTTTTGTCTGTATTTAAGTAGCAAATCCATTCAAATTTTTATCATTTATTTAATAATAAAATTGGCCATTCCAGCATCCGCATACTTTTATTTATTACTAGCGACCCGAACCGGTTTCGCATGGGTGCTATGTCTACTACATATAAACTAAACCTTCCTTTTGAATCACTGTCTACTATTGAAAACTGCATTAAAATCCGTTGTGTAGTTTTGGAAATTACAATACGTTGGTAACACTCCTAGCAAACGTTTTGACAAAATATGTATTCGACTGAAAGACTTGTGCTTGTATCTACGGTCATGAATAAAAAATTATTAAAAAAAAAAACGTTTTGACAGATACGGTAGCTTGTTGTTTCTTTCTGACACTTGCAAACAAACAAAGACAGAGGGTGTCAAATACAAGTCGTAACTTGTTCGCTAGCTCGGTTGTTTACGAAATATTTTTTTTTATGTCACTATTTACTACTATTTAGTCAGAAGTGTTCGGTTTTATGTGCTGGTTGTCTCGTGGGTTATACGAATAATATACCTTACCAAGAACAGCTCTTTTGTTTCTACTGCAAATATTTCCATCACAGTCTATCCGTTTGAGATATTGCTCAATTTAAAAGACCGTCAGCTCTCGCATTGCATTGCATTTAAGTTTCGAGCGCTGCTCCGAATAGTAGTGTCCAGTATTGTTTTACTAATGAATATATTGATAACAATCAAGTTTAATTAATAACTGAGTAAAGTGTGATTAAGTGTGCGACAATAACTATTTAAGTGTTTTTTTTTTGCTCAATTACATTTTGTGTAGTTTTAATTTCATGTCAGAGGCAGTTGTGACTGGATCAGACAGGAACAGGAACAAGTGATATTCACAATGTTTCGGTAAGTTTCATATTTTAATTAATAAATCATTAACTTGTTTGTATTTTTATAATTGATACATTTATAGGTAGATAGTTTAAAAAATATAACTAATGAGGTAGAACTAGCACTCCCTGCACTAAGAATAAGGTATTTAAAATTAAACTTGCATTTATGTGTTATCTTATGCGGTTCTATGTCAAGAGATTTGGTTGCGGTTCTTTAAATTTTTACAACATTTCACATGCGGTTTTCTAATCTTTGAATTTAATTAAGTTTTTTTAAATTTTATTGAGTGAAATCTTAAGCGGTTCTTTAAATTTAAATCATCAACATTCTCTTGCCCTTATACCAATTCATTTGGGGAAGTGGTTCTTTAAATGCCCCTAAGACGACCCACTGACCAATATTTCTAATAAATAAATTGTACAAGAAATTCACTTATGTATTACATGTATTATAGATTGTTTTTTAGAACATTTTATGTTCACATGCGGTTTCTTATCCAATGTATTTGATTAAGTTTTAAGTGAAATCTTGAGCTGTTCTTTGAATGTTTCTAATAAATTGATTGTAAAAGTAATTCACTTATTATCTACTATAATTTTTTTTCAAGAACATTTCACATTTGTGCTTTTCTTATAGTATGAATTTGATTAAGTTTTAAGTAAAATCTTCAACGGTACTTTAAATGTTTATGATAAATAAATTGTACAAGTACTTACTCGTACATCTATTTTAGACATTTTTCAAGAAAATTTTACATTCACATGCGGTTTTCTTATCTCTATTCATTTGATTAATAACACTCATTTGTTACTTACTATTAGTTGTCTGTGTGGCTTATATTTTCATCCTCCATGTTTTGAAAACATGTGTTTTTGCATAAATATTTAAACTTGTAATAAGTGCTTCTTTTCAATTAACAATTATTCATTCTTAGTTAAGCTTTACGTATAATTTACTCATCATAATAATTGATACAATGCTAGAATAACAATTAAATATCCTGTAATCACAATGATGAAATCACAAGAGTAATGGGTGTCCAATAATTAGATTTACAGTTAATCGAATAGCTGAAGTTAAATGAATAACATTTCTAATAGTTTCAACTAGCACTATAAAAGGTATTCAAATATAAGGTGTTCGTTGAGGGATTATAATGAACAAATATTTAATACATAGCCTGTCAAAATCATAACCCTCCTCTGGCTTTGCCGTAGTCGGGTAAAATTGATTTGCTGTTTGTTAGTCTCGCTAAAACTCAAGAAGGGCTGGACCGATTTGGTTAATTTTGGTATTGAAATATTTATTTCCATTCTAACAAAGGTATCAGGTTACATGCATTTTGATTTTATTAAGTGTAAAAGTTTTCCATTTAAAAATATAAATTAATTCTAGTAATTATTATTATTGCAATAAATTAAAAATATAAAAGTTTTCCATTAGATAAAACATGATTCTAATAACATTGTAATAAATTAAAAACTGAAAATCTATAAAAATGTAAAATTTTCCATTAAATAAAATTGATTCCAATAACATTTTAATAAATTAAAACTATAAATCTGTAAAAAAATCCATAGCTATAGGTTGAGGGAAAACGGAGAGAGGTCGGCAGAATTTTCAAAATCTATTTTAGCCTAACTTTAGTCTTTTGGAGTGTTTGAAGGGAGAATCTCGTTAATAGCATCATGAGAAATTGTGTCCAAACGCTTTGGCGTAATCGATGAAAGCAATGTTTAGTCACCTGTTGAACTCCTTGTATTTCTCTATCACTTGTTGCATTACTTGTATGTGGTCTGTTGTTGAAAATCCGGAACAAAAGCCTGCCTGTTCTATCGGCTGGAACTTATCTATTTTCGGATTCAATCGGCTTGGTATGATTGATGTGTACAGTTTATACTATACACACTTGAAAAGAGGCGAATAGGGCGGTAATATAAAAAAAATTAATTAGGCCGTCAGATAGATTTCCAAAACACTCTTCTTTTTGGGGCAGTCGTGTAAAAATATTGGACACGTATTTTTCTTTTTCACACAACCAATGAAGACTCGTGTGACGTCATATTCTAAGTCCCTAGAGATTTAACATTTGGTTATTTGCTAGCGAAGGCGCCAAGCGCACTGTGGCGCCTCGATGGGAAAATTCGAGAACGTTTGTTTGACATTGGTACACAATAGGTTCTTGGCGATATACAAGGCACCTGTCATTGCGCACGTAGCCTTAATGATAATCATGTTGTAGGTACAAACTACAAACAGTTCATAATTTTGAACTGTAGCAATAAATCTATGCATGCTAGGGAAACACAAATGCCATTCAATGCAATGCTTTGCAGTATCATACAATATCATTACAGTACACACATCACTCCAATAATTATAATTTACTAGTGGATCCGGCAGGCGTCTTCCTGCCCGGGCAGCAGCGCCACCTACCGGGTCCAATTGTAAATCTAAACCATTCTCGAATCCACTTGAACACACACAACAAAATTTATCAAAATCGGTCCAGCCGTTTAGAAGGAGTTCAGTGATATTTAATGCACACGTACAGTAGAATTATATATATATATAGGGTGTAAAAGTACCCTTAACGCAAACGAAGAGCACTTGTTTTCCCCACCACTGCGATCATTTTGTTCTAGACCACACCTGGGAACCTCCTAGTTACGGAGTTATTGGGGGTCAAAATTCCAAATTTTTCACAGCTGTTTTTGTAAAAACTAGTTTTTCAGGTTTTAACTTTACTTAAATTACCTCCATGACCCGTTTACTATTCAAAGCATCCACTAGCACTTTTTTTTTTGGGTCAAAAATCACATTTTACGGTAAAACTCAAAGTAGCACTCTTAAAACATTGTGCTAGTGGATGCTTTGAATAGTAAACGGGACATGGAGGTAATTTAAGTCTAAGGTCTAATAAGGTCTTTTTAAAGCAAAAAAATCCGTAATAGTTGCATTGTTTTCATATAACTATTGGTACTACGCCCCGTACGCCAGCAAAGCTCCCAAGTCGGCATTTTTTTTTTCAGTTATCATTATATTATATTTCAACCAATTTACACAAAACTTGAATGAATACCGAGAGCTTGAATTTTTTGTTGTTGTATTATAAATTATTATTCATACCGTTTTGCCATGAGGGTAAGCAGAAACTATAGAACGCCACCCGTTACATTGAGGTGGCCAGGACCAGCAAATAGCAAAAAATTTAAGAAAATTTGCTCGCGGGATAACTTGCGCTTCCACTTTAACAACCGTCTTATAGAAACCGATCTATCTTGTAGCTATTTCTTTATCTGTAATTTATTTTTGTCTTAATCTGATTCTCCAAAGAAAAGTTTCTTTTTTTATCCACGAGTTTTTGACTACAATTTATAGTGTCTGCATTTCCATCTCGAACACACCGAGAAAAGTAAATTTTGCCCCCAATTCAAAAAGAAAAGTTTAAAATGCAGATCCTGATTTGTGCTTAGTCTTAAAGTTAAATGAGAATTATCTTTAGTCTAGTAAAGGTAAAATAAATAAGTATTGCACATTATTGCGTCATTCACAATTATATTAACCTTCTGGCGCTTGTCATAAGTGTCATTATCCTTTGTCCTAGCTACATAATACGTTTTATCGCTGAGCCCGTAAGTATCGGCAGCCATCTCCATCCTGCTCTCGCACTTGTTTTATTTTAAATTTTTGTTCGTTTTGCTTTTCAATCGTATCACGCCGCGCTTGGCACTCGCAAACCGAACCATGACTCACTCATTCCCTATTTCACATAACTGGGGGCATAAAGCTAGCGCATCAAAACAAAAAATAAAAAACTTCGTCCGTAATGGGTAGGCTGGGCAAATTGACACACCTTTTGTTCTTTCTCTTTATATCTTGTTTTTTTCAAAGCAAAATTGTCTGGAAGCTTGCTTTCCCTACCGTAACTAATAGGTATATTTTCCCGAAACACTTTTATCTAATATGCTTTCAATAATCATTCAAATTATATCTCTTTAGTTTTGCCATCAGCAATTATGCACTTACAGTTGATTACTGATTAGAAACTGATTCATTGGGTACCTACGTATTTAAATAAAAAAATGTATGTACCTACTTTCATTTCATTATTTAATATTAGTATTTTAGTCTTTCCAATCACAGATAAATGGGTTTTTGCAAATAAGAAAAGGTTACGAAAACAGTAATTGTAAAATAAAAAAATATTTAATATTTACAAAAATCATTTTAAAATCTTCAAGATGTAATTTTATTTATTTGAGAAACAGCGCACACCATCTAATTTGACGATGTTCTAGTTACGAGTTTGCTACAGGTTAAAAAGGATTTAAAAAAAAAGACGTGTGGCACTCGGAGATTGCCGCGGTAAAGCTATTGCATAGCATTTTTTATCAACTTATGCAATTATAATTATTTATTTATTTTATTAATGCAGTATTTAAATATAGTATTTATACTTACACTTTTACTAATCATCCTCATCTTTTATAAAATGTCCTTTTACGTCTCATGTCGCGCCTTGGCGACAACTATTTTTGTTGGCAGCCTTATAATCGATCTTATTCGATTTATTAACTTTGATTTTGCTGTTTTAAAATATTAAATCTAATAATTTTTCAATGTTTACTTTTCATCTGACATTACGTCAGTTGTCAAGATGTCATTTACTTTTTCCTTTATTTTGTGTCATAGTTTTTCTTAGTGGTTAGAGCTATGAAGGTTACATTTGATTTATATAATTTAATTTATTTTTATTAATATATTAGCTCAAATAATGTAATTTATTGATAATTTCTATTAATAGTATCTTGTCTTACGCTTATAAAATTAATTAACACGCTCACAGAAATTCTTTGAGGAAGTTTTTGACTGAATAATACAGGCCGTTTTAAATACAGGCAACTCACAATTTTTGATTTCAAGAAATTGTCAAGTGTCAATTTGTCAAGTGTCAGTTCGTTAGGTTTTTATTTTCGTTACGGAATTTCTGGATTCGGTCCCCACGCTCAAGGCCCGCGATAGAAGCTATGCAATAGCTTAAAAAATAACATAGTAATCAGTTGTTTTTATAAGCGTTTAAACAAATCCTTAAAAGATTACATTTTATACACACTTATTATATACAATTATAGTTTGGGCACAGAATACACAATAATCGGTTAGGACATTGTTGCTTTCTGGATGAAATAGGTTCCTCTAATCATATCATCGTATGGAATGGAACGAGCCTGTGGGGTTCTACAAGGAAATTCTCCACCGATTTCATATTTAAACTCTCAAAATAAATAGTTTTGAGAGATAGAGTTTCCGCAAGAATAGACCTTAACACTCAATTAGCGCACCAAAAATGTGATCAAGGATTACTATAACTGATTGCAAAACAAACAGGCAAAAAAAATGGTTTCTCTATCCTGATTCTATTTACAGGCGTCAACCAAGGAAAGTTCAAAGTTCGAAGACCTGTTTCGTTCGTTATTTTGTCTTCAGTGCATTTAGCGTTGTGAAAAGGCTAGGTGGATGGCTTTGTTTAGCTTTTACTGGTAAACGAACTGCTTACCAGTAACTAGTCTATTTCTTATTTCGGTAGTCTCTACGGACATGCCCACCTTAAAATGGGGCGTGTTATATTAAGATAATCGCCCTCCCACAGAGGGACTTGTACCTATTAGTATTATTACCTAGTTATTCAATGCGTTAGTCAAGGTCGACCGCCATCAAATATTAGTTCACCGAACTTCTTTAAATGATTCAACCTCTAAATGAGTTAATATTGTGAAGTTATATTACATATTTGCGATCGCCAAAGTAAAACTGAGACCTTGAATTCCTCGCGTCTCTAACGGTGCTTTCACTCACTCGGGTAAATCTCCTTTTTATTTAATAGGTTATTCCTCGAAGCAATAATTATTTGATATCAATGAACCATGTCAATTTGTTGAGTATTCAACCGCATTTTATAAATAAATTGCGGTTCTAGTTGGAGGAGAATTTAGGAGAACGTCAATACGAAACACGGAAAAATAATTTAGAGCTACAGTCCTATTCCTGCTTGTTGTTATGCAGCCAAAATATGAGTTCTATACTTTACTTTCAGATGTTACCGCTAACTAAACAAATCTTCGAAGCCATCTAAATAAGTATCGTCGTGTGCGTAATAAAAAAATGTTAACGAAAATAAATAAAAAACAGGTGCACGCATGCTGCGACCTATTGGGCTGTTGCCTACGTTCACCTCAATTGTAACTTTCAGTGAGCACGATGACTCGTTCAACCACAGTGGTTCCGGTTAGTTTTATTTTTATCCATACTTTAGTTAGTGATGAACTCTGTTACCTGTTTTGCCTGTTATACTTGTTATACCTGTTCTACCTAGTATGCTTCTCTTTCAGGGGCGCTGCTACAATAAGAATATTTTGAACATTTTCATTGTAGTTTTAGCATCATTTACAACTAAAAGAACACAGAAACTAGGAAAATAAAATTTAGGTATTAAGGCTTTTATTAATTTGCCCGTCGGGGCTGCGGGTTGTTCGCAGATACCGCGGCCTCGACATGAAGGGCTAAGAAGAAACATGGGTGGTTTTTAGTCAGTAGAAGTCTGACACTCCCTTTCGCTCTGCCCAAGAGCGGGAGGGGTTATTTGATGATTTTCCACCCCCAAAAAAAAAAAGGCTTTCAAGGAATGACGTGGTTCGTTTGATACAATGCAAACAGTGACGAATGATATTGTATTTATTAATATTTTATGTTCTATTAGATAATGCTAATGCAAAATTACTTTTTATGAAAACACCACAATGTATTATTGCACTGCCATATAGTACCGACTTTCCATACGGTTAGGATGAATATGATCAAGACGAAAATTATAGCAAACGTTCCCAGTCCCAGCACTTCAAACCTTCTGTCAAGATCAAAAATAGAAGGTTAGGGAAGGTTGACCGATATGTATATATTGACCATATTCTTTCCTTTGACAAAGAGCATCAAACTTTGGTGATATCGAGAAAAATCCGCTTGGGTCGGCTGCATTCAGAAAATTGGGCGACATTCTGCAATCAGCAAAAAATTTACTCTGCCTGAAAGGGTCTTCAGGCAGTGAGCGCTAGTTCGTTCCCATGGGATAATTTCAAACTTTAACGCGAACGAAGTCGCGGGCAATAGCTATTAGAATTTAAATAACTCGCTAGAAGCAACCGCACGTGTCTTTTAATTGCAACCATACCATGTAAAGCATTTAAAATGTTGTCAGTGTGATGTTATGTATATTATTAATTAGGTACTAAGTTTTAATTGCGTAGTAGTAGTAACGTTAACATTACGCATTTATCGGTCATATGGAGTTGTTCGAGCTATAAAATGTTAGCTGCTCGCAACAGATTCAGGATAAGCGTTTAACAAACATAAGTGTTCGAATAAGGTCAAAGGGTAATCTACTTATTTGTTTAGAATCCTCGCTTCTGTGTGATTTTAGGTTACCCTCTCGGTTTTAAATAAGTCGACGACCTGCAGAAATTGTTCCTTGACCATTAGGCATTAAGTTATCACAAACTCACAACGCTTTAGATAATGATTGCATCATCTCCTATTTGAGTTTGAGGCAGGTCGGCCTGTAGCGAGCATGTTTTGTATTTAGAATAAATTAAAATAGTCGGGTGAATAAGCGACTGACGTAGTGGCGAGTCGCGGAGCTACTCGCACGTAGGTGGTGCTGTGGTACTTGGGTACTAACCGGCATCTCTCGCTCTTCCTTGGGTGTAGGCTGCGAACCACCGAGATTTTTAACTCGACTGTCGCCTGGTCTGAAATTATCACTAAGTAAAATACCCAACCTATAAATATGTAAAGTAGTATTAAAAAGTTACCTTTATATAAGTAAGGGGACCTCACCTTATTCAAATAGGTGTGCCTCAGGGTTCAATTTTAGATCATTTTCTATTGTCTCGAGTTTTTTATATATATATACTTAAGTACCTATATTATATTTGTTCAGGTGATGTTAATCACTTATCTAACTAGTACTTACAACATGTTAGTCATATGCTGTTTAGAGTGAATAACCTGAAGTTGCATAATTTTATTGTCTCATAAAGTCATAACCATAAAAGGCATTACAAACAAAATGATAATAGTACTCTAAGTATCAGTAAACACGTTGCAGAAGCTGGCCGTATTACACAATTGGCAGTCATTGGTCATAATACTCTTAGCTACAGTACAATCTAAAGTATCTACTATTACTTACATCAAAATACTTAATCAATATTTTAAGTACTTAATTAGTATTTCCTAACGAACTTGAACACAACTAAACTGGTGATTCGTTCTTGGAATTAAGTCTCACGGTTTAGTACTTACCTACGCAGAATACGAATCATCTAGAAGGAATGAATGAACCGAAGGGATAATTAATTGTGTATTCGTCAGCTGTAAATAAAAGGATGTTTTTAAACAAAAGCTGAGGTGTTGTGGTCTTGTGATGTTTGTAAATAATACTTTGGAACACTGACTCATACATAACCCACGAAACCAATGAGAGATCAAAGGAAATTGGTCAGCGTGGAACGTTTAGAAAAAAATTGATACAGTTCAATAATAACAAGCCAAATTTGAATTACGTACAATCTTTGGGTCGGTGGAGCTTTCGGGACCGGGACCACAAATAAAATAAACAAACGTATGCCTTTTAAAAGTACGGTCAACCAACAAAACAATTAGAAGTTATACAAATAAAACTATTTTAATAAGACTATTAAATATTCCTTTTATTTCAAAAATAGCAGACTGAATTAGAATTAAATATAAAAAAAATATTATAATATAAATTTACATTAATCAGTATTTAAAAATTAAACTACAAAAGTTTAATTTAAAAAAAATCTTCGTTTGAAAAAAAAAAAGATTCCTATTAACAATATAATACAATATCTCCTTTAAGCTTCTGGCTCTTGGTAGTTTGTGAGATTTCACCGATACCGATACTGATAAATAATTCATGTAATTGTTGATCATAATATTAATCAGTTTTTTGTTAACTGTACTTTAACTTCGGTTTTCTTGTGGTCCCGAAATACTACTCCAAATTAATTATTATATTAGGTGGAATCCGGGACCGCGGTCTCGGTCCCGAAAGCCCCCAATCTTTTGAAAGATTTTTCAGGACCTTCTTACATTTAAAACCTTTAACTACTATTATTTTGTAAGATCTATTCATTACCCGATATTCCAATTATCCTTCCTAAACAGAATTTCAATAGGGGTTACGTATTGTTTCAGTGTGGTGGTTCTTTGTGTGGCAGCGCTATGGTTGCCGGCGCAAGCGCAGCCTGTGTCGTGCAGAGAAGACGCACAGTGCTCCGACGGCTACTACTGCGAAACGGATGCCCACATCTGTAGGGAGTGCCTCTCCTGCGAAGACCTTAAGCGAGAGCCTCCGGCGGCGGTCAATACCTGCATCAAATCTGTCGCTGAATGTGGAGCCTGCATCAATGAGTAAGTATCTAACTTGTACTGTTATATGTATTATATGTCGGTGAATGATTGCCTTTAGACTATAAATATGTCTATATCGTGCTGTCATTGCGGCTGGCTATGGTTCGGACTGTAAGAGAAAAATCTATCCTACTAGACTCGTGTGTATGTGATGATTTGATGATAGCTTAAATCTTCTGTAAAACCATTGTTCATGATGACGGATCGTTGTTATATTCAAGGCCTTAATGTTAGTCATCTTGTAAATGTTAATGCTGTTATGTCTTAACTTTTAAGAAGCCTGAAGTTTGCGGCGGCTATGTGATAATTTGTTGCCGGTTAGATGTGTCACGCTAATTTGCCGACGAACTGACGACTTCTAACTTCCTACTGTGTAAACGTACGTACGGAGTGATAACACACTGATGATGTTCAAAGTGGACACATGAAATATTTATTATCTAAATCATAAATGCAATGAGGAAAATAATGTATGCAGACACTGAAATAAATGTTGCATGTAATAAGCTAAATTATTGTGCAATTTCATGTTATCTTACTTTTTGTTCGTGTGTAAAAAACTAAGCTCTTTTTGAAAAATAAAGGATCAGTTTTGTTTGATTTCCTGTCATACAGTGTCGTTACAGCAAGATGCGATATTTTGGAACGTTACAAAAGTACTGATTTGGGAATTAGTGGATCATATCGTACCAAATTGTCATAATCGCTTTAATTGCTTGATAAGTCAATCTGGAACAACATACTTGTTTATTTAATTAATAATACTAGGGTATATACCTATTTAAGATAATAAAATGGCGCGGCGCGCGATCACAGATGCAGCAATTTTGAACTTAGTCATTGTCATGATTTATGAGCATGCACATATTATGCTTGTGCTTGTTCTCGCCATTTCCGAAATAATAAGTAGGATACAATTACAATTAATGATTAGAATCATATCGTTTAGTTACGATCTGTATCGATCGATATAAAAACGTGGTTGTGGATAGAGGATTCTAGAATGTAGAAAAAGTAGATGTCCTCTTATCAATAAACAGCGTTTTTTGCGATAAGGGCCCATTCATAAATTACAGCGCACGTTAGGGGGGGGGGGGGTCGACGAAGTGTACTATGTGTGACGAGGGGAGGGACGGGTAAAATATTAACAAAAATCTGTAAAATATATTGCCTTGGGCATGGCAGCGCCGCCGTACCTCACGTCGCGCGTCGCCTTGCAAATTAAATGCTTACCGCTCTACCTATGGTGGGTGGGTACTGGGTACCTAATGTGACCAAACAGCCCTTAAACTACTAAAATAATAATTCAAACTTTATATGGGTTTAAGCATTCAGCCACGTGTTTCCTTTAACACACACTTATTACAAATCATTGACACAATACATTTATTCTAATTGTGTATTAATAATCAAAAGCCAGCTAAAATATCTGACTAATTTAAAGGGAATTCTATCACGATGGTGATGTCCAGAGTGGCACGTTGCGTGACAGGCCATTGATGACAGTGTAACGTTGTTTGGGAAAAGCCCATGCATCTTTTGAGATCCGCATTTCCACGCTGATTTCATATTTATTTATCCAATCTAAAAAAATAAACTTATTTCTCCGCCTATGACGTTGCAAGATTGTAGGAAAATCCTGTTCAAAATCTAATTCTGTTTCTTTAACAAGTTAATATTTAAATGTCGAAAGTAAAGATTTCTTTTTATCTTATGTCAAATTAGGTGTCGTCCATTTTTAACCCCCGACGCAAAAACGACGACGGGGTGTTACAAGTTTGACGTGTCTGTGTGTGTGTGCGTGTGTGTGTGTCTCTGTCTGTCTCTGGCATCGTAGCCATTCGTAGCTCCCGAACGCATGAACCGATCTTGATTCTGTTTTTTTTGTTTGAAAGGTGAATTAGTTGAGAGTGTTCTTAGCTATGTTTGATGAAAATCGGTCCAAGATGTCCGCCGCCACAAAATGGCGGATTACATATTTTTTCACTACTTTATCAATATGGGTATTATTGGGTATCAAATGAAAGGGGTTGATTAGTAGAATACTATACTCTATGACAAATTTCAAATCCAAGGTGGCCGCCACCACAAAATGGCGTTTTTTTTAAAACTCCCTCAATATGGGTAGCAAGAAATGAAAGGGATTGTAAAATAATGTACACTATAATTGAAAGGGAATGAGTAATATAAATTAACGAAATTACAACTAAAAGCTTGAAAATTGATTTTTTGGTGACCAAGTTTGATTTAAAGGGAGTAAAAGTGGAGAACCAATGTTTAATATTTATTGCTTCTCAGCGAATGACTGACGTGCGCGTAATTATTTAGTCACGCGGATATTTTTACATTGCGATGTCTTCTAAGATATTTGTCTAAACTATTTAGAGTAAAGGGCACAAATATTCTATATTGAATTTCCGTTCTAACAACCATATTTATTTAGATTTTTTTGGTTATCTATCTGACAGACTTATTAGATTTTTTTTGTTAACTACCCTATTACGTTAAAAATGTTCATGTTGCTATGTAAATTACTGTCGATTTAAGGAAAAGTTTATATGAAACGTTAATAAAGCGTGTGCAACCTGTGCATATAAGTATTCGTTTACAGTTCACAAAACAATTGCACAAGAATCGATATCATGTATACAGCGCCCTCTTTGCAACGTTATAAGTGGACTAAAATATATTCATACAGTAGCGACATCTGACGTGAGGACTGAGCAGGCACATAAGAGTACTCAGGGTCTATTCAACTAATCAAAGATAAGGTAACGAACATTCTAGAAACTATACATAGTCCTATGTACTGAGTAACGTAAGATAGGCAAATGGCGTTTGTTTACATAAGGCTCAACACACACCGAAATGGCAAGACAGGGGAGCACAACAGCGGTGAGATTCAGTTCAAAGCATTTTAAACATTATCTGTTCATTATCAAAACACATTGTATAGATTGAATGGCTGGCAAAGTGATCGTTGCCTTGCAAAGTTTTTAATTCTGTGGCGTGCATTTCAGATGTACTTTGTGTGTAATACGTCACACGTAATTTCCACAGTCTTGTCTCTTCCTCAATATACCAATATACATGACAAGAGCTCACGTTCGTGTGTTTGTTCGCAGGCTGGTGGTGGACCGTCGCACCGGCGACGTTAACTCAGAGTGCGTCAAGCCCGACCTCCCGCGGGAGGGAACCAACCCCTATGTGTGGGTCATCGTCACCGTGGTGCTGCTGTTCGCAGTTTTCGCCGTCGGCATCATCATCGCCGTGTACCTAGTGCGAAACCCTGACATATTTAAGAGTGATGGTAAGTGATCCGTACAAAATCTCTTTATGTTCCCTAATCGAATTCCCGAATCATGTGGGTGGTCGTGTTCGCTAGCGCACGTATATTCTAACGCTCTCAGTTTTTAATTGCCAAACCCTAGTTAAAAGTGAATCACTATACCTAAAATCTATATCAGCTCAAAGCCGAAGTCAAGATCTATAAAACAGTGCAAGTGAATCCCTATTTCGACTTCAATTGGTGAAGAAACAACAGTTTTTAAGTTAGTGCAAAACATAAACTTTGAACAGCTGACCGGTACGGGTGAGTCACGCAGCGCGCGAGCGCCGCATAACCACATCACACTATATCTGTCGCAGTCACTCCACCGTAACTCGCGCTGCTGCTGCACTGCTCACACGTTTATCAAGCGCTCACCACGCACGCGCCCGCACTCAAACAAACATTCGTATTTCGACTCGTTACTATGAATATGTTGTGTGAAGCTTGTAAGCAGGACATAACTACTACCGACAGTCCAATTAAATGCTCTAACTGCGCAGCTAACTATCACAAAATATGTGTAAACGCATCATTAATCGAGACCTACAAGCAAGTTGATATAATCTGGCAATGTCCAGCCTGCCGGGCTAAGACACCGCGCACTGATAACAGCAACACTCCCGCTCGTCCGGCAAACAACAACACAAGTGCCGTGCTCGACGTCTCGAACATAAATACACAATCGCGCGGCCATAAGCGCATGGCCATTGGATCACCCGCTAGAGACGTCACTGACAACCCAGTGTCGTTCGCTGAGCTTCTCTCGGAAATTAGGCTCATGCGTTCGGACATGGTTGAAGTCAAAGTTTCACTGAAAACATTGCTCGATGGTGTCATCAATTGCAATGCTCGACTTGACAGCTATGAGGCGAGAATAAAAACGCTTGAGCAAAGTAATTCCGAAGTCATTATTTTAAACGAAACAATATGTAACCTAAAGGATCAATTAAACCATCAATTGCAGTCAACAATGCTTAATGAGATTGAGATTATGGGTATTGAGGAATCTCCCTCCGAAAACTTGCATCATATCGTCTTGCTAACCGCGTCCAAGCTCGGTGTCCAGGTGACTGTGGAGGATATCGACTGGACAGCTCGGGCAGGACTTAAGAAAAAACCTGTGCCCGACTCAATTACGAAATTTCCTAGGCCAATTATCGTAAGACTACTTAGAAAGGCTAAGAGAGACGAGCTGCTAAGGGCATCAAAAACTAGGCGTAATCTTTCCTCCAAGGATTTTGACATCCAGGGACCTGTTCGGAAGATCTTCGTCAACGAGCATCTAACAAAGGAGAATCGCATTTTGTTTCGTGAGGCTCGAGCCCGCGCACATAGCACGGGTCACAAATACTGCTGGACCAACAACGGCCGCATAATTATTCGCAAGGCTGAAGGACAACCGGCCATCACTATTAAAAGTAGTAAGGAACTCGATCTTTTTCTCGATACGCAAACGGGTTCTTGTATACAGGATACATCAATTGAGTAAAGTTATTTTAATTTTATGTTTACCTTTGTCCTCTTGTAACCCTGCAGTCCCAGTTTTACATGAAATCATAGTTTATATTATACTCATTACACGCCAACACAACAAACTGTGTCAGAAATACTTCTTCTCATCTCACAATCAAACAAAACCACGTCACACATACACCGGACCTTCTCGAATTTGCATCAAAATAGGAATCTGTTTCAAAACCAATCATTCTCTTCCCTTCTCGCACTTCCCCTTACTAACAACTCCACGCAAAATTGCAGCTTTAAATTTTTCCCTGTCAGTCCTTGCTCTAAATACTATCTTTGATAACGGATAAGACTGACCTTTTAATTGAAATAGACGAAACACTGAGCATATCATGCTGCACCGTCGAAAAATTAGAGTTGTGCGGGAATCTACTTCTGGAACATAACTTCAGGGTATTAACTACTAATATCAGGAGCTTGCAAAGAAACTTCCTCAGCCTTCAGGCATCTTTAAGCCGTCTTGATTTTCAACCTGATCTTATTATTTTAACAGAGTGTTGGTTGAACGAAAAATCCGTTATTTTTCAATTGCCCGAATATAAAAGCTACCATACCACCAAAATCATTAACAAAAGTGGCGGGGTTACTGCTTACGTCAGTGAACTCTGGACTGCCTCGGTCTCCGAACCAGAATTTGACGACGCCAACTGTCTGCAGATTAAACTGCAGAATAAAGCAACTATCCTCGGTATATACCGCTCACCTTCCTTTGCCAACACGGAACGCTTTTTAAACTCACTGGACGACTCCTTAGACAAACTAAAAAGAGAATCATCTGTGATTGTGACAGGCGACATCAACATAGACTTACTTAATGACTCACCGAATGCCGCACATACGGCTTATCAGTGTCTGATGGCTGAACATGGTTTACTGCCAGCCATCACTCACCCAACTCGGGGAAAAGCATGTCTAGACCATGGCTACATTAAACTCAAAGGCACTACTGCTCTGGGTATCGTTTGTGAGGCCTCAATAACCGATCACCACATAGTGTTGCTGGGTATCAACTATTCGAATCCCAATACCAAAAACAGGAACAGATTCAAACTTAAAACCGACTACTCCATGGTGATAAAGGAACTGAGCCAGCTAGACTGGACGGATGTTACCTCCAAAACTCAAACTGACGAAGCAGTACTTCTTTTTAACAAGACCCTGACAGATATTATTAATAAACACACCTCCCAAATCAAAATCAGTCGCTCAAAACTTAGCCTAAAGCCCTGGATTACGCCGGGTCTTCTTAGGTGCATCCGCCACCGAGACTTCCTTCATGCTCAATCAAACCAGCAACCGAAAAACGATACACTTAAAATTGTCTACTCAAGGTACAGAAACTACTGCAACCTCATCCTGCGGCAACGTAAAGCTGATCACGACAGGAAAGAACTAGAAAAAAACAGCAATGTACCAAAAAGGCTCTGGCGGACCATAAAAGAAATATGTCAAGTCCCAAAACGAACCAGTAGCAATCAAGAACTGTTAAGTCATAAAGGAAACAACAACATCACTATTGATAAGTGCAACGAATTTTTTGTGTCAGTTGGCCAGAACCTTGCAACCAACATCTTAAAGAAGCGGCAGCACACGGGAGTCGAGCGATGCCTCGTTGGTGAAGGTAAAAACCCACCTAAAGACTCACTGTTCCTAAGTCCCACTAACAATCAAGAAATAAGTGACATCATAGATGCCCTCAAAGACGACAGCGCCCCAGGTCTCGACAAATTTCGCCCTCAGCTCCTTAAACAAATAAAGATACATATACTGGAACCCTTAAAACACATATGCAATCTGAGCATGGAAACTGGAGTCGTTCCCACTTGCTGGAAAACCGCTGTTGTTACGCCCATACACAAAAGTGGTACCAAAGATGTGCCAGATAATTACAGGCCAATTTCATTGCTCTGCGTGACGTCGAAAATACTCGAAAAACTAGTAAACAAGCGCCTTGTTAGCTTTCTGGACAAAAACTCTTTACTCTCGGATAGGCAGTTTGGCTTTCGACGAGGGAAGTCTACTGAGCAAGCTGTGAGTCTCTTAACTAGCATCATTACCTCAAACATTGAAAGGGGCCATCGGTCAGTTGGTGTTTTCCTGGACCTTGCCAAAGCCTTCGACACAGTATCAATTCCTATACTGCTAGGAAAGCTCGAATCCTTTGGTGTCAGAGGCCTTTCCTTGGATTGGTTTAGCAGTTATCTGTCTGATCGATATCAGCGTGTCAAAATTGGAGATATTCTCAGCGGGAGCCTTCCGGTGGTCTTTGGCGTGCCTCAGGGCAGTATATTGGGACCTACACTTTTCACTTTGTACATGGACGATATTATGAGGCTCGACATGGCGCAGTCTGAAGTTATTTGCTATGCAGATGACACTGCTATAATTTTTAACGGTGCTACTTGGGGAGAGGCAATGGATGCAGCTGAAAAGGGGATGAAGGTAATAAGGACATGGCTGGAACAAAATCTATTAACTCTAAACTTCAGCAAAACAAACCTATTAACCTTTCATGTCACTCAATCAAGTAGGCCAAATATTAACTCACTTAAAATACATGGCAACAAGTGCAGTGTCTCAGCAGCAACAACCGAATCCGCCACCGACTGTGACTGCAGCACTATTGACAGAGTAGAAACCACGAAATATTTAGGCGTCATAATTGATCAGAACCTGAACTTCAAAGCACACATTCGGACACTCGCAAAAAAGACTCGTAAATTCATTTACGTCGCTAAACTCTTACGAGCCAGTGCTCCAAGACACATCTGTATGCAAGTTTACATCTCACTGTGCCAGTCTGTTCTGCAATACTGTGTCGTTATCTGGGGTAGCGCTGGCAAGTCGTGCATGCTGGAGTTGGAACGCGCTCAGAGGGCCGTCCTCAAAGTACTCTTGGGAAGGCCGCGTCGTTTTTCCACGGACGAATTGTATAAGGAGGCCGGGGTCTTACGCGTACGTCAACTGTTTGTCTTAGGGTCACTTTTAAACCTCATAAAAGTCAACAAAAATCGCTCTAGTTACAGTAAGAGAGGTAGGAAGATCGCGGAAAGAATCCCCCTCCCAAAAACAAAAACTCTCTTCGCAGCCCGACTTTCGTCGTACTTCCCTATAAGAGTATTTAACGCTATTAGCAAAACCTTTTGTGTACCCAACAACTACTCTGAGGCCAAAATTAAACTCAAAGACTGGTTGCTGGCCAGGACTTATAAGGAAACAGAAGATTTACTATGCAGCTGAAGTTAATACCCTATAGCCACACTAAGATGCAATACATACACACTCTCACAATCACTCATACACACGCACACACCCCACAACCCCACACACCCTACACCCCCACACCTACTCACTGCAACTGTTTTGTTTGTATACAATTATGATTCCTTTTTTTTTTTTTTTGTTTATCTCTCAATGTTATCTCCTAATGTTATGAATTATTATGATTTGACTTTCATTTTATTTTTTCTACTTGTAATCACGTTTTGTTTGTCAATTTAAGTTATTTTCAATGTGTTTTTTTTTTTATTATTATTATTCCTAAAACCTAATTAATGTTAGATATTTCGCTTGCGCTAGCAGAACTATGAGCATGCT
Organism: Diarsia brunnea; assembly: GCA_949774965.1. Lineage (NCBI taxonomy): Eukaryota > Metazoa > Arthropoda > Insecta > Lepidoptera > Noctuidae > Diarsia > Diarsia brunnea. Next base: position 9,072,034 of record OX459005.1, on the reverse strand, counting down.
AACTCTGTGTAGTGTCTGGGTCACCAAGATACAGGCTGTGCCTAGTTTGGGACCCACTGTTAATCCTGTCAGTTTTCTGTTGTAAGCTAAATAAACGAATTTGAATTTGAATTTGAATTAATCATCATCTGCCTAGCCTTTTCCCAAATATGTTGGGGTCGGCTTCCAGTCTAACCGGATGCAGCTGAATACCTACCAGTATTTTCTATGGAGCGACTGCCTGTTCCCTATTTAAAGAAATAAGGGATGACATCAACGGAAAAAATCCTGACTTCGGGTCCCTGATATACAAACAGTATCCATACTTTAGTAATGTAATGCAAAATTGACAATTCTTTTTTTAAATGCAGTGACGGCAGCTTGCACCACTACGGCGACGGCACCCGAAGCCCCGCCGCCATACAACCCACTGCCACCGCCGCTGTACCATAATACATCACCCTACCCGGAACGGGAGACGACGACCCATGATGAAGGTAAGGAAAGGGGATAGAACCGATGTGGCATATCAACCTGCCCGCCATTTTGATTTTATTTTCGAAATCCCGGCCCACGATGAAAGTGATTTGTATGGATAGAGGACATTTAGACGAACATAAAATGTCCAGTAACACGGTACCTCAAAGTGTCAGTAGGCTAGAAGTCATAATTATTGTAAAAAGGTAAAGCAGATAATGAGTCCTAAATAAATATGGTTCTGTATTTACACAACACTCGTGGATTATCGAAATACATGATAATCTATCTAAGATTGGTGATAATTAACGGAAATAATAAGGCCGGATTGTCTGATAGCCAAAAGGAGGTAAAGTCGGCCTACTATTAGAACCTTGACCATAAGGACATGACGTCACATCGTACGATCCATTATTGCGACATCGTAAGTGACGTCATGTAGCTCAATGAACAGAGCTTATACATAAATTGACAAAGTGATCAACGCCTATTGTAGGTTTTTGTTCTCTTTACTTATCGAACTTATCGATGGGTGACCTAAATTGCTCAATTTTACTTCAATTAATTTCTTGGAAATATTCTGAATCAGTGTCAAGGTAGTAATCATGCGCGTCAATATCGATAACTCGCAAGTGCTTTGAATATACTGAAGCATGTTATTGATTGTTCTCTTGTTAGGTACATGCAATGTGCATTGGAAATTTGGAAGTAAGGACTACAATAATTGTACATTCGGCACATTCTAACCTATCTTATCATGAATGTAATGCTATTAATTCTACGATTAATGATAAACTCATCAACTTGTTTACGAAACATGGATCGGTGCAGGGAGGCCCCATAGTATACAGTTCTATGTTTTGGTAAAAACTGCTGATTATAAGACATTATTTTTTACCTTGTTAGAAACGGGTTTGTTTTTTGTGGGTGGGAAATCATCAAAGGACTCCTCCCGCTCTGGGCAGAGCGGTAGGGAGTGTCAGACTTCTAGTGACTAAAAACCACCCATGTTCCTTCTTAGCCCTTTGTGCCGAGGCCGCGGTATCTCTTTCGAACAACCCGCAGCCCCGACGGGATATTTTGTTACCCTTACATCACATGTTGCTGGGAATAATATTGCTTATCTTTTGTTTGCCACTAACGCAAAACGTTAACATTTTGCTAGCAACAAAACAACAGCTAGCAATATTGTAACATTCCATCAACATGTTTCACGCAATACAAAATCATGTTGCTAGAACAATGTTGACAACTTTCTTTCCAATATGGTTTTAGCAACATAAACTAAAATAATTTTAAATTCTTTCGTCTCGAACGTCATACAGTAGTTCTAATGAATAATATTTTGTTAATAGAGGAACAGTTCATCAAGCCGCCGTCATCTCGGCCACAAAACATGTGGGAGTCGGCAGGCAACCAAGCTGCCAGAGTTTTCAATCCTGCCATCTATGATCAGCCACCCAGGTATGTTGTCATTCATTCCGGTAAGGCTGTTGTGGCTGGCTTTGGTAGGTCTGTTTCAACACATCCGGAAAAGTCTTGGTTAAATAATCTGGCATGTTTTGTTTATTTACCAAGGTTGATTATAACTGCTAGCCTCTGCTGAAGAAATTAAAAAATATTGTGTAAGAAATAAAAATCTCTTTGTTCGACACGTAAAAATGAAAAGAATGCTTTGTGAAAGATATTTCCTACCTGTTATCTTCTTTTGACGAATAACGAAATAATTTTGCAAAATGTATGTAATGTGTTTATTTATATTAATATCTCCACGCCAGGTCTTGCAAGGAGTGAACTTGTTAAAGGTCAGTCTTCAGTATTTCACTGTTGGTTAAAAATTTTCTTTTTTGCAAAATTTCTGAAGGTTTGGGATTTTATCGGTGCCTTTAGTTGGGTTTCAAGAGTTTTTACTTTAAAATATATTAGTTATGCTTTTATTCCTTGTAGTTTGCACCGGGTTCTGCACCTCTTATTGTTCCGTAATCCTTTACAAATATATTCCGCTCTGGTTGTCATTTTAATTATGTAAATAATGTGGGTCTTTTATTATACTGTGTAGTGTGGCCTGGGGTGAATTTGGGTTTGTTAAGTTAGCTGAAATAGCAATCCTTCTAGGTAGCACTACTTTTTGAGTGTTATGTCTACGTGAGCAATACGCTGCGTACGTAAAGTCCCGGGTGCTAGTGCTACCTTAGCTAACGTGATATCATATCTTTGTATATAAGGTTGGCTCTAAATTAGTCAAGCGCTTCTGGGTTTTTGCGCAGTTTTCTTTCACTGTCTTTTTCAAAGCGTATGTATGATTCATCGATGAGGCCACAGGATTCCAACGTCTGAGGAATCCTTATGATAAGGCCTTTCATTCAAGCTTCTATATCTGCTAAAATGATATCGATCACACTCGCACAAATTCCGCCGGGTGCCTTGTCCTTGATACTGTAGATAATAATGATAATTTACTTATTATCAATATTATCAGACATTATTCCTGCACATGCTCACTGGCTTTCTTTTCTAATTTACTTTTATAGCTCAGTAGAATTGTCTTCGTTCGGTTTTTTCACAAGCAGTTTAATTTCGTGTGTTATTTGTCCGTAGTGCTGAGTCTCCTGTGCCTGACTACCCGGAGAGCACCCCGTTCGACCATGAGGATGAAACCGTACCGAGCCCGTGGATGCCCGGACCGATGAGCAACGGAGATGTTAATGCCAAGTACGTATCATTTATTTAAAACAAATAAGCGGTCTCTTAGATGTTTGATACAGTTCTTCTTAGCGTATTGATACAAACTATAATGAGTCGGCCGAGAACTTAACTACTGGTTTGGTGCTACCACTAGCGTCTTAGTGGGTAAGTACATTGGCAGAGCAATTGATTGAAGGAGTGAACGATTCTGACTGAATGAGTTATGTCGTCCGATTTGCATGACCGAATGAGGGAGAACACATTTAGCGTCTATCGAAAGATACATGAAACAAGTAGGCCGGCTGAAATCAAAAAGATTTAGGAAAGAAAGGTTTAAAGGTCCAGAGATAGTTAAAGCCCTCGGTTATGTGACCTAACTGGCTAATTGTGTAACCATTTGTTGCGCAGTGTGGTGAATGACAACAACGCGAACGAGTCTGAAGGCGCTGCCGCGACCTTGCCAGCGCTCCTGGCGGCCGCGCGAGACACCACGCTCGTCGAACACTCCCCCGCTAAGAAAAAATGTGTGCGACAGGTATGTACTTTAACTTAGTCATCATTATCATAGTAGCCTGTAATCACCCACTGCCGAATATTACTGCAATACATATTTGTTTCCGAATTAGCCCAAACTTAGCGCTTCAGAGTAAAATATACAGAGTGTAAATTAACCCTTCACACAGCCGTCAACCACGCATTCTGTACATCAAACTAAGTACCTCTACGCAAAAATTTTTGCTGGGAAACGACTTTTTTTTTGGGGTCAAAATCACATTTTACGGTAAAACTCAATGTAGCACTCTTAAAACATTGTGCTAGTGGATGCTTTGAATAGTAAACGGGTCATGGAGGTAATTTAAGTAAAGTTATAATCTGAAAAACTAGTATTTACAAAAACAGCTGTGAAAAATTTGGAACTTTGAACCCCAATATCTCCGTAACTAGGGGGTACCGAGGTATGGTCTAGAACAAAAAAAATATTGCAGTGGTGGGGAGAATAAGTGCCTTTGGTTTGCGTTAAGGGTACTTTTACACCCTATTATATACAGAGGAATAGATTTTACGTTTTGTACTGCTGCGACTTTTTGCTTTGAGGTTGCTCTCTGTTGAGTTACCTACTCTTGTCACAACTCATCATTTGTTACTAAACCGTATTTTGGAATTGCAATGAGTTGCTAATCTATGATTAGCCATAATACTCACTGACATGTACGTGCATCTCAATTGTAAAGCTCATCGGCCTACGTCCTTTCGACACGATGATTATAAAATATGTTTAATTACGAACACCTGCTTACCTACATTTTTTCCTTTCATTATCTTAGGACTCCCGAGAGAGCAACTGTGGTGACAGCAGTAACAGTAGTTTCCCGCGCCCGCCGTCGCCCGGCCAAGGAGGACCTCCCTACAGCTTCTTCACACATATCACAAACGTGGTGCAGATTAACACCAACAAGTGAGCTCACTCCGCCTCCGCCTAAATACTCAACTACGCTTACTTTAAGTTAAACGTTTTGTGACGACAAATGACCACATGTTTCATTACATAGAGACTAATTCAACATGCTCTATATAACCAGTCATTATTCTTTTAAATTGTGAATGTTATAATTTATAAAAAGTAAAAAAAAATGTCACGAAAAATGTTCTGAAAATAGGTAAAAAGATTTTTTTAGGTTAACGTCAATTCTAGATTGATGCTTATAAGGTATCTTATTAAGAGGATTTATAACCATTATTCTGTGATGTAGTTTTATGTGCGTTAGTCCCTGTGCATACACCAGTCATGTGAACTCATGTGAGAGATCTGTGCGAACGATACGTGATCTCAGTGACATAGTGATATAATTATGTTACTAATTATGCCTAGATGTAACGGTGAGTCGGTAGCTTAAACGATCGAGAGAGAGAAAAGACATTATTTAATACTTGATTGCTCAAGTAACATTAATTTAGAAAAAATATTTGGATCGTTTACACTACTATATATGTCGTTTAAGAAATCAGACTTGTAAGTATTTAGTATGATTTAGATGTGCTATTAAAGGGAATAGTAAGTATATTAAATAGTGGATTAGTTTGGAATTTTAGACACAACTGTGTTAAGCTGAAAGTGCTGATAGCAAGGGCTCAACAACTAGGGAACTATTTAATGATTTATGGATTTATTTATTTCGCATAATATCTTGATTTTAACCCTTTCAAGGTTTAAGATAAGATGAAACTATTTTCTTAATCCACATAGACAATTGTATTATAGCAATATATTCTTATATTAATGAAAATATGTTCCTTTCCGTTAGAAAGTCAAGCGCAATATAATATGGTCCAGAAAAAAACCATATGTCAATTTGTTTTGATATGTAAATATTTGAAGTATTCTTTTATACGGAGGACCTTTATTGTATGAAAAGTTTATGAATTGTGATAATTTAGTGTAATATTTTAATTGTAAATTTACAAGATGCAAGTAACTTGTCGATTGCACCGGTAATGTCGAAGCAATAAATATACATCTTACAAACAAGCAATTAAATTGCTCCATATAAAATATCTTTTACTACATTATAATAATATATAACTTTATAAGGTCCGATCATTCAAAGAGCGCATAAACTTTAACAATACTGATTTAATTACAACAAAAAATACGATAAAAATCAAAATTTATCAAACTAATATATTTAAATGAAGGACAGATTTATATACAAGCAATTAATGTCAAAATTAGGTAAGGTTGAAATTAAACAAAAATACTCGCAAAACTTGTTTTGCTTCTAGACCCTAAAGTTGATTTCAAAGCTCAGTTATGTTTATCATAACTAAATATATTTCAGCATTTATTTGAAACCAATACTCAAGTATTGGTGATAAAGCGATACCCAATATATGAATAACATCGTATCTTTAATTACATTCGTATCCAATTTATAAAAGAAATGTGTCGAAACGCTAAAACCGTAAAAAAAGAGTCACGATGTTATTTATGGGTGCCGACATTATATTAAGATATAATATCAATATATTCGAGTGTGCTATACTTACGTAAATACTTCCATTATTTTAATTCTTTGTTCTGCATGTTTTTTTATTCTAACAAAGTGTTATATTATGCGTGCGATAATATTGTTTGAGTTCGCTAGTTCAGGTTTTTTAAATATTTTAAAATACTCTGCTTTTAAAATCAAAATACAATTCGGCTGCTGATTTTTAATGTAATTTTGATTATTCCCACATGATGTTTGGTATCTTAATATTATTGTATCATTTCTATTTTGAATGTAACTTTTATTTTCGGTTATAAAACTTATAAATACCTGTAACTCACTGCCAGATACTTTTCCTACATCAAATATTATGTTTGTTTACTTAAGAGATGTAACTGAAGGCTGTGAAGCACTTATTAAAGTTACACAAACTCTTTTGTTATTTGTTAATGTTGAGTCACTAATGAACTGTTTCACTATTCATTAATGAGTTAAATGAGATTTTAATCTCTTGTGAATAAAGTTGTATGTAAATATTAAAATATCTTTTCATTTATTGACTTGTGGTTGGTCTAACTAACGACCATTCACACTCAAACTCCTCTCCTAGTGCTATTGTTAGTTTAGAGTGGACTAGTGTACCTACTTAAGTAGTGTGCGTTACCCCAGCAGGAAAGTGGACTGAGATGAATGGGTCATCGATATGTACGATTCCGTCGCTTTTTTGTAGCCACTTGAATTTGGTCGGATAACATATTTTCTAAATATTCTAAGCAACACCTAAAGTAATCAACTTAGCACACCCGTATAGGTGGGCTTCAAATAAAAAAAAATATCTATTCCGCGATGCACACCTACTAACATCACTCACATAGTGCGGGGACTAAGAAATAAAAATGTAGACAGAAGAAAATATTTATTATTTCACATAATATTGTGGGCTATTTATACTGTGGGTCAAAATAGCAGGAAACTGGTACCCTGACACAGTGAGACGGGGTCGCGCCAGGCCGCGAAGGAGATGGCGGGACGAATTAGGTTCCGCCAGAACTGGAAGGGGGACGCACGGGTTCGAGAGAAATGGAAGAAGTGGAGGGAGGCCTTTGCCCAGGAGTGGGAAAGAGCAGGCTAGAAAAAAAAAATTATAACAGTGGTATTATGACGCTGTCCTTTCTCTCGAGTACCTACATACTTATGTACGTATACGTTATACAGGGTGGTGCCGACAATACGACAATAAATGAAACCACTGGTAGTTCTAGTTCATAGGAACATTATTAAACTATCAAATTAATCTTAACACCAAAATAAAAAAGTTGAAAAAAAAAACAATAAAACTAAGTAGCATAAAACTGTAAACGAAATACATTACAATTTACAAACAAATATATTGGTTTACTAACCTTAGGAAGAATTTGCACCGATTAACGTGTGGAAATAAAATGTAACAAACGAATTTGGCAAAGACATTTAGTGTCATTTAGGTAGGTTATTGTCGTATCGTCGTTACCACGATGGTGTTAGGATTTATTTGATAGTTTAAAAATGTTCCTATGAACTAGAACTACCGGTGGTTTCATTTATTGTCGTATTGTCGGCACCACCCTGTATATAATTAATTGTAACACGTTTTATAACATTCAGTTTCCACATTAGGTCGGGACCTATTGAATAATAGTTATTTAAAAAAATTAAAATTATTTTTTTCTATCGTTCATGTCTTACTTAGCTTTCATTGTTTTGAATAGTTCGTGAACGAAAATCACCGTTGTCATGCGCGACAAGTCTTAACTTGATTGAAAATTTTAAATAATAAAGCATACAAGTTCTTGCTCGTTGTAAACTCTCCGAAGGAATGTATTGTTTTATCATCAGTTTCGTAGTTACCGTCATGGGAATGGGATAGCTTAAGATTTCCGTGATCGCTCTCGTGATATCGATGTAGAGTTTATAAACACATGTATTTAAGTTAAAACTTTGCTTGTGCTCGCTCAGTGAATGCTTTTTTAATTATATCTGATTTTGCGATTGTCATTGGCCAGTAATAAACAGGATATCAAGAAAAACTATCATCTAAAAATGCTGCGGTAAGATTATTGATTCATTTTATACCTACCTAGATAGGTTAGGTATACATGTTGATGTTTTCCACGTTTAGGTCGATTTCGGTAGGTTACCTACTATTTATTTTTCAATACAATTCCTGGCTTAATCACAAACACTTCGATTCGGAAAGTCGTCTAGATCTATTTCGCTCACTTACGTAATGCCAAACAAAGATAGAAATACGAGTTGTCGAATCGTAATCGAATCGAAGTATTTGTGAATAGGGGGCCTGGCCCCCTAGACAAAATCCCTTTTCTGTAAGCGTTAACGCCAACGGAAAGATCAAATTGTATGGAGTTGACATTAGCTTTAGAGATGTCACTTGATGTCATCTGTAAAGCGTTGGCGTTGGCGTTAACGCTTACAGAAAAGGGATTTTGTCTAGGGGGCCTGAAGAACTAGCTCTAATCGCAGTTCGATTAGTACAAAAGAGGACTTAGGCGTAAGGCAGTTTCTACGGTAGAATAAACATACTGGTAGGTACTCTTGATTTGTGCCTAAGACAAACAACAGTCCAGAGCTACAGATCATCAAACGGAACAACTTTTTTCATAAGAGCCACATCATAGTCGCGAAAAAATAATCAGTTAGGTACCCATCATCATTCATATCATTTGGGTCGAGGAGGTTTAAAATGTTTTATGTGGGACAGGCGACGCCGACAGCTGATTATTTTTTCGCGGTAAGACAAGAGGAATAAAATCTTAATCCAATACTTTTTATCAATTGGTAAAAATCGACCAGTCTAGTGCGATACGTCATTGGTTCGCCATCCCTGGACTAAGGGATGGTGTGTGGGAAGATATGCTGGTATACTGGTGTAGTATAACATCCTCCCTACATTTAACAAAGTATAAAAAATTCCAAGGAGTATATTTTCAGGCCCTTCTGTATGTCGATGATGTGTTTACTGGTTGCACATGCGCAACCACTATCTTGCAAAGATGATGCACATTGTTCAGAGGGATACTTCTGCGATACACAGGCAAATGTATGCCAAGAATGTTTGAACTGCCCGGATCTGAAGCGGCAGCCGTCAAAACAAGATATAACAAGTGAATGCATCAAGACAATTACCAGATGTGGTCCATGTGCTGAAGGGTAAGTTTTCCCATATGTCAGAAGATTATTTTCATCATGTTTCTAGAGTAGCTATGCTTTATGCAGGTGTAGAACGGGGGCTCTTAACCTCCGACACAGAGTAACCGGCCGAATTGAAATTTTATTTCGTATCTATTTGGCCATTTGCAGCTTTTTTCATCATACCTAATCTTTTCCGAACTAGATTGGGGTCAGCTTCGAATTTAACCCGATGCAGTTTTGATTACCGGTATTTTACATGAAGCGATTGTTTATCTGACCGCTACCTCCACAACCCAGTTAAAAAGGGGGTAATACCCTTGGCAAGACAGTTCTCGGACTGACTACCTGTTACGACTGTCAATAAAGATCTACAAATGTCAGTCGGCACCTGTTATTATTGATCCACAAGACTTTTTTTCTTTACTTATATTGAAAATAGAGGGTGTGACGATTTTCTGATCACCCAGTGATGCCTAACCCAGCTACGCCACTGTGGTGTTAAACTATTTCATTGATTGACAAAAATATTTGTTTGTGCATTGCTTTTGAAATTTCTAGATTCATCAATATCTACGGAAATAGCATTGAAGGAAAATGCGTAAAACCAGGGTTGTTTGAGTTCGGAAAAGGCGCACATTACGTTTACGTGTGCTTGACTGCAGCGGTTGTAGGGCTGCTCCTTGCGGCCACTTTTATCTATGTCTTCAAACATACTGATGTCTTCCGAGTCGTCACTTATTGTAAGTTTTGTACCCATATTCATTGATATCATAACATTACCATATTTTTTTTGGGGAGGTGGGAAATCTTCAAATGACTCCTACCGTGTCAGAATTCTACTGACTAAAAACCACCCATGTTCCTTCTTCGCCCTTTGTGCCGAGGCCGCGGTATCTCTTTCGAACAACCCACAGCCCCAACGGGCGTCGGCCCTTGCGGGCCCTTTCCATGTTACTGAGATCTCTTTGAGGCGCGCGTGGAATACGAACACGCCGTCGACACGGCCTGTCGTCATTATAAGACGGACGGACGGCGAACTAGCCCATTACTCTTCGTCCACAGGCCCGCGCGTACGGTGGCCGGAAGCCATCACGTTGCCACCGACGCCCGGAGCGTCTCCCGCGGCGTCTCTTCCTCTCACGTTCCGCCACCTCCTTCGCTAGCATCACTGCTTCGCAGGAGGCGACGGCGTCCCATATATCATACCATCATGCCATGTTTTTGCGGATGAAAAATTTTTTTTTTTTTTCCTAGCCTGTACTGTCCCACTGCTCGGCAAAGGCCTCCCCCAATTCCTTCCACTTTCTCTTTTCCTGAGCCACCTCGAACCAGCCCTCGTGGTGCGCGTCCAGATCGTCTCGCCACCTCTTTCTGGGCCGGCCTCGGCGGCGCCGTCCGTCTTCCGGTAACCATCGTGTGGAGACTTTTGCCCAGCGGTCATCGTGCATGCGGCTGACGTGACCCGCCCAATCCCATTTTAACCCAGCAGCCTTCTTGCCAACGTCTACAATGCCCGTTTTGGAGCGCAGCGTGGTGTTTCGAATTTTATCTTGTCTTTTGACACCCAAAATGCTGCGTTCCATTGCCCTTTGGCATACTCCAAGGCGGAACTTCTGAGTCTCGGTGAGAGACCATGTCTGAGCACTGTAGGTTAGGACGGGCAGAATGCACATGTCAATGAGTTTTCGCTTCAGGGAGACCGGAAGATCGCCCTTCATTAGCGTCTTCATGGACCAGTAGCTTTTCCAGGCGTTTTCGACTCTGCGATCGATTTCTCTTTCTTGCCTGTTTTCGAAAGATACTAACTGGCCCAAGTAGATATACTCATCGACATAGTCTATTTCCTGCCCATCTACCTCGATCCTACGCTTAGTGCTGTTGGTCATAAGCTGAGTTTTAGACCGATTCATGGTAAGACCCACCTTAGAGCTGGCCGTACTCAGTTCTTGGAGCATAGTCTGTAGTTCCAGGGCTGTGGGGGCAAAAAGGACTATGTCGTCGGCAAATCGGAGGTTTGTCAGCCTCTTACTGCCGACTTCAATGCCTTTGGTGAAAATTTATCAAAGAAAATTTACCCCCGCTCTGGGTGAAGCGGAAAAGAGTGTCAGACTTGTACTGACTAAAATCCGCGGATACCATCACGCCTATATAATCACCAAAGGTTCAGAATACCTAATAGTACGCCTACATTTTGCTAGTTATGTTTCAATTCGATGTAAAAAGGGGAGAGCCATCAACCGGGCACCAATCTAAACTCCGTGGCTGCTACTGACGAATTCCTGATGGAAATACAAATTTCTGTTTTCGACATTTTTTGAAAACTGGCTATCTACGCGAGCAAGATTTTCTTCACCTACCCCCATTTGGTGATGATTTACTTTGAACTTTTACATGGTGTAACGTTATTTTAAATCTTTCTGCTTCTTAACTTAATCATGTTTCCTATAGGCCTTATTATAATTTGCAGACCATCCAGTGTCGGGTAAAACGGGCGCGGTGACTTCAGTGTCCACTAAGGCGTCTGCTCAGCATTTCGTCAAGTACTTGGTGCATTTCGATAAAGTAAGTAGCAAAGATAAGATATAATTCTATATTAGGCAAATTAGTCATTTGAAAGTGGGCTTTGTTTAACAGGAGTTGATATTATTATTACCTACACTTCATACTGCGAATAGGTAGTTGTTCATGTTCATTACGTATTAAAGATTACTTAAGAAGTGGTGTAACTGGAAGCAATTGTAAATCCTCTAGAAGTCCAAATTCGGTACAAAGAAATTGTTATTTTACACATTTTCTTAACACTATTTCTATAATGTTGTTTCAGAATCCAAGTAACAAATAATTAAAAGGAAAGTGAAAGCGAATGACGATGAAGCAGCTATTGATTTTAATAAGAAGAAATTGAAATGTTTTTTTTACCCAAATGAAGAAACCAAAGAAACGAGAAGTTTAGTTTTCTATTTGATTTTCTGAACCAAGACGGACGTAAAATCCGAACGGGTTTTATTTTTTAAGTAATATTGAACCTAAAGAGGTTTAAGATTGCAAAAACTGGTCTTGCAATTATATTTTTGAATAAAAATATAAAGTACATATACGAAAATGTTTTAATTACTATCGACGAAACCAATATTTTAGGACGCTGCAGCATCTTTCTGTTCCCAATCCTCTATTGATGTTAACGGAATAAAACAAAGAAGTTCACCGTAAATATAATTTATTTAAACTAATGCGCCTAAAACCTAGGACTTCACAAGTAACAATCAAACAAATACATTTTATGGGAACACTAAGGACACTAACTGCCGCACTCAGAGAGCTTTAATGATTACTTAGGCCATCACTAAGTAAAGGTTTTGACAGTTATGTCATACAAAAGCATGCCAAACCTTGTCAAAGTGATGGCCTAAGTAATCATTAAAGCTCTCTGAGTGCGGTAGTAACTATAATAAACTTATCTTTGCTTAAGTAAATCAAACGTGCGTTATGTAACACCTAACTAATTTATGGTGTAGTTTTGCATCCGCGTCAAAATTCAAGAGGTTGTCACAAAAGACGTAAGTATAATTATAATAAATTTAAATTATGGTAGGGCAATAATAATTAATATATACGCTGTTTTTTAATTGTTAAAAAAGTGTGTTTCAGTGTAACCCCATACGGGGTGCGTTTTAACACAGTGGTTGACACTTACCGATTTCAGATTCTAAGAAAAAAAAACCCATTTCATTATTGTTTCTGGTAGATAGTCATTACTTTAACTACCTCCTTGAATTTGACACGAATGCAAAACGACAGCTTGTATAAAGTACTCAGTAACGATACTACAGCATAAAGTGAGAGCGAGAACGACGACATAAGACAAAGTGTAGTTTTTAGAAATCCCGTATTCACACGTATTCCTAACGAATGTAGTCCAAAATAAAGGCTTAAATTATCGACAGCGACATCTTTTCTACATGCCATGGCAAAGCATTTATTGGTTGAAAATTAAAGTAAATTAAGTCATGTACCATGTAATACGGTAAATTACTATTATTTTTTTATATATCGAAACAGTAAATAAAAAGATTGGCAAAAGTAAAAAAAAGTAGTGAAACACTTCAAAAATGGCTTAGTTTTAACCGATTCCAAATGACTTGCTAGACAAAGACAGCGCTACGAAAAAGTTACGTCATATTTTCGTAACATAAATGGCCGTGTGACAAGGATAGAAAGTGCCCCTACCAAAAACTTCTAAAGCGTGTAGCTACACCATTTTTTGATTGTTTTTATTACATTTTTCACACATAATACTTGCACATTATGACACAAATTGTAAACAGAAGTCATTATACCCTATTGGTCAGATTGGGACCCAGCTGTGGGCAAGCCATCTACAATGATCTTCGGTCGTGTTTCTGGTCGCACCAGCAGGTCGTTAGTGATGTGTGTCAATGAAGAGCGCGACGGCGTGCAGCGCGGCGGTGTCGGGCTCGTAGTGCGGCGCCAGCGGAGCGCGCGCACTCAGCACGAGCGCGTCGCGCGCCGAGCTACTGTACAGCGGCACGTCGCACCACGCACTTGAGCTCTCGGACTCCTGTACATACATAGCTTACATTTAATTTAGTGTTAGTATTACAATAAGGTCTTTTGGGATGATGGTTAAAGGTCAATTTACACTGCGCCTGTGGTGGACTAAATGTATGAATTTAGTTAGTTTAGTAAGCCTGCCGGGGCTGTGGGTTGTTCGGAAGAGATACCGCGGTCCCGAACACAAAGGGCTAAGAAGGAACATGGGTAGTTATTAGTCAGTAGAAGTCTGACACTCCCTTCGGCTCCCCCAGGGCGGGAGGAGTCATTTGATGATTTACCATACTTCAAAAAAAGCTACTTTAGTAAAGCGACAATTTTAAAATTTTGCGGTTCACACGGCTACACATCCAGCTATACATTTCCAGTTTACGCTGATCTCGCAATGTACGGAAATCCTACACATTGCGAGACCAGCTTGTACTGGAAATGTAAAGCTGGATGTGTAGCCGTGTGTACCTTTTTTGTGCTCATTTTACAGTTTGGGGACAAAGTTAAATACTTTCACTGATGAAGTGTAAATTAACTTCAAAACGTGTCTGGTTTATTTTTGGCCGCATCAAAGAAACATATTCTACGGCAAATGGTACTATTTGACCGGTAGGAGGATTTACTAGGTACTATCAGTATGCTGTGCTGTAGTTAGTTACCTGCAGCACATAGCGCAGCAGCAGTGGCGGCGCGGGCGCGTGCGGCGGGGCGGCGGGTGCGCTCGGCGCCAATGCGGCGCCCGCCCACACGGCGCCACACAGTCGCAGGCCGCGCACTACTATGCCGTCTTGGGTACTCTCACCTACATGGAAATTAATAACACAAGTGAATCTGATTTAAATGAAGAATTAAAATGAGATTGTGTGTACCTTTAGGTACACCTCTGCCTAAAACTTCAGGGATTATAGGTGTGATGTGTGTAGCATACCTTCCTGCCAGGTCCACTTGACGGCCAGCGTGAGCGCGTGCACTGGGCAGGCGAGACGTGCAGCAGTGCGCACGCGCAACGCCCACACAACGCGCGCCGGCCGCACGAACGAGCGCAGATCCACTTCTGCACAAATTGTTTCATTTTATTTAAAACAATCGTGTGAAATCGTTTTGTCGTGCATCCGCGTCCAGACAGTACAATAAGATAGCTCGGATCCCCGTTATACTGATGTCCCGGCATGGGGCGATGCCCCATACCCCGGGCCCATAGGTACCGGGTTATGGGTTTTTTTGGTGTTTCTCTTCTCCCAATCCGACCCCACCCCACCCCTCCACATTCACACCCAACACTTTCTTTACGACATTTTCCTCATTCCTCCGCATCGCATGTCTAAACAACGATAACCGATTACCACACAACTTATCAGTCACTGGCGCCGCTTACCGACTTCCTCTTATGTACTCATTTACCGTCTGTCTGCACCATTCAAGATTTCGTATGGAGACTAATGAACAAGAAACACCAAAATGACTCTTTTAAAATATTTTCTAGGTAGGTATACCTGTGGGCATATAGTCCGGTAGTTGATTAGTGTCAAGTCTGGCCAGAGCTGCGCGCGCGCGCATACCGAACTCGCGCACATACGCGTCCACTGCGTCCGGACCACACCACAGCATCTGCCACTCTTCGGTTACCTACACAAACATAGGGAAACTTACGGTTTGTAGTGTGACGCTAATGTAGTATAGGTATGGTTACAGCTTGCTAATAGAAGAATAGAATGAAAGTATAGCAAACAAACATTAATTCAAAAGGCGCATTTTTAATAAAAATATTTTTTATTTGCGTATTGTTGCGTGTTCTCATTACAAGTCGGACTTATAGTACCTACGGACTAAGGAGCTAAAAACCGAGGGATCTAGGAACTAGTTCGCACACAGTTCGTCTATAGAAGCGGCTGTCAGTTCGTTCGTGAATGACTCAAAGACCAATCATTACACCAGAACGAAAATTAAGATTGTGGGATAGACTTATAGGCGCGAATTCGCGCGTTGCGACTTGCGAGGTATCAAGCTAGTGTTATAAAACTGGCGCTCACTTGAAGCATACGAATATCGTGGTCATTTGTGGTACCCAGTAACTGTGAAGTAGAGGTCCGATAGGCAGTCGCTGCATGCGAAATACCACAGTATTCAGCTGCATGCGGCTTTCTGCAACCGGCTTCCAGTGTTACCTGGAAGCTGAACACCAACAGAGAAAGGCTAGGTAGATGACTCACATGTAGCGCAGCGCGTTCCCGGCCGCGTGCCATCAGCGCGAGGTCGGCGTGCAACTGTCGCGCCGCTCGCGCTACGTCGCACGCCTCGCCCGCGCACACGCAGCGCCACCACCCACCCGCGCCCTCAGGCTCATTCTGCACAAACGAAACACATATTACAAAATAAATCAAAGTATGCAAAGCATAAATAAGTTTAGGCTAGACCCAGAGACTCGACAACAAGTTCCAAGTAAACAACCCGCACTGAGCCTACGTGCTACTCGTAGATTACAGCCTATTCCTTTTCAATTATCATAGGCAAGAGGCCTGCGTCCCAGCAGTGATGATATTACAGGCTGATTATGATATTGCAAATTATCAGTTGAATGATTTAAAATTATCTACTTATTTCATTCTTAACGGATTGATCGGAAAAGGCAAATGTTAACGATAACTCATTGGAAAGCCCAGGAGTGCAGTAATTTTTTGACTAAAAATTTTGTTGTGTATGCTAATAATCGTTTTGAAAAGCATTCAAAACAATTATTAACGAAAAGAGTATATTAATACTAGTAAGGTATACAAATAATGGCTACGCTGTGGGTTTGGGTAGGTTCTAATTTAGTTTCTAGTTTCTATAATAAACAATTTCATTTCTAATTATAAACTTACATAAATTAAAACTCAAAACATCTTCAAGTAAGTACTTAACAAACGCTTATTGACACTGATTATTTGCAAAAACCATAACAGTGAAGTGCACTTACCGTTTCAATTTGATAATCTCCCTTTATGAACGGACTCCCCGACATAAGTTTCTTCCAAAGAGACAGAAGCGATTTCAGTGGCGTCACATTATTGCTCTTGTTGATCACGGTAACAGTCGAATTTAATTCTGAAATAAAAACAATGTTGACCGTAGAAACTACTAGAGCACTTGTGATTAAAAGGGAGAGAGAAAAATCTAAAAAAAAAGAATGGCTGCATTGTGCGAGGAAAAATATGATGTAAAAAGAAGTAAATTACAGCGTGAGGGACTGAAGGTTGACGACGTGAGTGTACGAGTCATGCATCGCACATGGCACGCGCGCATTGCACGCGAATCAGTACTTTTCCGTCACCTTGCACCAATTATAGTGTAAAGCGACAGTACACAATCAGCGTTCATACTCAGCTGTACTCATTCACGCATTTTTCATATAGCATCATCAAAAAAGTCATCTTTGACTATCCGTGACTTTCATTCAAGCTAACAATCAAAGTGTGTGCGATCCATTCAGCAGCGCGTACAGTGAGATAGCAGAAAAAAGTGTAGTGCAGACTCCCAAGTAAAATAAGTAAATGGTAGGAAGATGATGATACTTCCGTTTATTCTGGGAATACCTTTGAGTCTAGTTATAATATCGTTGGCAGCATTCTTTTCCCAAGCCACGCGGCAGTTGGCAGGCAGGGCCAGGAGTTGTGGCGAGTCGATGTCAGGCAACTTGTCGAAGGCTACCGTGTATTCCTGTAGACAAACCTTTATGTTTATACTGTGTAAACTTGGAGTTTTTTTTATTTTTTTTTTTATTTGCAATGGGCTTGCTCTTGACCTCAATCTTACCCTAAGGGCAAAGATGAGGTCGATGATGGAACGAGCTAACCCAGAAGAAGCCTATTTACTCGCGACTTAAATAGATTAGGGTTATATGAACTCGGGAAAACCGACGCAGGCAGGGAGTTCCACTCCTTGGCTGTGCGCATAATAAAGGACTAAAGAACATAGAAGATGACCCGTAACTAAGAAAAAACAGCAGCACATAGGAACGTGGCGAAAATTCATTGAAATCATGCGTCTGATGACATGAAACAGAGGTAGAAATACATATTTAAACGTGTTTTGTTAGTGATTGTTTCGCGTACGGAACTCACAGTTCTCTCGAGTTCGAACCCTAGAAACACACCTCTGAATTTACGGATGCTTGAGGTGATATTATACAATGCTATGTGCATTGTATAATATCACTTGCTCCTGTGAAAGAAAACGTCGAAAGATATTTCTCGACGGCATGTTAAGCCAAATCAGAGAGCCAATGACGTTAAAGAAAGAACGTACCCGCAGTGACGTGGAGAGCGGCAGCGGTATAGTGAGCGGCACAGGCTTCCACGTGCGCGACATGGCCGCGTCGCCGAGGTAGCGCCGCTGCAGCGCGCCGAGCACTCGCGCGTCGGGCGCGGCGCACAGACGCGCGGCGTACAGCGCACACACCGCGCGCCCGCCCGCGCCGCCACGTACTGCGCGCGCACCCGCCATGGCCTCGCCCCACTCCCACGCGTACCATTGCGACCAGCCTGACGAAACGTTTTTACGTCACAACAAACATGAACATTTCATTTTTATAATGATTCAAGTTTAATAATACAACTATTATTTATTTATTTATTTAGTACTTGGAAGACTTACAGCTAATAAAAACAAACAAAAAGAAGAAACCATAGTCACCAGAAAGCCAATTACAAGTCCTCACGTATAGATTTATTATAAAAATGGAGGAGAAATCAGGTAACATACATAAAAAAAAAAAAATACATACACACGAACATAGAACCTCCTCCTTTTTTGAAGTCGGTTAAAAATGAATTTTGATGTGAGCACAAAACAAAAACGCCTTATTTACATTATACACGTAAACCTTCCGGAATTAATCTATAAAAGCGAAAGGTCACTCGATCACGTATAAAGCTGAAATTTGGCAGGGACGTAGTTTATAGTTAGTAGACGTCCGCCAAAAACGAATTATGCAACAGGGCCGGATTAAGGAGGTCTAAGGGCTCTCGCAAGTTTGTATGAAAATCCTTAATTTTTCTTTTTCTTGTCAAACCCACATTACCACACGTTAATCAGGTCGTCAGTTCTCTTTTATAGTCATCACACATATTATCAGATGTTGATCACGTCGTCAATTTTCCCACATAACATAACATCACGCTTGTAATCCCCGTAGGGTTTCACAGAAGCGTACCTAATCGAACATCCACATTTTGCCCGTAGTAGTAAGTCCCATGTAATAGGGGGCGAGCCTATTTAATTGCTATTGAGAAGTTCCTGATGGAATAACTTAATAACACTTTGCCAGACCCGGGAATCGAACCCTTATGCTCAGTAGTTGCGCTTGTTGCTCAGTTGTCGGCAGTCACTCACATAAACATAAAAGTTTTCACACGACGAAGTCACGGGCAACAGCTAGTTATATTTAAATGAAGTTTACTGTAATGAGTATGATTTACCAGTGACGCGACTATGCGTCATTGATAAAACATAGTGGTGTGATTGCACTTAGGCAAGATGACTAACCTTGTGGTATGTACGCTCGTCGCTCCTGAACCAAGGCGTGGAATAGCGCCAGCGCGGCGTGAAGACGCACGATGTTAGCGTCTGCGGTGTAAGCGCCCCACGCGTACAGAGTGCCCATCACGTTGTTCTTCACGCCCTCCGGTGCCTAAAGACAAATATGGCCACAATTAATATTTTCATATAAATATGATAATCATCATCATCATTTCAGCCAAAACACGTCCCTGCTAGACATAGGTCTCCCCCAAGTGTCTCCACATTGACCGGTTCCCTGCCTGTCGCATCCAGCGGATTCCTGCAACCTTCACCAGGTCATCGGTCCACCTAGTGGGGGTAACGTCTTCCGGTTCGCGGTCGCCGCGCCACTCCAGAACATTTCGGCGACGAAAATGGCCTTTTGGGATACGATAACACAACAAACAATCTATTTAAGTTTTTCATTTAAAAGTAACAAAGTATAGATAAACCCTAGTCCTCAGCTAATAAAATTTCTACGCAATTAACCGATTTGTTGTTGAATACCAAAAGACAAAACTTTTCCAAGACTTACCTCAAGTATGACATTAACGCAGGCATTCGATATAAGCGCAGGAATTTCACGGTCCTCAGAAAGTATCCATAGTCTGAACTCCTCATGGAATTGATCAGCCTGTAAATTATTGTTATTTAGATGAAAGGGTCAGATAAATAAAAGCTAGTAGTAGTAAAACAATAATATTTTTTTAACGGTTTTTGATATCGTTGGTTTTGTGCAGTTAGCTCTTACAAGGTCTGCCGTGGCGCCTTCTGGCTGTCAGGACGCCACATTGTGATTATTTTGGATCTCTTGACAAAAATCAATGACTAGTGACCATTGGCCGTGGATCGAAAGAACTGGAAGTCCTCGTAGAGGGCTAAGAGAACAGTAACAGTTTAGATTATTATACCCAACACGTTTGTAGAATTTTGCTAGCTATTTAAATCCGACCTCGTATACCCCGAAGGGCGGGAGTTTGGTGGAGTGCCTCTTGTAAACTTTGACGTTCAAAAAGTGCTGTATAATAGTATATAATATAATAGTGTATAATAGTATATACAGGGTGTTTGGAAGGGAGCTGTACATACGCCTAGGGTAGAAACTAGGGATAGTCTGCTACCTACCCCCGCCCATTATATTGACCTTGGCCTCAAGGTTTTTTTTAATTTATTTTTATTTTTTATCTGACTTTTTTATGATTTTTTGACTAAAACTACCTGTAGCTCAAAATCTATCCATGGGACCGGTCGGCTAATGGTCTTGTTTTAATCGTTAGAGTCTTAGGGTCCTGCAAAAAATTATTTCTGGAAATTACATTTGTCTTACAAATGTCGACTCGTGGTGGTAAAAGTGCCCTAGTTGCGGAAATTAATTAATAACTTTAAAACTAAAAGTGTTAAATACACTTTTAGCATATCGTTAGAAAGGGCATGGACTGAGGATGTTTTAAAAAAATCAGAAGAACTCCAACCCTGTTAGTTTTTTTTAAACCCCATAGAAAGTTGCCATTAAAATTATTTCTTTACCTTACTATGGTACTTCAGGCCCCATAACTTTTCTTCTCCACAATTTTCTGGTGTAAAATAATTTTTTGCAGGACCCTAAGACTCTAACGATTAAAACAAGACCATTAGCCGACCGGTCCCATGGATAGATTTTGAGCTACAGGTAGTTTTAGTCAAAAAATCACAAAAAAGTCAAATAAAAAATAAAAATAAATTTAAAAAAAACCTTGAGGCCAAGGTCAATATAATGGGCGGGGGTAGGTAGCAGACTATCCCTAGTTTCTACCCTAGGCGTATGTACAGCTCCCTTCCAAACACCCTGTATAATAGTCTAATTTGAATAAATGATTCTTATTTTATAAATTGTCTCCAAATGATTATATTATTTCTCGTGAATTATAAGCGGTAATTCCAATAACAAACATACCGGTGACTCCAGGAATGTTGCGATGAATGCCTGCAGCTCGTTGGTGAAGGGCGAAGCGCCCACTACGATCGCTAGCCAGTTTCCACTGCGACATGCATCCAGTGCTGTCTCCCATGCTGGTCTCCCTTCTTCTATTCCCACCTGATATATTGAGACGAGTTAAGATATTTTATTTCAGTGTGTCTGGAGTTTGCGTGTAATCTATACTTTTAGTACCAGTAGTAGTTTTAGTTTTAGACCGTGATCCACGCGAAAACTCAATGACTGGCACGCACGTTACGATTATCGACACAGTTTCTTCCGATTTCGATTTATCTAACCAAAATGTCATACTGCTCCGTTCAACTGTACAGTTTTATATAATCGGACAAACTGTACAGTTTTTCTCATACACTCATGTGGATTTATCGATGCAGTTTGAACTGTACGTCTGATCTATCGTAACGATTTTTCGTAACGTGTGTCGCAGCCTTAACACTGTGCACTCGTTCTAGGGCCTCTAACACTGTGCACTCGTTCTAGGACCTCTTGTATCACAGTAAAGTGCAGTATGGTACTTGAGCTGCTTGAATGACATTGGTAAGAAAAAACAAATAACAGACTACTTTTTTTATTTTTATGGGGGGGTGTGAAATCATCAAATAACCCCTCCCGCTCTTGGACAGAGCGGAAGGGAGTGTCAGACTTCTACCGACTAAAAACCACCCATGTTCCTTTTTAGCCCTTGTGCCGAGGCCGCGGTATCTCTGTCGAACAACCCGCAGCCCCGACGGGATGACAGACTACTTCACGATAGCTACGTGCCAAAAAAATAATGCGTCATTCTAGAATAACGCAAAGGTGCAACACACCGTCTTGTCCTTTGTCAATGAAATTGAAATGCTTGTAGGAAAGATTAGTTACATGTGTGAGTGGTCGGTTGGCGGCGGCGGCAGCGAGTGCGTCGTGCGCGTGCGCAGCCAACAGCAGCACGGGCCGCGCCACGCGCCGCGCCCGCACCGCGCACGCCACGCCACGCGACACGCGGTCTCCGCCTTGCAATACACCCGCACCTACACCCGAACACACATTTTTTTTTATTACTAGCTTTTGCCCGCAACTTCGCCAGACATAGATAATATTCTGAAATGTGTAACTTTGACACAATTTTTTTTGGAAACTGTGAAATTTTGGGAATGTTAATTATGCTCAGATACGCCATTTGCGTAGTGAGTCGACTTTAGACCGATATGGACTGAAAACTCTCATTGCGCCATTTCACTTATCCGTTTTTATTTTACAAGACTAATAAAATAAGTTAAAAATTTCAAGATTACCCAATAGTTGGTCAACGAAAGCCACAATAGCTCGGTAGGCGCTATCTGGCCGAGTGACTGCCACTGCCACCACAGTCTCAAAAGAGCTCAGTTTTAGTCTGCTTATTGTATTGATATCCCCTGATTGGAGGAATCCCTTCCAAACATCTTCGTTTTGCAAAGAAAGTCTATTGTAAAGATCTTCATTGACCACCTGTAATTAATTAACCAGATATTTTTTTACTGTTCCTAAAGTATTTTTAATGAACTCAAATTCTTCATCCTTCAATCCTTTAATAAAAACAAAGTTTATGAAACTGACCTTGAGTTTAGCAATTATCTTGATGCAGTCCTGTGGTATCCAGGAGTGTTTACTTCTGATTTCATTATCGTTACCAGCATCTTCTAGGTCGTGACTACCTATAAATACTTCCCATAGCTGGAAAAAAGACAAGATTAGAAAAAATATAAATAGTAAAATACAATATAAATGGTATAAAAGTACCTTTTACGAAGCCGAAAGCCACTTGCTCTCCCCATCACTGCGATCATTTTTTGTTCTAGACCATACCAGGGAACCCCCTAGTTACGGAGATATTGGGGGTCAAAGTTCCAAATTCTTCACAGCTGTTTTTTTTAATACAAGTTTTTCAGGTTATAACTTTACTTAAATTACCTCCATGACCCGTTACTATTACTATTCAAATCATCCACTAGCACAGGGGTCACCAAATGGCGGACCGCGGTCCGGATCCCGACCGCCGACCTATTTTATGCGGATCTTGTAAACAGTAATTTGTATTTCTGAGTACGTAAGTTAATACAATACAGGGTGTAAATCAAGCCCGACGGGGCTGCGGGTTGTTCGCAAGAGATACCGCGGCCTCGACATGAAGGGCATAGAAGGAACATGGGTGGTTTTTAGTCAGTAGAAGTCTGACACTCCCTTTCGCTTTGCCCAAGAGTGGGAGGGGATATTTGATGATTTTCCACCCACCATAAAAAAAAGGGTGTAAATCAACCCATCACAAAGCCGTCAACCAAGCATTCTGTACATCAAACTAAGTACCCCTATGCAAAAATTTTTGCTGGGAAACAACTTTTTTTTTTTTGGGTCAAAAATCACATTTTACGGTAAAACTTAATGTAGCACTGTTATAACATTGTGCTAGCTTTGAATAGTAAACGGGTCATGGAGGTTATTTAAGTAAAGTTATAACTTGAAAAACTAGTATTTACAAAAACAGCTGTGAAAAATTTGGAAATTTGACCCCCAATATCTCCGTAACTAAGAGGTTCCCAGGTATGGTCTAGAACAAAAAAATGATCGAAGTGGTGGGGAGAACAAGTGCCCTTCGTTTGCGTTAAAGGTACTTTTACACCCTATAGGGTGTAAAATGGGTCGCGGAACGTGAGAGGGAGAGAACCTCTCGTCCCAGCCGCCGCGGGAGGCGCTCCGGGCGTCGGGGGCCACGTGATGGCTTCCGGTCACCGTAGACGCGGGCCTGTGGACGGTGAGTGATGGGTAAGCTCGCCGTCCGTCCGTCTTATGACGACGACAGGCCGTGTCGACGGCGCGTTCGTGTTCCACGCGCGCCTCAAAGAGATGTCAGCAACATCGATGGGGCCCGTAAGGTCCGACGCTCGTTGGGGCTGCGGGCTGTTCGCAAGAGATACCGCGGCCTCGATATGAAGGTCTAAGAAGGAACATGGGTGGTTTTTAGTCAGTAGAAGTCTGACACTCCCTTTCGCTCTGCCCAAGACCGGGAGGGGTTATTTGATGATTTTCCACCCATCATAAAAAAAAAAAGGGACTTACGTCATTTGGTATAATATCCTCATAAACTTGTTTTAGTAAATGCAAAACGACTACATATTTGTCCTTCTTGTGCAGACTCAACAAAACTCTCTCCACTATTTTTCTAGTCACACATTTAATGAGTTCGGCGTTGTTTAATTTTGTTTGTTCCTGGAACAAAATTAAAATAATTAAATTAATAATTTTTACATTTCTGGGACGTACATTTACAGATTCACGGCACAGGAAGAGCTTTGTACTCTACCACGGATAAAAAAAAAATTAGGACACACTTAGTAAAGGAAAAACTCTGTCAGCTTATACAGAATTGATATAGGGTGTTAAAGGGTCTTTGGCATTTTTATAGCTGGTAGAGATTTCAGGGGGGGAGGGGGGGGGGTCGGATCCACCTCCACCACTTAAAATTCGACGCTCTTGTTTTTGTACAAGTATCTCCATTCATTTGCCACTTGACTTTAGTCAGGGTTTTACTCACCGGCTGCCTCCTCACAGCATCAACGAACACATCGAGCACGGCATCAACAGGCAGCGCTATGAGTGGCCAGCGTGTGGCCAGCCCATTGGTGGCCAGGGCCAGCATGGCCGCACGTTGGGCCGCTGTCTCGTACATATGACACGCGGCCTGGCTCGCTTGCTCCACCTCTCTGGCGGCCGCTAATGCTTCCACTATGGTGTCGTTGGTGGCTCTCGTTTTGCTTAAAGATGCGAGTACACCCGCGTCTTTTAGTATGTCGCCTTTGTTTGATAACTCACGGAGGAGGTTTTCCTGTTACATAAAACAAAAAATGCGTCTTTATTTGATGCAGAAGTAGAATAGGTAAATATGTAAGTTTCATTACACAATTATGCAAATATCATGCGACACAAATTTAATAGTTTCTCTGTTAATAAGTAATAAGCCAGTTAGTATTACTTATTAGTTTATTATTCATTTATTTCGGACAGAATCCATGTTAGTGTTAGTAAAATAGTACATTATGGTATAAGTGTGTAACGTTGGTGATTACCGCTGAGGCGCCATTGAGACCCGAGCTGTTAGGTGAGGGTCTTAAGAGAGCCGAGGACGGTAATCATCAATACACACGTGTATCATACGACGTTTTTCAACACACTTGTGAAGAAAATAACACAAAAAAATTAATTATCAACCGTTAAAATGATTCAGTCAGTGGCGGAAAAAATTATTCAGTTTTCCTGCGCGCGCATCTAACAATGGCGATCGGCCATAGACTAAAAGAATGAGGTTTATTTTTTTTTGCTTTTTGCGGATAGCGTTGCAGCCACATACAAAATGGGGAATTAAAAGTTTTTTTTATAACAGAGAAAACAAAGGTTTTATTTATTAAAAACGTATATACAAGTTTAATTTTTTATTTAAATTCGAAGTTGCATGGAATGAGCAAGGAATAGGTACATTTATTTATTTGTAGTATTGAACACAATCTTTTTAGTATCGAAACTTTTTTAAGAACAAAGCAACTCAACCAAAACAATTAAAAAAAAAAACCTATAACTCACTTGTAAATAATGGCAATGAAAAATTCACAGTTTGATTACAGGTGTCATTATATGCCTAATTGCGGTGAAATTAGAGCCACTTTATGAGCAAGTGTGTTGAAAACAATCTAACCAGTGAGCCTGTAGGGGACTGTAGTGGCTCGGTGCAATCATTTGCAAAATGTTGTTGGTGCTATCGCGCAGTCTTTGACAAACTGACTTCACGTTCTTACGCATTATAGTGTGGTAGTAGTAGTTCATATCTAGTGCATACAATTATTGTAATATGTAATTTAAAAACCTGTAACTCATGTTGTTGCTTCTGTAGAGTAGCTTTTTTTAGTTTGATTTCTTTGGATTTTTCATCCACCTCTGGATTTTGCTGTTGCAAGGCGTAGTAGACTAGTTGGTCTAGAAAAGAGCAATAACTGTGTAAAGACCATGATAAGCGCCTTCGAAATATTGAATTTCTCAAATTGTGCAGAGCTGACCTAAAACAGTCGACTGTAAGCCGAATAAGTGAGTACTTATTTTTTTCGGGTTGACTTTATTGTTCGACAAATACTGCCAAATCGAAAGTTCCTGACTCAAACAAGTATGTAACATTTCTGATCTAATTATATGCAAACAATAGTGAACCATTGCACAATCGTAAAGTAATTCAGTTATTAATAACATCGTCCCACCTCTGTCAACAGCTACTGCAGTGGCATAGTAGAACAGGTACTACAGCACCATCTATGACGCAACTAAGGAATAAAAAAAAGATTGCTACACCGCGTTCTCCGAGAACTAAGGACATCTAGCACCAGACTCAACACTCGTCTGGTCGGAGGATCATCCCTTAACAATGGAGTTTTGAAGAACTTTAAAACCTGTTCGGCATACTCTTTTTTTTTGGTTCTAGTGAAATTATCAAGTGACTCCTCACGCTCTGGGCGGAGCGGAAGGGAGTGGTAGACGTCTACTGACTAAAGGCCACCCATGTTTCTTCTTAGCCCTTTTTTGTTCCGGAGCCGCGGTATCTTTTTCAGCATACTCCTAAACTAGCATGTGACATACCCGTGAGCGCATGTAAGGTAGGTGTGAAGTTGACAGGCGAGAGTCGTGCGGCGACGTGTGGCGGCAGCTTAGGCGCGGCGCGTGCTTGCAGCAACACACGCGCGCCGCCCGCACCGCTCCACCACGCGGGGTGCACGCCCTCCACGTCACTTATGACCAGCGTGCGGCCCAGCCTGCAGGATACAAACTCAACGCATTTATTTCAATTAGACCATTACAGGCACTTATGAAAGAAAAACGTGAAAAAAAGCGAAGCTACAGTCACAGTCACAAGGCAATAAGTAGTGAAGGTACTGTAGTTGCCCATTTCAAAGCGTAGATTTCCATTCTCTATGGAGAGGAATGAACAAGAGCAGCATCTAACAACCGGTAGCCAGCTTCCTACGTGTAAAGTGTGTAAACGACCATGGAACCGAAGCATTCGATGAAATGTGAAATTCACAAACCCGCCATGGACTCGCGTAATGAATTATGGCACACTCCCTGATAGCGAGGAGATCAGTGTTCAAGTAGTGTAATGGGAACTTTACAGGTCAGGTTGATTATATTTTTGTTATAAATCTACCGCTTACCTGACTGCATATTGTACGGTTGTCATCAACTTCTCACTGCGCTGTGACACGAAGTCGCACTGCGAGTCAGCGAGCGTGTTCTTTAGCCAAGTCAGACCCTCGCCGTCGGGGTCCACGATTAATGGCATGAACCCGCACTTCTGACTCTCCAAGAACTATCAAAAAAATAATATTTTTAGCATACATACGCGCTATTTTGTGAAATACGTATTTGACAAGCGTGGTCAGAGACATTAAACTATATGAGCCTTATTAGTGGCATGACTAGAAGGATTGTTTTCGTTTTGGTCAACTAATCGCAATACATTAAATAACAACGTTATTTTTATTTTGTTTCAAAGGGTGTGTAATTGTGAACTGTGGATTCTGACGGCCGGTCTTACCAAAGTAGTATTACCTAGTATTAACTGGGAGGTCAGATATAGGCAGTTGCTTCATGTAAATACTGGTATACAGCTGCATCCGGTTAGACTGGAAGCTAAGATGGATTCTAGGGACTAAAACCCTTACCTGATCGATCAAAACACCATTTTTGATAGCCGAAGTGTCTGATGGTAGCCCGTCAGCTTCCCATTTCAACTGCTTTTCAGTAGTGGATAGGAAGTTTATGATGGAAAATGATGTGTCTTCAAAACTAATAAGCGCACTCCATTTTGTTACGTAGGTCCTGTAAAGAAAGATCCACTTATATTGTACTAGCTGTTGCACGCGACTTGGTTCGCGTGGAAATTTTTATGTGCGTAAGAAAAAAAAAGTATCGTTTAAGCTATTCCAGACTATAATTAATTATCTGTGCCAATTTTCGTTCAGATCCGTTCAGCCGTTAAAATTTTCGAATTTATAATATTAGTAGGATTCTCGTCATAATGTTTTTTGTGACAAACTATTTAACTATTAAATAATGTTGTAGTAATACCTCGCTTGTGGTTCGGTAACATCTGGTAAGTAAACGATGTATGCTGCTGATAGCAGTGATCTCTGATTGAGTTGCGATATCTCTGTTGATATGTTTTCTAGCTGTAAAAAAGTTAACCATATTACATTAATACTTTTTTTTTTAAACATTGCCCCACACTAGGAATTTCTCCTGTATCGTGGGTGCGTTCACAAACATTTAAACTCATATACACAAATACCCAGACCCCGAACAACTATCTGTAGGTCATACAAATATTTGTACCGTGCGGGGATCGAACCCGCGACACGCAGCGCAGCAGTCCTCCAGTCTATATGTATGCACCATTCTTTGTATATTACAATTTGAGTTCAGGAAGTCTCTACTAAAGATAAAGATATATTCATTGCGTAACCGTGTATATTAAGTTCTCATTAGTTAACATTACATTTTTGGTTTGAACAGTCTACCCAAGTTGGATATGCAATAGTATTTTTAATATTTTTTTTTTTTTATCAGAAACGCGTTTTTTTTCACTATGTAGTTGTATAATTATTGCAAGGCCGAGATTCAAACTATTTATTTCTCTTTTGATTTAAATTCGCATAAATTTGCTAAACTACGGTAAAGTATTAAATTTGGTGCAACAAATGATATTTGAAACCGTCATACAAGTGCAAGATAGAGATGGGTACGTGTGTAAGTTAAACCGCTAAATGTTCCTTAAGGATATCCCTTACCGAATAGTGATGATAAATGGGCGTATGGCAGCGTAACATAGGCCAAGTTGCTGATTCGTTGTCTATCTTATAGCTAGTAATATTAACACTTTACCCAAGCACCCAGCATATGGGTGGAACAAAAAATCGTTTGTGTGCCACCAACCCGCCTCCAAGTCGTCGCTATACGTAGCTATAGAAGACTTGTGCTCACACGGCATACAAATAAAAATGGATAATTTGAACTTGGCAAGTACGATATGGCCTATGTCCAGCAGCGGACGTCTTTTGGCTGAAATGATGATGATGATGATGAGGAGCTCGTGGCTTAATAAGAACTGCCACTCGGGTCGATCTTTATTTAGGTAAAGCTGTGCTTGTCTAGGTCGGTCTGTGGATGGGTGACCACCCGACATACCGAGTTTCCTCCGTGCATCGGAAAGCACGTTAAGCAGCGCGCAGCGCGTTAGGCAGCCGGGACCATTTAGATCTTTGGCAGTCGTTACAGGTAGTCAGTGACCTGAAATTCTGACATCCAGTCTTACCAAAGAGTATCGTATTACCTAGTATTAACTGGGTTGTGGAGGTCAGATAGGCAGTCTCTTCGTGTAAAATACTGGTATTCAGCTGCATCCGGTTAGACTGGAAGCCGACCCCAACATAGTTGGGAAAAGGCTAGGCAGATGATGATGATGATGATGATGAAGTACGATATATCTTACGTCAGTTTCCCACGCAGTGTACTCATGCGCGAGCTGGTCGATCAAGTTAGTGGCCGCCGTAATAGTTTCATTGGCTTGCGTCAGCCTCAGTTCCAGTGCAGCGGCGTCACGTGTGTGTTGTCCTAGTTGCTCCTGTAAAGCTGCCACGCGCTCTTCTACTGTAGCCAGACCACTCGATAGTGCTGTCATCTGCTGCTCTGCGTCGGTTAAGTTCCTGGTAGTATGAGTGGGGGAGATGTAGCATTACACATATTGATTGGATATTTCGATGAATTATGATTGATGACGGCTCTGCACAATTCCAGCTAAGTCAAGCAGCCATGCCACCTAAATACGTATCTGTGTAAATGTGTAACATTCCTAAAATAGACTCTTCACTCTTGAGTCTAGTTTTTTCACTCTCGAGATATTGTTTTCAGACATAAGTAGTATGTCGTTGCTCAGTATGAGCATGATGAATAGGTACACTACGTATCTAGAGTATTTAATTAGATAAAAATAATACTGTATTGTTCAAAATAGCTTCGTAAATAACCCATATTCTTTTTTGTAAAACGTGAAAGATAATAAAACTGGCCAAGTGCGAGTTGGACTCGCACATGAAGGGTTCCGTACCAAAACGAAAAATTACGTTTGTTGTATGGGAGCCCCCCTTAAATATTTATTTTATTCTGTTTTTAGTATATTTTGTTGTTATAGCGGCAACAGAAATACAATTTACGAAAATTTCAACTGTCTAGCTTTCCCGGTTCTTGAGATACAGCCTGGTGACAGACAAACGGGCGGACAGAAGGACGGACAGACAGACAGTCTTAGTAATAGG
The DNA here is from genome assembly GCA_949774965.1 of Diarsia brunnea. Lineage (NCBI taxonomy): Eukaryota > Metazoa > Arthropoda > Insecta > Lepidoptera > Noctuidae > Diarsia > Diarsia brunnea. Next base: position 9,041,279 of record OX459005.1, on the reverse strand, counting down.
GTCCCGGTTTTGACCCATTAGGTTCGGAACCCTAAAAAGGGTTACTATGGGTAATCCTTAGGATATAGACATATACTATCGTGGATTTTTTTGTAGACCTTTTTAAGGTATACAATTCCGTAGTACATTCTTTTAATCTAACTCTTCTTCTTCGGGTTCAGAAAATACAAATCGCAGTTGATTGGATGAATGGTTGCACCTACTTGTGCAATTTGGCTTGGTGCGCCTGCAGCGGCTGCACGCGCTGCAGCGCCGCGGCGTAGTGCAGGTTGGCGCGCACCCACGCCGCCAGCGGCGCGCACGCCGCACTGGCGCGCCGGGCCGCGGCGGGCGAGAACGACCCGCCGCGCGACTCCAGCAGCTTCTGTACGCTTGCCAACGCCGCTGGAGTGATCTGACTTGCGTCCATGCATCTGGATAATAAGTGGATGTTGATTAGCGTATAGCAGTCAACTGTTGGCCGTACTTAAGCCTCTTACTAAAACTAACCTTTGAGAATTGTCACTCCACCAACTGAACCTAAAGGCTATTTCTTGACCGAATGCAAACAAATCAATAAAATTGTTGTAATGTCCAATCATCTTCCACAATGAGGTTGACTTCTTCTATATCTTTCAGAAAAACGAACAATTTGAATGTCATATTAACCTAATATCTTCTTTAACGCCTCGTTTAGACAGGAAGTTCTTCATAGAGTGCCACGAGGTGTCAGCGATGCCCATGAGACGCAGTACTCCTTCCAACACATCACGTACCACTTCTGGAGGAGCTCGCAGTGAACGGACCTTAAATACGACGAAAAACATACTTTTAACTATATTTGTTTATATAACTTAGCATTTTGTTTCATATAAAGATATATTAATATTTACTTATATGTACTTGTATAATATGTATGTCTACTTGTATAATATTATGTAGGTTAAGTTAGTTTAGGCACATAAACACTATCATGTACGTGCATTTCTTTTTAATTTCTCCTCTTGCAGGTCAACCCAGGCCTACCGGGATTGCAATTTTTTTTCGCAAGAGCCACTGCGGCCATGGAACGCAAAGGGCATTAAAAGGAACACCGAAGGGTTTAAGTCAGTAAGAGTCTGACACGTCCTTCTGCTCCTGGCATTTGTTTTAAATCACATAATCTGCGCTGCACGTCGTGTAAATATTATATGTTTATGGTCTACAGGTAGTTTCACAAACAGCTAGATCCAGAACGGAGAACCGTTCTGGATTCGCTCGCTAGCTGTTTGTGTATGTGAGTTTAAATGGTTGTAAACCCACCCTCGATACAGGAGAAATTCAGAGTGCGTTGCAACGTTTTATAAAAAAAGCTTCCTGCGCTGAACCTGACTTAGCAAATTCAACAGCTAGTTCAAGGTCTAACGGCATTTAATATTTTCACCGTCGGTATGGTAACGTTATTTGGTATACACCATGGGGTCTCAACTCGAACAAATTATAATTAGTCTTGAAAAAAAACAATAGATGGCAGCATAGGTAGCAGTAATGAAATTAACTATCACTAAAATGCGTTATACGGTAGATATCGGCCGAAATAAGATTAGCAAAAATCAAAAGTTCCTTGTTTAACGCTAATTTATCTATTTACACTCATTTATCAAGTTATTTCAACAAAAAAGACAAAGGAGGACTTTTACTTCAATTCGCACCCATAGTTTGATAAAGTTGTCAAAAGTCAGACATCTGTAAATCATTTTCTCGCAGCGGTATGCAATAGATGGCGTTTTACTCAATTTGTCACATACAATTATAACCACAATCGTAACTAATTTACGTTTAGTTGTTTCATTTTAATTAAATTTAAACAATAAAAAACATACATATTACTGTTTATAGAAATATAACAAATCTTATATCATTTCTAAGGTAAATAATTACATGTTTTTCTTATTTTACTGAACCCGGAACTACATAACACGAAACGTTCTACAAGTACATAGGTAGTTACTCTCTGTCAGTGTCAAATGTCAATTCTGTTTCCGTCACGTCCAATGAGTAAGGAATTAAATATATGTCTATGGTCACGTCTGACTCTCAAATCTCAATTGCAGTTGTTGACATATATTTTTTTTTTTTTTTTTATTTTATTCAAGTGGAACAGCAAACAGCTACAGTATATAAGTATAAAAAAAGAGATACACGAAACATGAACAATACCGTAGCCCACGACGCTGTTCACAGATTAACTGTGGAATATAAACTTACAAATAATAATTAAACGCTAGGATAAAAACAATAACTAATACATTACAAAATTGAAAACAAAACCTACTTGACTATCATGCTTATAATCTATAATTTTACATATTATACATAAATCAAAAGAGCTCCTTGAGTACAAGATCTTTGAACTTGCTAGGAGAACATGCAAAAATATCGATATGTTCAAAGGTCTCATTGTATGTATCTATCATTCTGCGAACAGGTGAGCGCAAACCAGTGTTAGAATGGCAAGTACGCGTAGAAAATAGTCTGCCAGCGCGCACCTTTCGCTTGTACACTGTCCTAGGGACAACATAGCATAACATATTGGTTAATTCAATACAGTTAAATTTATCACTGACAATACCGTAAAGATTCATGGCTTCCAAGTACTTACGTCTATTTTCAAGTGTTGTGAGTTTATATTTATTAAGTAGATCCTGATATGGCAAGTAGTATCCGAAGCATCTAAAATGCATAGCACGTAAGAATTTTTGTTGAACACTCTCAATCGCCTCAATGTATTTTTTATAATATGGACTCCAGACGGACACGGCATACTCCAGTTGGGAGCGTACGAGAGATTTATATAGATGAATAAATGAAGAGGGTTTCTTAAAATCTAATGTCGAGCGCATAACAAATCCATAAAGTTGGTACGCTTTATTGACTATTTTGCTGATGTGCAAGTCTAAGCAAAGCTTGGAGTCTAGGATAATGCCGAGATCACGGACAAAGTTCACTTTTGTTAGGGGAACATCGCACAAAGTGTATCTATGTGTTACAATATTTTTGTTCTTAGTAAAGTTTAGAAAATTACATTTAGGTAAACTGAGCTGCAACTTATTTCTACGACAATAGTCTGACAATCTATCCAAATCTTGTTGAAGCAGAAGGCAGTCATTTGCATCGCGTATTGTTCTGTATACCTTAAGGTCGTCGGCGTATAAAAGAAATTTGGTATTAAGAAAGCACCGGCTGATATCGTTAATATACAAGACAAACAAAAGGGGCCCAATAATAGAACCTTGTGGTACACCAGAGGTGACCTGCGCGATGCAAGATGAATGACCATTCACTACAACTTTCTGACTACGGTTAGTAATGTAGGAAGCAAACCACCTCAGTAAGTTTCCACGGATTCCATTAAACGCTAGTTTATTGAGTAATATTTCATGGTCTACCTTGTCGAAAGCCTTGCAGAAGTCTGTATACACAGCGTCCACCTGTACACGGCTGTCAATGTTATCAAATAGATAACTTGTGAACAGCAAGAGATTAGTGATAGTTGACCGTTGTTTGACAAATCCGTGCTGTTGTTGAACAATGATATTATGCAGAATAGGATAAATTTCATTATGCACCAACCTCTCAAAGAGCTTCGACAAAGCAGACAACATAGAAATAGGACGATAGTGTTCAACATTACGCCTCGAACCGCCTTTGTGGACTGGCACAATGAAGGCGTCCTTCCACTGTTTGGGCATCACACCTTCCGACATGCATTTATTGTAGATAATGAAGAGAGGCTTGCAAATAGAGTCTGCGGTGTTTTTTAAGAAATAAGGAGAAAGTCCGTCTGGTCCAGGTCCCTTCGAAGCATCTAGTGATTTTAGCTCTTTCAATATTTTGTCTTCACTAAAAGATATGTCGCAGATCGAAGCATCGTGTAGTGCATTCTCAGGCGGGGGCTTCCATTGTGGCAATGACGGTGAAGCAGGTTCGAAAACGGAGTAGAAAAAATTTGAAAACATATTGCAGACGGACATCGGATCATTAGATTCAGAGTTTTTATATTGAACCTTAGCTGGTATCCCAGGTTTCGCTTTCCGATTTGAAATATATGTCCAGAAATGCTTAGTGTTTTTGGACAAACTATCCTCTACAGACCTAATATAAGAGTTGAAACATTTTAGGCACGTGTCCTTGAATTGTGTTCGATATTTAGCAAATGTATTGTAATCCGAAATGTTATCGAATTTCTTCCACCTAATCCACGCCTTCTGTTTCTTATTCGAGATTGTTATAAGACTTCTTGAAAACCAAATAGGATAACAACCTGATCTGGCACGAGCCAAAGGAGCATCTTGCTTGATAATATTGTCTAACTCAGTATAGAAAGTAGTCAGTGCGTCCTCGGAGTTTTTAGAACTGAGCAGATCTAACCAATTCGTTGCTAGTAGGTTACAGTTAATGTTGTCAAAATTAGCTTTATGAAAATTATATTTGTGTAGGGGAGTCTTAGTCAAAGGAGAAATTTTAATATCCAAGCATGTCTCGCAGGTCAAAGCAGGGTGGTAAATGTCAATAGGTAGCAGAGTACTTGTGGATTGGGAAACTATACAGGGGCTGTTAGATATAACTAAGTCAAGTATTTTACCCTTACAATTCACTACATTGTTGAGTTGCGAAGCACCAAGAAGTGAAATGAGGTTATGTAAGTTAGCGGAAGTCACAGACGCCACGGTGTTAAGGGGTGCCACTCCGGAAGAATCCGTGATAGAGGAAACTGACCAATTGGCTTCTGGGAGATTGTAGTCACCCAAAATATAGAAGCTGTCAACAGTAGGATGACTCAGTACCTCTTGTAGCGTTTCGAAATGCACATTGTACACTAGCGAAGAAGTTTTAGGAGGTATATAAGCAGCACTAACAATGTGTCGTTTTTTGTTACAAGTGCTTTGCAATTCCACAATGATATGTTCGATATGGTTATGTGAAAGGTTGCTGTGCTGAGTTAGCGCAAGCTCAGAAGGCTTCAGAGAGCTCAAAATTGCAACCAGTTTTGCAACCATATTGTTTGCTCGTTGATTTTATCTTCTTCGAATGCGTTTTTGTTCTCATCTAACCGACCTGGCTTTGAATTACGGATTTTGGAAAGGAGTTGGTTTAAGGTTTAAGAACTTTATTATTCCTCATCAAGAATTAACAATAATTCACATACTGAGAAACTAAATTTAAATAATAATGTTTGAGCGTACGGAGATCTACGTTCAAATCAAACACTAAAATCAAATAACAGAAAGAAAATAAAAGTAAAAAACATGCACACAAAAGAAAATGTAACAATAATAACAAAATAAAATCTAAAACTAAATGTCTCGACGAGGAAAAAGAATATATGTAACTGGGTTCGAACTCGATAGCACAGCACTGGCAGTTGGCGTATTATGCCCCGAGACCAACTGGCTTCTTAAGGAATGTGACGAATATGTCGATCTGTTTCGCGAGAATCCACACTATATATCGCTTCATCAATTGCAGCCTGGCTTCCGGCCGGCTTCCACAATATTGTGTCTGATTGAGAAGCGATATATAGTGTGGATTGTATATATTTATCTATACTAATATTATAAAGCTGAAGAGTTTGTTTGTTTGTTTGTTTGAACGGGGTAAACTCAAGGACTACTGGTTGGAATTGAAAAACTCTTTTAGTGTAGGATAGTCCATTTATCGAGGAAGGCTTTAGGCTATATAACATCACGCTACAATCAATAGGAGCGGAGCATAAATGAAAAATGTTGCAAAAACGGGAAAAGATATTTTTTTTTGAGAGCTCCCGTTGCGTGCGCTGCGAAAACGGTTTAAGTTACGTAAATATCATGTAGGAAGGAATTGTTCCTCTTTAAAAGTTCTAAAACAAAGTCCGCGACAGCATATGTTTATCTTTTACGATTGACTCACTGTAACCATTTTTTTTATATTAACATGTTAGGTTAAAAATAATTATATTTTGCGAAGCTTATTTAACCCATGGTATTAATCTATATCTAAATAAATGTGTTTGCTAGCACGGAAATTTAATATAGAATATTTGTGCCCTTTACTCTATACAGTTTAAACAAATATCTTAGAAGATATCGCAATGTAAAAATATACGGGCGACAAAATAATTAGCGCGTGGCAGTCATTCGGTCCGGTGCGGTAGGTACGTGGGGATCAAAATCCCCAGGCCTCTGGGGGCTCCGGAGAAATTCAAATTCAAAATATTTACTGCACCATAACGTTTACAAGTACAAGGTGTTACTGTATATTAAACAGTAAGAGATACCTATAGTAATTGTTACTTTAATAATATAATCGAAGTCAATCTAAACTAATAGGTATTTTATAGAGGAAAGGTAAGATTTTTTGTTTGTTACGAGTACCATATAGCTCAATTTAATAAGTTGGGTAGTCGATTTATCTAGAAAGGTTATAAGCTATATTATGTGTTGCAGACGAAGTTGCGTGGGTCAGCTAGTTCTATAATAATATATTTTCAGATATAATACCATACCTTCCATAAACATCAGAATATCACTTAAAGATCAAACAGTTTAATAAATTATGTACCTATTAAAAAATTGTTTTCGCCGTGAAAAAAGTTCAGGACGAAACTTCCAGACAAACTGCGTTAGTAATCACGATTCACGCCTGTGTTTGCGCCATCATCCATAAATAAGGTCAACTCAAAAACTCATACTGTATATCATCATCTGCCCAGTCTTTTCCCAACTATGTTGGGGTCGGCTTCCAGTTTAACCGGATGCAGCTGAATACCAGTATTTTACATAGAGTGATTGCTTATCAGGGAGTTTAAAATGGCCGCTTTAGCAGAATCATAATTAAATTTGAATCACGTTAAAAATTTAAAATTCTTAAAATGGATTTTATGGTTATGATTATAAAGTCTATTTTAATTAATTTTTAATTTTTTTTAATTGCCCGCTGACCTCCACAACCTAGTTATTACTGGGTAATACGATACCACTTGGTAAGACTGGTTGCCTGACTTTTTGGGCCACTGACTACCTGTAACGACTGCCAAACTCATATTGTATAGGATCAAATTTAATTAGGTAGTAAGCGAAATTTTATCACGTGTTTCGAAACGATATCAAAAACATAAATGAAACAAAACCAAAACATTTTTTTCGGAAGCTGTCACGGTTAGAAAAAATCTAAGTAAAATCAAAATAAAAAACCACAAAAGCAGCCGATATAAACGCGGACGCAACCAGGCCACGCGACGCTCGCTGACCGATTGCAGGCATTGACCTCGACGCTTGCGGTGTTATTATTTATTATTTTGGCGCGTTTCGATCAGCTGATTTTGAGACGCTCTAGTACATCATCTATTCTGTGCTATTCGTTTTGATAAGTATTTAGGCAGTTAATTGAAATATTAAAATAATTATTTTAAAAAAATCGTGTTTTATATATTTATGTAGGTACTCCTACTTTCTATTCCATCTTACATCGTCATATTCCTAGTACTTACCTACCTGATTCATTTCATGTCCTTGAGGGTAGCCCGCGAAATTCAAATTGTCTTACGTGTTTTGCAATTTGCAGGCCAGTGGTAGGTTGTATGATGAAGTTAAAATTATCGTTCGCGACTGTAAAACGTACTTACTATGTCTTACAGTCGCGAACGATATTTTCATCAACATACAACCTAGCACTGGCCTACAAAATCCAAAAACCGTAAGAAATTTGAATGTTCATGAACTTGGAGGATTGTATGTATGATTCTGATGATTATAATCTGTAACTATGACGGCACTGTTGGCGCAGTGGCTCAAACAATGGACTGCTGCGCTGCGTGTCGCGGGTTCGATCCCCGCACGGAACAAATATTGTATGACCTACAGATAGTTGTTTCGGGTCTGGGTATTTGTGTATGTGAATGTTTGTGAACGCACCCACGATACAGGGGAAATTCCTAGTGTGGGGCAACGTTTTTTAAAAAAAAAAAAAAAAAACTACATACGTCTTACAGTCTCGAACGATATTTTCATCAACACACAACCTAGCACTGGCCAGCATTGAAATACTCAAGCATTCACCGCAGCGTGAATATTGCTAACTCACTCATACAAAGGAAATGTTCCGCCAACTCGAGACTTATGTTGTATTGTTATTATTACATTTTGTACTCGTTCTTGAACGCGCGGCGATGCGCGATGCATGTTGAGAATCTATATAAAAACAGCGCCATCCAGTAAATGCAATGCCACTTAGTATCGAAACAATCTAGTATCGAGGTGATCTCCTAGATGGCGTTGTAAAACTGCAGTCTGTGGCCATTAGTGAGACGCTAGTGCTGCCATCTGTTGAAATAATGTAGGAAACAATATAGCCCGAGCAATAGCCTGACTTAGGGAGGTGTCATTTCTTTGTATGGGATTGGGTATCTGTACGAAGTATTATAATATCTGTGGTATACACGCAGAAATATTTATAATTCTAGTACTATGACAAAATTGCGAGTGATGTCAAACTAGTGTTTCTGTGTAATCTTAAAAGTAAATGCAAGTTAGCTGGCTGTACACTTAATAACTGGTTTGACCGTACAAACTTACGCAAAATACTTACTTCACTTAGAGACTCGGGTCGTATATCTCCGACAGCCGAACGAGCGGCCGCTATAATGGGTTCCACAGCAGCTAACTCAGCTTCTATTTCTTTTTTCCTGAAATAAAATAAAGATCAAATGTGATGCATTTCGCCAGTTATGTTTAATTCCCATGTACTAGGGGGAGAGTCATACAGACTCCGTGGCTGCTACTGAGAAATCCCTGAAGAAAAAAAAACTTGAGAGGTGTCAAGGAACACCCGGATGGAACGAAGTTATTGTTATTATTTTTTATTATGAAAAAAAAAAAAAAAAAGAAATGTAGAAATGAAAATATCTGGCTTGCTTTCTATAAGAGAGAGAGAGACAGACAAAGAAACATGCGACGCCGCACAGCTTACAATAGCTTACTATAGCAAAAAGTGTCGTGACAACTTTTCGTAAGAATTTTTTCCGTCTAGCCCCCTTTCACAACGCGCGATAAGGAACTTCGTTCCAAAACCCAATAACATTTCGCTCGACCCGGGAATCGGACCTTTAAGCCCACTATGCCAACGACGCAGGTATACAAGGTTTACTGGAAACTGGAGACATTAGTATATTGTGATATTGCTTTAAACTATTTTGTGGATACTATGAAATGTTTTGCGACTACGAAAGAAGTGAAGTCTGAACACGGCTGTTGTATTTTTCCTTATGCAGGGTTTTGCGCGACTTCATATGGTGCCTAGCTCTAATATGATGTTGCAATCGTCGCTACGCTAGAAAAGAGGAAGTACTCACTTTATCTGCAGCTTCTCATTCTCAATTTCAATATTTGTCTTCAAGGTTTGCATCTCGTCCTTGTGGTCGGTGTTAGCACGTACAGTGGCAGAGATCTGCTGCAGCGCATGCGCGGCCGCGGCTTGTTTCTCTCGTAGCGCTATCTCCTGCTGACCCGCTTCTGCTTGCAGGCGTGATACATCGCTGCGAGCGCGCCGTAAAGCTTCTACGCCAGCCTAGATAAATAGATATTGGTTTCGTTAGATCCATGCGTGTATGTTTATAACAAATACCACATTTGGAAACAACGCATAGCTTTAACCACTGGTTGTCGAAGCTTTTCGGATAAATTACACTAGCACAGTTACTATTACATGTTATGAAAGTTTGTACTTAATTTTTAACCGACTTCAAAAAAGGAGGAGGTTATATGTTCGTGTGTTTGTATTTTTTTTTATTTTTTATGTATGTTACCTGATTTCTCCTCCATTTGTGAACCGATTCTCAAAATTCTTTTTTTATTTGAAAGAGTATACTTCTGAGGTGGTCCCATTTAAATTTGGTGAAGATCTGATCCTGATCTTCGGAGATATACAATAGAACTCTTCAAAAATAGACGGCAAATCTGTCGTGTTTGCTGCAATCGCTTGGATGTTTATTGTTTATACAACATCATGACGTAACATCACGCCTGTATGATCTGAGGGGGTACGCAGATGTGTACAACCAGATTTGGACAGTAAGATATTATGTAATGTTCCATTTATTGGGGATAAATAAAACCTATTATTTGTTTGGTAACAACTAAAAATGGAAAAATAAAAAACTTTTTGGCAAAAAATAAAACCGACTTTAAAAACACCAAAAAGTGAAAAATAAACTTCTGAAGAAAAATCAGCTTCTGAAGTCGGTGGCAAAAAAACGAAATCAAACAAACAAATGTCACCGACTTCAGAAGCTGATTTTTCTTCAGAAGTTTATTTTTCACTTTTTGGTGTTTTTGAAGTCGGTTTTATTTTTTGCCAAAAAGTTTTTTATTGTCAATGATAAATCCAATTGGGCTTATATATCGGAATATAAAATCCAATCGGGCCTTTATTATAAATGAGCAATATTTGTAAACGAAAGGGGTTTGAACTTTTTTGTATGGAAGCTGACATATCGACCCACCGCCATTTTTTTTTTTTATAAATTACGGCCCACGATGAAATTGGTATGTATGAACTATGAGTAGAGGACACCTGGACGTACAAAAAATGTCATGTAACATGACATTTTTTGGTGGTTCGAGAGGTTCATACCCTAAAGTGTCACGTTATTGAGATATTTGAAGGTAAAGATCGACACATGAGTACAATGACCACATAAAAAATAGACCTTTTACGTGTCTATAGGCGTTGATTATTATTATTACTGTTTATTGAAAGATAGTAGGTACATTACATACTACTAGGAGCACGAGAAAACTATTCTTTGACATAACATAGCGTTTCATTGCGATGCGAAGCGATTTTCTCGTGCGCATAATAATAATCAATATGGGAACTATTATTTGGATATAATTTAGCGCCTATACACGTAATAAGTCTATTTTATTTAATGATAGCGTTGTACTCATTTGTCAATCTTTTCCTTCAAATATCTCGGTAACGTGACACTTTGGGGTACCGTGTTACTGGACATTTTTTGTTCTTTAAATGTCCTCTATCTATTAATACCACTTTCATCGTGGGCCGCGATTTCGAAAAAAAAATCAAAATGGTGGGCAGGTTGATATGCCACATCGGTTCGATCCCCTTTATTCATCGGTTAATAAAAATAATAAATATTTGTTTCCTACAAAAGTGCACACGGTCAAAATGTAGTCTCATATCCAGAAAAAATCGTTTTCTATATTTACACCAAATTGAAATGTAAGCAACTATTTCACCGCGTGTTCGTATTTTCAAAGGAATATCTTCAAGTGATGTGCCTCGGTAATGAACGTCTAATGTTTGTCGGGGCGCATAACTTTAAAGGTAAACTTAGATAGTAAAGGAAAACGTTATAAATGACCACATCTTACCGACAGCATAGTTTGTCTCTGAACAAGTGCCGCTTTCTTCCTGTTAATGATATTGTAGTACGTCTTGACAAAGTTGACGTATCGGCAGGGCGCGCGTTTCCATTCCACGTCGTTACTCTTGTGAATGTTCACGAACCCGTCAACTGGTAATGCGTCCAGTTGCTCTTTTGATGTGTCCACTGCGTTTTCTTTCAGCAACCTAGAACGGAAAGGTTTGTTTTCTCTTGGCAAGGGCTGAATTTGGCCATGAATACACTACTGAGACCGAAGCCAAATATAAAAAGTTATTTCAGTGGAAAAAATATTGTGTGACATTATCTAAGAAAGAATTTGTTATAAGACCAAATTATGCCAAACTTCCAGTGTTTTTCTGATTTACATATTCACACTTATTAGACTATACAGCCAATCGTGAGTTTTACTGTACCTTTTTTTTTTAAGGGTGGGAAATCATCAAATAACCCCTCTCGTTCTTGGGCAGAGTGGAAGGGAGACTTCTACTGACTAAAAACCACCCATGTTGCTTCTTAGCCCTTGTGACGAGGTCGCGGTATCTCTTTCGAACAACCCGCAGCCCCGACGGGAGCTTTAATATACCTTCAATTGGCAATAAGTACTTAAATTTCAAGACGTAAGAGCTAGTTTTATGACCCTAGGTCGTCCTATTGCTGCCAAAGACTAGAGGGATAGATTGATGACTGTTTTAAATATGTTTAGCGCTAAACTAAATATAAAAACGAATATCAACTTACAGCTACATTAAATACAGTGCAAATCACACTACCTACCTTAATGAACCAGGTGTGCAGTGCTAGTTATTTCAAGTCTAAGTGCAAAGTGTCACTTGTCATGTGTCTCCAGTACCTCTGCACTATCATTCGAGGAGTTTCCCGAAGAGTGTCGTCGGACCAGTGGTCTAGCCAGACCACGTTGCCGTCGTTGTATAGTAACGGATACTTGTCCATTAGATCTGATAGGTTGTCCTGGTTCTTGTCCAGGCATATGACGATTCCGAGGCTTTCTTTTATATCTGTGTAGAAGCAATCTTTGTTGTGATGATATTCGATTAAAATTAGTTACATGTACAGAGTAAAATTATAAAATGTTCACTAACGACGCTTCTCTGCCAATGACTGTAAAATAAAATGAATAAAAATGACACTGTCAATTGATTCAATAGCATAACAGAACATAATTTGTTAAGTTTTAAATAAATTCCTTTTAACTGAGGAAATACTTTGTGGAGTTTTTCTTATTCTTTGTTCTCTAAAACCAAAATAAAAACTAAAAAGTTTATAATGTAATGTAATAGGTGGCCATAAAGCTTAAAGTCAATCTAAGGGGAATAGAGAGGGCTATGCTCGGAGTTTTCTTGCTTGATCCAAGTTTATCGACGTAGCCCGAAGAATTGCCAAACTTAAGAGTCATTGGGCAGGGCACATTGCTCGCAGATCAGTAGGCCGGCGGGGCGAAACGCGAACCAGAAGACGTTGCGTTGGAAGGCCTCCCACTAGGTGGACCGATGACCTGGCGAAGGTTGCGGGGACCCGCAGGATGCGAGATGCGCGGCCCCAGTCAATGTGACGACACTTGGGGGAGGCCTATGTCTAGCAGTGGACGTCTTTCGTCTAAAATTATGATGTTGATGATGAATAGGTGTAATGAGCATTACTTCTGAGCGCGTTCTGTCCAGCGTTGGGCAGCAGATGCGCGGGCAGGCCACGCCGCAGTGCCTCCAACGCCGACAGCGCATCGTGTGTGACTGCGCTCGCGCACACCAGTGCCAGCGTGCGTACGCCTTCTCCAGCCGACGATAAAGCCTGATTTACGATTCATAAATAACATAATTATTATACATTTTCTTTTGAAATTTAATCTCAAAGATTTTAAGAATAAGGGAAGATGGCTCAGGAATTTTTCAAAAGCATTTTCTATCCATCAGAAATTTCTCAGTAACAGCTACGGAGTCTGGATTCTTGCTGAGTTGATGACAATAGGCTCGCCCCCTAATAAATGGAACTTAAGCATAACTGGTGTACTAATGGGTAACCTAATCCTTTAGAGATTGTAGGCATGTTGTATGTACAAGAGCTGTTACAAAGGTTTTATAAGCATGCAAATTTGCCTAGATTAATGAAGGACACCCGTCCTTCATTAATCTTAGGCATAGGCCAAGCCTTATATTAGTTTCACAAGATAGGAAGAACATAATGAACATGACTGCCGTGTGGTGGCACATTTGATTTTATATTCCAAAATGTCTTCAACTAATGTATTTGTATTGGCCTTAGTCGTGTTATATTAAAACTTACACAAATAAATATATCCCAAGACTAGAAACATGTAGGTATGTGAAACCTACTATGTTTTGTCTCTGCATCACCCTAAGAGTCTACCTGGTGGAAAATGCCCAAAGCATTAAGTCCGCCGTATTTTTTTTTATTAGTAAACAATAATGTGACTAACGTTTTTAAACTGCGTGTTGAACTGTGCGCTGTGGTTAATAATGAACAAGGAGGCGGGTAGTGCGGCCGCTGTCATGTGTGCGGCGGCCAGACGACCCACTCCTGCGCAGCCCACGCACACCAGTAACCCGCCGTTACTCTGAAAACATAAATATCATAGTGCTTTATACATATAAACTATATGACATGACAACAATATGAAAAAGATAGTCGCGAAAAACATAACCCTTACCTTGCAGTCGGGTAAAAACAGCAAATGCATAGGGGGCAAATGACATAGCAATCAGATATTTCTAGCAAGTAAGTAGTAGTAGTTGTAGTAGTAGTTTGTTTTCTGGCTAAGTAGCAGTTTCTCAGTTTGTGTCCGGTTAATGGCAATAGGCTCACTCCCAGTCCCACATGGAACTAAACATAACTGGCGAAATGTGGGTGTATTATTAGGAACACCTCTTACTGACCCTTTGGGGATTACAGGAGAAATGGCGTGTTACGATTTTAAGAAAATCTTAGATTTATTCATTTAGTATATCATGGTCTGATCGAACCGCTGGGCCTAGAAGCATTGCCTCGGGGTCAAGAAGAAGGAAAAGTTCATCCCCCAAAGCGTTAATTCGGGGATGAGAGTCAGTCATTTCAGCCTACAGGAAAAAGGCACTCGGCTTGTTTAATAATAAAAAACATTTACCGCTCGCGCCATCGCCGGGCACAGTATTGCTAACTCAGAGCACACCTCGGCACCGGTTTCTCCAAAAACATTGTGCTCGTTTTCTGACACTGAAATAAAAAGTAAGTCACATTGGTAGCAGATGTTAAAACATGCCATAGAATTTTAGTCAGTCATTGGTTTGGATATAATTGATTTATAGGGTCAGAATCGTTTATCTTTGCTACCATTCGAATCCAAAGTAATTTGTTCAAATTAGGCTGAGAAAAGTACTTCTAGCACATCTGCCTCTCAAAACGACCCGCCGTTAACACTTTCTAGTGTTTTAGAAAGAAAAAGTGGTGGAAAAAAATCCCCAGCAGTACATATCTGTGTAGCCTTTTTCCAACTTGTGAAGGTCGGTTTTCAGTCTAACCGGATGCAGCTGAATACCAGTATTTTACATGGAAAGACTGCCTATTTGACCTCCACAACACAGTTAGTACTGGGTAAAACCGTAACATTCAGTAAGATACCCCTTGATAAGTCTGGTTGTCAGACTTTTGAGCCACTGGCCTGTAACGATTGCCAAAGTTCTACAAATGACAGCCAGAACCAGCAGCTTTACTTGCTTTGCGAGGCACTTAGGAATCTCAATATATAATGGGTCGTCACCCATCCACGGACCAACCGAGGCAACATAGGTTTGCCTAGGTTCGACCTGAGCAGCTGTTAAATTTAAGCCATAATAATATGTCTGCCAGCAAAAAAATGTTTCTACTTACAACACTGATTGATAAGTTGCTCCGTCCTATGATACCAGTCGTTGTAATCAGTGTGTTCTAAGTACACACCATCTCCGCGCAACTTGCATGCGAAAAACATCCCCTCATTGTTCACATTCAAGTGTTTCCTGGATATAGAGCTGAATATGGCTTTCTCTTCGTCTGATATAAGTCTCTCTCGGAATATTAAGTTTGCTTCTGCGCTTATGGCCTAGCAAAGGAGGGAAAAGTAAATAATAAGTTTAGGTGAGGTAATCCGTCAATCATCTCCCTAAGTTTAATTATTTTTACATTAATAGACCAGTAATCTACAATAAATAAAGAGAAAAGTCCTGACTGACTCATCAACGCTCAGCCCAGTCCCTTGGACCTAAAAAGCAGAAATTCTGCGCTGAGGTTCCCTTTATAATGTAGACAAGGAATAAGGAAAGATTTTCCAAAACTCAACCTCTAAGGAAGTTAAAATAGGGGAAGGAAGTTTGTATGAAAAATCGACATTTTCAAATGAAATACTTAAAAGCAAAAGAATATTTACCATGATTAGTTGTTCAGTACTAGTCGGCGTGTACCACTTGACGTTTTCGCATAGTCTCTTCAAATGTGATGCGTTCCACTTATAATGGATTTGGGAATCGAATGCCTCTGTCACCTGTATAAACCAAGGAATCAATCTCATTAGGTTACTACTACTCACTAGGTGAGACAAGTATTACCCATTTTTGTTTCTTCTCTTCATACTACTTCTTAATACTTTTTATAGTCATCATCTTTTTTTTAAATTGGGACAAGCCCGCCACACTATTCCCAAACCACTGTAACTCCTGTAAGCCAGAATCAACAGTGGCGACCACAAGAGAAGCGCCGAGACAATGAAGCCCGACGAAGTCCCAGAGAAACGATTAAACTTTCTTGGATCCCGCAACGACATTAATCAGAAAATAATAGGGGAGGAGTAGGAAAAACATAATTTTCACTTCCCTCCATATCAGCAGGAGACAGAACAGAACAAGGCCAATAGGCACACAGGGACGTATACAACTGGGAACAGTCATCATCTGCCTAGCCTTTTCCCAACTATGTTGGGGTCGGCTTCCAATCTAACCGGATGCAACTGAATACCAGTATTTTAAATGGAGCGAATTCCTATCTGACCTCCACAACCCAGTTAAAACTGGGTAATACGATACCCATTGGTAAGACTGGTTGTCAGACTTTCAGGTCACTGACTACCTGTAACTATAGGCAAAGATCTAAATATAGGGTGTACAAGAACCCTTAACGCAAACGAAGGGCACTTATTCTCCCCACCACTGCGATCATTTTTTTGTTCTAGACCATACCTGGGAACCTCCTAGTTACGGAGATATTGAGGGTCAAAGTTCCAAATTTTTCACAGCTGTTTTTGTAAATACTAGTTTTTCAGGTTTTAACTTTACTTAAATTACCTCCATGACCCGTTTATTATTCAAAGCATCCACTAGCACAATGTTTTAAGAGTGCTACTTTGAGTTTTACCGTAAAATGTGATTTTTGACCCAAAAAAAAAAAGTAATTTCCCAGTAAAAATTTTTGCGTAGGGATACTTAGATTGATGTACAGAATGCTTGGTTGACGGGTGTGTGATGGGTTGATTTACACCCTGTATATATGGCAGCCGGGCCCAACCGCTTAACGTGCTTTCCGAGGCACGGAGGAAACTCAGTATATAACGTGTGGTCACCCATTCACAAACCAAGCTAGGAAAGCGCGGCTTAACCTACAGATCGACCCTAGTGGCAGTTATTATTAAGCCACGAGCTCCTACTTTTTATAGTATTTAGGTTACATATTTACCTCTTTAAACATAGCCAGAAGCTTGTCAGCCAAGTTAGAGATATCTTTCATCGGTATGCTCTTGTCTACGCTACTCCTTAAGTAATGTGTTGCTATTTCTAACAACTCTTCGTCATCCGGTTCACTAAAACGAAAACATAAGAGTTTTTAAACTTAGCGTAATGTAATTAAAAATACAGGACTAAGTCTGCAGACTGTCGACTTACGAACAGTAAGTCGTGGGTTTCATCACCGCTACCCTCAAAATGGTCAACCATAAATTCGAAGACACTTGACATCTACCAACCCGCACTGGGCCCGCGTGGTGGTTTATATCCCATCCCTCTCCTAGAGAAGAGACCTGAGTCCCTGCAGTGGGAACATTATAGGCTGATGATGATGAAGTCTGCACGGCTCTGTAGCCTTGATTCCACTAATTCTCAAAATTTTCAGTGGCACCTCGATTGTTTTTTTTTTATAATCTTGCCCCACACTAGGAATTTCTCCTGTATCGTGGGAGCGTTAACAAACATTTAAACTCACATATACAAACACACCTAGACCCGAAACAACTATCTGTAGGCCATACAAATATTTGTTACGAGCGGGGATCGAACCCGCGACACGCACCGCAGCAGTCCAATCACTCAGCCACTGCGCCAACCGTGCCGTCAAACTTTAACAGATTGACCATGCTAAACTAAAATATTTGTAAATTAGTGGAATTCAATCCTGATCATAACACAATTTTATAACACTAAGTTTTCGGTCAAGTTGATAATGAACGAAAGCCTATCCAATATTTGTATCTATGTTACCTGGTGAGATGATATTACCTCAAAGCTCTCAGTTCGAGCGCAGCGGCTAGTCGTGGTGAGATGGCGTTGAGTGTGGTGGCAGTGGCCAGTACACGTAGACGTGACACCTGACACCACTGCGTGCCACTACCACCCTCTTCGTCGGTGCCACGCGACCAGAAACCGTTGTGTTGTATCAACTGGAAGGGTCCGTTCAAAGTATTACTTTTCACCGAATTTATCTTTTGGTAAGAATCGTAGTAATTCCGACAAATCATAATTCTTCTCTGTCGAAACGGCTTGTCCGATTTTGGGATTCTTTTTAACCGGTTTCCGAAAAGGAGGAGGTTATTTGCACTTCTGGCTTCAACAATATAGTTGTAAGCTATAATCGAACCCGGTAGGTAACGCTGTAGTTGACAAGGTCAACAACGTCGGTCAATTCAGTTAGTAGATAACATCGAGATTAAGTAGCATCAACTCAATCTTGATAGTATTATGTATTTGTATCATGCACAGTTATTATCTGTTATTTTCACGACTATTAAATCAAAATCAAAATATTTTATTCCACACAGGGCACTTATAAAACGTCGACAATAGTTGCACGGTTCGGGTTGGTCGTTTCATAAGGAGAAGAACCGGTAAGAGCTTCCTTTTAATTAATGTAATACTCATGAATATAAGTAACCTGTAACAAGAACGAGTGTACGGGGCTGGACTTCCAGTCATCCACACGAGCTCGGTGCAGCGCGCGCACCAGTAGAGTGCCGCGACTGCCGCCACTCGCACCGCGCCCGCCCGAGCGTACCATGTTGTTCTGTAAACAAGAATACTCGTGATTTTTTATCTTTTTCATGATACTGGTGTACTTGAAATGTTGAGGTGCATTTAAAATGACAAATCAATGGGTAATTTCAAATGAGCATGGACCACCTACTGGCGACAGGTGGATAGGACGAACAGTCCAGTTAGGTGGTCGAACCTAGAAAAAAGATTAGTCGAATCCGACTCGGCTAGCCAGTAAGCAGTAGTAGGTCTCACATTGTATAATGCGTGGTGCCTGCTAGTGATGGCTATACTGACACGTTGTCGCTCACAGTTACAATGGGGCTTATTTAAAGTCACCTAAACGATAATTAAAAGGGCTATGCTTAAAGTTTTCCCGCTTCTTATAATGTATAATATTTATAATATCTAAAAGAGAATTAATGTCCTGTAACAACGGCGAACTTACTCTCTTAAGCTCTGCGATGATGTCAGCTGGTTCCAATATCGGCGTGCAGTCTATTCTTACGATGGCGGAGTTGCATTCCTTCACTATGTATTCCGCTAAAAGGCTGAAAAATAATTGCAAAGTATAAGGTATCAAGAAATAGGTAGTCTACTTTAAAATTACAGCATGACGCCTGTTTACCCCCGAAAGGTTCGACATATTATTTCGTCAGTAACGTTAATGTCCCATGTTGTTCATTGCCATCAACTTTACTGGGCATAAAACATTATTACACTTTACTTGACCTGGGAGTAGACCCTAAGATTCCACCTAAGTAGTCGCGCACCTACTACACCAAAGGCATAATTATCATCGATAGCGCACATAATCTTCTGAAAGATTGAGCGTTTCTGCTGCTGTATTTTATTTAATCTAATAATAAGGCATGAGGAAATAAATAGTTTGAAAACTAAAAAAAACATAAAATATGAATGATACTAACTTCTTAGCACAAGCATCAGGTCCCACGACGAGTAGATGCGCGGTATGTGACATGACACAAGCGCGCAGGGTCGGTTCACACGTAACCAACCGCTTTGACATGAGCAGTGAGTCTGTTACCCACTCATTTATACTTATTGGCGCTACTACTGGCGGGCCCATCAGTGTTGATAGCTGGATTTAAGTGGGAAGGAGAAACGTAAGGAATATTAGTGTTCTCATTAGGATAAAAATGTGGGTTAGAAGAGCCCTATACAGCATTGTTGAGGTAAGGTCATATTCAAAGGCGTGGTACAGACCTTCTATATAGGATCAACATCGTAAAAGTGAGAAAATAATCAAATTATTTGAACTCGGCCCCTAGAAATGTACGGGGCGGCCTGGATCGAATATAGTTATTGAAATCTTGTATGGTACAGCTGATTATTTTATTCTATGTCTAAGCAAGATAAATGTAAGAAAGCGTTAACGAAGAGCTGTTATTCATAACTTGTAGTAACCTAGGTACTTATCGATAAAAAATGACCGTGTCAGCCAGCATTAAGTTTTTAAAACTATTTCAAATATAGAACTTACCTCATCATGAAAACTATCGATAGCACTATCCTTGATGACGTCGACGACACTTCGTTCAATAGCCAGGTAGACCATTTCCTCGGGACTTATGCGCGTTTTGTTGAAACCTGTGTCTTGAACTATGTATTCGAACTGAGTAAGTATTTGTTTGACCTGTAATCATTTACACCATAAGAACCTCGAGAGAGAGAGAGAGATAGAGAGACAAAGTGTACACATACATTTCAAAGTTCAAGTTTTATTGTAAAACGACCATATTACATATAAGCATTTTTCCAAAGAGCCCAAACATTAACTGGGTTGTGGAGGTCAGATAGGCAGTGGCTCCGTGTAAAATACTTGTATTCAGCTGCATTCGGTTCTCCGGTCTGTGGTTAGACTGGAAGCCGACGCCAACATAGTTGGGAATAGGCTAGGCAGACAATGATGATAGGAGGGAAGGAACACCGACGCATGAACGTTTACCACGAATTCAGTTCATCATTCTAAGCCCGGTTTCAGTAAGTACCTAACTATCTACTTACTACAGTAATGTTGTGTAGTTTCAGAGCTAAATCGGCCTTGTGATCAGTGAGCCACTGGATGCATTTCTTGATAACTTGTTGTAACATCGGCAGCGCCATTTTAGCGCTTTCATTATCAAAATCAGCTTTGCGCATCCATCCTTCTAAAACGTCGAGATCGCAGCTTGTGTCTTCACTGAAAAGTATGTTTTATTATGTTATACATAGCTTAATCACCACATAATGCACAGTTGATGCAAAAGTAAACTAACTGCTAGCCAAAGAAAGTTAAGTTACAATAAAGAGGCTATCAGAAATCATAGAATCAGAGAAGGAAGTTTTTTTTTACTATTGGTTACAGGTACTGCCCGTTTTAAGCGTTTAACAATCGTAGGTATATTTAAACTGTAGTCCGGTCAAATTAGACCAAAAAATAGGGGTAAGGTTACACTAATTCCCACCCAGCTGAAAATTGGTAGGGTTGTTCAAAACACCATTATTTAATGAAATGTAAAAGTCCCCATCTATACGACACCTGGAAAAAAAATTTTTTCGAGGTCAAAGGTCACGACAACGGGTTTTTCACGATTTTCAGCAAAACGGTAAGTTTTATCATAAGCAAAGACAAAATTATAGATTAGATAATAATCTATAAAAATGTCTAAACACTTTACTTTCTAAAAGCCACCGTTTTTGAGATATATCGATTCAAAAAGTTGAAAGAGTTGTAATCTTAGCACGTAGTTTTTATACGTGGTGTACTTATACATCATCATCATCATCTGCCTAGCCTTTTCCCAACTACTTTGGGGTCGGCTTCCAGTCTAAGCGGATGCAGCTGAATACCAGTATTTTACATGGAGCGACTGCCTATCTGACCTCCACAACCCAGTTAATACTAGGTAATACGATACTCTTTGGTATGACTGGATGTCAGAATTTCAGGTCACTGACTACCTGTAACGACTGCCAAAGATCTATAATATATATGGCAGCCGGGACCAACAGCTTAACGTGCTTTCCGAGGCACGGAGGAAACTCGGTATGTCGGGCGGTCACCCATCCACAGACCGACCCAGGCAAGCACAGCTTTACCTAAAGATCGACCCGAGTGGCAGTTCTTATTAAGCCACGAGTTCCTACTTATACATATTATGACGATTACAACTCTTCCAACTTTTTGAATCGATATATCGACCGGACTACTGGTGCTTGGCTGCTAGTACATATACTTACATATATTTAGCAAAAAACTTTTTTTCAAATAATCAAACCTTCAAAAACAAAAAAATATAACTTTATAGCTTCTGAAGTCGGTGACTTTTGTCTAGTTCATTTAGTTTTTTGCCACCAGCTCAAATCCCGACAAATCTATTTGTCACAAAATCGAGCTTTCCTAGAATATTGAATGTTTACCAGTCACCTCAACAATATGATCCCCATACGCGAGACAGTAGCAGGAGAGGCGTGTTCCAAACTGTGCGTCTCGAACAGAAAGTTGACGTTGGAACCGAACTGAATCCTCCAGCCTGAAGGCAGTGTGAGCAGTCTGTTGTCATCCAACACGGAGTTCAGGGCCTCTATCCATTCGGGGTCGATGTCACCGTCGCAGACCACCCACGACCACACGTCTTGAAATCATAAGATGTAAATCAAATTAATTAGTTGAAAAACGCACTAAATACAAACTTACAAACATGTAACTAATATTAATATATTTTTGTTTAATAAATAAGTATATACGTCCGTAAATGGAAAAGACAACAAGACAACTTCACTCATTGAGCCATTCGTCGCTTTAACTAAATTAGTACTCAAAACGTAACTAGATGGCGTTGTAGTCGAATTAGAAGTCGCTATGGTTACGTTACATCGGTTTGTATAGGAGGGCTGGCGCCCAAATTATAAATAAATTATGGTGAAAGTCCAATTTTTATGAAATCTATATATATAAAAATGAAACCCGTTTTCCGTTGTCACGACTTGGCATGAAAACGGCTTGACCGATTTGGCTGATTTTTTTTTTTAAATGTTCGTTGAAGTTCAAGGATGGTTCTTACGGCGAGAAAAATTCGAATAATGGCCGGAAAAGCCCTAAAAACAGCCCTTTTCTTTTTCCCATACAAACGTTTTCTAACTAAAACGTAAAATCAATTTGAGCTTTAATACCGTACCCATAAAGTTCAAGTGTTAGTGGAGAGGTTCCGGGAAGGCAAAACAATTGAGTGACGTTCAGTTGTTCAGTCAACGAATGACAACTTCAAACAGACCATACGACATTATCACAATAATCTATATATATAAAAATGAAACCCGTTTTCCGTTGTCACGACTTGGCATGAAAACGGCTTGACCGATTTGGCTGATTTTTTTTTTTAAATGTTCGTTGAAGTTCAAGGATGGTTCTTACGGCGAGAAAAATTCGAATAATGGCCGGAAAAGCCCTAAAAACAGCCCTTTTCTTTTTCCCATACAAACGTTTTCTAACTAAAACGTAAAATCAATTTGAGCTTTAATACCGTACCCATAAAGTTCAAGTGTTAGTGGAGAGGTTCCGGGAAGGCAAAACAATTGAGTGACGTTCAGTTGTTCAGTCAACGAATGACAACTTGAAACAGACCATACGACATTATCACAATAATCACAAATAATTACTGTTTCTTTCCCAATAGAAAAACGATTTTTCAAATGGTGTTTGCGTATAATATAAAAATTAATTGCTGTTAGTTAGTCGCGCTAAAACTAGAGAACGGCTAGACCGATTTGTCTAATTTTGGTTTTGAAACATTTGTGGCAGTCCAGAGAAGGTGAGAAATTAGTAGTATGTAGGTAGGTAGGTAATAGGTAGGTGGTAGGTAGTTGGTACGTAGGCAGGTAAAAGGGCATTGCAACGCACGCGAGGTACAGCTATATTATATAAAAATGAATAGCTGTTCGTTAGTCTCGCCAAAACTCGAGAACGGCTGGACCGATTTGGCTAATTATAGTGTTGAATTATTCGTGGAAGTCCAGGGAAGGTTTAAAAGGTGAGATAGTGGTAGGTAGGTAGGCAGGGTAGTAGGTAGAGTAGTAGGTAGAGTAGTAGGTAGGGTAGTAAGTAGGATAGTAGAGTAGGTAGGGTAGTCGGTAGAGTAGTAGGTAGGGTAGTAGGTAGGTAGGGTAGTAGGTAGGTAGGGTAGGAGGTAGTAGGTAGGTAGGTAGTTGGTACACAGGCAGGTAGTAGGTAGGTAGGGTAGTAGGTAGGTAGGGTAGGAGGTAGTAGGTAGGTAGGTAGTTGGTACACAGGCAGGTAGTAGGTAGGAAAAAGGGCATTGCAACGCATGCCGGGAACAGCTAGTCACAAATAATTACTGTTTCTTTCCCAATAGAAAAACGATTTTTCAAATGGTGTTTGCGTATAATATAAAAATTAATTGCTGTTAGTTAGTCTCGCTAAAACTCGAGAACGGCTGGACCGATTTGGCTAATTATAGTGTTGAATTATTCGTGGAAGTCCAGGGAAGGTTTGAAAGGTGAGAAAGTGGTTGGTAGGTAGGCAGAGTAGTAGGTAGAGTAGTAGGTAGGGTAGTAAGTAGGATAGTAGAGTAGGTAGGGTAGTCGGTAGAGTAGTAGGTAGGGTAGTAAGTAGGTAGGTCGGGTAGTAGGTAGGTAGGGTAGTAGGTAGGTAGGTAGGGTAGTAGGTAGGTAGGGTAGTAGGTAGGTAGGGTAGTAGGTAGGTAGGGTAGGAGGTAGTAGTTAGGTAGGTAGTTGGTACACAGGCAGGTAGTAGGTAGGAAAAAGGGCATTGCAACGCATGCCGGGAACAGCTAGTAAATAATATTTTTGTAAGCGAGAGCGTCACTGTTTGATGACTTATCATCGCTTTAAATTAAATTTAAAATTACTTTTTTAAATTAAACATGAATCATGAACAAGCATGCATTGCAACATGCAGTATAGACCAGGGTAAGGAGAAGCCTTTAAAAATAATGAAAAGTGATAAAAAATAATAGTATGATGAAACCCATTAGAAAAGGAGGGAAATATTATAAAAATTAAAGGAAAAATAATTTACGGGCGATCTGAGGTCGGGAGGGGGTGAGTTTTTAAGGGTAAAAAACGGTTTTTCTCGATTTTTGGCAAAACTAAAAGTCCTATCGAAAAAAGTCAAATGGCAAAGTTGTAGGTAATAAAAAGATCTAAAACTTTTGTATTTACACTTTTTTCACATAACCTCAAAATTTATGTGAAAAATTCAAAAAACCAAGTTTTTGGTTTTTTATTTTTATCTTTTACAAAAATTTTTTTTTTAACGAAATTTGGTGAAAACTTACCTTTTTATGTCCCAAATACGCTGTAATTTATTTGATTAAAAATATTTATTTTTTCACCTTATTTTGAATACTTTTATGATATACTTAACAAAGCGTGCGAAGAAAACCGTAGCACATGGAACGTCATTACTGGTGACTTTAATGCCAAAGTCGGAGTTAGACAAGACTTCGATAACCCAGAAATTCTCGGTCCTCATGGCTTAGGAACCAGAAATGATCGAGGAAATACACTCATCCAGTTTGCATTTGGGCAAGGGTTTAAGATAATGAACAGTTTTTTCCCTAAAAAGTCACAGCGTCGATGGACCTGGATCTCACCAGATGGTAGAACAAGGAATGAAATTGACTTTGTACTCTCTTGCGGCCATAATAATATTATAAAAGATGTTAGCATTATTAATAAATTCAAATTTAGTTCAGATCATAGACCAGTACGTGCAAAGATTGTCCTCAACGTAAAGTCACACCGTAAACCCGTTTTTAAAAACCGAATTAAGAAACTTAATAAAGATATTCTAATAAGTAATATGGAAAAATTCAATTTAGAATTAAAAAATTCTTTCGATTTATTACCGGTAGACCCAAACCAAAACCCTCAGAGCCAATACAACAGCATCATAGAAAACATTTCAACAGCAACCAAGAAAATCAAATGTGCAAGACGTAATAATAACAAATTAAGCAATCAGACAATATCATTAATAGAGAACAGAGAAAAGTTAAAGAATAATAGAGTAGAATATAATAAAATTGATTAACTAGTTAAACGAAGTATAAGGAAAGACGTTAGAGATTGCAATACCCAGATGATTAAATCAGCTTTACTGAGCAGTACCTCTTTAAGATCTGCCAAACAGGGAATTACGAAGGGAAAAACATGGATTTCCAATCTGAAAGATGAAAATGGTATAAAACAAGCTAGCTCAAGCAAAATAATTGAAATATCAACAAAATTCTATAAAAATCTTTATCAGGATCAACAGAAACAGCCCCGACACTTCATTTATTATTGCCCTGACTCTGTTGATCCCATCAGGCCCCACGAGGTTAATCTTGCGCTTCGTGAGATGAAATTCAACAAAAGCCCTGGGGCAGACGGAATAACATCAGAAGTTTTAAAATTAGGACGAAACATTCTAGTCCCACACATCACATCTTTCTTTAACACCATACACTGGCCAAATTCCCTCTGAATTTTGCCACTCAAATATAATTCTTCTTCATAAGAAAGGAGACAAATTAGACATCTCAAATTATCGACCCATTAGCCTCATTTCACATTTGTATAAACTTTTCATCAAAGTCATAGAAAACCGTATCGCTCCGACACTTGACCTTCATCAACCCCCCGAACAAACAGGATTTCGTCCCCATTTCTCCACAACAGATCATCTTCATACTATAAACCAAGTAATTGAAAAATACAATGAATTTAACAAGCCGCTTTATCTCGCTTTTGTAGATTATGCCAAGGCATTTGACAGTGTATACCATCAGTCAGTCATTGATGCCTTGGAATCTCAAAATGTACCACACACCTATATAGATTTTATTGACACCATCTATCAAAATAGTTCTGCAAACATTAAGTTGCACATTTCTGGTCCAAATTTTAACATAGAGAAAGGTGTCAAACAGGGCGATCCACTCTCACCCAAGCTATTCACCAGCGCACTGCAGGAGGTTTTTAACAAACTGCCCGATTCGTGGCAGTCACGAGGCATAAATGTTAGCGGTCAACAACTAACAAACCTCCGCTTTGCCGATGACATTGTGTTATTCTCCACATCAGCTCCAGAACTCCAAGCAATGCTCCAAGATCTGAGCATAGCAAGTCTTGAGGTTGGACTTTCAATGAATAGATCCAAGACCCAGATCATGACTAACAGCACGAAACGTAGGGTCGCGGTAGACGGGCATTGTTTGCATTATGTCGACGAGTATACCTATCTGGGCCAGATAGTGTCGTTCCAAAACAGGCAAGACAAAGAACTCGAAAGACGAGTACAAAATGCCTGGAAGACCTTCTGGGCCCTGAAAGAACATATGAAGGGAAACCTTCCAGTATCACTGAAAAGAAAACTCGTTGACATGTGCATCCTGCCCGTCCTAACCTACGGTGCACAAAGTTGGTCACTTACTGAACAACAGAAGTCCAAACTCAAGATTTGCCAGCGAGCAATGGAGCGCAGCATAATAGGTGTTAGGCGAACAGATCGCGTTAGAAACACCACCCTGCGCTCCATAACTCAAATAGCTGATGTTGGAGAAAAAACAGCCAGGCTGAAGTGGGAGTGGGCAGGCCACGTAGCACGGATGCACCCGGAGAGATGGGCAAAGGTCGTCACACACTGGACGCCTGAGGCAGGACAGCGCCGTCGAGGTCGACCGCGGCGAAGGTGGCGTGACGATCTGATCATGTTTGCGGGGCTAACATGGCCAGAGATCGCACATGACAGAAAGGTATGGAAGGAGAAAGGGGAGGCCTTTGCTCAGCAGTGGGACACAACGTAGGCTAACAAAAAAAAAAAAAAAAAATTTGAATTAATATCGAAAAAACACCCTAATTTTCAATCGAAAATTCACCCGTCAAAATATTTAGTTAGTTGGTATGGTTTCTGTTTGTTGAAATCTCTACTTTCCGGTGGTGAAAAAAAAAATATGTTACTACAGTAAATCTTCTCAGAAAATGCAAAAATTCGAAAAAAACTTGAATTCGAAATTTTTTTTTAAATTATTATAAATAATTTTGAGCTATTTATTAAAATTTACACTTTAATTACTCGAAAAACGTTAGATTACATGTGAAATTGATAACAAAAAAATTACAAATAAAAATATACTACTATAATTAACAAACAAATAAGTTAATAAAATTAATATTTAATAAGACATCTACAATATTTGGAGAAAGTTGTCGAATCTTCTTTAAATTATATGCGGAGATGCCTATTTATAACTATTTTAAGATAAATTATATATACCTGAGTGACCTACGAAAAATTGTAGCCCATCAAAAGGTATTTCATGGAGAAGTGGGGAAGGGGTAGGCGGGTCTGGGTCTTACTACATACATACCTACTATTATATACTATATATTTCGTAGCAGCTGTTATAACCGTTAGCCTAACCAGTATTCGAAATACAGTACAGTATACAACATCGTTTATAAAAATACACGTGCACGCTGAGTTTCTTGAAGATAATTGTGACAAGTTTACTTAAAAAAAAAAAAAACTTTTCGAATCTGCATAGAAAGGTAAATACTATCTCTATTTTTATCTGTATCAATCAACTCAAACATAAAAATCGTAATATTTTCTTTAAAAAATAGTATGCTTAACGATGTATGAAGTATGATTTTTTGCATTTTCTGAGAAGATTTACTGTAGTAACATATATATTTTTTTTCACCATCGGGAAGTAGAGATTTCAACGAACAGAAACCATACCAACTTTTTGAAAAAAGCTGATACTTTGACGGGTGAATTTTCGATTGAAAATTTGGGTGTTTTTTCGATATTAATTCAAAATAAGGTGAAAAAATAAATATTTTTAATCAAATAAATTACAGCGTATTTGGGATATAAAAAGGTAAGTTTTCACCAAATTTCGTTAAAAAAAAATTTATTTTGTAAAAGTTAAAAATAAAAATCCAAAAACTTGGTTTTTTGAATTTTTCACATAAATTTTGAGGTTATGTGAAAAAAGTGAAAATCCAAAAGTTTTAGATCTTTTTATTACCTACAACTTTGCTATTTCACTTTTTTCGATATGACTTTTAGTTTTGCCGGAAATCGAGAAAAACCGTTTTTTACCCTTAAAAACTCCCCCTTCCCGACCTCAGATCGCCCGTAAATTATTTTTCCTTTTATTTTTATAATATTCCCCTCCTTTTCTGATGGGTTTCATCCTACTATTATTTTTTTTGGTTTTAAAAATTATCGACCCTGGTCTAGTAGGGATGGTTGCTGTCAAGGCTGTGGCGTTGCGGGGCGCCAGCGGTCCCACGTAAGCTTATCGTCGCAGATTCTTTTATCGCTCACCGCAGCTTCAGCTCGCAGGTCGCCTCGCCCCTCCGCGCCTACGCGAGCTTAAGAATAATAGGCCCGTGAATAGTGGCATCGTACCTACTACTTTCACTAATTTGTATCGAACCCGGTTTATACTTTCAAATGTTTAAATGGCATATTACACTAATTTCTGTTAAGCTTTAAGTAAAAGAAAATATGCAGAACAGGCAAAGGATGCCGGGAACTTACCGGCCGGTTGGTTGGATATTTCAAGCGCAGTCGAAGATATAACGCCATCGGTCCACTGCCGCGTATCATGGTCAATGTTTCCGAGCAGCCACTCGCGACTCATCGCCTTCGGACATATTATGTACTCCACCACGTTCTTCCCTTGGTGGGCTAGTGCCTGTGGAGTATCATAAGTTAATTTAAGTTCTTATATGTACTGGTATCCTCTCTTGCAGATCTCGCAATCGAAGTAAGGTTAGCTGGAAGAAAACCCAATTCTGGGTTAAGCTCGCCATTACAGTTTGTATTCTTTAATTTAATGTGCAATAATGAATAACAATATATAGTTATAAATTCAGTCAAAAAAGTATCGGGAATGGATGATTTGTTTACGGTTCCAAATTATTTTTTTTGGTTTTGTTAGTTTAAATTTTGCATCGCCAATGGAAATTCGTGTTCGGAGTCACTAAAAATGTTACAAAAGGCTTACGGTGAATCGACTATAACAAACAAAGCGTTCAAAAGCGGTCGAGATGTGATGGAAGATTTACCTCTCTCTGGTAGACCATCAACGTCTGCAACTAAAGTTAACATCGCAAAAGTGAAGGAAATGGTTACTGAAAATCCTCATTCAACTCTGAGAGAGATAGCCGCCGAACTTTCTGTATCTCACGAGTCGATCCATACCATTTTAACTAATCATTAATTGAGTATGTAACATGTTTTCGCTCGGCTAGTCCCAAAAGACCTGAATTTTCTCCAAAAACTCAATCGCGAAGAGTCGCTGAGGACATGCTAGAACGATTCAATTCCGACCCAACATTCATGAAACGCATTGTTACTGGTGACGAGACGTGAGTTTACGAGTTTGACATGCAAACTAGTCAACAAGCTTCGGAGTGGCGCCTTCCAACTGAACCGAAACCGAAAAAAACACGCCAAAGTCGATCAAAAGTCAAAGTCATGTTGACTGTTTTCTTTGACTATCGCGGTGTTGTGCACTCGGAATTCTTGCCGGAAGGTCAAACGGTAAATAAAGTATATTATTTGAACGTTATGCGGTATTTAAGAGACCAAATTCGACGAAAAAGGCCTGACTTGTGGAAAGAAAATTCTTGGATTTTGCACCACGATAATGCGCCTTCGCACAAGTCGTCGTCCGTCGTCTTCGTTCATTGTGAACGAATTTTTGACCAAACACTCAACAAATACCATCGAGCAATCACCATATTCACCAGATATGGCTCCAGCCGACTTCTTTCTTTTTCCTAAACTCAAATTACCACTTCGTGGCACCCGTTTTCAATCGGTAGAAGAAATAAAGAATTCGCGGCGGGAACTGAACTCAATTCTGGAAAACAGCGTTTAAAAAATGTTTTGATGGTTGGATTATTAGTGTCGTTTCTGAAGGAGCATACTTAGAAGGTGATAAAATAAATTTGGATGAATAACAAACATTTTGTGTATTATTGATCTTTTCCCGTTACTTTCTTAACAGAGCAGTATACATAACATATTCAGGGTGTTGCGTACCCGCAGCTGGGACACAGACCTAGGTCAGTAGATGTGACATGTCTTCTTTTAGTTCTAGGCTATGCTGGTTACCTTTACCGTTTTGAAATTAGACACAGAAGCAAATCATATTTTATTATATAAAGGGTGTAAAAGTACCCGTAACGAAGCCGAAAGCTACTTGTTCTTCCCGTCATCGCGATATTTTTTTTGTTGTCGATCATACCTGGGAACCTTCTAGTTAGGTACGTAGATATTGGAGGTCAAAGTTGCGAAATTTTCACAATAAAAAAAATACAGTTTTTAGTTTTTAACCGTAATAAAAAGTTGCTTCCAGCAATAACTTACTGCCGCACTCAGAGAGCTTCATTAAATTAGTTCTAATGAGTCCTTATCTAATTCTCACTAGATTCGTTAATGAACGATACTACCCAGAAAGAAAAATTAGTGGTTCACCAGCTAATGACAACTGTTAGTAGCCGTAGGGCGGAGTATCGTCAAATCATTCTATCGAAAAGCACATCGATACACAGTTGGTGTAACCACACTTGAAAATGTGTTATTATTAAATAAAAAAATGTTTATTTAAACACATTGAAAGCATATAAATAAGCAACATAAATTAAAATAAGTTCTTTTACCGATCGTTTTCAACAAAAGACAAAGCCAAACAGCCATTTTCATATAAATAAAATAAAGCAACCGGACTCTTTTTTCTTTGGTATCACTTATTGCTAACTGTCACTAATAAAAAATGTCCAAGTGTCATTTCAATGTCAATTTTGTTTGGTTTGATTATTTGTGTTTCACCCATAGACATATATTTAAGTGGACTAGAAATACCTACAAAAAAAAGGTGCATACCTACAACCTTGAACGGTACTCAAAATGGCTGCCAATGCTAGGGTTGTGTCAATCATGGAACATAGTATTACTGTAACGAGTATCGAAACTGGTACTACATAATAGTATTACGAGTATTAGTAGATATCACGGTTGAATTATAATTAACAGTTCGTTGTAACAGAAAACCATGAGTTAATTTACTTTACTTCTGATACCTGAGAATAAAATTAATTTAAAGTGGTTTTCTGAACAAAATTAAAGAATGCAACGTTTGCGCTTTCGGTTATACCTGCAGGGCTATTGCGTATCTTTTTAAATGTTAGTAGCTATCATTGTGTCCATCGATTAACTGTCAAATGGTTAGTTTAGTATACCAAACCATAACCATTCGACAGCTAATCGATGGACTGTAGGTCTGTAGATTCTGGTAGGTATGCAGATCTTAGTGAAAACCAATTCTTCTAATAGGAAGACGATTATGTTTCTATTATGATTAACATACTGACTGGTGGAGTAAAATAAAATAAGAATGATTTTTATTAAATCTGTTTATTGGTGTGATAATTATGATAAATGATGTTTATTTTGCAAGAGGAGCTCGTGGCTTACCAAGAACTGCCACTCGGATCGATCTTTAGGTTAAGCTGCGCTTGCCTAGGTTGGTCTGTGGATGGGTGACCGACCAGTACATGCCGAGTTTCCTCCGTGCCTCGGAAAGCACGTTAAGCTGTTGATCCCGGCTGTCATATAAAGATCTTTGACAGTCGTTACAGGTAGTCAGTAACCTGAAAGTCCTGACATCCAGTCTTACCAAAGGGTATCGTATTACCTAGTGTTAACTGGGTTGTGGAGTTTAGATAGGCATTCGCTCCATGTAAAATACTGGTATTCAGCTGAATCCGGATAGACTGGAAGCCGACCCCAACATAGTTGTGAAAAGGCTAGGCAGATGATGATGATGTTTATTTTGCAAATAGGTTTTTACATACACTTTTACAAGTCACTTTTTATTAAAACTAGATGGGGTCGGTGTTTTGTTTCTGACTACTTTGAGATGAAACTTCCGAAACAAACTCAGAGGTCATGGTCTCTTTTAAAGTCCAGACATAATCTTGGTATACACACATGAAAACTATGCAGATTAGTGTCTGAGATGGTCATTTGAAAAAAGCACCACACAGATTTTAGTGGACCCGTCCAGTCGGTGCAAGCATGCTGATGTCTTATTTTCAGATCACGTATAACAATCATATAAGTCTGTGGGACGGTATCTCGGTTCTGTGAACCACGGGCCAGAGCACGGTCACTCGAACAGATATCGTTCCAGCGCAGCGAAGGAACTAGTATCGGAAACTATTACACAACGGTACAACACTATTCATGTTTGTAAACAAACGAATAAAATTAAGAAATAACAAAAAGGTCTCTGGGACGGAAATAAACCCAAACATTAACACTATATCAATAAATTAATGATCGCTTAGCATTTTTTTCATCGAAAGTGTATTACTCCTAGATACTATTGCATGAAAACCGGGTTCTAACCTGTGCACCGACAATTGAGGTTGATTTTTCTGCTTTCTTGCACCACACTTCACAATAAAGCACGCAGGCATATTGAATTGCTGTTTTTTAACAAGTATATGCAGTTTTATAGGTAAACTCCTCGTAATTTTTTCACAAATCTCAATTTATCAAAAAGTAAACAACTATTTGACAGCAGAACTACCACGAAACTCGCCGCATAACATGGCGGAAACGGCACCTACCTACTATTGTGTGACTCGTAACACCAAATGTTGCCATTATGAGCAACAACTGAAATATTGTTGTCTCTTTCATCAAATATGATTACTGTATTAGAAAGAACGAAACAAAACGATATTTCACATTCTGTATCCTATTTCACTCATATTTGTATAAGCAAATGTGTCTATAGAATATTGCGGCGGCTCCGTATATTTCCTTACTCATTGGTTTCACCCGACAAGAAATAATCTTTCGTGTTATAAAGTTTAATTACAGCTATAACATAACGTGCTCATGTGTCCGATAAACTTATTTCAAGCCACTTGGGCTTCGGAGGCGCCAAATAACCTGTCTTCGTCTCAGAGCATCTTTCACCTCTGAATAAAGCCATACATGCAGATGCTAGGAAAATGGCTCGTGAGAAGAACTACAATTATGTCTGGGTCCGTGATGGCCGTGTATTAGTTCGTAAGGAAGATGGAGTCCGCGCTGCACGCTGTACAAATAAGAAGCTTGCAAGCTCTCTCTATAATGTAAGTACCCAAAAACGCAACATAAAATTTGTCTTACAATACAACATTGTATAATTCGCTTTACACTCATCATCATCATCTTCCTGCCCTTTTGCCATGTTATTTGTTGTCGGCGCAACACGTCTTTTTTTCCATACTGCCCTGCCAGTCGTCACACTATCATTTATTCCTTTTTCCTTTATATCATTCCTCACACACTCCATCCATCTTATCTTTATACTAAATATCTTTATTTACATTTTAGATAACAGTGATAAGAAAAATGCAGCAGTGATCAAAACCACAGATCAAGAAGTGTGTAGACCTACCGACTACTGATTATTCGTCGGGAGGCTGTGATGAGAATAAGAAATTTAGAAAATAAGAAAAAGATGGAAATGCAAATACTGAAAACACAGGTACATAACTATGGCTTTCAACTATCAATCTTTTTTCTTTAAAAAAAAAAAGTAGATCGTACTAGGAATTTTTCCTGTATTGTGGGTGCGTTCACAAACATAATAATATTAAGTCAAACACACAAATACCCAGACCAGAAAACGCACATTACAAATATTTGTACAGGTAGCTGTAGGCCATACAAGATATTTGTTCCGTGCTGAGATTGAACCCGCGACACGCAGAGCGGCAGTCAATCGCTTGAGCCACTGCGCCAACCGTGCCGTCAAATGTAATGTAATGGTTAAGAACCGTTTATAGCCAGATTCACTTATATTAATCGGCTCTTTACCGGAGTGCGTGTATGACCAGATGTATGAATGTGGACAAGGCAAAAGGAGTATGTAAGGATCATAGCAAGTGGTGTTTTGTGGTTTCTGCCTATCCCCATGGGAAAAGGGCGTGAGTTTATGTATGTAACTTATATTATACTTTTTCTTTACAGTAAATCGAACAGATAAGAAAAAAAGCAGCATTGTTAGAGGAAGAGAGGAACAAATGTTTATTAGAACTAAAATAGAATTAGAGAAACTGAAGAAATTTATTACAAAACAAGTCCTTCTTACTGATTAACTCTTTTTATGTATTGAAATAAAAGGATTATTATTTGATTATTTTATGGATTTTATTCATTCAAGAATTAATATTAAGAGAGAAACCTATCCACCAAAGATTGTTGCACCATAAAACCATTGCTGTTGGAGTTTTCACCATTTGATACAACATCATCATTTTGAATATCAATGCTATCCTAGTTCATTGGCACCAAAACTTCTACCAATAACGCCATGTTATGCAGTATTGCACATGCACATATGACAGCCACAACTGTATCCAGTTTGATACCCATTCCCACATGAAGACAACACAGGAAATCATCAATTCCAAATACCAAAACATGTTTCCACAGTCTTGCTGGTTTTAATTTGGCTTCTGTTATACTTTTCTTGGCCCCACTTCTCCTATACCTTTGGGGATAATAAACAAAATCTACCAGAAAATCTAAAAGATAAATTCTACGAGATCAGACATATTTGCTATTGACATAGG
This sequence comes from Diarsia brunnea, assembly GCA_949774965.1. Taxonomy (NCBI): domain Eukaryota; kingdom Metazoa; phylum Arthropoda; class Insecta; order Lepidoptera; family Noctuidae; genus Diarsia; species Diarsia brunnea. Next base: position 9,005,909 of record OX459005.1, on the reverse strand, counting down.
CAACTAACACTTGTAATGTTAAATTGAAAGTACACAAAATCAACAAACTCTTCAAAATAAGTACATTTTCTCAAAATTTCATACTTCGTAAAGTTGCTTCCAGTTTGACTAGAACGTTGCTGTTTTACTTTGTAAAGCTGCTTAAAGTTTGGCTAGGACATTGCTGGCTGGAATCACCTGATTCTCTGTTAAAAAAGATGATTCCGTGCTTCGGAAGGCACGTAATAAGTCGGTGGTCCGCCCGACAAAGGACGGTCGTCAAACCATGACAGAGGTCCTTGAGGCGGTTTAGAACTTGGACACTAGGGTGTGTGGGGTCGTTAGACCTTACTGCCCACACGATAAGAAGAAGAAGAATTTGAAATCCTTGTAAATAACTACACAAATAACCTCCAAACCCTTCGAATTGATCTGTCAAAATTCATCAAACGTCACACTAATCGTTCATTAGGAAGCTAAGTAAGGGTAGAGCGCCAGTTAAATTTAGTGGTTCATTAGGGCTACTAATGAATCATTAGCTCACTCTGAGTGTGAATATTTTTAAATCGTCACTAATGGACGGCTTAAGTTGGCATTAGAGCACTCTGAGTGCGGCAGTTAGAGTCGGGTTACTTAAGTTTGATGTACATAATACTTGATTGACAGCTTTGTGAAGGGTATATACGTATACACCCTGTATATATGTTACTTTAGTATTATTATCATTAACTAGAGGAGTTTTTCAGCCTGGGAAATAAGAGGTTAGGTACTCACGGATTTTAGCAGTCGTCTGATTGTAGTTTTCCCGGATCCTGGCGGGCCAACTATCACTACTCCCATTCTTTGTTGCATTTGTTCATATAGTTCGACGCACTTTTGTATCTGTAAAATAAAATAGAGAACAGTTTCTTACCGATTTAAAGGGGATTTAGATTAAGTAGTGTTACTAACAGTTGCAGCGTTTTAAGGCTCTATTTGCTGATAAAAATTGTATTTTATCATATTTATGTTAGTCTGTATGTAAGGTATGTTTCTATCGGCCAAAGTTGCCTACAATAAATGGATGTTGATGTTGTTGTTAATACCTGTAATTTATTGTGCACCAGCTTGAGATTATCTACGGTAGCGCCCAGTGCCGAATAGATTGGGTCTGAGCTAGATTCTTCAGTTGGTACTTGGGCGAAAACTAAAGAAAGAATATTTTCAAATCTGTGAATAGAATAATATTTATAAATCGTTAGAGTTGTGTCAAGAAGTAGAATGTATATTCGATAAGAAAAAAATAATTCTTAGTGCGAAGTCAGAGGAATCAAGTCCGTTACAGAGGTTTCCACACTTCCGATACATACAAAAGTACATAACCCACGTGCTCCTGCACTGTCAGGGGGTTGCCCAATACAGGTGGCTAAGTACTTCGGTAACCCAGGTACTCTCCGCGAGATTGCCAAGAGGTTGTTGGCCTTTCTCGGGGAGCTGGTCTGGATCGAATAATGTTCACGCCCGTAGCCGTACGCAAAATACGCGCTTTAGATGTGGAGTAGCGGGCGCCAGCCCGTTATACTATGCTATTATAGCCTACGCCCTCTCACAGTGAGCAGGCCTGTGTCCTAGCAGTCGGATCGTAGTACCTAATTATGTTGTATACCTCAAAGCATCATGCCGCGTCAGCTTAGACAAATTGTTGAGCGTGAGCACCCGTCGTGCGGCGGCGCGGCGTGTGGCTGTGTCCGCACGCAGCGCGCACACGCCCGCACAGCTACCCACCGCCGCCTTCAGCGCGCGCAGGCCCCAGTCGTAGTGCCGCTGGGAGCTCAGCAGAGAGCTGAATGAAGGTGACAAAACGAGTTTTCATTAGAAGGAAGTCTGTTTTTGTAGCTACCCGTTACTTTGAACATACGAACATAATTATGATACCCATTTTTCGACTAGATCTCTCACTTGTCTTGTTGAGTAGCAAATACGGTCTCTCGCACGTTAATTGTAAATACTTGAACAACGGAACCTAACTGCAAAAAATTCAAAGCCACATTGCCACCATACACGTGAAGTTGACTTACTTAGGCGTCTCATAGACTAGCTGGAAACCTCAGTTGATCTTGGTGGTAATAGGCTTTATAGACTCTCTTCTTATAACATGAAATGGGGGTTCACTGCTGGTAGGTACAACTGCGCCTATGTTTTCTGACTGCGTAATGTTATAACGATTACGCGACTGTTTTATTACACCCCTAATAGCTCGCTTGCTTGCTGGAAATTTTAGTCTCCAAGGTCAAAAGATCATCGCTTGCTTCGCGGGCTAAAGAATGTCCAAAGGGTACATGTTGAAAATATGGCTCAGACAAAAGGATAGAACATGTAAACAAAGCGAGTAAATAGATTAGAACGGAATAGGCAAATTCAGCATCTAAAATCTGCAGCATTACCTGACCCCTCGTATAAAGAAGAAGAGGGTAAGTGGTGTGAGAAGAGGGGTCAGGTAATGCTGGGTAATCACCACTTACCTGGCGAGAGTAAACACATTATGCAGGTCCTTAGCCAGCAACTCAGCATCAGGCACGCAAGCTGCAGCCAACAGATGCGCGGCGAGTACGTCGGGTACTGGCTGCAGCATGGCCACGGGGCGCAGTACGCGCTGCAGCGCGGCCGGCAGCGTGCGTCGCCCGCCGTAGCCACGGCCTGCGGGGTTCATTGTAGCTGCCACCCCGCACCATTCTGATACTCGCACCTTGAACATAATGCATTGTTGTGTTGAGTCAAGTAGCAAGTCATTGTTAATTTTACTTTTTAAAAGCAACTACATAGTTTATCTATGTAAAAAATGAAAAATGTCCCGACAATCTTTTATGTGTAGAACAGGCACATTTTTTATGTGTAAACACACAACACAAGTTTGAAGAAGAATGCTTGGTTGCGGGCTTCGTACGTTTACAGCTATATGTACGTTAGTTATAACGCGACACTTCTGCCTAGCACCCGGTAATACAAGCGTGATAGATTAAAATAAGATTAAATCAAATCATCTTTATTTGTGAACATGTATTGAAACATACATGATACTTTTCCTCTGAAAGCTTCTTTTTTGTGTAAGCTCCCATTTTGGTTTCTAAAAACATCAATTACCAAAAAGAAAAAAAACAACTAATGTTTTCTTCTTTTTCACTGAAGTTTATATTTATAAAGCTTGGAAAATAACAAAAAACTAATATTTAAAACACAAAAAGATTCTCTCCGGCGGGGAATCGAACCCCGGTCTCCCGCGTGACAGGCGGGGATACTTACCACTATACTACCGAAGACTTGCTGTACACGAGCGAAATAACGGTTCTATAGATAAGTCATTATTAACTACCGAATAAATAATGCGCTGGTTCTTGGTAGTGAAAACAAAAGTGTAATGAGTCAATCAGAAATCCATAAACAATAAGTATCAAAAAATAGACAAAAGGTATAAAAAAGAGGCTTCAAAACATAAAGCCTAAGGCAGACTTGCACATTCTCCCCTTTTTTATGAAATGGGCAGCTTAATCAGCTTTTGGAGGGGCCTCCTGAATGTGCCGGCCTCAGTGGCGACATCGGCCACTCGTACTATTCCGTCTCTGCCGGGGAACAACCTCGCGACTCGGCCTTTGGGCCATGAACCACGCGGTAAATTTGAGTCACATATTACGACCACATCTCCTTCCGCAATTGACGGCGCGCTGCCTCCACCCCTTCTGGGTGACAGCGAAGGCAGGTATTCTCGAACCCATCGCTGCCAGAAATGATCGGCTAGTCTGAGTGCCCTCCGCCAATGACTTCTGCTCGAGAGGTCCGACTCCTGAAGCGTGGCTGGAACGGGACGTCCTGGTGATCCGTTTAGGAGAAAGTGGGCTGGGGTTAGTGCTTCTTCAGCATTAGGATCGAGTGAAATAATAGTTAGGGGCCGTGAATTTACCAAGGCTTCAGCTTCAGCCAGCACAGTTCTGAGTACCTCATCAGAGGGAGTCCGCTCATGGAGTGACACTTTCAGCGCTCCCTTGACACTTCGGACAAGACGCTCCCAAGCTCCACCCATAAATGGTGCCGAGGGCGGGATGAAACGCCAGTTTATAGACTCGTTGGCAGCGTATTCTTCAACCGCATCACCGTACAACTCTCGCAGTTCCCGGCTGGCCCCAACAAAGGCAGTGCCGTTATCGGACCAAATCTCCAATGGGGTTCCTCGGAGCGACACGAAGCGGCGTAGGCACATGATCGCTGAGTCAGTCGATAAGCTGTGCACCAGATCCAGATGTACGGCGCGGACGACCAAGCATGTGAATAAGGCTACGTAGCGCTTCTCCTTTCTTCTGCCAACCGTGACATAAACGGGCCCAAAATAATCGAGACCGGTGAATGAAAAGGCTCTTTTATGATGAGCTAAGCGAGCTTCTGGCATATTTCCCATAGGTGGTTGGAACGGTCTAGCACGGCGCAATTTGCACAGCTGACAGGTATGGGCTACGAAACGAGCAGCGTTTCTGAGTCCAATAATCCAGTAACACTGGTGAAGCTCGTTGATTACCAAATCTAGGTGTGAATGCGCGGCCTTCTGATGATATCTATGAATCAAAAGACGAACTGCCGGGTGTTTTCCACACAAAATTATTGGACGCTTAACGTCGTCTGATACGGCTGAGGCGGCAACAATGCGGCTTGACATTCGTAGCTGATTATCATCATCAATGAATGGCGACAGCTTGAACAGGCGGCTATTACGAGGCAACGGCTGTTGGTTCTTTATTCGCAAATAATCTTCTTTAAAGGAATCGAGCTGAGACTGCCATAAGATGTGGGTTTCGGCCAGGCGTAAATCATTTGCTGTTATTCTCGCTGATACATTGAGGTTATTGGGGACATTAGGAGAGGATGTGCAAGAGGGAATAAATGTACATAAACTTCCTTCAAGACGAGTTAAATTGGCGACAACGCCTCGTCTTTGTAGACTACGCATACGCAGTAAAAAAATGAATTGATGCGCTTTTGCTGTTGCTCGCACCATTCGCAACCATGAGCTGAAACGCAGCGGATCCGCGGAGACTGGTGCGGGCAGGTCAGTATCAGTGATAAGATGAATATGATGTTTAAATTCTTCGCGGCCTAGACCACTGACATCGATCAAGGGTTCAGTGGGCCAGTTCGAGGAGAGCAAGAAGGCAGGACCTGAGATCCAACGAGATTCTGGAGTTAACTCAAAACGTTTCACCCGAGTTGCATCATCTGCCACGTTTAAATCACTCGGAATCCAACGCCATTCACTGACTTCCGTTAGCTCCAGTATCTCACCTACTCTATGAGACACGAAAGGCTTAAAAGTGCGAGCGTCGCTGCGAATCCAACCTAAGGTCGTCATTGAGTCACACCAGAAAACTCGTTTCGTCGGTTTGAGTCGGTGGGCTTCGCAAATTGACGTAGCAAGACGAGCAGCCATCAGAGCACCTTGGAGCTCTAAACGGGGAATTGAGACAGGCTTGAGGGGTGACACGCGAGCTTTGCTACATATAAGAGAGAGTCTAACTTCACCGCTACTGTACAGAAACCGCCAATAAGCGACAGCGGCAAAGGCAGACTCACTGGCGTCTGAAAACACATGAAGTTCGCAGCCTGCTAACTCGAAATCATACAAATTATAGCGACGTGGAATTCGTAAAATAGAAACAGAGGATAAATCCTGAAACCATGACTTCCACGCAGTGTTGTCATCTTGAGAGAGCTCCTCATCCCATTCCAAACCCTTACGCCAAGCGTCTTGAAACATGATGCGGCCTCGAACAACGATTGGCGCAATGATTCCAAGAGGGTCATAGACTCGCATCACCCGGGCTAACAGCTCTCGCTTGGTGAACTTCTGTGGCAACACACCCTTATGGACTCCCGTATTAAAACCAATCACGTCACAGGGGGGTTGCCAGATAAGGCCAAGCGTGCGGACATGACTAGCCAGGTGACCTAAATCTACGTCATTCACAACGGGCGCCTCTAGCAATGACTCTTTTGGCAACAACGAGAGCGCTATGAGATCGTTTGATATCCAGCCTCGCATCTCAAAGCCAGCATGAGAATGTACGGTGTAAATGTCCGCAGCCAGCTTGGCTGCTTCATGAACATTGTCTAAACTAGTGATGCAGTCATCCATGTAGTGATCGTGTAGAATTACTCGAGCTGCATCGGGGTATGTATCCTGCCACTCTAATGCATTTTTGTTTTTGATATGGATAGCAGTAAAGGGGCTGGACGCAGCGCCAAAAATCATGGATGACATGCGGTATGTACGTATAGGCTCATTCGGATCGTCGCGCCACAGAAATCTTTGGGCATCCCTATCATTTTCAATTACTTTGATCTGAGGGAACATTTCACGAATGTCAGCTGTTAGAGCTACTTTGCCCTCACGGAAGCGCATGAGAATACCTAGTAGGGGTTGCAAAAGGTCTGGACCAGTTAATAACATTGAATTTAATGACACACCGTGGGACTTGGCGGCTGCGTCGTGTACCGTTCTTAACTTGTCAGGTTTATTTACATTAATTACTCCAAAGTGAGGAAGGTACCACAACGGAGACCCCAAGTTAGGAGGAGCTAAACACGGTTCAGCATATCCCTTTGACAGCATATCATAGATATTCCGACGGTAGCGTTCAGCATAGTCGGGATCTCTCACCATTTTCTTTTCTAAACTAAGAAACCTAGACACAGCTAACTTGTAACTATCGGGAATTTCCAGTTTATCAGCCTTCCACAATAAGCCTACTTCAAAGCGGCCACTGGGCAGACGGCGCGCGGTGCGCTCGAGAACTTGCACGGCGCGTTCGTCATCGGCACTACGAGCTTCCTGTTTAGAGATGCCGATTGAATCAATTTTAAACTGCTCCCTAATAAGACCTTCCAGAATCAACTGATCGTTCGCTATATCAGGTTCGTTAACCGTGGTGTGGTTGATAACATCGACCAGTTTAGTTTTGCTACAACCGAAACCATACAAAACCCAACCTAAAGCAGTTAAAATAGCTACGGGTTGTGTCTTGGTTCCTTTGCGCGTAGCTTTAGCGAGAGATAAGTGCCAGTTGTCGATGCCTATAATCAGCATGGGCTTAACGTCTTCGTAGCAAAATTCATTTGAAATGTCTGCCAAGTACGGATACTTACGCACGCTCTCAAGATGCGCTGACTGTCGCGCAGCGCCCAAGCCGCTCATCGACCTGGCTCGCTTAACGGAATGAATTTCATTCGAATGACGGCCTTTTATTCTGAAATCGACGTACTGAATTTTAACATCCATACCTAGACCACCGACACAGTCTAAATGAATGCGTTTTTCTTGGCCCATGCAACCAATTTGAGCCGTCAGCTTAGAATCTATAAAAGTGCCTGTGGAACCGTCGTCCAGCAAAGCGTACGTATCAACGCTACCAGAAGGTCCCGTAACGGTCACGCCAACTATTTTCAACAACGGCCGAACTGCAGGTTCCGCGGCTGATAAGGAGGATGCGTGAGCCAAGACATCGTGATCCGAATCGTCAGACGATGGCGCGCCGGTCTCGTCACAGGCTGCAGGCGCGCTACACTGCATCGGCGCGCTGCACGTCGGGGGTGCGACCGCGCTGGATGTCGATGGCTCAGCGTCGTATTCCACGTCGACATGCGCTGTGACTGCACGCTCAAAGTTCGACCCGTGTAATAAAGCATGGTGACGCATGTCACAACCTTCTACTGAACAAACTCTTTTAATACAAGAAATTTTATTTTTGTGCCAACCTTTCTTTAAACATCTATGACATATTTTATTTTTCTTAATAAATTGCCAACGATCATTTATTGTCATTTTGACAAACCTATCACAAAACTTCAATTCATGTTTTTGTTGACACAACGGACAAGATATTTTTTCTGTTGAAATCCTACAATTTTGATGATCTGTTTCAGCTACAACGTTCACCCTATCCCTGAAGCTTCTGTTATCAGTGTTAGGACGTGCTACAGTAGGCAACGAGCAGTCAATGGCACCGCCGAACCTACACTGCAAGTCAGCTTCACGAGAGAGGAAGTTGGCAAACATTTCGATTTTAGACAAGCTGCCATCGCACAAATGAGCGTAATCCAACCACCGTGGTCGCAATAGCGGTGGCAGCTTGCTCCACAGTGCCTGAAACAGCTCGGGCGAGCGTAAGTAGTCCGGCTGATTTAACAGGCGGATTACTTCCACACAGTTTTGTACTCGGCTGGCAAAAATAAGGATATCTTTGCTATCGTAGCTTACCTTAGGCAGCGCACGTATCACAGATACTTCATGCATCACGACGAGCTCGGGGCGGCCGTAGCGCGCGTCGAGCGCAGCGAGCACCACACCGGGGGCGCGCGCCGCCGCCAGCAGGCCTGCCACTACATCGCGCGCCGCTCCGCGCAGCGCATGCGAAAGCCTCGCTAAATTATCGGTTGCCGAAACATTTTGAGCTGTATTTTCGTACGCACGTTTTAAAGCTAGCCAATCTAAATAGGACTTGCCGTCGAACGTAGGCAAGTCAGTCTTCGTAGGAGTTTGCTTGTTAACTTTGTTGATTAATATTCCGAGCGAGTTGATTAAGTGAGTCACTCCTCCATCTTCATTACGATCTTGGTTGAGAGCGTGTGTGGTCGCGACAGCGTCTTTGCTGTGGGACGCTCCCATGTCCGGTGCTTCACACTGGGCATTATCGCCGTACCTGAAATGTGGGTTGGCACTTAAAAAATCTCGCTCATCGGGATTAGGCACTACATTTTTTACCCAATCTTGAATGCTAGCACAGCTACGCATGCCGTGGCTGCCGCGCTGGCTGGCGTCCGCCTCTATGGCGGCGAGCTCAGCTTGTAATTGAAGCTCAGCGACCTGTCGCTCTCGCTCCAGAGCTTTTTGCTCTGCAGTTTTTTGCAAATCAGCCAAGTGGCGCGCGTGCTGCGCCTGTGCCGCCAGCTGACGCGCCACGATGGTGGCGGATGAGCGTGAGGTGGCGGCGCTGGCCGGGCGGGAAGGCGCCGGAGCCGCGGCTTGAGGGGGCGGTACCGCGCTCTGATGCGTGGTCGGGGCAGTCTCCCTCGCCGCAACTTGGGTGCCGTCTCCTGCACACTGCGCGGCCGCTTTTGCGCGTTTAGCACGTGTTTCCATTTTTCCGTAGAAAGGACCAATATTAACTACCGAATAAATAATGCGCTGTGTTGTATACTGATATAAACACTTTTATTAATTGAAATCGTATTTATTTCTCCACACAGTCTTAAAGTACAGTTTTACAATATGGCTGTTATTGCGAGAGAGCGAGACAGCAGAACGAAAGGACAATAGACAATTCCAAGGCAGAGACAATTACTACCCAGTGGTAGTAATTAATACGTTCCGATATCACACTCTCCACCACCTTAACTAAGACAATCTTAAAATTAAATTAAATCTGTTAACTAATAGTAAGACAATCATAAGAAAACATTGTACTACTTAACTATTATCTAATTTATAAATTAATGTAATCTAATTTATTCATCCACCGATTGATCACAAGTACGAATTTGATTTAGATGTCTTTTCCATTTTAAACCCCCCACATCAATGTAATAGGTTACCCCTGGACAGGATTCATCAATTATAGTTCCTAAAATCCAAGGCTTATACCCCTTTCTATAGTCCCTAACAATTACCTTCTGCCCTAATTCTAATGATACTGTATTTCTGTTTCCTTTATAATAATGTTTAGATTTTTCTTGCATTTCATATGATTTTTCAGTTATTGGTGGTGGCCTTAACAAGGTAAATCGATTCCTAAGCTCTCTACCCAGCATTAATCTGGCTGGTGTTACACCAGTAGTACTATGGGGTAGATTTCTGTAATCAAACAAAAATAAGTTTACAGCCGAGCTCAGTGTGCTACCACTTTCCTTAATTTTTGTCACATGAGTTTTAAATGTCTCGACAAATCTCTCTGCTGCTCCATTTGTTGCTGGATGATATGGGGGTGTAAATGTATGTTTTATATTTGTTAGTTGGCAAAAATTTTCAAATTCTGTACTAGTGAAAGTTGGGCCATTATCTGTTACTAAGTGGACTGGGAAACCAAAGGTGGAAAATAACTTTTTGAATATTCCAATTGTACTTGTTGCGGCAATATTGGTCATTTCAAAAGCCTCAGGCCATTTTGAATAGCTGTCCACAACCACTAAAAACATCTTATTATAATAAGGTCCTAAAAAATCGGCGTGAAGTCGGTACCATGCTGATGGCGGTACAGGCCATGGTTTTAGTTGTGATTTTGGTGGATTTTTATTGTTACTTAGACAGATTACACACTTTTTTGTAAGATTTTCTATTTCTGAATCTAGTCCCGGCCACCAGAAATATGATCGTGCTACTTGCTTCATGCGAACAATACCAAAGTGGCTTTTGTGTAGCTCTGAAAGAATTGATTCACGTAATACAGTAGGAATTATAATTCTGTAACCCCAAAATAAACATCCTCTGTCAGTGCTAATTTCATCCCTTCTGTTATAGAAAATTAGGAGTTCCTTGTCCATAAATTTCTTGTTTGGCCAGCCATCTAAAACATGTCGAATCGTTTTTGACAAGATTATATCTTTTTTTGTTTCAGTCTGAATAGTCTTCCAGTCTAAATTATCGATTTTTGAGTTGTTTACATGGTAGATATTACTTACATTACCATTAATACAAATCGAATGTAATTCAACGTTTTCTGTACTTTGATTAATTAATGCACGCGATAAGAAATCAGCTGGGTTTGTTGTGGTACTGATGTGCCTAATCTTATAATTAAATGCCGACAAAAAAATCGCATAATGTTGCAGCCTTTTTGCTGCCATTTTTGGAATCCCTTTGGTGGGTCCCAATATCCTTACTAATGCTGCATTGTCGGTTTCTAACTCAAAATATCGGCCATAAGTGTAGTTGTAAAATTTGGTCACTCCAAAGATAATTGCCATTGCTTCTTTATCTATCGTTGAATACTTTATTTCTACAGAGTTTAATTTCTTACTTGCATATGCAATTGGTCTAACAGTACCATCATAATCTCGGTTCGACAATACCACCCCCAAAGATGTATCTGACGCGTCGCAAGCTAAAATTAATGGTAAATTTGGGTCAAAATGTCTTAAATTGTTTACAGAAGACAATTTCTGTTTGATTATCTCAAAAGCTTTATTACAATCGGGGGTCCACTCAAATTTATTTTTCTTAACAATATCATACAATGGTGCTAACGTACCAGCCATGCCTTTTAGGAACCGATTATAATAATTAATTTTACCCAAGAAAGACCTTAACAATGTCATGCTAGTGGGAGCTTTTGTTTTCAGCAATGGTTCAACATTTGATTTAATAATGCTTATGTCATTTTTGGTTACTCTAAAACCAAACACATCAATACTTTTTTTGAAAAACTTGCATTTTTGGAGTTTTAATTTAAACTGACATTCTTTTAGTTTAGATAGTACCTTACACAAGGTATTTAGCATATCATTTACATCATATCCTGCCATATATATATTGTCTATGAACACGGCTGTATTTGGTATGTTTGCAAGTTTTTTACACATCAGTCGCTGAAATGAGCCTGGTCCTGTGCTTACACCATATGGTAAGTATAGATATTTATATGTACCTTCTTCAGTTACTATAGTAGTTAGCTCCTGAGACTCAGAACTTAGAGGTGCCTGTAGGTACGCCTCTTTCAGATCAAGCTCGCAGAAGTATTCTCCATTCTTAAGTGTGTTAAAGATTTCTTCGATATGTGGTAATGGGAAATGGTCAACTTCTAAGTGTGGATTCAAGGTAACCTTATAATCACCACACAGCCTTACTGATCCATCTGTTTTCAATACAGGGACCACCGGAGTACCCCACTGACTGTATGTCACAGGTGATATTCTACCATTATGTAGCAAGCGAGTAATTTCAAGTTTTACCTTGTCCTTTAATGCATATGGTACACGCCGTGGTGGTAGGCACTTCGGCTTTGCATCCGGTTTTAATTTTAGGGTAATAACTTCACCTTTGAAGTTGCCCCACCCTGGGCTGAATACTTCTGCGAACTTTTCCTTGATTAGATTTTCTGCTTCTGAAACAGTTTTAGTTTCACATGAGTAAGTATGTGAATGCTTAGTCATAGTATTAGTTTCCATAAATGTTGGAGGCCACAGATCAAATGATTTTAACCAGTTACGACCTATTATTCGCGGAACATTATCATGGGCTACAAAAACATTCAAATATCTCACCATTCCGTTAAATTTTACTGTTAGATTTTTCAATAAACCAACTGGTTTTGAGATGGTTTGGTCAAAATTTTTAAATCTTACATTGGTATCCTCAATTACTAACTGGTTGAACAGCCTGACCTTGTCTTTCAACGGAATTACTGTCACCTCTGAACCAGTGTCTAACAGAAAATCTAAACATACTCCTGCAACATTTATAGCTATATAATGCGGAGGTACCTTACTTACATTAACAGAATACAACTCATACTCATTGAATAGCTGCCCAACAGAAGCTTCGATGTCATCATCTATATCTGGCTTGGTTTCTTGTTCATTTTTCTCAATTGAATACACTCTCCGTGGGTTCTTTGAACAAACCTTGAAAAGGTGTCCTTGTTGTCCGCACTCCGAACAGTACTTCTTGATCAATCTGCATTCTGACTTAATGTGGCCATTGTTGCCACAACAAAAACATCTAACCTCCTTCTCTTTCACTTGTTGATTTTTCTTTGTTTTAAATTTATTGTGCTTCTGTTTTGTATTTTTTTCATTATAAAACATTTCGGATACCTGTGTTTCCTTCTTACTGGTAGTATGGACTAAGGCGGTTTCCACAGTCCGTGCCAGCATCACTGTTTGTTCCAAACTAAGGTCAGCATCACTTTTCAACAATTCAAACTTGATCAGCCTTGAATGCACTCCGTCAATAAACTTCTCTCTTATCTGGTCATTCATATCTTTGAAGCTGCATACTCCTGCTAGTTTTTTTAATGCCAATAAATAATCTTCGACGCTTTCTGTTGGCAATTGATTCCGACTGCGAAATGTGGCTCTGTCTAAAACTGAAGACTGTTTCTTCGTATATTTTTTTGTAAGTGTGGTGCACAGTTCTTTAAATGTTAAATCAATTGGTTTCGAAGGCGCACACAAACAAGTCAAAGTCTGAAACACTTCCGGTGTAATCTTGGTCAGCAGTAACGGTACTTTCTTTGTTTCTGGAACCTCATTTAATGTAATTATACATTGTAGTTGTTGTTCAAAAGATTCCCAACACTCACCACTAAATGCCTTCAGATCATAATTTGACATGATTGCCTTTGTTTGTGGTGGGCTGGTGGCCTGTATTTTCAATTTTTCTTTCCAGTAGTTGCTTAATATTTTTCGGAGTTCATCAACTGTTTCGGTTTTGGTGTTAATTCCGTGCTCTGCTAATTGTTCTTCCAATTGGGACTTATTTAATTTATAAATCCAAGTAGTCATTTATTTTCTTCGATCGGACTTTGTAAACAGACGTGACATTAGTCAACAGCGAACCAAGATGGTGGATAATCGTCGCACTCGCAACGCACGTCAATCGGAGCTAACTTCACAGTGAAGCGTGCTGCTGCTTCTTGTTTTTGCTGAATATTGGGTTTTTTTTTCTTTAATTTTGCGAACACTTTTTTTTTTCTTACAACGGGTTCTTTAATGCTCGTCGCCAAACTGTTGTATACTGATATAAACACTTTTATTAATTGAAATCGTATTTATTTCTCCACACAGTTTTACAATATGGCTGTTATTGCGAGAGAGCGAGACAGCAGAACGAAAGGACAATAGACAATTCCAAGGCAGAGACAATTACTACCCAGTGGTAGTAATTAATACGTTCCGATATCACACGCTGGTTCTTGGTAGTGAAAACAAAAGTGTAATGAGTCAATCAGAAATCCATAAACAATAAGTATCAAAAAATAGACAAAAGGTATAAAAAAGAGGCTTCAAAACATAAAGCCTAAGGCAGACTTGCACAGTCATAATCTAACCTTGAATGTTATTCGCGTAATCACACAATCGTGTTAAATTTAGATTATTTTTTGCCAATCCTAATGAAATTTTAATTTTATTTATGTTTCATAATAATGTTCTGCTGATCTACTGAACAAATTTTTTTGGCGTTTGTTTGCCTATTAAGTTTGAGCAACGTTTATAAATTAATAGTGAAGCCTAATATACCTTTTAATTTATATTCAATTTGAATATTCGAAAATGTGAATAGCTTATTATTAATTTCATTTATTAAAACTTAGTTTATTGAAATGTTACAAAGATCTACGCCCTACAAAACCGTTTTCACAGTTGGTCTGTGGGAACGGAATAAACGGTATACAACTGGCTGGCCTAGTTGTATTTCCAAATCATCATCATCAGCCTATAATGTTTCCACTGCAGGGACTCAGGCTTCCTCTCTAGGAGAGGGATGGGCTATGATCTACCACGCGGGCCCAGTGCGGATCGGTAGATGTCACATGTCTTCGAATTTTTTGGTTCCAAGACATGCCAGTTTCCTCACGATGTTTTCCTTCACCGTTTTGAGAGCAGTGGTGATAAAATCATAATGAATAATTACACAAAGTAATGCGCCTGACTGGGTTCGAACCCACGACTCACTGTTCGTAAGTCGGGGCCGCTACCACTGAGCCACCACTGCTCATATATTTCCAAATATTAAGTATACTATTTGGGGATAGAACCGATGAGGCATATCAAGCTACCCGCCATTTTGTTTTTTTTTTCGAAATCGCGGCCCACGATGAAATTAGTATGTATGGATGTATGGGGCTTCCATTCAAAAAAGTTCAAAACCCCTTTATAATTAGAATAAACACATGGTGTGATCTAAGGTCGAGATTGATAGACCGCACTTTAATTTTAATTTGCAAAGTAAATTATCCAAACACATAAAAACCTCATTCCTATGCTAAAAAAAAACACAATCCTCTAAGCGAATCTGATTTAGCGTTTACTCATCTAAGGCTAGATTACTTAGAACACAGTGGTTTTCAATGGCAGTGTCTACGGTATAATATTACTAAGAACACTACGTTTATGTGAGTGTTGCAGTTATATCTCCAGTAGGCTCCATTTCAGTTTAGGTGGAACGCCTCAGAGAGGCTTTAAATGTCTAAAAAAATGTACCTCAAATCTTGGGTCACTTTCAAAGTCACAGTTTATTCCCGTTACTTAAGGTAGCTGTTAGGTTCCTGCCACTGACAAGTCACAGTGGTCTGTATTTTCGTTAGCACAGGCTTTTTAGTACAGTCAGCATCAGAAGTAGATTTACACTTTAAAATTGTTAGATATTACTTGTCATTAACAAGTTATTGAAAAGTAAGATTTTTTTTAAGAATAAGCTTCTAAAACGTTCCTTTGAGTCCTGTACATCAAATAATTAACATTCCGAAATGTTAAGCTACTTCTGTTGCTGACCGTACAAGCTTGTCAAAATTATACTGGATACTAGTAGCACCCAGTTATTAGTATCCAGAATTATGTTGATCTTGTCGGGGTATATGATGTTTTGTATCGTTACCTGTTTTCCGTTGAGTAGCGCAGTAGGTTCAGATCCAGGCGTGCGCTCAGTAGTAGCAGAGAGTAGTGAAGATAGCTGGTGAGAGACAGCAGCCAGTGTGTGAGCAGCCAGACGGTTGAACTCATCGAAGCAGCCCCATGCACCACATACGGCTAGGCCACTTAATAAACGACCCATACATTCAGCGTCCAGGGCCTGGATGGAAGAAAAAGCATTCAAGCTTCATAGAACTAACTTAAATTTCTCACGTTTTTCATAGGTTTTTATGTTTGACTCGGCCAAATACAAAACCACACTAAAGGAAAACAACATAAAAAAACACGATTTCCAAATCTAAAAGGCAAAAAAAAATGAACTTAATTCAAATGTGCTGCTGTCATGTCATCACATGAAGAAGAACGTGGTAGCAAATAGCTTTTATTTGAGTGCGCCTATGATTTATTTTAAAAAGAGTGGATTATACGATTGGTTTATATTCACAGAAGTTTTATAGATTGAGTATACAGTATGTCATTAAACGCTTAATCCGTAAAGTAGAAGTGACGGGGGATCCCTAGTGTGCCTACATATTAAATCACGTGGGTGATTACACGTAGGTCCTGTTTGCTTGCGATTCTGTTGTGTATTAAGTACCTAATTAAAATATTTGATTCCGTAAATACCAGCTATCTTTATTTCCTTATTGATTTGTGTGCACGTTTATTAAGTAGTTTTCTCTGCGTAAGGTTAACCAACATTAGCCGCTGTGCTATTGTATATAAGCATAATCAGACCATAATCAGCCATAATGTTCCCACTGCTGGGACTCCAGGCCTCCTCTCTATGAGAGGGAAGGGCTATAATCCATCACGCCGGCCCAGTGCGTGTTGGTAGATGTAACATGTCGTCGAATTTTTTGTTGTGGTTCTAGGACACGCCGGTTTTCGTCACCGTTTTGTTTTTCAAACAATAAAACAGTTTTAATTAGTAATTGGTTGGTAGTTTGGTACCTCATCACAGTTGAAGATTAGCACTAAGCGACCCACAAGGCCGCCTAACGCTTTCACAGATTCTGTCTTTCCAGTCCCCGCTGGACCGAAAGGGTTTCCAACTAGACCCAGGTGAAGTGCCTGGAATTTTATGAAAAATAATTTTATTTATCAGTAACATTTCTACTCATAAAAATGTGTACCAAATTGTGGGTAGGTATTGCATAAGATATAGCTTTATTTAGCAATAGCCTTATTTTAAATAATCCGACAATGATTTGAATACACTTAAATAATATTCAAAAACACTTTCAATTATTATATTAAAGGATTTTGCACAATGAGAAATTTAATTACCTGAGTTAAAATAAGAAAGCAGTCGTCAGCTAGTTCGGTTCGCACAAACTGTCCAGTGTTGACTCCGAGGTACTCGTAGGAGTAGGATATTTGAGCTAAACCCATTTTAGCTACCACTTCCTTTGAGTTAAGCAAATAGAACCTGTAAAAAATATTAGGTAATTTACTCACGATACTTCCAAAACAAAGTACTCATACATAAACTCACACCCTTTTCCCATGGGGGTAGGCAGAAACCACAGAACGCCACTTGCTACGATCCTTACAAACTCCTTTTGCCTCGTCCACATTCATACATCTGGTCATACACGCACGCCGGTTACGAGTACTACGCACCTGTCCTTTCAGAAGAACGGCACCAATAAGATCAGTGTATGTCTTTCTAGGGCGTCCCCTCCCTGCGTTACCACTCACATCTGCCTTGTAAATACCTTTTGTTAATCGACTTTCATTCATCCTCTCCACATGACCGAACCACCTTAGCATACTCTTTTCAATTTTTGTCACTACATCTTCTTTAAACCGCAACGTTCTCGTATTACCTCATTCCTCAATTTATCATTCAAAGTTACACTACACAGTCATGCTTCGCAAAGAACGCATTTCCACAGCATTAATCCTACTTTCATGCTTTGTTTGTCACACCCAACATTCACTGCCATACATAAGAGTAGGCACCAGCACACCATTGTGAACTGCCAGCCGAGCCTGTTTTGACATCGACTGGTTGGTCACCACCGCATGCATAGCACCATAATTATACTTTATTTCCCGCGTTTACTTTCCTTTCCACATCTGATCTGCGTCAATCTTTCCATCTCTTGTAAATATACTGCAAAAAATACAAACTCATTCACTTGTTCCACACTCTTTCTTATCATTTCCACATCACACACCGATACATTCCCTTCTCTTTCAAATACCATAACCTTCGTCCTGTTTACATTTACATTCATCCCTTTTCTCTTAAATTACTCCATTATATGAAAATTGTATGTAGGCAAATTATGTTAATGCGATTACGGAGCCATATGCCTCCACCTTTTACAATGAATATAAACATGAAATCACTTACCTCAACTGTTTTTGCCAAAGCCAGTCGCTAGTTGACACAATATTGTTGTCTATCAAAATTCTGATGACAGACAAATAGTGAGCACATTGTAATATGAGCGCCTGCCTTTTGCGTCGTTCACTTTCATCCTCTATTTCGGCCGAAGCATAATACGCATTCTCTTTTTCAACATTCGCCTTTAATTTGTGTAATTCTTTGGAGGTAATGGCCCTTTCTGTTTGCTCTGTGAAGCGTATGTTTTGTGCCAGACACAAGATTTGTGTTGGTAGCGAAAATGGATCTTGCTCCTGTAGCGAATTTGTGACAATGCATTTTAAGGTCATGCTCTTTAGTGACAAACGCATCTCGGCTTCTAAATTCTTCAACCATAACTGTGAGCGAAAATAAAATGAGTTTATAGTTGTGGACTGCCCAAAAATAATAAATGAGATTTTAGTAGAGATGCCTGAATAGATATAACATACCTCTACGGGGCAGTCGATATCAACTGGGTGGTCCAGCTGGAATGTTTCTCCATAATGACTACACAATGCGGTAATAGACATATCTCCGGGGCCAAGGCGTACGCCGGTGATTCCTGGGAAGAGTTTTTTGAGATGTGTTTGCATGACAGCTTCCCTGCCCTCAGCGCCGGCTCGTGCTTGACCGAGGAGTTCCAGCAAGTCATCGTCACTCAGGAAGTAAAGCCTTGGGAATATTGAGCGTTTTTCCTAGAAACATGTTTTATAAATTACATTTGAATGTATGTTAGCTCAGTAAACTTTGTTGTATTATCAATTTTCAAGGTGTCTCTTACTGATTTGTCTAGAACTATGGTAGGTCAGATGAGAATAAAGGAATAGTGACTTAATTGTGTTTATTATTTTTTACAAATGCAAGGGGCTATTGATTGATAGGTTAGGTACTACAATAGCTACCAAATAAGTAAGCAGACTTATGCCTATTGAGTCAGCGTATCAGATGACGTCACGTAAATAAAAACTGCCTATCCATACAAGTATCAAAACCTGATTTGCGACTATTAACTTCATCTAGTTGTAATTGCTGTTCAATTATTCACAGTTTAACTTTTGCAAACCGGAAACTGCAAATTATGATAACATATTATTTATTTTACAACTGTTTCATTCGTTTTACTCACATCGATGTAAAGATTTAACGCTGACTGGCAAGCTAGAAGCTGTTCCGATATAGAATCCAGCATAGGCTGGAGCCTCGAAGACTGCAACAGCGCGGAGAGTCTAGGATCTGATTCTAAGATCCGAGTTACTTGCCGGAATCCCTGGTCTACTTTCCGAAACTTGACTCCTAATTCACCATCGTCGTTGGAGAGTATCGGTTCTAAATACAACCATCTGAAATAGAAGGCAAGGGAAAAACTCACACTCGGTATCTGGTTCTGTTCCTTGATAACAAGCTACATGGGGATTAGTCATCACCAGTTATAAAAAAATCAATTCAGGCTTTTTAATTAAAGTTAGCGGTAAAAACCTTGCAACAACTAGGCCCATATAAAGCTGTATATATTAAGTCTAGCAGTATGTTTTTATAACAAATATAATGTACAGCATAGTAAGTACAAAGTGCGTTTAAAAACGATGTATTTATGATGAGTTTCCGTTCTTCCTTGGAATTTACCCGATTTGCTGATTTTTCGTGCAGTTTACATGCCTGCTATTGGATTTAGCCGTGCTGCCTCGATTATGAAGGTCAAGTTCATTTCTATTAAATCCTATAAAGTACGTTCATTTTAATACATTGGAGAATTTAATATACAATCTAAGTCCATAAAAATGCCTCCTACCTACTTACGAGAGATTACCTACCTATAATAATTAAGGTGGCCAAAAATTAAAACTCAAAGTTGTGTAGAGCGCGGAGCGTCGTGTCTATAAATCATACCTTTGATTCACCACCCTTTCCTTTTCAAGCTCAATATAGGCTCAAAGTTTCTACTGTATGTAGCTAAAGTGGTTTGGTGGTAGAATTTTATATTTCCTAACAAATTGATATTTTATGATAGTTTTGAAATAATAAGTAACATAATTTCTTTGTGCGCTACTTTAAGGACTGATTTCCTAATTTGTACCTTAGGTATTTATGTATCATACTATCCTACTTAATATTATAAATGCGAAAGTTTGTGAGGATGTATGGATGGATGGATGGATGGATGTTTGTTACTCGTTCACGCATAAACTACTGAACGGATGTGGATGAAATTTAGAACACAGATAGTTTATAACCTGGATTAACACATAGGATACTTCTTATTCCGGTAGTATGATCCCGTGGGACAATTATCGAAATTCACGCGGATGAAGCCGCTGGCAAAAGCTAGTTTACTATACACCAAAGTGCAAAGTTCAATGGTTAAAACTATTGGAATTATAATCAGCAAAACTGTACCGCTTGTTAAAGCAAAGTAAGAACGTTCTCTTGGTTTTAATAGATCATAGATTGTAGTAGCTAAAAGAGTTACATTTATCAAATAACTAATGTTCTGATTGTGACCTGCGACATTGTTACATACTGATAAGCAGCTATATTAACAAATGTAGCAACTATTTGACATGTAGTTATGCTCCATTCAACCAATTTATTTATAATAAGATAATTTTAAAGTTACATAGAAGGTACATATAAGGGTAAGGCGTAGTAAATCATCATCATCTTCTTCCTGCCCTTGTCCTATTCTACTTGGAGTGGGCACAATACGTTTTCTTCGTCTTTACTCCCCCATCAGATGTCACTGCATACTGCATCATTTACTCTCCTTTCTCTTTCATCTCATTCCTCACACAATCCATCCATCTTTTCTTTAGAAATAAAAACTACAACAATTTATGGCAAAGTTTTATTAACAATTAAGTATTGGTGCCTTGTATATTACAATATCGTTATGGAAATATAGAATAGCGTCTCAAATGCAATAGAATGACTAAAAATGGAATCAAAGAAACAATAGCAATATTTAAATGCATGTTTTATCATAACAGTCACAGGACTGAATATAAAATTAAGGGAAATGTGTAAACTTAAACGTGAAATATAAAATGACATCAAGATATAAGAAGATTTTTAAAGGCGCTCAAGAAAAAAATACCTATCTCTATCGTACACCTACTGAACAAAAAGAAAGTCATTTCAAAATACAAACCTTAAAGGAAGTTACAGTAATAAAAGCTCTTTCATATTTTTAGTTTACACAAAGTCCTACATATACGTATTTATACAATACTTATGATGGTATAATATGCCTAGTATGATCTACCCTGGCAGTACAATTATTATACGGTAAATACAAACTATAACATTAATTAGTTCATACAGACACACAGAAAATATATTTTATGGCAAAACAGCACAAAACATAATATAATGCTCATAAATTACCTATAATAACAATAGTTGTATAAAACCCTATTTTTTCTTTTGAATTAATGCATGTTTACATTTTCATATCCACATTATTTCACCACATTAGAAATTATAATGTAATTCTTTGGAATAGTTGTCTAAATAATGATACAAAATATATTTATACTTACAACACTAAATTTACGGATGATCTTAATTATTTTCGTAAATCTGTATACGTTTTTTTTTTCACTCACTGGAAAAAAACACGGAACATATTTGTCTCAAATAGCTCATGAATTGTGAATTATTTAGGAAAAAGTAATTTTTAAGAACGATGAAATAATTTTATACTCATAAGGTATTTTTAAAAGTATGCTGTTTCTTTAAGCTTAAACATAAAGTAACCAAAAGACTGTAACTAATAAAAATGCATATATAAATTTTATTTGAGTTGTATTCTTCGATCAATAATAGATCAAGATCAAGAATTGATCGAAGGTTGTATTGGTGGAAATATTGAGATACACCTCTTTTATCTGTTCTGTGGAGATACATCATGTTGCTTTTGTTTACAACTCGCACTTCTTTGCAATATAATACAGACAATATGTAGTTAAACTACACATTATATCATTTTAACGAACAATGACTAACACTGCAAAATACACAGTATTATGGCACAAATGGAAATAGTATGTACCAACGTTCGGAATATATCTATTTAAGTTTACTTAATTACAATTCCGACGACAAAAACTACAGTTGACCTAATTATTTACGTTGTGCAAGACCTGTAGTTATCAGACCTCTTTGTGATTTCAGATAGGTAGTAATTCATTTGCGTATTGAGTTCACCTATTTCCTTTTCTAATATATTCAACTGTTCATTGTGATCGTTATACAATACTTCCATGTTAGCCAGAAGTTTAAGCTGTGTTTGAGTGTCACTGGCAAGCTTTGTAGCACGCTTTAGTAAAAGTTGTGCTTTTTCTCTTGAATTTGAAGTCTGGCTGGCACGGTCAGCTAGAGACATATTAGTGTGCTTAAAATCTTGCCTCAATAGCCGTGCTGATTGCTCAGCTCCTTCAGCGCGAGTAACAACATCATTGGCTTCTTGTTTCACCTGTTCTGCGTCACTTTCTATCTTCAATATATCCTTCTGTAAGTCAGAAAGTCTCAAACGCAAGCCTTCAACTTCCTCTTTTGTCTCATTGGCTTGTTTCTGTGCCTGTTCGGTTTCTGTAGCTATAGGAACTAAATCATTTTTGGCTGCCTCGATATCATTGTTGGCTTTATCGATTGCATTCTCAGCAGCATCTTGAGCTGCTTGTGCTTCATCCAGAGCGTCCAAAACTTTGTTCGCCATTTCCAAAGTTAAATTGGCTGCTTTATTGACTGAGGTAGCGTTCAGTTTCAAAGCCTTAGCTCGTTCTAAATCTGGTTTAGTTTCAGCAATTATATTTTCAATGTTAGTCAACTGCGATACTGAAGAATTGATACGCTGGGATAATTCTGTTATTTCTTTGGGCTCTATACTTATAGACAAATTAAGTATGTCATTAGCTAAAGTTCTGACGTCAGCAGGAGTATTAGAGGTATTTGACAAGAATTCCTTTAATTCAGTAGTTAAATCTTGGCTTTCATTGGTTACTCTTTCTGCGGAAGTTTTAAAGTCATATGCTTTGCTAAAAAGGTCTTTTGCTCTTGATCTGACATCAACGGTATCTTGTTTAACTGTAGATATTAATTTAAACAAATCCTCTGCAGTGAGCTCATGTTCCTTAATTCGGTATTCGGTCTTGTTGGCGAAATCTAAAGCTTGTTCTGCTTTAGTAACGGCTCCTTGGTCACAAGATATCCCACCACATTTTCCACATCCAGCACCACCACAAATATCACAACTATCACTATCTTGACCACACATCTTTTCATTTAACTTAGGCATTTGTAACTCCAACTGCGACAACTGATCACGGATATCATCTAATTTTTTATCATTTTCATTTTGCGTGTTATTGAAGTTAGCATATTGCATTTCGATGAGACGGTCAGTGTTCTTAATTTGTCTATCAGTATTTGCGATTACATTTTGCACATCTTCAGCGTCGTCAGCGGCTTTGACGGCTCTTTGTTTAGCTTCTCGGGTCAAGTTAAGTGCTCCTTCCAAGTTAGCTTCCTGAAGTTTGGTTGCGTTATTTCCTAAGTCAGTAGTTTTTCCCTTTAAGTCTTCGATACTTGCTCTCAAACCCTCTAAAGTAACGTTACCTAAGTTGATTTTAGACGTAAGAGCATTAAGGTTTTCGTTGCTACGCTTTACTTTCTCGTCCGCTTCAGAAAATAAGTTTTGAAGGCTGGTCACATTAGACAATAAGTCTCTTACTGTTGTTTTTCCTTGCTTTGCACTGGCTAGCATATTTTCTACTTCTGAAAGCTTTTTAGTCATTTCATCGAAATCTCTTGTGTAGGCTCCGGTGGCACCGACTACTTTGATTTTACTTGCATTTCCGATAGCATATTCTGTTTGTATTTGTAAGTCGTTGATTAATCGATCCCAATTATCGAAACATTCACCACAGGCGTAGCATTGTGGGGCCTCACCTAAGTAGCCTCTAGCGCAAATGTCACATTTATATCCACCGATTCCTGGTTTACAAATGCATGAGCCATTTTCTCGCATGCACTGGCGTGAAACAGAACCATATAAATCACAGTCGCATTCATAACACTCAATGCTAGGAACACCCCAATGGTTTTCTTGACATTGATCACATTGTCTGCCTCCATGGCCTGGTTTACATTCACATTTTCCTATATATGGATTACATTGCGGTGATAATGACCCAATAGGATCGCATTCACATGGATCACAACCTGTTCCTAAGGCTATTCTCCAATGATTTTCTGTACATTGATCGCAATTCACACCCATGACGTTCTTGAAACAAGGGCATTGACCTGTGTTCCTATCACAATTTCCTATTGTGAAGTTAGTGCCCAATTCAGAGCAGTTACACGGATAACACGTCTTTTCTTCAGCATTTCCATAGTATCCTTCAGCGCATACTCCACAATGGTCACCGGCAGTATTATGAAGGCATTGTAAACATTTTCCAGTGTAAGGGTCACAATTGCCAGGTTTAGTGATGTCTATGTTTTCGTTACATTCACACTGTTCGCAAGTACCTTTAATTGGATCTCCATAATAATTGTCAGCACAAACATCGCATAGTGGTCCAGCGTAGCCTTCTTTACATTCACAGACTACATCCTTTGAATCGGGGTCTAATTCACAGCGGTCTGCGTGGCTGCTCTTATTAGGATCACCTACTATACCAGGACAAGGGCATGGTCTGCAAGGTATGTCAATACCAAGTCGAGGATCACCGTAATATCCTTCAACACATCTTTCACAACGGTGGCCTTCCGTGTAGTCTCTACATTCTCTACATGCTCCTGTTTTATCATCACATTCGATTGCGTGTCCATTACAGTCACATTGTTGACAGTTGGGGAAATTGAAATATCCAGGCTGACACAAGTCACACGCTCGCCCATACGTATTAGCTCTACATTTACACTGTCCACTCGTTGCATCGCAAAAGTTATCAAGGGACCCGATACTGTTACAGTCACAACGCTTGCATCCAAATTTGCTGAAACCGTATGTTCCAGGGGCGCAGCGATCGCATCGAGCTCCAACAATATTTTCTACACATTGACAATAACCAGTATATTGATCGCATTGATGGCTCTTAGACCCTGTAGGATCACACTGACAGGACTGAGACCCATTTCTTATGTAGAATCCGATACTCGCATGATATTTTTTACAGATTTCAGGAACGTTTTCTCTATTCAAGTCGTAATAATATGGATCACCACAATTAAACCGTTCGAACTCTTCCCTCATGGAACTATTATTTGCCAAAAATGGAAGGTCCTCAAAGGATGGAATAAGAACAATAGAATCAATTAATATTGAAGCTCTTGAATTTGGAGAACGACTGTCTTGACGTCCCAAATAAATACGAATTTCGGTTGTTTTGCCTTTTTCCAAGCACACTGCCGGATTTACCAATACACTGCGTTGATTTGCGGGCAGGTTGGTGTTTATTGTATCTTCCTCTGGTCGTACATTTGCACAAGGAGAGTCTAAATCGAGTGGCAATGGTCTCTTCACTAATATTGTTGCCTCTTCCCAGCTTATAGACGATTGTGGCTCATACCTAATTAATACATTGTAATTCATGCTCTTCTCTATGTTATTTACAATAAAAACAAGTGTACTACTTTCAGGAAGCTTCATAAAACCAGGTCCGGTCCAGGTCTCTTTCCTACCATCTGGATAATTTTCCCTAATGACAACGTGACACAATTGACTTTGAATAGCATTATCATCAATTTGGGAATCACATTGACTTGATTCGCCCTCAATAACATTAGAGTCGAGTGCACCTACAAAGAAGTTTTGTATAGGTTGATCACAACGGCGACCTGAAACATTTGGTCGACATTTACATTGACCTGTTATCACATCACAATCGCGGTCTAACGAACCACCAGAGTCACAGTCACAAGGTTGACAACCATCATCACTATCTGACAAACCGTAAAACTCTGGCAAGCACTGATCACAATTTCTTCCAGTAACATGACGTTTGCAGAAACAATTTCCAGTTCCAGCGTCGCATCCTCTTTCGTTGATTGTACCTAAGTTGTTACAGGTGCACGATTCACATCCATCAGGATTATTAGGATCAAATTTCCAAAATCCGTCGCTACATCGGTCACACCTGGCTCCGTCGACATTCGTTTTACAAAGACAACGACCAGCAGTTTTGTTATTAGCGGTATCTGTTTCATCATCACAAAGGATTTCTTGATCTGTGGTGCCCTGTGGATCGCAATCGCAAGCTTTACATATGTCTGGGCTTTGGATATCTAAGTTAGGGTCTTTATAAAACTTAGGCTTACACCGTTCACAATTGACACCCATAGTATTGTGTTGACAGTTATCACACACTCCTCCACTAATTTTACCGGTTTTATTGTAAACAGCAGGATCAAAATGACAAGTTGTTGCATGATTATTACAAGTACATCTTTTGCAAGCATTTGAAGTTTTTCCAACAGCTGGTTGCCACGGAAGGTCATTGTAGAAGTCTTCACAGTATTCACAATTCAAGCCACGTGTGTTATGAGTACATTCGCAGCGTCCGTGTACCATATTGTTCTTGGACTCTACTCCAGGCATCGGTAAACAACGCGATGCGTGTCCGTAGCAGGAACAGGAACCTCTTACTGTCATTTCATAAATAGAGTAATAGTACTTCTCTTGAATCTCCGCTCTGTTGTCCAGTTTATCATCACCAAGAGTATGGAGTTTGGTGAAATTTATTCGAAGATTGGTCATACGTAATAAGTTTTGCACTTCTTCCGAGTATGGGTTGGTCACATTTATGTTAGGTGGCAAAACTCTAAATATCACTTCACCTTCCGTGGATGGGGATACACCAGAATAACGCGATTCACAAACCACTTCTGTCAAAGAACGCTGTGTGTGCTTCGGAACGCCTGGGAAATGTTCGTCGCAGTTGTGCGCGAAGTATCGATAGACGCGCCAGGTCTTCCCAAAGTCAAAAGACCTCTCTACTAACATAGCTGCAGGACGAAAAGTTTTGAACTGTATTATCAAATGCGTAAGATGAAATTCCGCCTCCATATTGAGTTGCACCGTCACATTTTCTTTTCCATTTTCAGACTGCCACCAGGATTTCGTTCGCGTTCCCGGGTAGTACTTGTAGATGATGTTTTGAATCCGATGGTTGAGAAAGGGGTTGTGGATAGTGCTGTTGGTCGAGTCGCACCAAAAGCATTTCTTCGGTTCCAAATGCGATACGATGCAGTAGCGCGCACGTCCCTGTCCCCCGCACGTGGAGGATGCGAAGAGTCTCGATTCACGGCCAATGAGCAGGTTGCCTGTGGCCGGGTAGCAGGAGCTTAGTTCACACGAGCGGTCGTAGAGGCGGGGGTCAGCGCGCAGGCGGTCGCGCTCCTTGTTGTAGACCGCGGCGCCGCCGGCGATAAGCGCCGAGAAGATAAACAAAGCGCGTAGAGCCATGACGCGGTCCGGGCTCTCCGCGCGCCGCTCACTGCACTGGCGGCCGCTTTGGGCCGAGACACTCTCGCGCTGCCTCGCGTCCCCCGCTACCCCGCTGCCCTACATACACAGGACCGGACTTGGCTGCCGAACAAAATATTTGCTAAGACCATAAAAGCTCGAGTAGTAACTGTTGGTGAACTTTCCCTGAAATGTAATTATTGTCACTGATACTTTTGCTTCCAGAAGTCCTACTAGAGTAATCGGTCATTTGATGAAATATTTAAAGACAGTATGAAAATAAAGGTAATAAAACAATGTAAGTCGGAACGAAATTCGGAGCATTCCAACTGCAAGTGGTTATTGGCAAATATCAAAAGCATAGCAGGGTTCTAAACCTCATGGTATTTCAGCAATCTGGTATCTGACAATCACGCTCCGATAGAAACAGGTACAAATAGTCGTGGAATGCGGCCCTGTGCGAGGCGACGACCGCTCCCGCCCGCACGCCCGCTCGTGCCGTTCTCCGAAACGGGCACTAAGCAACAAAAATAACATCGCATTTCGGGATGCGCTTTTTGTTTTGGTCATTATTATGGCAACAAGCTTCCTTGTAATCTCACCTAACAACTAGAGATATTTTAGTACCACGTTGTTTATTGCTGGCAAACTTGGAGTTCAGACTTATAGCTTTTTACTGTCTTGATACCCAATAATAGTCGATATCATGTTTTGGTGTTCAATGAACGGTGGACAATAAAATGCGTACATATGAGATCCCTTTGGTTAGGTCACGCTGTGTCCGATACGGCCACTCGGTTCGTCAGAGCCGGCCTTCCGCCCTACACATCCGCCGCTGATAATACATTCGCGATCTAAATGACCACCCAGACCGAAATTATACGTACCTATATGTATTATATTATTTAAAAAAAACCCAGACAATTATTCAGATTAAACGCTTTATTAAACACTTTTATGTGACTCTATATTTTATACACGTGCCTAAAACTTAGTTCTACCTATCACATGGCATAGAAGACTACAAATACGAGTATGATCAGAGATTCATAACTTTTACAAAGATTTACGAAAACACGAAGTTATAGGAGGCTATGGGGCTCATGCAAAACATAAAGGCTCCAATTGTGAAGGGGCCCTCAAATTGTTTAGTGAACTGAACACAAGAGAATTAAAATTTGTGAACGCTCGAATTGCTTTCAAGTTTCAACAATTTAAAAGCTTTTCTGTTTGTTTGCTGACTCTAATTGAATAGCTGTGTACCCTAATTACTCTACTGTGTCAGTATTACAGTAATTTAATATAAAATTATCTGCACTTTTAAGGCTGGTTATTTATTTTGTTTCAGAATCCAGTTTCCCAAGACAGAGCGAACGCCAGATGTTCCGATCGGAGATGGACTGATGACATTAAAGAGACCGCAGTTCTAGTAATGAACGTTATACCGGAAATAGAACAGAGCCAACATTTCGGAGAAGAGCACAGTTATGTGCGTAGATAGATGATGATTGTGTATTGATAAAGCTTAAGAGATACTCAAATGACATCATTCGTGATTTGTATAAGTTTTAAGAGGAAGTAGTTATGTGCAGCACAGTGGTTCATACACAATACAAAAAATGTTGACCTATTCCAGGTATCAATGATGTGCTACTTACTGCCGCACTCAGAGAGCTTTAATGATTACTTAGGCCATCACTTAGTAAAGGTTTGGACAGTTTTGTCATACAAAAGTATGTCAAATCTTTACTAAGTGACGGCTTAAGTAATCATTAAATATCTCTGTGAGTACCGCAGTTAGACTCTGAAACGATATTAGCACCTTTATGGTGTAATTATTTGAATCTCGTCATAATTTCTTCAGACTTCCTAGGTATTCATGATGAACTTTTTGATTCATACCCACAAACACCTAGCCACTTTTGTATAGTGATTAAAAAATACGATTCAAATTGGTCATACAATTTGGAAACTAGAATCTGTAGAAGAGTGTGAAGCTTTGGTTTGAAGAACATGGCCAGATGACATGACAGACAATGGAACGTAATAACAAAAAAAAACTTCGCCTGACATTTGATGGAACACTGACCAGCTTTATGGAGGGGTTGTAAATGTCATACCGCAAAATGTTTATGACGGACGCTACAGGCTACTAAAAGTTTACTGCATTGCTTTGAAACTTTAGATGTCTCTTTTGGTGGACAGTTTCTGAGCAAAGTAGAGAGTGGGAACCTGATGCAAGCGAAGCTTTTCGTACAATGCTTTATTTGAAATTTTGGTGTCTACTTTAGTAGGCATTCTATTAGCAAAACAACAGTGCTTTGAGCAAAGCTTTTATTATAGTCGATAATTTTGGACAAAATAAGTTTCTATAATAGTTAAGCGAGCTAGGTCTCAGATTGTACGATTCGCAAACCTTAATGTCAGTTTCATAAGTGCAATGTTTTAAATAAACATCTTCGATTTTACAAATTAATAAGCAAAAGTTTTAAGTCTCAAAAATCAAGAATGAGCCCAATGTTCAAATTATTTGTTACATGCTCGTACTTGAAATGACGTCATAGCCGGGTGAGTTAGATTTAATGGCCAGCGGCCTCTAACTAACTTGATAACTTGTAACAATTTCAACAGTAAATGATAACCTCTTATCAGTGCCAAGACTAGAAACGTTTTGTACAACAATAAAAATAACATCGTTGAGACCAAGAATCTATTTGATGATATGTACGAGTATTACAATCATTTAAAATTGTGAGTGAAAAACTAGCCTGCAAACATTGATAACACAGCAATAAATTGTATATTTTTATTTTAGCAGCCAATACTATACTTTTTAGGGTTCCGTACCTCGAAAGGAAAAAACGGAACCCTTATAGGATCACTTTGTTGTCCGTCCGTCTGTCTCTCTGTCAAGACCCTTTTGCTCAGGAACGCGTGGAGCTATCAAGCTGAAATTTATATCAAATACTCAGGTCTACCCTTAAAGCTGTAAAAAAATCAAACTTCTAAACCAACGCAATCAAAAGGTACAGCCGTTTATGTCGTAAATTTTCGACACTCGCAAGGGAATCAAAACATACAGGGTACTTCTCGTGAACTCAGAATTTTGAAATTTGGTACGAAGCAACGTCTTATAGCACAAATAAAGGAAAAATTGCGAAAGCTGTAAATTTTGAGTTACATCATAATTATGATAAAAATATTTTAATAATTTTAAACTTTGTTTGTACGGAACCCTAGGTGCGCGAGTCCGACTCACTCGCACTTGGCCGGTATTTCTCAAAATATAACTTGAGCACGGTCCTCAAATCGGTATATTAAATTCAGATTTAATTGCGATGCCTCATGCGCATGCCCCAGTTATAATGTCAGAGTCTCCAATAATAATATACTATCAGCTTACAAATTGAACTTCGCTTCTATCTCAACAAGGAACTATTAAACAAAATATATAAAGCTTAGAATTGAGGCTAGTATAAATGTAAAATAATTCGGTTAACAATCTTAAAGAAGACAACATTAACGCTGTGAATGAACGCTTTCCCGGCGATAAGGGTTCATTCTCAAAAGGCGGTTATGATGTCAAAGTTCACACGAGATAAACACTTGGCTACTGATCCGATCTATTATCTTACTGTTGCCGTAGGTAGATGGACATATTTGGCAATTTACACTGTTTTTATTAGTACCAAAAAACCATCTTAGTAGCTTAGCCATGTTGGTCGATGAGACCGATTTTTAACATAATTATCATCATTCGTCATTGCTGTTGGTTTATCTATATGGAAATTAAGCAAAATACTACCCTGGTTAACATGAGTTAAATTTAACATGAGTTAACAGTTTGGTACAGGATCAGAAATTCAAAAAACAATTCTGATTCAAGCAATGAGGTAACTAAATAACTATCAGCTAGCTAGGTCTAGCTAACTAAATATCAACAGGATGGCGGTTCCTAAATTATCCACAGACTTTATGTGCGGCAAGGAACAGAATAATCATAAAATTCTCGTTTGACGTATTACCTCACTGTGTACGTCGTTGACCGAAGCCAAAGAAAGGGCTGTATGGATCGTGTGACATTCCACTGGCGATACAAGAATACTTTCATTAGATAATATTACAGCTATATGCTTGTTACAGCGTACCTATATCTATATAATAAATGTTCTATAGTCCATACTATTATAAAGCATGATGTCACGAATTTAGTTTTAGTTATCCCTCCAAGTTCTGCTTCGATATTGCCTCAGAATAACAAGCGATAAAAATTACGACGTCTCAGTAATATAATAAACAAAGCGTATCGTGATTTTATTTTTATACACTCTAGTTGTTCCTGCTATTTACACCTGGCTGTACTGTTGATAACATCGCCATAGGGCTTTGCAGCGAAAAGAGAAACGACACACATCTGCACCCCTTATGTATAATGAACATTAGGTATGGCTGTGTTAGCACCATTGACTTAAGTAGTAAAAAAATCTTAAAATAAGCAAGTTTTACAACAAAACTCTGTGGTTCTCTTCATCTTTGTTCTGATAATAATTTGTATGGAATAAGGAGAGACTATGGGAAAAATCACATGATTGACTGAAATAGATAACTAACTGCTTTGTCTGTTGTTAGTAATTTTTAGGCACATAAATACTTATATTTATTAAGATTATTTTACATTTGAGTTTTTGTTTCAGTAGGCAGTTAAATCGCACGCTATCTTTATAGCATGTCGCCTAATTTTGTAACAACGATGTCGGAGTCGGGACACTGACCCCGTGTTATCGAAACAGCTTTATGTCCTCACCAGCTAATCTGAGCTTACACCATCAACTAACCAAATTCTACTTGCCTATGTTTCATCATTCACGATACCTACGACAAACTGTCACGCAGCAGCTTTTAATAGTGATTTTCTTTTACTGTAATGATTAAACTTTACGTTTTCACGAACATTGTTTTTTGGAAACAATACAGTTTACTCACGATGTTTTCCTTCATTGTTTTGAAAAAAATATTAGGCAAAAAAGAAAAAAAAGATCCGACGAATTGATAACCTCCTCCTTTTTGAAGTCGGTTAAAAATACGTGACATCTGGGCCCCGAGTCTGCTATTCAATAGTGTCAGAATGGTCTATCATTGATCTCATAACTGTTGATTTTGACATGTTTGGTGTTGTCAAAATCAACAATTATGAGATCAATGATAGACCATTCTGACACTATTGAATAGCAGACTCGGGGCCCTGATCTACAAACCCGAACTGGGCCCACGTGGTAGATTATAGTCCATTCCCTTTCATAGACAAGAGGCCTGTGTCTCAGCAATAGAAACATTATGCTTATGCTATAATACGAATTAGGTCTTATCTCAAAGTAGATACCGTTATTTCACGAGAAAGATCGCTTTTAAATTTAGCTTAGCGTTTACATCTAGTGGTCGTGACTGTACAT
The DNA here is from genome assembly GCA_949774965.1 of Diarsia brunnea. NCBI lineage: Eukaryota > Metazoa > Arthropoda > Insecta > Lepidoptera > Noctuidae > Diarsia > Diarsia brunnea. The sequence goes on along the minus strand of OX459005.1, from coordinate 8,972,989 downwards.
AACGCTAGAGTAGTCTGTAGTAGGTAGCAGTGAGTTTCTACACTATCAGCACATTTCAGTACTACGGTGTCGTCAAAAGCTGTCTAATCATTTTATGTGAATCTGTTACCTATTGTGATTTAACGACTGATGGCCATAAAAGGCCATACTTTTGTCTATATGAGGCCACCGTGGCTTTTAAAGTTAGCGAGAGTTAACTATACCATGGGCATGGGTCAACAAACTATTCAGACGCCAGCACACCAAGCTACTACAATCTGGCAAATTTCTCTAATAGATTTTCAACCTTATCGCTAAATCCTTAGGTTCAAAGTTGATTGGGACAATTGTTGGCCAGTAGGGACAGTTTGGGGTAGCTTTTTTTCATTAATATACTGAGAAAATTATGATTATGACTCCTATGGCATTAATCCTTCTGAAAAGAAACATATATTAGGGCAACATGGTAAGTGGGTACTCCGTCTTAGGCTTCCCGTATCGCACTTAACCAGACACTACCTATGTCTGGCTACAAGGTTGATCGGTAAATGGTGAGTCATGCGTTCTAAGTAGAAACCTGCAACATTATGTTGTTCGGTATGTACCAAGATATAAAATGAACGCAGGGCTTTTGAGTATAGTTCGTTATGAAATGGGCGGGATCTTCTCGTAAATGAGTGTCTTCGATAGAGTTCCCATTAAATAAAACTGTATTATGTGGTGGTCGGTTTTTACTGAATATGGTAAAAACATAACACTCTTTTTTTGGGGCAGTCATGTAAAAAGAGATGCGAGATTCAAAATGAGCTCTTGCAGTAATGAATTGAAAGCATAATATGCATAGATATTTCAATTCATTACTGCAAGAGTTTGTCGGGTTTTAAGTCGTTATAAAATTCTGGGAGTAAGTAACACTTTGTTTTTCATATGACAACCAACGCCAGGTTTGTCCAAATAATTTGTTTTCTACTATAATATTATAATAAGATTGTAGCTGTAAATATGTAGATAACTATTGTCACAGCACTGCGATTTTATTGCACAGGTTGCAAGTTCGCAAGTAAGTACGCCGTCGCCTCGTAACCGGATATGGATTATATTACAATTTGATCTAAATATGCGAGTTACGAAGGGAATCCCCGACAGTTATAATAATTTCACCAGATAATAAATCAACTTTGCTAAATTTCATTCATTTTAATTGAATTAAGAAGCGTTGGATGCTTTTGAGAAAACAATTATTTTTGTAGAATTGTAGAACAAAACGTGTTACGCCGACTCCAAGTTACATGGGAAAATGGCAGGAAGATGATGAGGACTTTATCACCTATGACAACATTACCCAGTCTATTAAATCCCTAAGGGTGATACTAGGTACCTACACTAAATGAATGACATATAATCAAATATACCCTTTTATTCTCGTTACAGAACGTGCAAGATGGTGAAAAAAAGCCCGTCGGGGCTGCGGGTTGTTCGAAAGAGATACCGCGGCCTCAGCGCAAGGGCTAAGAAGGAACATGGGTGGTTTTTAGTCAGTAGAAGTCTGACACTCCGTTTCGCTCTGCCCAGAGCGGGAGGGGTTATTTGATGATTAGCCAACCCCCCAAAAAAAAAGGGTGCTATAAAAGAATCAGTTACGAAGAAAGCTATACAAGGCTGCAATAAAAAGTTATAAAGCCAAGTGCTTTGAAACATATCTCTGAAGACCTAGGCCATAATCAAAACATAAATATAAATAAAAGAGCAGTCCAAACGGGAACTACGCGGAATAGTCAGTCAAAATAGCTGGCACATCTGTCGCCCATATGTTAACGGCGAAACAAATCCTTAGACGAGCTCCGAGTCACAGGCTGGCTTTGTTGCTCGTTTTTATCTATGATAAATACCTTGATTTGTTCTTGTATTGTTGTCTTAACTTTTTATATTTTTATTGCAAAATGGGCCTGCTCTTGACCTCGAACACGCCTGATGGAAAGCGATAATGAGGACTAAGATGGATGGAAGTCTCATGTCTTGCCCATGTCTTGCTCATGGCTAAGCCATGTGCTAATTTCATAGAAATTAATTTAGCAGTTTAGGCGTGAATAGGTACCAAATATACAGGGTTAGGTACTTTCAGATTAATAATATATAACAGTACCTAGGTACGTACAGGTATAGTATTTTTTTGATTGAAACTTCAATTACTAAAGTGCCAGTTTTAATGTCTAGTAGGTCCAGTGTCTCTAGTATTCTGCATATTACTCTGTTTTGTATGCATAGCTTTACAAATTTATACAAGTGGTCCTTAGAAACTTGTTCTGAAAGCAAATTGAATGATGCAATACGAAGCAAGCGTGGTTTATCGCGTAAGCATATAAGATATTGTTGTTCTTGTCTATTGTTTTTACATATGTCGAAGCAAAATCAACAGTACCTAAATTTTTCAAATTCTGCTGAGAATCGGTACTTTTTGAACGTCAAAATAAAAAGGTAAGATAGTTTTTTTAATTTTCGAATTTTATATTCAAAGGCAGGACTGATACAGTTCTTGACGTCGATAAAAGTGCGCGAGCATTTTTTTTGTTTTCAAGGGTAGTAGTAGTATGTAGTAGTTGGTACCTCCGTTGTGCATGATGCGTGGCACGTAGCAACGCCCGCGCAGCCCTCAGCCGCGAGTCCCACGCACCGCATGCATCCGAGCCGTTGGCGCCGCCCGACAGCGAGGACACCACCCATTGTTGTTCCTCGATCTACACATCAATTGTATTTTATTTGCAATCATTATTTCGTATCGATGGTTCATCCCATTAAATTACATAGTTGGGGTCAGTAGATGAACACGTTTATCGGCGTAGTCAGTAGGTACGGTCTTTGAAGTCCGCAAAAGCGCTTGCCAGTTTCAAACGAAAGTTTGAAGCTACCAAGATTATCCCCCAGATCTCTCTGAAAGATACTCCATTCTACTGTCATAGGTACCTACTCAACAAAATTTGTTGAAAATGAATATTTCTTTAACTGCTGTTATATTTTAAATTAATTAAGTACAACGGATTAGCTAGAGATTACAGCTTTAAGTACTGTCAAAGGTACAATAAATTTGTACCTTCATCATGAAGCTTCAATACCTATACATAAGCCGGAAATAATTATTGAGAGCCAGGTCCATTATCTGGTACGAAATTAAAGCCATATCCCACAAAACATAATAGGCATTTATCGGGCAAGGTTAGCCTTGGGAACAAAACACGTCATTGGCAAAAAAAAGTGCGGTTTCAAGGAATTTTATAAAGATGAGACAAAAACTTCGAGGTTGAATCAGAAAGAGCGAGATAGCAGAGTAAGTTCTGCGCTGTCGCATACTGTGGGATCATTGTTTTAATAAAAAGGAAACAGTACCTATTTATTTACTGAAGCCTGTATTGTCGCTGATTTGTGGGTCTCAATGGTAAAAGGCATTTTAAATGGGGAGTGCCGTAACGAAAATCCTAGCTGTTGTTTCCGCATAAATCATAGAACTTGGGTTAATGATTTAAATGATTTTTGTGTAGTTTGGACAAATAACATAAGGTCTATCATGAGAACAATATTATGGTCTGTATAGCCATGATAAGTTATGTTATACAACATACATTTATTCTCAGGCAATTTTGACCCATACATTCATACCTTCCAGACTAACATAAATATGACAAAATATAATATGCGTTAAATAGAGCATTAAAACTATGCTAGTAACACATCAATATGCTTTATTGTAAGCGTAAGCAGCAGCGCGAAGTCTAGATTTGTGATCGGTTAATGGCGGTTGCGATGCACAAAGAAATCACTATTACTTAAAACTTACAGACTGGGAAAATATGGGCACAGGTACACCTTAACCATTTCAGGCGGAATATTATATTAATGTGGAAACCCTCAAAACTCACCTTACTAAGTATTTCTTTAAAATCTTTCACTATGGGAGTGGGTTGCTTCGCCTTATCGTTGTAGTAGGTGATACTGAACCGAGCTCCCGCAAACCAAATCTCTAGCTCGTTGAGAGCGTTCCTGATTGCAGATTCGCTGGATGCAGCAGCGTATATTTTCTATAAATGTAAAAGTATAGTGTCATCAGAATACATCCTTTCTATAGGGTGTAAATAATTGGTTTCTTCTTATGTAAGTTAACGTTTTATTTTATTAAAATATGTTCTGTACCATTATTAATAAATCAATTTGAATTTGAATTATTATCCTACTAATATTTTGAATGCGAAAGTTTGTGAGAATGTATGTATGGATGGATGGATGTTTGTTACTTTCTCACGCAAAAACTACTAAACAGATTTGCGAAGCCGCTGGCAACATCTAGTATTATATAACTAGCTGTTGCCAGCGGGCGCCAGCGGCTTCACCCGCTACAACTCGAAAATTATCACACGGGAAGAAAAAATCGGGATAAAAACTATCCTATGTGTTAATCCAGGTTATAAACTATCTGTGTACCAAATTATCCAAATCTGTTCAGTAGTTTTTGCGTGAAAGAGTACCAAACATACACACTCACAAACTTTCGCCTTTATAATATTAGTGTGATGTGATACAATATTCTGGGATACATGGTACAATCCCCGATTGTTTGCGTTTATAATAGGTACATACACTTATTAATAAAAACATTAGACAAAAACTATCGTCATCGCTACACTATTGGGTCGTCTACAACATCTTGAAAACATATGCATTTTTTGTAACATCTGTACTTCTAGTTGTTACGCTAAAATAACAACATTGAAGAAGTAAACTGCAAAATAGAGGGTTTTTTATTACCTGCAAGGACTTGATATGTTTCTTGATATTCATCGCAGCATTTAAAAGATCTCTGACTTGCAGCGTGTCCGGTTTCTTGTACTCCATTTCCAGGAGGCTAAATACCTCATGCCAATGTGGTTCGGTAAACTCGGTGCCTCGAAGATATTTTAGTAAAGGAGCCAAATCCTGTACAAATAAGCTCAAGAATTATTTTGGTTTCCTTCCTTTTTTTTTTGATAATGTGGTCCCTCTTTTGTCAGCCAACACTAATAAGCGGACAGAGATTTTCCAGTCTAAAGAAGAATTTAACCGACGAAGTAGACGCATAAACTATCTAAGTTGCCAGTCTCATCATGGCTATGGAAAATTGACGCGGACACGGATTGTTTAGATCTCATGATTGAGTTCTTTCGTTGGTGAAATTCCCACAATTCCTTGTGCCTAAGAGTCTTCTAAAAAAATGTGTTCAAAATAAGATTCACATGTAGAGATCTAAGGAAGCTGATGATATCACCAAAGTCTACATTTTGAACACATGTGTAATGATGTCATTGCACTAGTACAAAATGTATGTGAGCTGCAATAAGCCGAGGTGATATAAATAACTAGGTGGTACCTACTCTATAGTAGGACGCTTAGAAGTCACGCTAGTAATAATACGCCGAAACGACAGGTTTCAGACGTAAATAATGCGGCCTCAATACGGGTGTAGGAAATACGTACTATTATGTATTCTGTAGTACGTTGGAATAATGATGATCTGCTTCTTTAGGCCGTATACAGAAAGAAAGCTGGTAGCCGGCGTCGATCTACCAGCGCTTTTCGGCGCTCTGGTAGATTCCATTCAACTTGTCGGCGACGTTCGGCGCTTATCGGCGCTTGTTTATATAAATGCCTGCGCCGGTTACCTACATGGATCGATTCCTATAAGCGCTGGGTAGGCTGACAGCTTTCTTTCTGTATACGGCCTTAGTCTAGTAGTCGTAAGCGCTACTGAAGATGATACCCTAGGTTCGATTCCCGAGTGACGCAAAATTTTATATTGGGCTAAATTGGGTCGGAACGCACGTTAAGCCGTTGGTCCCGGCTGCCATTTGTAGATTTATCACCTTGGCACTCGTAACAAATACTCAGTGGCCCGAAAGTCTGACAACCAGACTTACTAAGAGTTACGATATTACCCAGTACTAACTGGGCTATGGAGTTCCATGTGAAATACAGGTATTCAGTTCGAAATCTGCTTTGCTCGACGGCTGCATCCAATTTGACTGGTATCCGACTAGTCAGATGATGATGATTTGCTAAGTTTCATATTTAACTTGGGAGTGTACAAAATTATTTACCGAATATTTCTCCAACTCTTGTTGTATGTATAACGTAACCATAGTGAATGGTTCCAAACGTCCTTTCCATTTGCCCGAAAACTCTTCTAACAGATGAATCTTTTTCTGGAACACTATCCAGTCTTGCTCCGCAATGGATTCGAATTCTAAAAGAAAGATAAAATACGCAATTATTTGAAGAGATTCTGGTTGCAAATAAATGTGTTCTCTTTCTTTATTTTCTAACTACAAAAATAGGCACCAGAAACAAAAAAGAAACAAAACAAAAGTCTGGCCTAAGAGTGAATGGTTCTTTGGAGAAAATTACCTTCATTATATTCCTTTAAAGGAGTCCACAAATTGACGTATTCATTCATAAGCTTTTCCGCTTGATTCCATGTGTCGGGTAGTTCTGTTTTCATTTGGAACTTTTCACATTCTTTTCTGTAATTAACCAGTGTGAAGGTGAAAATAGCAAACATAAGTACACATTCTATAAACACAACTAACTCATCACAACCCATTGCTGGTCACAGGCCTCTATCAATTCGCACCTCAAGACCCGATCCAGTGTGTAGCATCCTGTCAAAGTGTAACAAAATTCGAATTTCGCGGGCTACCTTATCGCATTCACCTTACTAAAGCATAAGTCTTTAAAAACAAAACAGTTAAAGTCATTTTAACTCAACTCTCTCTCTCTCTCTTTCTCTCTTTCAAACATTAATACCTAAAAACAGTAACACCAACTTACATCAGCTCATCTCGATCCGAAACAAACTTGTTTAAATTCTCATGCGCCTCGAACACAGAGCGACATCTATCGAGCATTTCCGCATAGTTCACCCCGTGAGTATTCTCCAGACGAGGCTTGGCTTGAGTCCACCGCGACGTCCAAGCTTCTACACTTGTATTCAAGTTATCCCAATCGCCGCTCAAACTTGACTTTACTAATTCAGCCTGCGAGATTAATGGTGAAGAATTGAATATATTATTACTGAAATATGTTTCTAACTTTAGTAGCCTGTTAATTTATACATAGCAACAAAATGGGTATTGCCCTCTTAGAATATCAGTTTTTAGTGATCCCATTGCTGGGATCCAGTATCCCAGCAATGGGAGCCTCTCTGTGTGAGGGCTGTTATCTGCCACGCGGACCTAGTGCAGGTTGGTGGTACATGTCTCTGAATTTTAGGTTCAAAAACATGTCGGTTGCTTCACGATGGTTTTCTATACCGTTGAGAGAGCAATGACTATGAAAAAAGTGATTTATTTTGCGTAAATTATTTTATCGTCACTGCTCACGCGTCTGGATTGCAAGACATGGGAGTTAGGAGGGGGGCAATGGGATGACGCAGGCTAATGGCATCAATGAAGTGTCTGGTAGGATTTCAGCCCAGTTTGGTTGGGTTTCAAGGTTTCAACCCACAAGCTAAAGTCATTTGTACATATCTGGCAGTAGTTACAGGTATTCAGTGGCCCAAAAGTCTGGCAACCAGTCTTATCAAGGGGAACCGTATTACTCAGTACTAACTAGGTTGTAGAGGTCAGATAGGCTGTCGCTCCACGTAAAATACTGGTATACAGCTACATCCGGTTAGACTGGAAGCCGACCCCAACATAGTTGGGAAAAGGCTAGGCAGATTATGACCTCTGCTCATTATAATTCTCTTACCTGGTGTTCAAACATCTTCTGTTGACTTAGCATCAGTTCGTGTATCTTCTGCCATTCTTTCATTGTCCCATCTACAGATGTGTCCCCTCCCCACGTTCGTAACATATGACTTTTGCGTTTAAGAGCCACTACTGTACTCTCCATCTGTTCAATAGAATAATTCTTGTAAGTAATTTTAAACTTAATGTTGATGTACAAAAGTCATGGGCTCGAAGTTTGCAATCACTTTATAATCTTTTCAGTTATTATACCTTTGATATGCAGCAACCTAATAGCTATCTTATTGTAACAAGAATAATAAAAATTGTTATTAAAGCAATATTAACTCTATTCTCACAAAAATACAGATCACAATGATGGAAAATAAAGAAAACTAGCTGTAAAGACTTACCTCAGGCATTTGTTGCTGCAACGCTTGCTGTGTAGCGCTCATTTCAGCAAGTTCCTTCGCATTCTTAGGCAGAGCTTGGTTCTCCAACATAACAGCGGCAGATGCAACGAACGCATCTACCTTTCCAGCGTCTGATCTACAACTGGCTACTAATGACGTCATCAGACAACCCCATAAGTTTCGCGCTTGAGCTTCAAACTCGCGACGTAAAGTTGTAGTGCCTACTGATATCCATTCTATCTTTTCGTCCTCGCTGCAAGGTAATTTTATTTTCAATAAAAAATCATTAGTGCGAAATTCTTCTGTCCCAGACAATATGTGTGGGCACTACCAAGTCTACTATAGGTGACGTTCTTCAGAAAGGACAGGTGCGTAGTACTCGCAACCGGCGTGCGTGAATGCAAGTGGACGAGGCAAAATGAGACGTATATAAGGATCGTAGCAAGTGGCATTCTGTAATTTCTGCCTACCATGGGAAAAAGGCGTTAGTTTATGTACATATAAATGTAGTACCCAAGTCTCTATTTTTAGTAGTTTCGAATGCAAAAAAAGCCCGCTATAAAATACTCACAAAGTCATCTTAGCGACGGCCTGTCCATACGCCTTGCAGGCTTTAAAGTTGTTCTCCCAGTGCACCGGCTCAGTAAGATGTTCCTTACATAACGCGTCGAGGTCCGGTACGCACGCTAGCGCCGCGCGACGTGTCCACGACGCACATGTTGCTTCCAGGGAAGATAGTGCTGCTTCCAGTTGGGTTACTGCCTTGTTGCCTAGCCAGCTGTGCCTTTATATTGGAAGAAAGTATAAATGAGTACACAATTAATGTTTTAAAACAAAAAACATAAAACGACTTTCCACGTTATTTTTTAACGTTTGCATGCCGCACAACCTGCGGGCCAAATTACCACAAAACAGGTGCAGGAAGGCGGGGTTGCGGCAGTTCACTAAGTCGATGGCAAGACGAACTGGGTAGGTTCTGTCACATGTCAGGTTCGTGCATTCATCTTTCGTGCACACTGTTCTTTTGTCACTTACTTCTCAACTATAGCAGCAAACATGTTCTGTTTGTCCGTAATGTTGTTCTGCAACCCAACGAAGTGTGCCGGCAACGAGACAAGGCGACGTAACTGATGGTAGTGCTGCACTCGAAGCTCTTCGATAGCTGGCTGGACGCGCACCGCGTAACCGCTGGAAAGGGAAGATGTTTTGTTGTAATTTAAACCTTATGGTAATGTCATAAGAGTCACATGTGACCGTAAAGATCAATTACTGTAAGACTATTATCGAATATTATCTACACGGATTCATTTGGTTAGACTGGAGCGGACTCCAACATAGTTGGGAAAAGGCTAGATGATATTGGTTAACGATTTGTTTCTAGTATCAACCTTTTCGCACATGTTCAATTATGAGATGGCTCAAAGTCAGACTCATAAATCTATTCAGCCATGTAAGCAATCAAATGACATAATGATCATGTATTGCAACTTATCAATGTTACATTTGGCATTAGACCTTACCCCTAAACCAGTTTTAAGTGGTTAGAAAGGGTTTTCCAATCAACAAGATGACTTAATTAATAACAATTTTATTAAAATAAACATCGTGCTATTTAAACAAGTATCTTTTTATTGTTTTTTTAGCAAATACAGCAGATTATACAATGAGAGATTATACTTTGTAAGAGTGTCCATGGAGTTTCATGCCCATTCTTCTCCATAGAGGTCTACGCTTTGGAATGGACATCAACAGTACTTTCACAAGTTATTATGCCTTGTTACTGAGAATTTAGCTTCGCTTTCTTTGTTTTTCTAACATTAAAAAGTGCCTCTAATGGTCTTATTTAAATAAATGGTTTGAGTATTGACAGTATTTGATGTTCAAATTGATTTCATGGCTTAACATCATCATCGGCCCCCGTCCCGTCCCGTCCCGTCCCTCCTACATATGTCTATGACACTGCACAGCAAGACATTGGTTGCAGTCCCTTTTATGTTCGATCCTTGGTTTCCACAAATACTATCCAACACTGCAAATGTCAGAATCAATCTGACATTACATTATCATGGCCGTCAACGTGAATATAACTAACACCGTTTTTATGGTGGTATGAATGAGTGGGTTACTCATACGATCATAAAAAAGTACGGTTTTCTCTTTGTTAACGTGTTACGTAATGCCAATGGGCATGCTTGATATAATATGCGTTGTTTACGAGTAGCACGAATAGATAAAAGGTCAATCAAGGCTTCCTCATGTGCCCGTCGGGGCTGCGGGTTGTTTGCAAGAGATGCCGCCCCGGCCTCGACATGAAGGGCTAAGAAGGAACATGGGTGGTTTTTGTCAGTAGAAGTCTGACACTCCCTTTCGCTCTGCCCAAGAGCGGGAGGGGTTATTTGATGATTTTCCACCCGCCCAAAAAAAAAAAAAGGCTTCCTCATGTGGAGTTATGTAGTCATGATATTAATTGACAATTAGCTAAAACTATGTCTTAAATCGTAGTTGCAGACTAATTAAACGGTTATTGATCCATATCAATAACCGATTAATTACGACCGATTATTCAAACGTAAACAATCAGTTTTACTATTCTTACGCTTGAGAATAATTATTGATAACTTCCGTCTTTACAGGGAAATACTGTTTTTTATATTGCTAAAGATCTGGCATAACGTGTGCAAAATTCGTATTCACAAAGTATTTATCAGGCTACCTATTTTTTTAACGATGGGAAATTATCAAGTGACTCCTGCTCTGGATGGAACAGAAGGAAGTGCCATACTCTTATTGACTAAAACCCATCCGAAGTCCTTCTGCGTTTTTCATTCCAGGGCCGTGGTGACTCTTTCTAACAAATTCCGCAATATCGAACTACCTTAAGAGTACTATTTTGTCATATGCCACAAAAAAGGGAAGAGACATGAAATACTACAGAAGTAACCTTAACTCTTTTTTACTAAAATATAATAAGGCAAACACAAACTTTATGAGCACAGAATATTTTAGGAACACTCACAACATAAATTAATAAGCAAATATCAAAAACACACCACTTTGTAATAATTACCGTAAAACCAGATCCGCTTTGACATGCGGGAAATGCTTATGCAGCGAAAGCAGCGTCTTTATGTACTGATACTCAAGCGCCTTGTACAGTTGCCAATCCCAATGAGATCGCCACAGCTCTGTATTCTTGTACCCATTAGATTCCACCTGTAAGAAAAGGGATATAGTATTTTACAGTACTGGAAAACAAAGTGAGAAAACCAGCATGTCTTAGTAATAAATAATCGACGAAATTTAACATACAGTAACCCGCACTGAGCCTATGTAGGATTACGGCCCGTTTTCCCCATAGACCTGTGCCCCAATAATGGGAACGATATAGAACTGATTACGCTGATTTTCGGATCTTTTAAAAGCCAACAATTATCGTTGGAAGTCTCTTTATAGGAACTAATTTTGTTTGCAGGGTATAGTTTATGTAGAGTTAAAGAGGATAATATGTTGTACCAGATAAAAACGTCTAATTAGATCCAGGTGCGTAAGGTGCAAGCACATAAAAGAATACCCACCGTATCTATAATATCTCTTATTTCTTTGACACCTTTCTTCCATTCAGTTTGTTTGGATAAGAGCTCGGTCTCTATCAGCTTCTGAACAATATTCCTGATCGCTACATGTTGGCCAGTAAGATAAGTGTTCTGAAACAACAGGAATGAAGAATATGAACAATTATCCCTTGTAACATATTGTGCCGAGTCAGTGCCAAAATAGCACAAAACGGGTGTGTGTATCCAGCCTAATAGTTGGCTGTATTCGGTCGAGTACACTGCTTTTGCCGTCTTGTCACTGTCTGGCCACTGTACTCGATAAATGTAAACAAGGCATAAGATTGGTCATGTTTATTTATAACGTTAAAAGCATTGAGCAGTAAGGTAAATCAATTGGGTACTTAACAAAAAAAAAATTAGTCCATCAGATAGATTTCCAATTTTTTTTTCTATTTTCACGTAAACTAAAAATGAAGAAGAGTGCTTCAAAAACTCGTGTGACGTCACAATTCAGTATATTTTTACCGGAAAGTGACGTCTCAAGCTCCCACTCATGATCTTTGGCGTTTTATTTTCGTCAATCTGGATTAATTTGATAAAACAAAAAACACGTGTCCAATATTTATTGATAATCTAACTGACGGACTAAACAGAACCATTTTTTTTAGTCAGAAAATGTCTATGTTATAACTAACTTGACTAAAATCTGTATTTTATACCTGTGTCTCCAACTTTAAGACAATTTTCTTAAGTTTCTCAGTGTAGTTAGATAGTTGTTCGACGTCGTCCCAGTAGACAGCCTTCTGGTCCTGCACTAAGTTGGAGAGGTCCAGCGCTGCTTGCAACATCATCGGACGGGTTGATGGAATCATACGCTCACCCAGAGTGTTGTGGAATGATGCCACCTGAAAACAAGTTTATGCTGACCATTTGAAGTCATTTGAAATAAGTTTGTATGACTAGTCGACAGTTTTTTTTATATGATGTGGACCTACTCTTGACCTCAATCTTGTGCTAAGGGCAGAGATGAGGTCGACGATGGAACGAGCTAACCCAGAAGAAGACTATTTAATCGCGACTTAAATAGATTGGGATTATATGAACTCGGGAAAACCGACGCAGGCAGGGAGTTCCACTTTTTCGCTGTGCGAAAAAAAAAAAGATGTAACCATTTGAAATAAGTGTATCTCACTATTTGCTCTATGACATAACATCACGCCTATAATTCCTAAAGGGAAAGGCAGAGGTGTACCTAATAGGACCCCCGCATCTCGCCAGTATGAGCCGAATGAAAGCCGAATATTTGTAGTAAGTGGCTTCGGGATAGCTTGGTTGATCAACTAATACTTCCGAATCAATTATGTCGACCCGAATAAGAGTGATATCCACAATTCCACACTAAATTGGTATCTAAGTCAATGGAGACTACAAAGACTTCAATACTGCCCCACTGCAGGACAAAGGCCTTTTGTCATACAGTGCACTAACTACCACGGTTGCTCAAGGCAGCGTAATTTTAATAGATAATTATTCGGAATTAATCGTGACCGTTGGAAGGAATGGAGGGAGGCCTTTGCTCAGCAGTGGGACAATATAGGCTAGCTGTAATAATAAAATAATAGTAATAAATTATTTGGAACCATACCTGGATAATTATTTTGACTGCTTCGTTGGTCTAGTTGGTTGCAAACGCGACTGCTGAGATGGTTCGATTTCCGGGTCGGAGAAATGTGAAATTGGGTTTGTCGATAAGGAATTTCTCAGTAGCAGACTAGCAGCAACGGAGTCTGAATTTGTGCACTAATGATGGCAATAGTCTCGCTCCCTATTACATGGGACTTAAAGATAACTGGTGAAATGTAGGTGTAGGTGTACCTACTATTAGATACAACTCTGCCTAATTCCTCTTCTTACAGGCGTGATGTAATGTTTTGTATTTATTTGGAATATTACCTGTTGCAGCGGCCGAGCATGTACCAGCGCGTTGCTGAGCGTATCAAGCGCAGCGGCCGCAGGCGGCGGCGGCAGGTGCATGGCGGCGAGTGCACGCGCCTCTAGTTCCGCGCGAACTATACCTGGGTTAAAGTTCACCACCATCAAACGGGTACTGCCGCTGAACTCAACTACTGGCTTGTCTGTTGATATTTGGAGAGACCCGCTCTTTGCTTGAGCCTGTAAAATATGTTAAAGTGTACTTTCACATAACTAATAAAACTAGCCGTATAGGTCCGTTTCTATCGAAGCGGAGACGACCGAAGCGATTCGGAGATATGCAAGATTAGGCTAAAGACGTGATGTGAACCAAAAAATGTGATAGGTCGGTTTCCAAAACCCTCCCTTCCTTTTGATAGAAACCAGACAATAGTGATAAGAGAGAAGGGAATCCTTCTCTCTACGTATTCACTACAGAGCAAAGACTTTTTAAATATAAAGTATTATGTTTTTGTAATCACCTGCAGATCACGACACCATTCTTCATGTAGTTGTGTGTACATATTTTTGAGATCTTTCAGCACTTTGGTAGCTAGACTGTGCAATTCAGAACTACCATCAAATTCTTTCAAGTACTTCTCGGCGCACATTTGGATTTCTTTTACCTGGAATGTATAACGGGATAAATTAATCATCATCGTTCTATAACTTTCTTTTTTTTAGAAAAAACGTTGTCCCACACTAGGAATTTCTCCTGTATCGTGGGTGCATTTACAAACATTAGTCACATGCACAAATACCCAGACCCGGAACAACTATCTGTAGATCATACAAATATTTGTTCCGTGCGGGGATCGAACCCGCGACACGCAGCGCAGTAGTCCAATCGCAACTCTCAACACCTGTTCATAACCTCAGAAGATACACTTAGATCAAGGGGTTTCGAGTTTTTTTACTTGTTTCTTTCGCGTGAACCACCGCGACGCGTTGAATGACGTGCCTAAGCAAAATTTATTTCAATTGTTTTTCCCGCAGTCGGTGTCTCAACACACGTGCGTCGTATGAGTGGAAAGTCGTGGTCAAAGAAGGTGGTTAAAAGCTCATTCTAGTAGGCGCGACCATAGTTAGGTCCCAATCTGGCCAATGAAGTCAAGCTATTGAAATATAAAATGACATTACCACATTCTCAGTGCTATTAGTTCCACAATTGACATCCCTATTGTACTATTTATTAGTACATGTTGGTAATTAATAATGTCGAGGGTGGGCTTGGTCGACGGAGCCCCGCTATGCGGGGCACCTACTTCTGGGTGATTTATAAAAAATCAACCACGAAGGGATGGCGGGGTCTATTGGCTCGCTTCGCTCGCTCAAACGACCCCGCCATCCTCTTCTAACCTTACCTATCCGAGTCGCGGTGCCTTAAAGTCCCGATTGCATCCAGTTTCTCCTAATACAACAACCGTTACACACCCAATGTCGATGGCAAATGATAATTATGGCATGTGATAATTAGGGCTTACAATGATTATGACAAATGATGTTATGGTAAGTGACTTCATGGTAAACAAAGCTTCTAGCACGCGACTAATATAGCAAATAAGAGTAGGGCAAATGAATATTACGTCATATAATATTATGGCTGTTGACTATTATGGCAAATTATATTAGGGCAAATAAAATTCGGGCAAACGGCGGTATACCAATTACCTTCGCTTCAGTAATCTTAGCCCACTGTATCTGAAGCACGACAGTGGACATTTCAGGAGGCTGGTACATCTTCACATCTACTTCATCCGCATCCATTTGAGTCTGCACACTCTTCAGCATTGATATCAGAGAGGACACGAATATCTCTAACTCGTTGTTGAGCGCATGCTTTACGAGAGGTCGCTCTATTAGCGCGCTGTATCTCATGAATTCATATAGCATCTATAAAGGAGAAAGCCAAGAATATAGCAATGGTAGCAATCCATTTCTTTTTGGAGGGTTTGGAATCATCGAATGACTCCTCCCGCTCTGGGCAGAACGGAAGGGAGTCTCGAACTTCTACTGACTAAAAACCACCCATGGTTCTGCTTAGCCCTTTGTGTCCGGGGCCGCGGTATCTCTTTGGATCAAGCCGCAGGCCCATGGTAGTAATTTTGACATTATTGTTTAGAATTTTTATGAGCAGCAAAACATGTTTTATTGTCAGGTTTAGCTCTAGAAATACTTGAAAAAAAAACCCATACTAGGTATTTCTCCTGTATCGCGGGTGCATTTACAACCATTTAAACTCACATACACAAACAGCCAGACCTGGAATAACTAGGTAGGTAGGCCATGTAATTATTTGTTCCCTGCAGGAATACAACCCACGATCCGCAGCGCGGTAGCCAATGGCTCAGCCACTGCACCACCCGTGGCGTCACTTATTGCAACCACTGCGCCAAATGTGCCATCACCTCATGCATCTTTTGACCAGGGTATTGCTTTACCTGTTTAGTAGACATATTATGCAATCTGGGTTTCAACTTTTCAGCGACTTTTGTTTCAGCAGGGCGTAAACTTGTTGAGAACTTGGACACGGCTGTATCCCAACCAGGATTAGGTCCATTACACATCCAGATATTAATACCTACAAATAAATAAGCGGTTATTTAAAAGAAACAATAAGAATACATAATTACTTCAATGGAAGGAGAGTTTGTACAAACTTTCAAATGGTGCAAATAGTTGATCAGTTTGCAGTTCGGATCGTTCATTGTTCGAAAGTAATTTAATTAATTGACAGTGTGTAGACCTGATGTCGTGTATCTGAAAGTAAAGTTTAAAAATAAAGCAAAAGTTGTGAGATGAAGAGCATGACAAGTTTCGCCCAAAACCCGAAAGACTTAAACAAAATACACAGTACAATGGTAGAGATACCAACCTCTTTTAACCTATTTTGAAAGTTCAAACAAAACGGTGGTACATATGGTTTTCCGTTCCAGGCATGGAGTGCGTAGTTAGGCCAGTATGTTTCAGTCAAAGATTCACAAGCGCTGTTCCAAGTCTGGATCACTTTAAAACTATCGGAAAGAAGGTTCAGCACTTCACTATCCTTGGCTCCATTGTTGACTTTCCACAGATCATTAGTAGACACTGTCTTTTGTATTATTGAACATATTTCGTAACCTTAAATTGTAAGACTTCATAGAATAATAAATTGAAGCAAAGCACATTAAATAGACATAAATATAAAGAAGGCCTGTGATACAATTTTGATGAAGGTACAATAAATAATAGAGATGTCTAATTAAGCAAGCAAGAGAACTGGGTCCAATTGGCTAGAGTTCTTAGGACAGCAAGTGGCATGGCAACCCCAATTAACTAAGTAATCAATCAAAATCAAAACTCATTTATTCAAACTAGGCTGATAATCAGCACTTTTCGAACGTCAAAATTTACTTTACTTTACTTATTTAATCAGTATTAATCATTACATACCAATAATATCAAACACATGAGCCATCCTATTTTGTGCATATGGAGGGTTAGTAATCCGCCAAATATCATCCAGAATTCCACCTACATTCTCTGCTGACTCTCTGATTTCATCCATAGGGCTGGAATGCATGGTTCTGAAATTTAGGAAAGATTTTCTATGAACTGAGATGTAATAGGTCTCCACGAAAAATTATGAATTTAGGTTATATAATAATACCTTCTCCTGGAAGTTTGATATAACGAGTTATCAAAAATTAAATAGGAATATGATTTTAGCCCATTACCTTATTTCTTCCATTACATCCTCAAATAGTTCACAAAAGGTAGATGCTGCCTCCTTCTCCTTTTTATTAGCATCCCTTTTTTGTCCCAACGTTTTCCAATATGCCAGTTCATCTTGGATTGATAGCACAACTGTTAGGAAAGAAGGACATGAAAATGTCAAATAATATTCATATGTCTAGAAAAACGCATTTGTGTGCTATTTACTGAAGCATTGTGATATTATTGCTGCTAGATTTTACTAATAAATACTTTACCATTTATGTTAGTGTTCCCTTTTCCATGGGCTAAAATCCTTAAGTTAGACTCCAGATCTGACAGGTTTTTCTGGAGCTTATTAGAATACAAGCCACTTCCCTAAAATATAAAACTGAATTTATAGATGAACAATCATCATTATTTGGTGTACTATTAGGTATTACTCTGCCTAACCTTTCGGGGATTACAAGTGTGATGTTATGTATAAGTCAACCATAATTATTTTACCAAAAAACATCCACTGATGGATAAAAATACTTACATTTGTTTTGGTCATAAATGCCTCTGGCAAATGTAACAAGAACAAGTTCAATCTTATTAGATAAACTAGGTATTGTTATAGGTGCAACTTGTTAGGAATAAATAACAATGTACTCACTGCAGCCAGTAGAGGTGTGTAGACTTGTCTCCAAATCTGATATAATGACTCTACTGTGTTGTTAGACAGGGTCAGGATATTAATATTGTGTACATCATCATCTTTCAGTAACTCTTGTGCAGAGGTTTTGTAAAATATTATAGATTTGTTTTTATTATCTTGTATCTGAAAATTTAGATTATATTATTATTGTGAAAAAACAGGAATAAATAATTTATTCATTATTACGTAACTGGAAATACAGGATGTTTTACAATTTACCACATTTCAAACACCATACTAATATTTTAAAAATCCGCACAAATGGTATCCCTAAGTCAGGCAGAGGGACTGGAGGCTGGTCTGTAAATGTAATTTGTATGTGCACATTGTCAACCCTTACTTTATTCATCCATAGCTTTTGCTAAACTGTTTTTGATGCTACGGAAGTTTCTTATCAACTACAAGTTAGTCACCCTTTTTTTTATTAGATGGTTGGAAATCATCAAATGACTCCTCCCACTCTGGGCGGAGTGGAAGGGAGTATCAGACTTCTACTGACTAAAAGCCACCCATTTTCTTTCTTATTCTTTTGTGTCCGAGCCACAGTAGGTATCTCTTTTGAACAACCCGCAGCCACAACAAAAGTTAGAATAAATAAAAAGCTTAAAATATCATCAACTGGTGGTATACAGTCTGAAATACTTATTTAAGATCTTAGGATAAGTTGAAAATAGAACCTAACATAACATTATACTCTGAAAATACTCACTTTAGTATGAAGAATTACATTTTCACCATGTATGTAGCCTTGTATTATAAGTATTTGTGGGTTGTTGATGAAATCAGACAATGCATCTTCGGAATTTTCATCCAATTTAAAGTTTGATTTGGTGTAATAGTGCTCTGAAGGAAAATAAAGAACAAGTAGGTGAATAATGCAACAAACGCCATGTGAAGTAAGTACATTATCATAATCAGTTTGTGAAAACTGCAGGTGGAGATAAAGGTGTGCTTTTGCCTTAGATAAAGTACGAACTTGTTATAATTCACGTTCAAGCTTTACAGCAAAGAGCATATTAGTACACATACTTTACAGTTTAAGTTCAAATGGGAAAAAAAGCAAGTAGCGAAGTACTTACCAATAGTTGTTATTATAAAATCACGTATAGGTATCATGTTTTACAACAGCAAAACTACAACAAATCATCAAATAACTTCATCCTCATTCAGTAAATGAGTTACTTTATTTTTATTTTTGAATTGAATTGCGCAAACTACACAACATGACAACACATTGTTACCATGGCAACCGTGTCGCACTACCACAGATGAGTAATTCTTAACACAACTTAGGTGTAACGTATCATTGAGATATAAAAAACATGGAGACGCCGCAATATTCTGTAGATACATTTGCTTATACAAATATGAGTGAAATAGGATACATAATGTGAAATATCGTTTTGTTATCGTATTTGATGAAAGAGACAACAATATTTCAGTTGTTGTTCATAATGGCAACATTTGGTGTTACGAGTCACACAATTTTCGTGGTAGTTCAGCTGTCAAATGGTTGTTTACTTTTTGTTTTATTGAGATTTGTGAGAAAATTACGAGGAGTTTACCTTTAAAACTGCATGAACATGTTAGAAAACAGTAATTCAATATTTGTTGCGTGTTGTATTGTGAAGTGTGGTGCAAGAAAGAAGGAAAATCAACCTCAATTGTCGGTACACAGGTTAGAAGCCGGTTTTCATGCAATAGTATCTAGGAGTAATACACTTTCGATGAAAAAAATGCTAAGCGATCATTAATTTATCGCTTAAGTGTTAATGTTTGGGTTTATTTCCGTCCCAGAGACCTTTTTGTTAATTATTAATTTCATTCGTTTGTTTACAAACATGAATAGTGTTGTACCGTTGTCGTAATAGTCCGATACTAGTTCCTTTGCTGCGCTGAAACGATATCTGTTCGAGTGACCGTGCTACCTCTGGCCCGTGGTTCACAGAACCGAGATACCGTCCCACAGACTTACAAGATGGTTATACGTGATCTGAAAATAAGACATCAGCATGCTTGCACCGACTGGACGGGTCCACTACAATCTGTGTGGTGCTTTCTTCAAATGACCATTTCAGACACTAATCTGCATAGTCTTTATGTGTGTATACCAAGATTATGTCTGGACTTTAAAAGAGACCATGACCTCTGAGTTTGTTTCGGAAGTTTCTTCTCAGAGTAGTCAGGAACAAAACACCGGTGCCATCTAGTTTTAATAAAAAGTGACTTGTAAAAGAGTATGTAATTACCTATTTGCAAAATAAACATCATTCATCATAATTATCACACCAATAAACTGATTTAATAAAAATCATTCTTATTTTATTTTACTCCACCAGTCAGTATGTTAATCATAATGGAAACATAATCGTCTTCCTAATATAAGAATTTGTTTTCACTAGGATCTGCATACCTACCAGAATCTACAGACCCAGAAATAACCGAAAGCTCAAATGTAAAAAGCATTCTTTAATTTTGTTAAGAAAACCACTATAAATTAATTTTATTCTCAGGTATCCGAAAATAAGTAAATTTACTCATGGTTTTCTGTTACAACGGACTGTTAATTATAATTCAACCGTGATATATACTAATACTCGTAATACTAGTGTAGTACTAGTATCGATACTCGTTACAGTAATATTATGTTTCATGATTGACACAACCCTAGCATTGGCAGCCATTTTGAGTACCGTTTTAAAGTCCATTTCACGAAAGAAGTCCCGCGGATAATTGTGGAACTAAATTTAACAGATCGGCCATGTTGTCGTTTGTCGATGTTATCAAGGTGCGTTTGTTGTGGTAGATATTTTGTGAGTTTATTATTGGATTAGTGCGTTATAAGGTTTATTTACGATACCAAAAGTTGTGAAACAACATTATGTCGCGCGACATACAGCGCTGCGTCTGCGGGACTTCTTTCGTGAAATGGACTTTACGTTGTCTTTTTTTGTAGGTATGTCCAGTCCATACTTTTTATATGTCTATGATAACCCATGGACCATAGGCTATGGTCAACAGCGGTGTCAGCTGACAAAAAAACCAAAACACAGCAAATGTTTTGCTGTCATGTCATCTGTCATCAAGACAGGAACAGGAGGACACGAAATTGATTTTGACTGATCTATTTTTGTTTGTTCACTTTTCTCGAGAGAGTGTGAAAATCAAAGCCGGAAAAACTAATTACTCTGTTACAGTTTTGTTTTTCTAATCCTATCACGTCATCATCAAAAGCAAATAAAATGTTGCGACCTGTACGATCCCTTAGTGCTGTAAGTATCAGACAATTAATCATTTATTATTTTCCCTGGTTGACTCGGAAGTGCCGTGCTTGACCGATGCAGAGAACGCCTGGAAAATGAATTGCTCGAATACGGATCGACCCATGAACCCTCAGAGACAGTGGGATGAGCCGCTGTGCAGGTTGGTACGGAATAACCTTATTAATACGTATTAATAAGGCTATTCCACATTCTACCAATACTGCTGAGCGAGCCCGCCTGCTGGCTGTGGGTGAGGTAGTCAGGCCTCTGGCTTCAGGCCTCTGGCTTCAGGCACTACCGTCACCTAATATAGGCACTATGCTAGGTGACACAACCTTCCGGCTCCCTACATGTTTGCGATTGGGTGCTCCGTAAGGGGCTCCACATCTCTATCAATGTGGTGAAGCAGTCAACGGCCTCGGACACATGGCCTTTCCTGCGGTAAGCACACCAGCATTAATGATCCTATCTCTCGTTCTCTGGCCACCGCCGGTGTCCCAGCTGTTTTGGAGCCCAAAGGACTGGTACGCGTCGATTGAAAGAGGCCAGATGGTATGACCATGGTGCCATGGAAGTTCGGTAGACCTTTGGTGTGGGATGTAAGTTGCGTTGACACCTGTGCGTCATCCCATCTTCCTAGCCCGGTGAGCTGTGCTGGGGCGGCTACTACAGGTGCTGAAAACCTCAAATGGCATAATTCTTCCCTTTTTGATACTTGTATATATTTTATATATTTTATAATAATTTTATTTCTGTAAATATTGTAAATAAAAGTCAAAAGGCTATGTTGAACAATTACCCACATACAATAAATAATAACTTATCCAGGATTTTTAATTTATTGGTAGAACTGCGAAAAATGCCTCAAAATGCGCAACGCCTTCATGTTATAAAACCTTACAACCTACCAACTAACTTACACATAAAATAAAAGTATCTCCAAGTGCCAAAAGTCTCGGACGTATGGACAAATGGACAGGATGGATATATAAGGGTTTTGTTTCTTTGCCATTTAGCAATGGAAGCCCGAGTATTAAGTTGACTTCGATTTGTATGCTTTAAATTAATACAATGAGAGATTGTTCGAAAGAAATACTGTGGCCCTGGAACACAAAGGGCTATGAAGAAACATAGGTTATTAGTCAGTAGAAGTCTGACACTCCCTTCCGCCTGGCCCAGAGCGCGGGAGTCATTAGATGATTTCACACAATGCAATTGATTAAGAATGCAAATATTCTTTTAGTTATAGACCAAAGAAACAATTGATGAACTTTGTAAAAGACTACAAAAATTACAACTAATAGAATAGTATGCACCAACACCAAATAAAAGATTATATTAATGTTCCCACTGCTGGGACACAGGCCTCCTCTCTTTGTGAGGGATGGTGCCTTACTTATATAATTTATAAGTATGTTATAATTGCGCTCATTTTTGGTTAGGGGGTTTTGCCATAATCGCCACGCTTGGCAGGCGGGTTGGCGATCGCAGTTCGGTCGATACAAAAAACACAGAGAACGCTGCTGCCCATTCTCTGGTAAGTCCCTTAGTCGCCTCTTACGACACCCACGGGAAGACATGGGATGGTGCTATTCTTTACGTCCGACACCATACAGTACCGACATAGCCCGAAGAATTGCCAAACTTAAGTGGCAGTGGGCAGGGCACATTGCTTGCAGAACGGATGGCCGATGGGGCCGGAAAGTTCTGGAGTTGCGACCGCGAACCGGAAGACGTTGCGTTGGAAGGCCTCCCACTAGGTGGACCGATGACCTGGTGAAGGTTGCAGGGATCCGCTGGATGCGAGACGCACGGGACCGGTCAATGTGGCGACACTTAGGGGAGGCCTATGTCCAGCAGTGGACGTCTTTCGGCTGAAATGATAATGATGATGATGATGTTATAATTATTTACTTTGCTTTTATTTTCAGCTCTGCAAAGTAGTAAGAAATCTACCAACTGCTGCCCATATGTCTACAGACAAGCCTGTGGATTTTGATTACTCTTACATCGAAATACCTCAATATGATGTTGATAAACCACAACCATTGGAGAAACGTAAGGCAAGGTGAGGAAATATCTTAAGGCTGCTCTCTCGAAAAAGCTTAAAAACAGCGTGCAGATGAAGCAGTTTTTCACCGGCACTTACAGAGAAATTACATCTGAGAAAAATTATTAGTAATCTACATGATATGACTCGTAATTTGGTTTAGCCATAATTTTTCTATCGGTATCACATAATAAGAAAAAAAATCCACAAAATCACCTCCAAATCGTTGAATGGAACCATTTTACTCCTTCATTTTTTAACAAAATAATTAAAAAAAAATATCTACTGCTTTGAAATACAAAGGAAAATAATTTGGTTTTGTTACTTTTTAAAAATATGTATTACCTATTTTAATTGTAATAAATGAAAAATGCGTCCGTTTAAAGTCCGTGTCTACGACTGAGAGGGGTAGTTAGCTATGCACAAGGTCATTGGCGTGAATACAAGCCTTAATTTAATTCCTTTAATGTTTGTTGAAAGTAAAAGTGTCTGAAAGCTACAGCTAAACTACCAGAGCATGGTTTTAATGCTCTGTTTAAAGGCAAAAAGGTACATGACATTGTAACAGCATCATGGAGTTTCTTGCCAGTTCTTTTTTTAGAACATTACCAATAAACTGTCCACCTATCTTTTTAACTTTAATAAGTGCCTAACCGCCTATACCTGTCTGTGCCTGCCTATTCTCCAGCCCTTATCCCTATTTATTTGGGGTCGGCGCAACATACCTTCTTTTTCCATGCTTTTCTAATACTCGTCATCTCAGCAGTCACCTCCTTTCTAGCCATTTCATCCTTCAAAAGCAACATGAGTCAAATAAGTGCCTATAGATAAAGGTTTTTTTATACTTACTATTCTTCTGGGTGAATTTTTCAAGTGAGTGTTAATGGCCAAATCTGGAACTATGAGGAATATTGAGACTCATATTATGAGTTTTGAACCCGATTTTGATGAAAACTAAAACTAGATCGTTAGAATTTTTAAATTCAATGTTCCTAACCAGGAATCAAATCTTCCTTCACTTCCAATGTATATCTACTGCAGTTTTATTTACACTAATGAAATACTCTTTCGACAGGGAAATTAGATTCTAACTGGGCAGAGCGAAAGGGAGTGTCAGACTTCTACTGACTAAAAACAACCCATGTTCTTTCTTAGCCCTTTATGTCGAGGCCGCGGTATCTCTTTCGAACAACCCGCAGCCCCGACGGGAGGTTCTAACCCCTGAAATCATTATTAGCAGTGGTTGTTGGGTCCACTTTAAGAAAAACCACTCAAATCCGATCCGACGTCATTTATAAGGAAATAATCAAAATAAAAAGATAAACTACCAAGTTAACATCCATCTTTTTTTTAGTTTCTTTGTTTTCGATTGTGGGTAGGATGAGCAGCAAGTGGGGGTTTGAGCTCTTTTTTTTTTTTAGAAATGGCGTCTCGCATTTCAGTCTAGGAGACTGTCTTCTGCTTAACCGGGCAAATCCATGTGAACGCCTTGAGTTTAAGGCCAGGGGCAAATAACTTATAAACTAAGTGACAAATCGCTAAGGGCACCCCCTGTGGGGTGCAGACCTCGGCTTAGGACGTCACTGGGGGACGGCAGCAAGGGGACAGGCTGGATCTGAGTGAGATTATTTAGGGGCTGGTTTAAAACTACTGGCTCATCGCGGGCTGGCTCTGGCAATGGTCGGGGGGGGGGGGGCTTGAAAGGGGATTCCGCGACGACGGACCGGCGCGCGGCGCGGTCGGAATGACGGGTATCTGTGTCAGTTCTTTCTAAGAGTACTGGTTTCCCTACTACTTTCCTGAAGGATAGTGATAGGGTCATCAAGAGTGACAAGAGTATGCCGCGGACGGCGGGCCATACTTATACGCAATGGTTCGTATCGGGCGGCCGATGCGACCAGAGGATTTCTATGCTTGACTGCAGTATCAAAGAAGCGCTTGCAATGGAAAGGCGTTTCATGAATTGAAGAACGGTGGGCATTTTGAGATCTAAATGAAGACTGACATTACGGACGAACCAAGGGGGTGATCCTACGGAGGAATCGGTTTTCCAAGGTTTGCATCGTGCAGATGTGACGCGGATGAGAGTGGGCAAATACGACACAAGCGTATGTCATGATTGGTCGGATCACTGCAGTGTAAAGACGCAACTTGCACTACAGCGACAAATTGCTCTTTGCGTACAGAATCTGCAGAATGTAATTGAGTCTACTCATGGCAAAGGCTGCTCTGTTACGAGCTGCTCTTATATGCTTCCCGAAGGAAAGGTGGTGGTCGAGTATGACTCCCAAGTACTTGGCTTGCTTCTCCCAGTGTATAGGCTTGCCGTAGGTTTGAGCTCTCGAGCTTCTTCTCATTCTTGAGCGCTCTAACCGTCACGGCGGTGGGGCTATCATCACCTATATTGAGATTGTAGTTTTGGTCGCTAGGCAATAAACTTGAACAAGATGTATTACACAACAGAGATCAATATTTGAAATGTACACATTCATTAGTGGTTCTCTGTAATCATAATGAGAGTAATTATTTAATTAATATTCATAACATGTTATTGCTTACTGCAAAACTGGAAGAGTTACATAACAGTCTGTTTTATTATATTTAATACGTACCTTAAGCAGGGTGAAAAATGTAAGTGCGTCACGAAACATAGGCTGTTGGGCGGCCCGACGCGTATGAAACTGACCAAAGATCTAAGATTTTTATGATAGCGTCCTCCTCCGACGCAATATTCTATTGCAGTGAAATGACAAAGATTAAAACAGTGATTTTGGAATGTTGGACATACTCGTGTGAGGACGATTGATCTATGAAAGCGCGTCCTTTGAACTGGAGAGTTAATATAGCTGAGTAAGCTCCAGCTATGTATATTTTAAATCCAATAATAACCCACATATATTTTCTGTTTCAGACTCGTGTATCAATCCCGCAAGAGAGGTATGTTGGAGAATGATCTCCTGCTCAGCACTTTCGCCAAGAAACACCTGGACAAGCTGAACGAAGAGCAGACAATCATGTACGATCGCCTCATTAATACTGTGAGCAATGACTGGGATCTCTTCTACTGGATGGTCGAGAAGCTACCCACACCCAAGGAGTACGACAATGAAATTATGGACATGCTGAAAAAACACGCTAAAAATGAAGATAAAGTGGCTCTGAGTCAGCCTAACTTACACTGAAATCTTGTATAGAAGTTTTAGACCTGAATTTCATTAGTTGTTGAACCTGCGCTGACGTTACTTAATTGCATCTTCGTAGAAATAGCATGCTGTTATTGAGTATTAGATTAATTTGTTTATATAATTTAAATTTATTTTTGGGTAGTTAATAATAACTTTGTTGTTATGAATCTGGTTTGTTTTATTTTAGAAATAGCTTTGCATCATAGATTAACTTTTATTTACTTTGGTTATTGCGAACTATGATAATAACATAATTACGCACTTGATGACGGCCACTGTTTTGATGGCGTCATAAGAAAACACACGAAATGAATATTTTTGGATGCTTTTCACCTTCACGCCAATGCTGAAGAAAGACCTGTTGAGTATACTTTAAAAGTATTTTTTCTTAATACCATACTGAGCAGATTACCCTTTCATGGGAAAAATCAAAAATCTTATCGAACGCGTGTTTGTATAGTAATTGTTTCCTTTACAAAGGTCTATAGATATTTGGACGATATTGTCTTTTGTCAGTTGGAGTGTGTATGTATTATTATGTAGAATAATTCTTAATGTAAATTAGTTTCGTGCGTAAATAAGCATTTATTTGCCAGGAGTATTAACATATTCATTTAAATGTGTATGAACATGGAAGCTCGGTGACCTAATAGAGGCATTTCACTCGACCTCACGCCGCCGCCGCAGGGAGCTGCGCAGTGGAGCTCCTTAGTTCTGTGTAAACCGCCGACCGCTCGCCAATCGCGTACACGTCGCACCGCCAAATAAATAACTCTCAGTGCGTAATCTTTATTTTGATTAATACTGCGTTATCAAATATTATTTTATAATTTGTTGATTATGAATGAGCACGTCACTGGCAGGTCAGCCGCAATCTTATCATTATTTTGCTGTTTAAATGTTTGTGCTTTGATCCAGTGAAGTCAGTAACTTGAAGCAACTTGTGAATGTACATTATATCGAACAGTGCACACTAATTAATAAAATATATTTTACTTTTGCAGTACTTTAAAAAAGTGTTTGTGATCTATTTAGTTAAACAATAAACTGTGTTAAGTGCTAATATTTAGTGATAAAGATGCCTATTCGCCGTAGTCAGGTAAGCTTTCGGTTTTTAATTGATATTTAATGCGAAATTGTTATTTGAATATTTAAAAAAAAAAAACTTAAATGTTGGGTACTACCGGTTGCAGTTAAGGAAAACATAATTAAATTATCGATTGACAGATCGTTGGAGCAAATAATATTCAATAAAACACCTGAGGTGGAATATATTATGTGTAATAGATACATAATTACTTATATAAAATAATTCAATAATCAAATGTAAGATCTAGAACTAAACGGTAAATTCAAAGTGAAGCCTTTTCTGCTATCTGGCCAAAAAAAAACCATATTCCTAAAAAAACATGTATAAAATTTTTATTTCATTGTAAAGTAAGCCCACATACGGTAACGATCCGTAATATTAGCTAGGTAAAACGGTATGTATGTAGAAAGGAGACCTTTTGGGGTCGACAGAAATAATTAATTTTATTGTCTCAAACGGAATAGCGAACCTAGACAGAATTGATTCATTACGTTTATAATGTAATTAATTTATGTAAATTTTTGCAGGTATTAGTAAAATGGATCTTCGAGAACCAGCACAAGTTGCAAATGGTGCGTTACTGCAGTTCTTCTCTGCGCTACAAGGAGTTGGAAGAGAATGCGGCGCAAGCGCAGCCAGAACACGTGGCGCCCTCTATGGCCGCGCCCGCTGACAAGCCCCGCCCACATATTACACCTGAAATTTCGTTCAAGGTAAGTTCGACCGCGATTAAGTAAAAAATCTTGCTAATATCTGAAACATAATGTATGATTACCTGATTTTATACCTGATATGACACTTACGACACTATGGTTCATATTTTGAATTATCGATACTTGCCGTGAGTACATTTGGGTTTCGAAGTACCTATTAGGTACCATAAGATTTGAGCGAACTTTCAGCAATGGTATTTTCACACATCCGTGCACAAGGAAAATCAAGTTTTATTGTTATCAATTGTATATGGGTGTAACTTGAGCGATATGTTAACTTTTAACTCGCTGTCATTATCAAACAGCTAAATCATGATTATACCATTTTCCTTTCTAGTTTATTCTATTCAACTAATGTATTGTACCTATATGATTCCTTGGAATCAATTAATTACGCAGCTGTTTGACGTATTTAATGTATTGAACAACATAACAGCAGATAATTCTAAGTAAATGTATTGTTTTTAAATCGAATGTACCTACGGTCGTAAACGTCTCTTTTGAACCTTTATCTTGTTTGTTTGCACTCATGTAACTGTACTTCTAAGCGGCTATCTCCTTGTCAGGAGGTAACTGCATGATATATGTATTGACTTGAATCGAGCATACCAGTTGACACGTGACCGACCACGTCCCCTTCTGACGATGTTACAGTATCAAATCACTACATAGTATAAAACAAAGTCGCTTTCTCTGTCCCTATATCCCTATGTATGCTTAAATCTTTAAAACTACGCAACGAATTTTGAAGCGGTTTTTTTTAATAGATAGAGTGATTCAAGAGGAAGGTTTTAGTATATAATTTGACCGACATCCACGCGGGTGAAGCCGCGGGCATCAGCTAGTGTTTACATAAAATACTAATTTGAACACATTCAATGTGATGTAATCGACTGACGCTTTAACTAAGCCACGAGGCGATAATAACTGGAATTAATAAAATTCCCTCATAAATTAAATGTACTAGTTTATAAACAATTGAATATCATTGATAAGTTTACAAAACAGTTTAAAGTAAATAAATAAGTACAAGTCACTGGTTGCGTAAGCAGAGTTCAGTACTCAGTTCAATGTTTAACTGGTCTAATGTTTTCCAGCACGAGGACTTACAAGTGAGGCTCGCAGCTCCGTACCAACTGAATACGAAACCTGAGGTGACAGAGCTTGGCTTCGGCAAATTCTTCTCCGATCACATGCTCAAAATAAACTTCTACAAGCAACTAGGAGGATGGCAGAAACCAGAGATAATGCCATTTGAAAATTTGAGTATTCACCCTGCTGCCAAAGCGCTACATTATGCAATACAAGTATGTTAACATTTTATCACATTTCATTGGTTAAATTGATTTACTTAAAATCAGTACATCTATATATCTTAATTGTATGTTTAAGTTAAAGTACCGAGACTGATTTTCCTCAAAGCAGTCATATTTCTAGTTAAGAGATAAGGGATGCAAATACGAAAACAAATTGCATGTGCATTACGCGTATATTATGTTTCGGGAGATCGTTACAATTTCTTTATTTATTGCTGTTATTGATGTCATCCACATGCTTTATCAACGCAGTATTGTTACATTAATATGAATGATGTCACTAGGGACCTTACTGTTTACATGTGTGCAAAATGATTAACTGATAATAAATTTGTTACAGTTGTTTGAAGGACTGAAGGCGTACAGGGGGGTCGATGATAAGATACGGTTGTTTCGCCCAGATTTGAATATGGAAAGGATGAATTTAGCAGCACAAAGGTCTGGTTTGCCAACCTTTAATGGGGAAGAACTAATTAAATGTGTATCAAGGCTGGTACAAATAGACCAAGAGTGGGTACCACATTCAGAAACCTCCACCTTATACATACGACCTACGTTAATAGGCACTGAGGTAAGCATATTAATTATTCAATTAGTTATGTATTGTTATTGTTAGTATTATATATTCTGTGGTGTGGTTCAGTTTTAGGTAATGAACAAGCACACACGTTAGTAGGGTAGGTAAGGTCTTTGTCAGCGAATACCGTTGCAAACAGGATCCGAGGAGATCCTGCTTCGTCTTGTGAATCATGAGAAAATTTTCAATTTTTTACTTCTATGTATCAAAGCAACAAATGACAAACATTTTATGCTATTAGGTACAAAATTTTGAGGTCGCGTTAAGTATTTTTCAGAAAAACATCAGAACATAACTGAAAATGTGGTAAAAAATAAAATTTAGAAATAAATATAATTCACGAACTGTTTTAGCAGGCTGTAAAACTTGGCTGTCTATAGTGAAACGAAGCCGTAGCAATGATACAAACTCTCAAAGCATGCGACGTCTCGAGTAAAACTTAATTCTTGGTTTATTCACTAAATAAATAATTTCATTGATAAGGTTTTCGACTTGTAAGTAGGTAGGTAGCTTATCTTCATATAAATACGAATCAGAAGTAAGTACGTTAATTTTTTTAATGGAGGCAATAAAATCAGTGCACATGCTAAAAATGATGTAGCCCACTGGTTCTTATCTTTAATAATAATAATTACTAAACGCCTCTTATTGATAAAATTTGGCAAATAACAATGTTATCGTAAAATTTAAAGATATCGTGGATCAATTGTTCAATCATGCCACAATTATCAATTTTGTTTTTTTTTATTATTGTCATAGGACGTACATAGGTGAATGTTTTCAAGGCGCTTCACTTGCCAATGTACGCAAATGTAAGCATGTATTGATCGATATTTTGTTTATCTACAGTAAAGGACGATAATATTACAGATCGGTCATTGTTGTCAAGTAGGTACGCTCTTATCAAATATAATGAACATTTACTTCTGTCTGTTTTGATACTCATTTTTGCTCCAAGTTTGGCTCGCTCTTTTTTTGGCATCTGGAATAAAGCTGAAAGAATTCATTGGTGGCTTACCACTACTAAAGCTAGTACTATATTAAACAAGCGTTTAATATAGTAATGACAGCCTATTACTATCTCACTGTTGGGCAAAACCCTCTGCACATACAGAGAAGACATGAGCATTGATCACCATGCTTTGTCAAGACGGGTTGGCGATTTCAGACTTACATTCATTAATAAGTCCAGGTTTTCTCACGGATGTTTTTCTTCACCGATGCCAATGATGTCCAAGCTAAATTGAAAAAGTACACATGTATTAAATATTTATATGAGATACGTTACTTGCCCTGCCCGAATTAGAACCCACTACCTCGTGTATGAGAGGTGTGACATTCTCAATTGTTATACCCACTTTTTTATTCCAAAGTGTGTAGGCAAGCGATCTTTATTGAAAAATACTGCAATTATTTTTATTAATGACTAGATTTTTCTCGCGAAAAACACATTCTATGGCATTTGGCAATAGTTATTATAACTTTCCATCACTGAAAGAATTTAGTAGTTTCGGTGATAAACTCCTACTTCCAAACTTACAAACTTTACCTCTTTATAATATTAGTGCAGACAAGTGTTGCAGTTTCTATACTGATGCCTATATTTTCATGAGGATAATTATAAACATATTGCTTCAGATTACAGCTTTATCTGCAGCACACGTTTTCAGTCGTGTGGCATGCACGTTACTTTGGGACAAACATTCGATTTCACTTATCTTCTTTCGTATTTATTTTGAAGTTAAGTTTCGGTTACGTTTCAAGTCTGCATATTGCTTTCAACGTGCTATCTTGGCTTATAGCTTAGACTATCTCTTGATTTCCAATTTATATAATTAAAACGTGTCAATAATGAAAAGTAATGCTGCTATTGATTTACTTACTTATAACAATATTTGGGACAATAAAGATTTTATAAAATCCAAATCTTACAATACTTACTCATAAATAATGCAAATATATCCTAGGTACTTAGAAGATAGTTTTTTTAGAAATAATCGCTTTTTGATAGTAATCAAGTATGACTTATTGTTTTAAATTTATTTTTCAACGTGTTTTTATCGCGTACCCGTCATATCGGTTCAAGGTAACTTTAATTAACGATACAGCTTAGGTATTTGCTTACTATAGATTAAGCATTTTCAAGAAGGATCCTGCCCGATGCAAGGATAATAAATTATTCAATCAATAACATATTGACGGCCCGGTTGGCGCAGTGGCTGAGCGATTGGACTGCTGCGCTGCGTGTCGCGGGTTCGATCCCCGCACGGAACAAATATTTGTATGGCCTGCAGATAGTTGTTTCGGGTCTGGGTGTGTTTGTGTATGTGAGTTTAAGTGTTTGTAAATGCACCCACGATACAGGAGAAATCCTAGCGCGGGGCAACGTTTTAAAAAAAAAAAATAGTATAATGTAATGTAGACTCCTACCTGAATTTATAGTGAAACTATTGCGGCCAAAAGTTAATGCATTTATTTTTGGCTTAGAGCCATTACAGGTTGCTAATGTCCATGTGCCTTTTCATTTCTGAACTCAATTTGACAGAAAATATCTTAGTAACGTAACATCACGCATGTATCCCCGAAGGTTTACGCAGAGGCGTACCTAACGAGTACAAGCATATTTCACGAGTTATGTTTAAGTCCATCCGGACAATACTTTACCCGACCCTGAATTCGAACCCAGAACCTGATGTTCAACAGTCACGCTTGCGACCACTAAACCAACGAGGCAGTCAGCAATATAATATTTTATTAACAACTTTATTTTTTCCAATAGCCCACATTTGGTATAATGGCTCCTGAGACGGCGCTATTGTTCGTCATCCTTAGCCCCGTGAGTGCGTACTACAAGACTGGTACTGATGGTGCCGTGTCGATATACGCCGACCCTAACGTGGTGCGAGCCTTCCCCGGAGGAGTCGGTAACCGGAAAGTTGGATCTAACTATGGACCCACCATTGGTTAGTCCTATAATCCTCTTTGTTTACATATCTTGTTGTCCTTCTCTTATGAGTAAATTATAACGTGACAAGGATGCAAGAAAAACGTGTTGTCGTGTTCCCCAAGTACGAGTACCTAAGCAAGGGCAGGAAGATGATGCACATTTCACTTCGTTTTTTAAAGGACCATAATATCTTTCTGCTACATGAAAAATTGCCCATCAATATTATAAAAAAACTTTTCTGCAAAAAAAACAACCGATTTCAAAAACACCAAAAAGTGAAAAATAAACTTCAGAAGAAAAATCAGCTTCTGAAGTCGGTGACATTTGTTTGTTTGATTTCGTTTTTTTGCCACCGACTTCAGAAGCTGATTTTTCTTCTGGAGTTTATTTTTCACTTTTTGGTATTTTTGAAGTCGGTTGTTAGTCAAACAATGTCAAATTTATGGGACCAAATGGCAACTACTATCGGTGTACATACATAGAAAAAAAAAAAAAATATACCGATCGAATTGAGAACCTCCTCCTTTTTGGGAAGTCGGTTAAAAACTTTGATAAACAAGACGCGAATCAATAATTTCTAACGAATGTTTGTTAATGCACTCATAAATAGACTTGTTTGTTGAACCATATTAGTTATCAGTAATAGAATGTAACCAGTGTGATCGGGAATAGTCATGTTCTGATTTTGTTTACAGAGGCCACAGCGCGGGCAGCTAAACTAGGTCACCACCAAGTGTTGTGGCTGTTCGGACCTAACCATGAGCTTACTGAAGTCGGCGCCATGAACATCTTCGTAGTCTACATTAATGAACAAGGAGGTAAAAATATTAAACACTATACTTTTGTTCCATTATTATTTGTCTGAAACAATAAAAAATAACGTACGATCATGCGGTTAATGGTTGGATATCCGTGTGACTGGCTGATACTGTCACGTTATCTGGTGCGTCGGCGGCTCTCGACCTTTTGACCGGTAAATTCTCGTCTCGTATCTGAAGCAACAATTAGGGTCAGTCACATCACTTCCAACGTTTTTCCCAGAACAAAATGTTTTTTGTTTAACTTTTATGAGAAGTATCCAATGGAAATGTTGTATTTTCAGAAAAACAATTGAGTACTCCGCCATTGAATGGTCTCATCTTACCTGGAGTGACCCGTCGCTCTATTCTGGAGCTAGCCAGCGAATGGGAAGATTTAGTCGTCACGGAAGAAGTTCTCACCATGGACAAAATTGTTGAGCTAAACAAGAAAGGGCGGGTAAGTTTCAAACTTGAGCTGTCTCGTTTAGTTTTAATTTAATAGTGCCGAGTATTAAATGCGTCGTTTTTGTTGCAGTTGCTTGAGATGTTCGGCGCGGGCACGGCTGTGGTGATCAGTCCCATCAGCAGGGTTGGCTTCTTGGAACATGAGATCCAAGTCCCTACTATGACGCAGGCACAACCAGTATACCAGAGGGTTAAGGACACGTTGCTGGCGATACAGTATGGCCACATAGAGCACCCCTACGCGAAAATAATTTCATAGTGTTGAGTGAGGCGCATTGCCGTCGTGCGAACATTGACTATTTAGTCGTCACGACACTGAAAGACGACTGCTGTGAATTTACATATCAAAAACTGTCCTGTGCTGAAGAATAATCAGAGAACTTTTTGTGCCTAAAGTGTGTGGACGATAAATTATATTATTTAAATGATAACGTTTATTGATAAGTTAAGGTTACATTGAACAGAGAGGCGAAGAATGTATAAATGCTGCGCATTTGGTACCACGAAAACTCGCCTAATTATACTGTTATCGTTCGCGCTATCAGTTTGTACGTGTTTATTTTATTTATTTATTCATTATCTACTGTCTTCGGGAGGACGTAAGTAATAGGTATTATTTCACTTAGTTGTGACAAGCGATTAAAGTATCAAGTGAAGTAAAAGAGAACTTTTTAGGCTTAAAAATAATTGTTGTGTGATGCTATTGTAAAACCGTCTACAACAAAAGCCACCCAATTAAAATGTTGACTGTATTAATTGTTATTAAACTATTGGGTTAATCGAAGTTAGGAATATTGTAAATATAGTTTAGTTTTCAAATAGTAATAGCTAGCAAAGAATGCTGTTTTACCATTGATAACGTTAGTCATTCCGTAGTAAGCAAAATAACAGACTAGAAAATAGCTACCAAAAATTTATATAAATCGCCGTAAATGACATATAACCATGACCGCCGACAGCGACAGACTTGTAAAATGATGTGATATTATCGTTTAATTAATATAAAGCCGAAGCTTACTTTGTATTTAATTGTAATTCATATTTTGTTAAGTTTAGGCGTTACAGTACCACGTTAGAATGTCTAAACGCACGTATGCGAACGCGTAAAGACAACAGTGGTTGGATAACTATTGTGAAAACATAAAAAGCAGTGTTTAAACAGGTTATGGAAAAAAACTACTGTATAATGTTTGTATTTTCACAAAAGTCCTCCTTGATATTATAACCTATTAATGTACTGAAATATTGTAAATTAGTTTCAAGATTTAATTCAGTGCATTTAATATGGTATGTCACCTTTTTGTAAAAAGTTTTAAAAACAAAAGAGGAAAGTAAGCTAACTGTTAACGTGCATTTTTCTAGTCTATTGTAAGAATCTGTATGAATCCCTGCATATTTATAAATACATTATTTTTAAACATAATCCTATATTTTCAATTCGACATGTCCAATCCTATAGAGTTTAAGCCTAATTAATCTAAAATTATCTACTTCACAGCCGGACATAAACAACATAGTACCCAAGTAAGCATGTCCACACACACACACACACACACACACACAGTCCTTTCACAGTAATTTTACCTTTGTCAGCAACCCAACAAAGACCTTATTTCAACGACTTTAAAGATCATTGTGACTTTGACCAACTTGTCATTGACTGAAATCAAACAACAACCATATTGTTACGAGAATAATGATCGTCTTACAATAAAAAAATAATAGGATCAATAGTGTAACATTTCGGACCAATATTTACCTAACCTACCAACGCATTTCTCCCAAAGAGGGTTATTGCATATAAAGAGTAAACCAGCCGAGGGTGATATTAGTGGTGCAGGTAGATATTGGTATTTAGCAGCAAAATGGTGGTGCCACGGTCCGGCAGATCTTCCTTGACCTCCCCAATCCGGAAACAAACTCTCGAAATTACAGCTCAGCACACATTTGCTGCTTTCAAAGTAGATCCGCCGGTGGCCTCAACGGCCTTTTTTTTTTTTTTTTGGGGGGGTGGGAAATCATCAAATAACCCCTCCCGCTCTTGGGCAGAGCGAAAGGGAGTGTCAGACTTCTACTGACTAAAAACCACCCATGTTCCTTCTTCGCCCTTCATGTCGAGGCCTCGGTATCCCTTGCGGACAACCCGCAGCCTCGACAGGCGTCGGCCCTTGCGGGCCCCTTCCATGTTGCTGACATCTCTTTGAGGCGCGCGTGGAACACGAACGCGCCGTCGACACGGCCTGTTGTCGTCATAAGACGGACGGACGGCGAGCTTACCCATCACTCACCGTCCACAGGCCCGCGTCTACGGTGGCCGGAAGCCATTACGTGGCGGCTGGGACGAGAGGTTCTCTCCCTCTCACGTTCCGCCACCTCCTTCGCTAGCATCACTGCTTCGCAGAAGGAGCCGACGGCGTCCCATTCCTCCTCGCCCCGGACCATGGCTTGCACCAGGGCCGGACGCGAGAGGTTGCCGCCGCCGATCGCCGCTACGAGAACACGGCGGGGCTCCGCCCAAGCGGGACACACCTCCACGGTGTGCTCCACCGTGTCCTCCGGCCGATCCTCACAATGGTGACAACCGGGCGTTTCCTCCCGCCTGATTCGGTGCAGGTACCTCCCGAAACAACCGTGTCCGGTGAGTACCTGCGTCAGACGGAAGGTGAGGGCGCCGTGGCGCCTCTCCAGCCACTCCTCAAAGAGGGGACTTACCGCCACTATCGTGGCGTGCCCTGGCCTCAACGGCCTGACTCCGCAATATTTTAAAGACGGAATGTGAGCCGACGACCTTAAGGATCTCATACTCACCAGTAATGTGAATAAAACTGTAATTTAAATTTATTTTTGGGGGCCAGTCTTTGTGCCCTGCGCAACAAAGATAGCGGTATTCATCCCATTGCCGTAGGTCAACAAAATTTCCGTATCACAGCACCTCGACTGGGCTGCGGCACACGCTTTAGCCACCTATCTCCATAGTGATTAAGGTGAGCTCACTAAAGAATGCATTCAATTCGAAAAACAAGATTAGACCCGTATTGGCAGAGGTTTAAAAATAAATCCCCAAAATCTACACATTTTCTTTAGCGGTTAGTTGTCAACAACAGGGTGATGGGCCATTATTTTTATATTAGCAATAAATCTAATTATTCGACAACAAAATTCAACGTATTATAATGGTATTTGGACGATGGACTCTGGGCTGGGAGGTGATGTGCCCCATGCCATGTGCCACAGTTTTGGAATATTTGTTTTTCTTTTTCAAAGATTTCTTTTACTCTATTTGCCTATTAACCTGTCAAGATTTTATCTCCCCCGAACATACATAGCACCCAATATCAAAATTACAGAAAAAACTTTTTTCACCTCTGTAGGTCTCCAAAATTCGTTTAATTGAGGATTAAATTCAAAGTTTTATTGATGTCTCGGAAATACTTGACAAAATTAATATTCATACGGCCTTCACACTTATTCGATACTGTTGCTTTAGACCAAAATTTACATAAAGCCTTCGCTCCTCCCATCTTCGGAAACGTCCCTCAAATTTTATAAAATATAGACCAAATTATCTGAAATACAATTCAATCTTAAATGAAGCCCTGCAGGCCCTTCATTTCATCTTTTTAAATGTCAGTGGCTATCATAGTGTCCATCGATTAACTGTTTAATGGTTATGGTTTGGTACAAAATGGAACCATTTGACAGTTAATCGATGGACACTATGATAGCCACTGGACGACCGAGCGTGGCAACAACCTTGTCGGTTACCATACCATACGTTGTCAAACAAGTACAGGCAGTACAGTATCGATCATATTTTCTTCGATTTTATTTTGATCACACGTGGATTGCCACAAGCAAAATGGTACGATTTTTTATACAAGCTCAGAGTGCGACTGACTGCTCTCTCAAAGCTATGAGGTTGTTGTATTAATTACGTATAAAAGATAATAATTAATTGGTCTCAATTTTGGTAAAGACGTGAAGAGGAAGAGAACAATGAGATTAAAATTACCGGGTTGATGACTACTGTCTTCCGCATTCCGAAGTTAACGTCCGCGGTCATGGCGAGGTAAGGATAAGAAGCTTATCAGTTTAGCTACAATACGGCGTATTCCTCGAAAATCTTCTACAAATTATGACGACACAATTGGCGGAGCGACTGTGTCGCGGGTTCGATCCCCGCACGGAACAAATATTTGTATGGCCTACAGATAGTTGTTTCGGGTTTAGGTGTTTGTGTATGTGAGTTTAAATGTTTGTAAACACAGAATAAATTGGGATCTGGGAATCAGAGTGGCAAGGCACACTAGGAAGTTGAAAAAAAAAATTGTGAGCAAATTAAGTTGGTGTTTGTTATCGGATACTACCTACGCTACGAAAAAAATATCTGAAGAAACTCTTTTTAGGTCCAGACTGAATCCTGTCAGAAACTAGTCGTTAAATAATAACAGCCGCTCTGGCTTGAGGTTAAGCTGCACGGATCAAACTAGCATGCCTAAAAAAAAAAGAAAAAAAAAGAAAGAAAGGAGAAGGGTTTAAGTTCCAGTGCATTTCGAGTTTCCTCCGTGCTTCGAAAAGTACGTTAAATCTTGATCTCGGCTGTCATTTGACATTCGTTACAGGAAGTCACCGACTGACTACGTAGGTAGTCTTACCGCACCCAGTGGATACTTACGGTAGTCGAAGTCAAATAGGCAGTCGCTCCGTGTAAAATATAATACTATTAATTAACCTGTAGGTTAGACTGAAAGACGGTCTTTAATAGATTTTCAACTCTATCGGTGAAGCACTAGGTTCAAGGTTGATCGGGAGAATTTAACAGTTTCGGGTAGCTTGATGTGCTGGTGTTTGTATGCTCAAGTCATTACACCTTCGTCAGTTTTCAAATCAATATCACTACATATTATAAAATCAAGTCCTCCGCCGCGTCTGTCTGTCTGTTCGTGATAAACTCAAAAACTACTGCATCGATTTTCATGTTGTTTTCACCAATGGATAGAGTGGTTTTCGAGGAAAGTTTTAGTATATAATTTGACGCGAGCGAAGCAGTGGGCATCAGCTAGTTAGCCTCTAAATCTTTTAATAGGCATTCATGTGGCGAATCTAGTTTGACTGCGACTGTCCTTACCTAAGTATACCTACCAGGAACTTATCTATCTTCTTGATAAATGATAGGTACCTACCTCCTAATCGCCACGTGGTTCCTTCTTTAATTAAGTCCGTGAAGATACTACAGATGTCTCACGCTATAGTAGATTCACCTACCCCAAGGTAAAGATGGTTATCTATTAATATATATTTTTATTATCCGTTACTTACACAATCATTATTCGTGACGTCACTATCATAAAGTCACACGGTATTGGTAGTTGGAAGTGGTACACAAAGTTATCGATCACGTTTTAGATTATCCGTGTGCATTTAAACAACAAGTTTTTGGTATTTCACACGATAAGTAATAAAAAAATGTTTCTGTGACGATTAGAGTTAAATAAAATTATGATTCACCCCAAAAATATGTCTGTATATAAAAGTCAAAGCTGACTGAATGAGGATCGATGCACAGGCCAAACCCTTAGGGCTAGAAACTTAAAATGTCGCACACGTATTCCTCTTATGACGTAGGCATCCACTAAGGAAGGATTTTTCAAAATTTAACCCCCAAAGGGGTGAAGCAGGGGATGAAAGTTTGTATGGAAAATCGTATTTTTTTGTAGTTTAACCGACATTGACGCGGGCGAAGCCGCAAGCATCAGCTTGTAATCTATACTAATATTATAAAGCTGAAGAGTTTGTTTGTTTGTTTGAACGGGGTAAACTCTGGAACTCCTGGTTGGAATTGAAAAATTTTAAAAAAAAATTATTATCGAGGAAGGCTTTAGGCTACCTAACATCACGCTACGATCAATAGGAGCGGAGCATAAATGAAAAATGTTGCAAAAACGGGAAAAGATATTCCTTTTTGAGAGCTTCCGTTGCGTGCGCTGCGAAAACGGTTTAAGTTACGTAAATATCATGTATGAAGGAATTGTTCCTCTTTTAGAGTTCTAAAAAAAAATCCGCGACAGCATATGTTTATCTTTTAAGATTGACTCACTGTAACCATTTTTTACTATTAAAATGTTAGATTAAAAATAATGATATTTTGCGAAGCTTATTTAACCCACATGATATTAATTTATATCTAAATAAATATGTTTGTTACCACGGAAATTTAATATAGAATATTTGTGCCCTTTACTCTATACAGTTTAAACAAATATCTTAGAAGATATCGCAATGTAAAAATATCCGCGCGACAAAATAATTACGCGTGCGGTGACAGTAGGTTAGTGGGGATTCTAGCCTCCGGGGGCTCCGGTGAAATTCAAATTCAAAATATTTATTGCACCATAATGTTTACAAGTACAAGGTGTTACTGTATATTTAACAGTAAGATATTGCTATAGTAATTGTAACTTAAATAATATAATCGAAGCCAATCTAAAGCAAAAGGTATTTTATAGAGGAAAGGTAAGCTTTTTTGTTTGTTACG
This sequence comes from Diarsia brunnea, assembly GCA_949774965.1. Taxonomy (NCBI): domain Eukaryota; kingdom Metazoa; phylum Arthropoda; class Insecta; order Lepidoptera; family Noctuidae; genus Diarsia; species Diarsia brunnea. The sequence goes on along the minus strand of OX459005.1, from coordinate 8,931,990 downwards.
AGCACGATTTGACTCAATTTAAATATGTTGGATAGTCGATTTATCGAGTAATTAAGTGACGCAGATGAAGCTGCGTGGGTCAGCTAGTAAACATATAAACCAAAGATGTAGGCACCTACAAAATATCCAGCGATTCAAAAATGTAAGCAAAAAATAGTGCAAAAGGTTGTGTCAGACTTCTACTGACTAAAAACCACCGGTGTTCCTACTTAGCCCTTTGTGTCGAGGCCGCGGTATCGCTTTCGAACAACCCGCAGTCCCGACGGGCATAAAAAAAAAAGTGAATTATTTAAAGTTTGAATCTGTGCTTATCAAATTCTCTAATCAAATCGAAGTTTGTGATTGCTGAAGTTTGGATATGTCCAATATTTGGGTTTTTACATATCAATGCGACGGAGTAGATATTATTATATTTATGAGCATAGTTTGTTTCAAAACTCACATTAAGGTTGCTGTTTGATTTGCTGGTACTGAGAAGTCTGTAAAAGTAAACAAAAATCCTTTGCAAAAAAAAAACAACCAACTTTCAAAAAAACACTAAAGAGTGAAGAAGTACGTCAAGTAAGTGCGAAAGTAAAGAAGTAGGTAAAGTAAGTTCTCACTTTTTAGTGTTTTTTGGGCAGTCTGTTGTTTTGTTTTTGTCAGAGATTTTTATTTACTACACACTTCTCAGTACCAGCCAATCAAACAGCAAACTTAATGTGACGTACATAATTAATATCACTGTGGTTTCGAAAGTGACGTAAACATTCAATAACCATGACAGGACTTTATCTACTTCTGCTGCTACTACCACGACCAATTAAAAAGTAGTTATCCGTACAAATAGCAATTTATTACCAAAAACTATGAATGAAAGTATAAACATTAAATGTATATTTATTCTGGTGGCAGAGGTAGATCATCATCATATTCATCGACATGTTTCTTCTTGGTGTCCGAGCGGTTTATGGTCCTGCTGACTGGCTGCAGACCGTCCTGATTTGGCGTAGACGAATACCTGTGGACGAATGAATAGAGATTACTCCAATTTGCCCCACCACTGTGATAAAGTGGTGTAAGTGTTTGGTGTCCACTTTGCCCTACTAATTCATTTATTGCACGAAGGTTGGAACCGTTAGATTGGGAGAAAATGCATACTCGACAAGAAAATTGCAACTCGACAAGAAAATTGCAGATCGACAATTGCAGCTTTAAATCAAACGAACTTATTCAGAAATAGGTACATCAAATAGAGTCTCCTGACTCCATTCTCCAGCAATATTAAACAATTGTTATTATTAGACATTTGCATGAATGAGTACGTAATTTTTATACAGTTATTGCATATTATAATAGTACTTTTTCAGTAAATAAATGTGTTGAGTGGGTTGCACTAAACTGTATTGCATAAAAACTCGGGTTTAAAAGAATAAATACAGTTAACGCTTGTATACACGGCCCGGCCAAAACCTGGCTGGTGAGGTTTCGGCACAAATGGTGCCTTCCTAGTTCTGTCCAGTAAAGTCAGTTGGCGGAGAGAAGTAATTCACAGCCTACAATTAATATAACAAGTTTTCTCTGGAAAATCATTTACAAGAAGGAGGTGTCTCATGAGATGACGAGTAACAGAGAAGTATGGAAGAATACATGCTGCGCCCCCAACTGAATGAGATAAGGGTAAGAGAGTGACGGCTCTAGAAAATCATTTAGTAGTATCACAAGAATTACAACCGATTATTATTAATAGTATGCACATTAAGTAAACTTAAATGTAGGTAAATTCTAATAAAAAATAGAAATGCAACTAGCATTGCATGCGTTTGTGCATATTTCGCTTTTTAAGTGCAAACGTCATCCTGTTTAATTGTATATTTTGGCATTTTTATAATGCATATAATCCGATGTCTAGGTATTTACTCATTTTGGTCAAGTGATCCATGAAAGTTGTGTGTGAAAAAAGATTACCCTTACTAAACGTTATGTACGCATTAAATGGATTGAATTGATTAAGGAATCAACCCAATAAATATTCAGACGATTGACCCCACGGCGCGCGGCGCCACAGTCTGAGTTTTTTAGTATAAACGTCTGGTGCGCAATAGCGTTAATGAGGTGATAGGGTCGTTCTCACACTACTTTCGCCGAAGAACGGTTTATTTTGTACCAATATACAGGCCAAACCCAATTAAAATGTAAATCTCAATGGAACTTTACTAAAGCCAGCCAACTTTGGGTTTAAGGCCATGTAGGCTAAGTGCAAATCGAAATGATCAAACAGCTTGCAAATAGGGGATCGGACTTGGTCAAAAAAATATGATTCTAATTAGTCCGTCAGTTAGATTATCGAAAAATATTGGATACGTGTTTTTTGTTTTATCAAATTAATAAAAAATCCCGAAGATTTTTTCGAAGCACTGTATCGTCTTATTTTTTTGTTTATGTGAAAAAAGAAAAAATATGTGTTCAATATTTTTTGGAAATCTATATGACGGACTATGACGAACTAATTAGTTTTTTTTGTCCGACCCCTATTATATACTGCCCCCTATTATTATTATATACCTACTGGTTATATCTAATGTGCCTAAGCTCGATATTCCCGCGATTTCTTTATATCCTAGTTCTGCAACTTCATAGTTCAAAAAGCTGCTGACGCAAATGGTGGAACTGAACAAAAAATTTGCAAGTAGACAGTAGACAAGTTACTTACGCGTATGGTCTACTGTGGCCGCTGTCGGCCCGGCCGGCGCTGGAGCGTCGCGAGCCCGTAGCGAGGGGCACCGGCGAGCTGTCCACGCGACTGCCGCCTGTTCATACAAACGTCACATCTTCATTTCGCTTTTCATGAAAAATTCATGAAGCTACGTTTACTTGAATGCACGTGCAGTATGGCGTTGTACGAAGAAGGTGATAATTGGAAAAGCGATGATGCGCGTGAGGGTTTTGCGTCAACGTTTAACAACGTCAACTTTGGAAACACGCATGAATCATGAATTCAAGGAACTTCTTTTCAAAACAGGCGTGCATCATAACTTTAGAATAGTCCACGTGAATCATTTGTTTATAATATCGACTTTTTTTTTTTGGGGGGGTGGGAAATCATCAAATAACCCCTCCCGCTCTGGGCAGAGCGAAAGGGAGTGTCAGACTTCTACTGACTAAAAACCACCCATGTTCCTTCTTAGCCCTTCATGTCGAGGCCGCGGTATCTTTTGCGAACAACCCGCAGCCCCGACGGGATAATATCGACTTAGAGTCACCTTATACAGGTAGCACCAACTCGACATCGTAAACGATTAAAAACAAACAAATTGAATTGATAAACTTTTTTTTTCTGGAATTTCCGTGATTTAACCTAATTGTAAAGATAACTCCGATAAAAATGAAAATAAATAACGGTGTCGCGGTCGATGGCTTATGCAATATTTTGTAGCAATTGATTCATTGAATTTCGTATGGTTGACCTCTTAATTGGTCGATGGGTGAGCGACTGGCCCCGGAGGAGGCACTTCCGGCTGACGTAACCGATACTGAAACAAAATAAACACTACAATTTTGGGGCTCACCGTTATTTACTGCATTGAGTTGATCTAATTTCTTAGATAAGAGTTATTGCGATGCTTGTCGCGCGATATACAACATGCGCATTAAAATTTCTCATTGACACATTCATTACACAAACAAGAGTGCGTAGTAATTTAATGTTCCGTCGTAGATTATTCTAATGGAATTTTGAAACGTAATCACAAAATTCATTCAAGGTCTCAGATAGAACCAAAAGACGATTTTGAAGTTACCACAAGTAAAACCAAGCCATATTAAAAATTGTTAGTTAAAGATGGTAGGTAGGTAAACCTTTTTTTTTTTTTTGGGGGTGGGAAATCATCAAATAACCCCTCCCGCTCTTGGGCAGAGCGAAAGGGAGTGTCAGACTTCTACTGACTAAAAACCACCCATGTTCCTTCTTCGCCCTTCATGTCGAGGCCGCGGTATCCCTTGCGGACAACCCGCAGCCTCGACAAGGTAGGTAAACCTGACATCTAAATAGACGAAGCAGTGTCAACAACTGACCTTGTTGTTCCTTCTGCTTCGCCCTGGCTTGTGCACGTTGCAGTTCCCTGGTCCACGAGGTGGTTTCCGACAGCCCCTGGTCTCCGCAAAGCTTCACTATCAACTTCAAACCTGGAAGAGTAAACATTTAGCCATTATTATTTATTCCACACATTTACAAATAGAGGTGTAACAAAAATGACCCCTATAATTGTTTTAACTTATTATTGAAACTAACTGACCTGCGCTTTGGTCTGCGTCACATAATATAGCTTATATACCTTCCTCGAAAAATGGACTATCTAACACAAAATATTTTTTCAATTTCAACCAGTAGTTCCTGAGATTAGCGCGTTCAACCAAACAAATATCCCTTCAGCTTTATAATATTAATATAGATAAAAAAATATTACTACAACATGTTTGTAACAGGCATTACTAAGGCGGTTTTGCTTATCGCTCCTGTAGAGAAAAAAATATTTACGATATCTTAAAAACTAATATTTGTGTTGTGTATTTGTGTGTAAGCAAATATTTGTGCTTAAGAGAGATAAACATGGATAAATGACTCCCTAATCAAGTTATCTATACTATATTAATATTAGAAAGAGCTAAAATTTGTTTTTAAGTTTACAAACTTAAAAACAAATTTTACCTCCTTGTAGGGGGTAATCTTCGGAACTACTGATCGGATTTCAGAAAATTTTTCATTAGCAGAAAGCTACATTGTTCGTGGGTACAAAAAAAAAAATTAATATCATGCATATTAACCCCGCTATCGCAATTTTTGCGGACCTAGTCGCGGGTGAAGTGCTAGTTATATATAAATAGAGGTATAAAACTCTACTAACACTGCACGTTATCAGGGAACCGGGCGTTCATCTTCTTGTACAGGGAAAGCGCCTCTTGATACCGTCCGTTGGCTCGCAGGCATGCTCCCATTAGCAGACCCCATTGTGGCTACGGCAAAATCGTTGGAATACAATTAAATAATTGGCAAGACTTCGATTTTGCTTAATATTGAGATAAAAATAGTATTTTATTCTAGAATGGTTTTGCTGATGAAGAACAGCGAAAACTTTAACGCAAACGTTCATAAAAACGCGGACAAATATAAGTTCTTGGTATTTTATTACCATAACATCACGCCTGTAATGCCCGAAGGGTTAGGCAGAGGTGTACTTATTAGTTATAATTATAGTACACCCCATTGATATAAAAACTAAAGATACGGTCGTCCGAACATTTGCTCGACGCGTTCGCCATACAGAGAATTGGTGTAGTCTGCTCGTTAACGTAACCTTGTATAAGCGGCGTGGCATTTTCGAGGTTTATAGAACATAAATAAAGCTTTTAATAAAATTTACGACCGCACCCGAAGAGAGCCGATCGTGGACTAGTGCACTTCGGCTTAGGAAAGACCTTATTGGGACCACGTTTGTGGCGTCATTTTAACATGCCGTCTGCCCAGTCCTTACGCAGTAATATATAAGTCAATGGTACACCCACATTTCGCCAGTCACGTTTCAGTCCCATGTAATAGGGGGCGAGCCTACTGGCATCAACCGGGCATGAAGCTAGACTCCGTGGCTACTACTTAGAAATTCCTGATGGAAAAACCAATATCAATTTGCCCAACCCAGGACTTCATGCTCAGCATTTCTTATTATTAGCTACTAAAAGAAGTAGTGAATATCAGATAGGCGTTTAAATAGCTTTAAAATGCGTATGAAAGTTTATTTGTATTTTGTATTTGTGGTCATTGAACAATGAAAAGGAGTATTTTCAAAAAGAGTTGGAAAAGTCCCTGGTGTGGGTTGGGTGTGCAAAGTTTAAAAATATATACCTAGAATCTGTTCTAAAATAAATGTAAGTACTAAAAGTAACATTGTTTTCAATAATTTAAGGTCGAAAAGTAAGATAGCTATCTTTGTTTTAATAATACGTTATTATTACATTGTCACAATAAATCTGAATTGACGCACAACAATTCAGAAAATGGAATGTTCCACGATAACGGATAAATAGCATACCAACTGTTGTTTTTGTATTCATTTGTAACTTAGTTCTGTTTTTTTACTCAAGTTTATTTGTAGAAATTGAATTATTGGCCCATCGCGATTAGGATCGAACTGTTCTTCACATATCATATAAAGGGTGTAAAACTACCCTTAACGCAAACGAAGGGCACTTGTTCTCCCCACCACTGCGATATTTTTTTTGTTTTAGACCATACCTGGGAACCCCTAGGGGGTTTACCTTACGGAGATATTAAGGGTTAAAGTTCCAAAAAATTCACAGCTGTTTTTGTAAATAGTGGTTTATCAGGTTATAACTTTACTTAAATTACCTCCAAGACTCGTTTACTATTCAAAGCATTCACTAGCACAATGTTTTAAGAGTGCTACATTGAGTTTTACCGTAAAATGTGATCTTTGACCAAAAAAAAAGTCGTTTCCCAGCGAAAATTTTTGCCTAGGGGTACTTAGTTTGATGTACAGCATGCTTGGTTGACGGCTGTGTGATGGGTTAATTTACACCCTGAATAACATTACGCCTTTTATCCCAGAAGGTTTAGGCAGAGTCGTACTTAATAGTACACCTACATTTCACCAGTGCCGGAGAAGAGGCTGTAGTTTTTGTATGTGAATTTTAATTGTATTATATTAAGTACTAACACAGGATAAGTTGTATGACACTAACACAGTGGACCTCTCTGTAGTTGTTTAATGAATAAATTATTATTAATCATTATTAGTTATGATTAATATTATTAAGTTTTTAAATTTAATTTTGATTGTGATTTGACATTGATTGATTTTGTTTTTGATTTTAATTTTGACATTGATTTTAATTTTGTTTTTGAGTCTGATTTTAATTTTAATACTGATTATGATTTTGAGTCTAATGTGCTGTGATTTTTATTAAGTATGGATCCTGATATCTGAAATAAAGAAATATTAATTTAAAAAAATAATTAATTAAGCCCCTTGTAATAAGGGGTGAGCCTATGCCATCAACCGGACATAAACCAGACTTCGTGGCTGCTAGTGAGCAATTCCTGAATAAAAAACCCCATTAACAGAGTCCCCGACCTGGGCATCGACCCCAGGATCTCATACTCAGCAATCGCGCCTGCGACTACTAAGACCAACGAGTCAACTAAAAGTACGACCAAACAAACTTATGTAGAACAGGCCTACTACTTATGTAGAACTTATTCTAAATCCCGTGTCGAAAAGAGATGGCGCTAGACACCCTGTATAGTTCTGTCACGTTTCCACACTAGAATAAGATTAAGTTAGGACTGTTTTAAGAAGTCAGAGTAGTGCACCTGGAGATAATATTTGTTAAAGAGAACTACACCTCGAGAACTCCTTTGCGAACGTTTCGTGGTAGTGCGACTATAATAGGTTCAGCTTTATCTTATGAACGATTATACGAAGTCATTGTTTTTAATGGTTTATTAATCACTGAAAGTGTTAAGATAATGATGTGTAGAATTGTAGATAATCAGAAGCAGTATGCAGGGTGGGAGGGACATTGACGATCTTTTACCACGTGTTAGTACTTCATTCGAAACCCCACATATAGAAATGTTTGATTTAATTATAATTCTTCTTAGCGTGTCGATGGTAATCTAAACTGTGGCAGTTCAAAACTGAGCTACTAGAACTGGATGTTAGTCTACTTTATTTGTAGCCGAAAGTCTTATAAATTATTGAGTAAGTTTTTTTTCAGTTACAAAATCAAGCCCCTTATTCACAAACACTTCTATTATATTTCCATTCGTAAAGACGTATATATATGTTTATTATTTTTGGCATTGTGATAGTGAGCGAAATAGACAAACGACTTTCCTTACCAATCGAAATGTTTGTGAATAGGGGCCAGGACACACATAACTTGCCAATCAGTTAAATGCAAGTACTTTAATAAAGAACTAGATACGTCGTAGTTACTTACGGCATGTTCACTATAGTAGGAAAATGGCTAGGTAGAAGATAAGTCTACTCTAGATCGTTTGTTTGTGCATCTGCACTAAACGAGCAGATGATGATACATACATTACTAGGCTGCAGTCTCGCTGCCCGGCGGTAATACTGCAGAGCTGCATCGGGCTGCGCCTCGCTGGCCAGCCACTCCAGCGCCGATAGCTCACAAGGCCAAACTGCTTCCACCTGCATCAAATATAACAGATTATGTACACCATACAAATGAGTTTGAGTCCTTTTCTACTGGCGAATTCGCATGCCCAGTGTGGCATCGCTCCGTCCACGCTAGAGTTGTCAATATATCGCTCAATGATACCTGCTGCATTGTTACGAGATGTTTAAAACCCTCCCCTCTTATGGTGCTAGACCTATTGGCGGGTATAGCTCCTTCAGTCGTGCGCCGGGAAATAGCGACTTGTATTGAAAAGGGTAAACAAGAAACAGACAGCCGACACCCTTTGTATGAACACCAACTACCACGAACCCGTTTGAAGAGCCAAAAAAGCTTCCTCAGATACACAATCTCTTCAGAGCACAGCGCAGCAGACGAACGAAGCACACTGTGGCGAAACAAACATCCCCCCCTCCACACTTCATCACACCGGCATAAAAACTAATCGCTGATGGGCGGCTGGATGGGGTATAATCGACATATCTCTTATAGAATGTGAGTGTAGAGCACAAACACAAGACATGCCACACCTCCTCTCTGGCCCGTCGTGCCCAACTATTGCACGTTCAAGGACTTAAACGAGTTAACAAAATTTGAGTTGTCTACTGGAAAAGAAGAAAGAAGAAGACCAAATTAGACGAAAGACTTATACTATACACCAGACATATACAAATGACATAAATAAAGAAATGAATGCAACATAAGTGAAGTTTTACTGCATGATCACGTTCAGTTATCAGTTTACTTTCTGCGTAGCATTTACAGACAGCCATTCATTGACTTATATATTACTGCGTCAGGACTGGGCGGTTAAAATGATGGCTCGAACTTGGTCCCAAAACGGTCTTTCCTAAGCCGAAGTGAACTAGTCCACGATCGGCTCTCTTCGGGTGCGGTCATAAATTTTATTAAAAGCTTTATTTATGTTCTTTATACCTCGAAAATACCACGCCGCTTATACAAGCTTACGTTAACGAGCAGACTACACCGATTCTCTGTATGACGAACGCGTCGAGCAAATGTTCGGACGATCGTATCTTTAGTTTTTAACCGACTTCAAAAAAGGAGGAGGTTATATGTTCGTGTGTTTTTTTTTTATGTATGTTACCTGATTTCTCCTCCATTTGTGAACCGATTCTCAAAATTCTTTTTTTATTTGAAAGAGTATACTCCTGAGGTGGTCCCATTTAAATTTGGTGAAGATCTGATCCTGATCTTCGGAGATATACAATAGAACTCTTCAAAAATAGACGGCAAATCTGTCTTGATTGCTGTAATCGCTTGGATGTTTATTGTTTACGCAACATCTTAACTTACCATCACGCCTGTATGCTCTGACGGGGTACGCAGATGTGTACAGGACGCCCAGATTTCGAGAGTTAGGTGTGTTAAGTTCCATTTTATTGCGGATAAGCCTATTACCGTGACATGTATTGTTAACAACGTAAAATTAATGAATATCAAATATTTGTAAAGGATATTATAACTAAAAATGGAAAAATAAAAAACTGAATAAAACAAACAAAAGTCACCGACTTCAGAAGCTAAAGTTATTTTTCACTTTTTTGTGTTTTTGAAGTCGGTTTTATTTTTTGCAAAAAAGTTTTTATATCAATGCAGCCATTTGAAAAATGCAAGCATCTTCCGATTTGGTAATTTATCACCATCATCGCAGGGATTTGTTTTATCGAATAATCACATGACTATATGTACATTTTTTATCGATAGTGCGTAAGTGAGACTGAAAAAAGAATAAAATCCGTTTAGATCGTCTCCGCGATTAAGTTCCTTTTGTCCGTTTCTATGTTTTTTTTAATCCTTGCTTGTACTTGTAATTTCTCCTGTATCGTGGGTGCGTTTACAATCATTTAAAGTTACATAGACAAACCAAACACCTAACCCGGAGCAACTATCTGTAGGCCATACAAATATTTTTTCCGTGCGGAGATCGAACCCGCGACACGCAGCGCAGCAGTCGATCGCCCAGCCACTGCGCAAACCGTGCCGCCAAACACACACACAAGTCATGTAAATATCTAGGGATTGACAAACGAGTGTCCGTTTTTCCATTTCAAATACCTACGTAATTGTTACAATTTTGTCAACTATCGACGCATTTAGACGGTAATTTTAAAAAGATTGGGTATCAAAATCTATTTGAAGTGTGTTTGTGAATAATGTATAAGAAACGAGAAGGTCGAACGTTTCTATTTCAACCGGACATTTTGACAATATGAAGCAAAAGTGCCCCTGAATATTTATTAATTTGGTTAACCAGCAATTGTTTGCACAATACAATTTATAAAACATTGGTTAGAGGTACATTTATAAGTGCAACAATTAATAATAGGTTAACACCACATGCACTATTTGTAGTTATATAAATTATTTAGCAATAATGCATTAATAACACTTAACAAAAATTATAAAACTGAGTTCATCAATAAATAAGAACACATTACCATTACAATATACAAAAGAAAAAATTAAAACATGGATTGAAAAACAAAATCAATAACAATCAATAAATTAATAATATACACTACATTTGGGATACAAATAAATTGAACAACAACTAAATTGAATTAAATTAAATAGGTAAATCACAGCACAAAAACAACTGAGTTCATCAATAAATAGGAATACATTTCAATAGAATTGCACATTACAATATCCATCAGAAAAAATATAGCACAAAATCAATACAAATTAATAGACACGGCAAATAAGTTAAGTCAGCCAGGCAAATCACAGCATATAATTAATTAATTTAATGAATCACAGTTCCACAGTTGCACCAAATTGTAAGATAACATACTTAATAGTGGTCGCTAAGCGACAAAGCCCTTTATACAAAAAACATACTTAATATATATATGAATGATAATCTTAGAGATTGCCAAGTTTATCAATGCGGACTCGGGTTGAGAGCTTTAACGACGTATTCTTCACTTTTGTTGCAAAGACTTAAAGTTCTTACTGACTGGCTGACCATCACATTGTATCGTGCAGTTAGCAAATCAATGTTTGAAACCCTGTTATTTTCTCGTAGCTAAAACAGCTGCAAGGGTTTATCTTCAGGTTAAGCCGCGCCTGCCTAGGTTGGTCCATGGAATGATGTGCTTGCGTCTGTACTATCCGTATTTTGTGGTTGTACAAATTCGGTGCGACATCCGAACCTTTTTCAATTTACGACGCAATCGAATTTCTATATTGAACAAAATAGGGCATTCTACTATAGCCGTCATTGATGAATACTGCGTTCTAGCTCAGTACCTCATTTTATCTAATGAATAACCGATGAGTTCCACTTTGAATTGTTTCAAACACTTTTTTCTTGGAAGTGCGCATACAGTTAGTGCGCAAATGCAGGATGTCATTGACTTCTGAATCATATTTTCTATTTTGAACTAATTACGTTAATTTTAACTGTTCAACTAATAAATTGTGTCGGAAAATGAGTAGGCCAAAAAGCGAGGCGATGGGTGGCTGGTATAGACTGGATGCAAAGGTCGGGGAACTTTTGTACTTTATTGTAATTTAGGAGTATTATGACGTGATGAAAGTTTTGAGTATGAATGTGGACATGTGTAAGAGTAGACAAAAACCTAAGAAACGGTGGATGGACGATGTAAAGGATGATATGGCAAGAAAGGAGGTTTCTGATCAGATGACGAGTAATAGAGAAGTATGGAAAAAAAAGGTATGTTGTGCCAATTCCAAATGAATTGGGATAGGATAGGTTATTGCGGACAAATTTGACTTTCCTATTCTGTGTCATCATATTCGGGTGTTGACTAAAACAAAGTAACATCAAGAATAAAGGTATAGTATAGTAGAACTAATTAATGTAACTTATTACCACTAACATAGTTTGTAAGTACCTATTTACTAACCCATATGGACCTGGTTGTTTGAAATAAAAAAATATTTTTATTATTATTATATAAGACCAGAATAATGATGATGACCAGCAGTAGACAGCATGGTTGGCGCAGTGGCTCCATCAGTTGACTGCTGCGTTACGTGTCGCGGGTTCCATCCCCGCACGGAACAAATATTTCGCCTACAGATAGTTGTTTTGGGTCTAGGTATTAGTGTATGTGACGTTAAATGTTTGTCAACGCACCCACGATACAGGGGAAATTCCTAGTGTGGGGCAAAGTTAAAAAAAAAAATCACGTTCACGTTAGCTTGAAACTATGTTAGCAAACTTTAGTGTCAATTTTCGTTCAAGAAACCGGGTGTTTTGATTGGAAATATTTACTTACGTCTTGATAATGATGTTTGGCAGTTTGCGTGTCACCCATCTCGCTGTGTAGATGCGCTAACGCACATGTCACTCCCGCGTCCCAGCTGCCGATGAGGCTGTACCTAAAATACATGGAAATACTGTGGTGACGATTTTATTAGAGTGAGATCCCAGTTACCCCAGACTTACGTGAATTAAGGAGAGATGACATGTTTAGTATCCTATGTATAGGGAGGATGGAATTTGGCGTCACTATGAGGCACAAAAATTACGGGACAAATAGTTCCCAGGAGCGCACAAGCGGATAGTAAACATGGTAAATATCCCGTTCAAAGTGTCAATAATTTTGTTAGTGAATGTCAGTTTAAACTTATAATTATTAGTTACCAATGTTCAGCAGCAGCAGCGTCATGCTTGTGCTGATGTCGCCTGGCGAGCCCAGCGGCGGCCAGCGAGCGTAGCGTGGCGCCCGCACCGCTCGCGTTGCGCACCAGCGACCACCTCGCCGTGGCACCGCCCATCGCTGTCTCGTCTCCGCTTCGCTCTAAAGCTAGTGCTAAGAGAGAGGTAATGAATTTAGAAGAAAATTTTAAACTTAGAAAGGATCGTTATCTATACTTCTATACTAATATTATAAAGCTGAAGAGTTTGTTTGTTTGTTTGTTTGTTTGTTTGAACGGGGTAAACTCTGGAACTACTGGTTGGAATTCAAAAATTCTTTTAGTGTTGGATAGTCCATTTATCGAGGGAGGCTTTAGGCTATATAACATCACGCTAAGATCAATAGGAGCGGAGCATAAATGAAAAATGTTGCAAAAACGGGAATAGATATTCCTTTTTGAGAGCTTCCGTTGCGTGCGCTGCGAAAGCGGTTTAAGTTACGTAAATACCATGTATGAAGGGATTGTTCCCCTTTAAATGTTCTAAAAAAAAGTCCGCGACAGCATATGTTTATCTTTTAAGATTGACTCACTGTAACCATTTTTTAATAATTAAATGTTAGGTTAAAAATAATGATATTTTGCGAAGCTTATTTAACCCATATGGTATAAATCTATATCTATATAAATGTGTTTGTTAGCACGGAAATTTAATATAGAACATTTGTGCCTTTTACTCTATACAGTTTAAACAAATATCTTAGAAGATATCGCAATGTAAAAATATACGGACAACAAAATAATAAAGCGCGTGGCAGACATTCGGTCCGGTACGGTAGGTACATACGTGGGGATTCTGGCCTCTGGGGGCTCCGGAGAAATTCAAATTCAAAATATTTACTGCACCATAATGTTTACAAGTACAAGGTGTTACTGTATGTTAAACAGTAAGAGATACCTATAGTAATTGTTACTTAATTCATATAATCGAAGCCAATCTAAACTAATAGGTATTATAAAGAGGAAAGGTAAGATTTTTTGTTTGTTACGAGTACGATTTAACTCAATTTAATATGTTGGATAGTCGATTTATCGAGAAAGGTTATAAGCTATATTATGTGACGCGGACGAAGTTGCGTGGGTCAGCTAGTATAATATATATATTTCGTTATATTATATAAGTACAGGCTGATCGGTTTATTGGAACGATGCCTATTTTGTTTATAAATGGGAAATCATCGAATGACCCGTCCTGCTCTGGGCAGAGCGGATGGAAGCGTCAGACTTGTACTTACTAAGACCCACCCATGCTCCTTCTTAGCCCTTTGTGTTCCGGAGCTGCGGTATCTCTTTCGAACAGTCCCGCAGTCCCAGCAGGTTTTGGCCCTTGCGGACCCCTGCCATTTGACGAAATCTTAATTGGAACGATGCCTGGAGTAGCCACGAGGTGCAGGAGGGGTCTTGTCACCCGTCAGTTGGCAAATAACACTCGCGATTCATGACTACATCCCCAGCAGCACCGCGCAGCTACGTCAAGCGCCGTCTCGGTTAAGCGGTAAGTAGGTATCTGTTTCCTGGCTAAACAAACGTAACATCAGGTTAAGCTCGCTTAACTGGTGAAGTCACATTTTGACTCTCAAGTTTCTACAGTGATCGAAACGATAGAGTTGTGCTGCACGCGTCTATTCTACCAAGAATAGACAAAGCTCTTTCTATTCAACTCGGCATGATTTTTTTCTACAATCTGTAATTCTACCAACTCTTCCGTCGACAAAACCCGTTTCTACGGTGGTTATGTTCCGCGTGCAGGTGGCAGACGGTCGGATAAAATGTACATCTATCGTTGATCCGATCGCAGTTTCTTACCCAAATCATGTGCAGCGATAAGGTCAGCGGGGTCGAGATGCGTGGCCGCAGACAGTTGGTCGGCCGCGTCGCGCCACGCCAGTGGACCTGCGTCCGACGCCTGCGCGTGAGCGAGTGCGCTAGTGACGCGCGCTGCGCACGAGTACGGGTCGTCGCGGGATGCTGCTTCACTCAGTTGACGGGCTTCCGTCCAGTTACCAAGCTGGGGCATAAGAATACATGGCCAAATTAAATTAGTTAGAGACACAAAAGTGATTTTTGAGATTATAATATTATGCGTATAAAAATGAGATTCGGAATAATATTCGATAAATATCGCACATTAAACTACTGCTTTATGGACACCACTCTTTTGCTATGGATTTTAGAAGGGCAATAACGGTCATTGTTTCATACGTAAAAAAAATTAGGATCTGAAGAGATGCAGTTTTGAAACGAAGAGCGTAAGTAAATGTGATTCAATAACCATTATTCATGCGAAAACTTAACATCTACAATCTAACAAAAGTGAAACAGAACAATCCTCACAGCGTAGGCCACAAAGGCAGCATCAGTGTTGGCCTCAGCACGCAGCACGCGGTCGTTGGGATGCGCTCGCGCCACCGCCTTCAGCCGCTGCAGCGCGCGCTGCGCCGCCGTGCCCGCGCTGCCCGCGCCCGCACTGCCCGCGCCCGCGCTGCCCGCGCCCGGCCGCAGCGCGCGCAGCGCTGCCAGCGCGCCGCCCAGCTCCAGCCGCGCGCCCGCCGCGCCGCCGCTGTAGCCGCGCAGTGCCTCCACGCACCAGGACATGCCGCTACGACAAAATGTTTAATATACGTGGTGGCGCAGACAATACGGCAGTAAATTAAACTGCGTATACCTAATGATATTCTCGAACTGCATACAAAAATACAATATATCCTGTAGTTTGATCACAGGCCATTTTTTTTTCATTTTCATCATTTCCTTCATTTTCACAAATTAATTACATTTGCATGGCATATATATCAACACTATTCACAAATGTTGCCACATTGCCATTTCAAAAACCTTTGCATATTGTAATCCCCTTCCAGTCTCTAGCTTTCAAAGTCGGGACTGGGCTGCCCTCAATTGGGAATTCAGTCCTCTTAGTCGGTGGGGAGGTGGCCAGTCTGGGACGAAACAGTGAATGGCGGGGCACAGCGTTTTCTCTGAAGATATAATCGACTCGGACAGAACTTAGCCAGATGGGGATCGACCCATCTCAAACAGAATGTGAGTGTGGTGCTACTAATATTACTATGATTTCGGAAAAACTAAAATTTTATCAGCCTGGGGCCCTCGGCTAATTTAGGAACAGTCACTGTATATTTATATATTTCCAGACACAAATTAGTATAAATTATACCTAAGGTTAACAGTTATTTTATGCTTATGACATGTTTTTGACGGCTACCCTCAGGTACTATACGCACCCCGAGTCAGGTCCCCTCGAGCCCGGCCTCTGCATGGCGGCGGCGGCCGCAGCCAGCGCCAGGCAGCGCTCGGCGTGCGCGGCTGCACGACGCGACCAGCGCGACAAGCGGTCACCGCGGACGACGTCACGAACTACACATTCGTAGGCGTCATTCTCCTGAGGAATAAGAAAAGTTGTACAGTCAAATACCAGTCAAGATCACCTAAACAACAAGCAAGTTGCTGCATAAACTAATCCTAAGAGTATGCCCCCACTTTTACCTTCCCACCATATATCTACCTACCTGGACCATCATAGATACCTTCCTAAGTGTATTAACCGTTTGGAAATTTCAGGATTCATAGAATTCAAATTGAATGAACAACATAATATTTAAAGGCGTCATTGGTGGAATGGTGGGTTGGTGTGTAATTTATTAAAGGTACTTCTTACGTCATCAATAGTGATGTCCTGGTGGAATGTGGGCGGCTCCACGTCCAGCATCGCGTGGAACGCCGCTTTGGCACCTTCAGCGTCATTCAGCGCCACTGAGCACAACACCAGATGCAAACCTGAAATTAAATTCATGAATATAATGTTTGGAAATCAGCATGTCCCAGAAACCAATACATTCAGAGACATGAGACATCTATCTCCCTCCCTCCCAGAGAGAAGGCCTGTGTCCCAGCAGTGCGAACAATATAGGTTTATTATGCTTACATGTATAGTAACATAAATAAGTATATTTATTTTTCTTGCTCACCTGTTTGAAAGTCTCCTTGTTCATGCATGATATGTTGAAAGTTCGTGACTGCGTCTCGGAACTTGCCCATACGTACTAGTAGCAGGCCGATGTTGTGCATCACCTTCATCCTAAAAAAAAAATATTCTTAGAGTAACTTGAGACAAGCCTGACAGCCATAACCCAATAGCGACCTTATTGCAATGAGAGCAAAGATCACTGAGATTTTGCCAGTCATGTCGATGGCGCACCGGCAACCTAAAAGCAACCTTAACACGACGAGAAAAAAGATCATAGCGATTTTGTTGCAAAATTGGGAGCTAAAAACCTGTGGATCTTGTGGCGGTCAGTGAGATATAATAGGACGAGCTGATGATGTATAGGGACAAAATAAAAAGGATGATAAAATTTATATGCCTTTGCGGCAAAACATTAGCGCTAAAATATGTTAACCTAACACCTTTATGTACCATACCTATGTTTAACAAATAAAAAATTCTGATTCTGAAAGTTTACCTTAAATCTTTCTCAGCTGTCGGTGTCTGGTCAAGCGCCATTCTATATAACTTCAAGGCTTTAGGGTGTTCCCCCATTTTGAAATAGATATTACCCATGTTAACCTATAAAATAAACGCATATGAGCTACAATGCAACATTTGTCATACAAGAATATAGTATACTTTTTCTTTTGGAGGGTGGGAAATCATCAAATGACTGCTCCCGCTCTGGGCAGAGCGGTAGGGAGTGTCAGACTTCTACTGACTAAAAACCACCCATGTTCCTTCTTAGCCCTTCGTGTCGAAGCCGCGGTATCTCTTTCGAACAACCCGCAGCCCCGAAGATACAGTATACTTCACATCGAAAATTAATCAGATAGAGAACAAATCTGGGCGTATCATACGCCCCAAAACTTACACTGTGGTGTTGAATGAGTTTATTACGGAAATTATACTAGTTGTACTTTGTGCTTTCTAAAAAAGCAAAAAAAAATCTGTACCTTCAGCCTGTTAGCATGAGGAAACAGCTTATTTCTGGTAAGTAGTTGGTATGTATTCAGTGCCTCTGTATACATTTCGTTGACCGCGTATTGTCCTGCCAAGTTGCATAAAACCTGAAACCATACATTTTGCCTTGAATTAATCAAATAATTGAGCGAGGGAAGGTGTTACATGAAATGGCCAGTCCTTTGTCATACTCTTCAAGTTTTTAATTTTAAAATAAAAAAAGTAAGTACTATTGTTCAGCGGCGGTGCTACACTTTAGCGACAGATCGACCGGACTTATTAGCCACTAGCTGACCCACGCAACTTCGTCTGCAACTAACACATAATATAGCTTATAACCTTTCTAGATAAATCGACTATCCAACTTATTAAATTGAGCTATATCATACTCGTAACAAACAAAAAATCTTACCTTTCCTCTATAAAATACCTATTAGTTTAGATTGACTTCGATTATATTATTAAAGTAACAATTACTATAGGTATCTCTTACTGATTAATATACAGTAACACCTTGTACTTGTAAACATTATGGTGCAGTAAATATTTTGAATTTGAATTTCTCCGGAGCCCCCAGAGGCCAGAATCCCCACGTACCTACCGCACCGGACCGAATGACTGCCACGCGCTAATTATTTTGTCGCCCGTATATTTTTACATTGCGATATCTTCTAAGATACTTGTTTAAACTGTATAGAGTAAAGGGCACAAATATTCTATATTAAATTTCCGTGCTAGCAAACACATTTATTTAGATACTAGCTGACCCAAGCAACTTCGTCTGCGTCACATAATATAGCTTATAACAAATCATGTCAACATAAATTGAATTAAATCGTAACAAATAAAAAATCTTATCTTTCCTCTTTCTAATATTAATTCGGATTATATTAAAGTGTGAATTACTATAGGTATCTCTTACTGTTTAAACAGTAACACCTTGTACTTGTAAACATTATGGTGTAGTAAATATTTTGAATTTGAATTTCTCCGGAGCCCCCAGAGGCCAGAATCCCCACGTACCTACCGCACCGGACCGAATGGCTGCCACGCGCTTAATTATTTTGTCGCCCGTATATTTTTACATTGCGATATCTTCTAAGATATTTGTTTAAACTGTAAAGAGTAAAAGGCACAAATATTCTATATTAAATTTCCGTGCTAACAAACACATTTATATAGATATAGATCAATACCATATGGGTTAAATAAGCTTCGCAAAATATAATTATTTTTAACCTAACATTTAATTATTAAAAAATGGTTACAGTGAGTCAATGTTAAAAGATAAACATATGCTGTCGCGGACTTTTTTTTAGAACTTTATAACAATTCCTTCATATATGATATTTACGTAACTTAAACCGTTTTCGCAGCGCACGCAACGGAAGCTCTCAAAAAGGAATATCTATTCCCGTTTTTGCAACATTTTTCATTTATGCTCCGCTCCTATTGATCGTAGCGTGATGTTATATAGCCTAAAGCCTTCCTCGATAAATGGACTATCTAACACTAAAAGATTTTTTCAATTCCAACCAGTAGTTCCAGAGTTTACCCCGTTCAAACAAACAAACAAACAAACTCTTCAGCTTTATAATATTAGTAAGTATAGATAGATTAATACCATATGGGTTAAATAAGCTTCGCAAAAAATAATTCTTTTTAACCTAACATTTTAATATAAAAAAATGGTTACAGTGAGTCAATCGTAAAAGATTAACATATGCTGTCGCGGACTTTTTTTTTAGAACTTTTAAAGAGGAACAATTCCTTCCTACATGATATTTACGTAACTTAAACCGTTTTCGCAGCGCACGCAACGGAATCTCTCAAAAAGGAATATCTTTTCCCGTTTTTGCAACATTTTTCATTTATGCTCCGCTCCTTTTGATTGTAGCGTGATGTTATATAGCCTAAAGCCTTTCTCGATAAATGGACTATCCAACACTAAAAGAACTTTTCAATTCCAAACAGTAGTCCCTGAGTTTACCCCGTTCAAACAAACAAACAAACAAACTCTTCAGCTTTATAATATTAGTATAGATTGGCGCGGTTGATATTATAGTGCACCTGTACCTGCGCACAGGTGTACGTACTCTCTGTTCCTTTGCTCTCATAGTCCGATGGGACGGCTGACCGCCCCGACCGGAGAGAGATCAGAGTGGTGTTCCGTCGTTTCCAAGGGCACGTGCTACATTAACGCACAGTGACATAGCACACAAATGAAGTGTTCTATTTACTAACACAAATACTATTTATCATTATTTTAGTTTGTCCGTAAGCTATACATATTTCTATGGGTCAAAGTTGCTTAAGAATAAATTAATGTTATGTTATGTCATATATGTAATTAATTTAAGAGTTTCATACAGACCATTAAATAGAATAACTTTAAATAATCAGCTGTCCAATACCAATTTAACCTAATCAACCCAAAAGTAGTGAGGTACTTAACTGATTATGATTTCCACGTAGGTCCCTACGAAAATATTTATCAGTTTGACGGTCTGTATCGCACCCTTAAACATGGCCGCACCTTTTTGACAGGTACAGATGCCACCACATAAAGCTGCTCGAAACTTTGTAGTTTTCCCAATCAACCTTGAACCTATTGCTTTAGTGATAAAGTTGAAAATGTAATAAAGAAATTTGACATATTATAGTAGCCGATATGATGGCGTCTTATACACTCTGTAAGAACATTCTTTGAAGACTTTAGTCGTAAGCCAAAAAAAGGTAAAGGTAATCAAGGTACTTACAGCAAAAGTCAAGTCCAGGTTGTGTGTATCACCAACATTCGCCTGTTCCTGCATACGAATTAACTGTCTCTCCATTGCCGACGCTTCCTGTGCTTTTGCTAATGCCTAGAACAACCACACAATTAGTTCAACCTTATTATATAGCAATACAGTTGATATAAGCAAGACTCACCTGTCCTAAATCGACTTCCTTCTTCGGCGCAGTTTCGTCATCAGGGTCGGTTCGTGCGCTCAGCATGCACGACTCTTCAACCAGCGTCATTATGCGAGCCTCCATTTGTTTTACTCTTTCTTCGATACTGTAAGTAATACAAACGATTTCCACGATAAAATAAGCCAGGCTTTTTTTGGAGTAGTAGGCAAGGGATAGTAAGTATATTGTATCATTAGATATTATTAATCTATACAAGTTAAAATTACATTTGCTTGCGGGATTGCGTGAACGTTATACCTATAATATTTTAACATGATGAATAAAAATATGCTTTGATCATTTTCTGGAGACGAAAACCGTGGGCTGCGGGACTGTTCGAAAGAGATACCGCGGCCCGGAACACAAAGGGCTAAGAAGGAAAATGGGTGGGTTTTAGACAGTATAAGTCTGACACTCCCTTCCCACCAAGCAAAAAAAAGGAAGTGTGTGTAATGTTTTTTTGTTTCTGGAAATCTGGAGTCGTGATTGGTTAAAATATCTAAACGCAATAACACATACAAAATACTGTTACAGAGTTCCACCAGTTAATTTAAGTTGACCTTGAATGTGTTACCTATCCTCCTTGACATCGTCCCTGGTGGGTATGTCCCTAGTGGTAGAGGTGTACCCAGCAGCGCGCACAGCGGTGACCGGCCGCGCGGCAGTCGCGGCGCGTGAACTGTTGCCGCGGACGCTCACTGTGCCCATGCGCATCATCTGTATCATAAAAAATATACAACGTAGTATACAATAATTACATGATAGTTGCCGAGACCTTCCTCTGTCTCTCGTGAGATTCGGTTTGCCCCTCTAAACTCCATACTTAATTAATGGAGGACCCCTAGTGTATCAGACTTCTACTAAAAACCACCCATGTTCCTTCTAAGCCCCTGGTCGCGCCGAGGCCGCGGTATCTCTTTCGAACAACCCGCAGTCCCGACGGGACCTGCAGCGATCCTTCCATAGACATTACACATACCTACTCCATTTATTTCGTAGGTATTATTAAAGCAACAGAAAATCTAAAAAACGTCAAGAGTTAAGAAGGGGGTGATTGATGTCATCATTTTGAATCACTATAACTGTGGGACCTAACTTGAAATTGGGAAAAAATATCAACTTGTCCATATATTCTGTCGAATTGAGTGACCATTCACATAACATAATTTTTACTTAGTATGAAATATTATACATTACATATACATTGTCTTTAGTCGTTTTTTTTTTATATCAGCCTACTTTTCTGCTGGGCAAATGTCTTCCCCACGGCTTTTCAATTTTCTTTAAAATTTGCTTTCTTCGACATCTGTACAACAGTTTCAATTAGTTTTTCCGTCTCCGTGGTCGAGTGGTTTAGGCGTTTGCCTTGTGACCCAGTGTTCGTGGGTTCGACTCGCACGGGAAGAATACTTTGTAAAGTTGTTTCCAGTTTGGCTAGGACATAACAGGCTTGTATCACCTGACTGTCTGATAAAATGATGATTCCGTGCTTCGGAAGGCATGTATAAGCCAGTGGACCATTGGTAGGCTAAGTTTATTGATGTTAAAGAAATAGCAGTAAAAATATTGTACAGAAGATCTGTATTCGTCTGATTCCGATAACGCAAGTTGGTCTCTACGATACGGAACATGAATTACCAGTTCAAAGCAGATATTTATTGAACTTATCAATTCTTTTTGCGGTCATGCACTCTTATTTATTTTACGAAAGAATAACTAAGCTGTTTCGTCATGCACATTACAGGTAGGTATGTGTGATACAGTAATTACTAGTAAAAGCAGATATTTATTGACCTATTATTAGCGGGATCAAGCGTTCTTATTTATTTTACAAACTATTAACGTAAGCTATGTCGTCATACTCATGCATTACAGGTTATCTTCGGTCAACAGTTGTTCAAACTCACCCCAGTGCCCATTCTGCTCGTGCTGGGTACCTTCCTACCGATGCCAGCTGTGCGGAGCGTCTCCTGGAAGTCTTGGTCTTCTCGCAAGTTGCGCGTGTCCAGGGCAGGCGCCACGTCGTTGAACCCCGCGTACAACTCGTCATCTTCGTCCACCACCATCGCAGTACGGGGCTTCGCGTCCGTACCGAGACGAGACGCGCTATAATAACGCGAACTCAACATTCTTTCCTTGAATATCAGAGCAATTACAAAGACTCTCTGATACAGCACGCCTTTCAATTTTTTGTCACCTTTGTTGTGACGCCGTAACCATGGTAACAGCCGTCATATCAACGACAAAGGTCGACGATAATAGGTCAGAGTTAATTATAGTAATGTCTGGAATTTGAATATAATTATGTTCAGCAGGCCGCAGTATAAATAATAAGTCATATTCACGTTCAATATTTATTACATACTTCTAATACATACAATCAAGGTCCATCTCTTTAAAGTCACACCAATGAAACAATTTTTAGTTTTAGCTAAATAAAAACAACTGACTGAAATAGACATCACATAAAAACACCTTTCTCTTTTATAACTCAGTGCTATTGGAAGACGCTGAAAATATGATTCGCTTGTTCAGTAACACACGAGATAAGAAAACGTAATATGCCTAACTTAAACACTAGGAAGTTATAGAAAGTAAACATTACAAACGAGCGAGACGCCGCTGCGTCAACGAAGCCTACTCCTGATTCTGACTGTTAACCTTTTACATAAACATTCAAAATATTGGGTATAAAAATAAATGATTTTCAAAAAATTTATATTGCGTCGTTATCAACGTAATAACAATGATCTCTTATATGTACATTAATGATTTTCATTATGATTTCGATTTAATAAACTACCTAATGAAAATTATGTTAACAATGAAAAATTATTTCGTGACCCTAAAAGACTAGTAAGAAATGCAAGGTATTAATATTTTTGTACACTTTTCACTTATCATTAAGATAACACCAGATAAACATAATAGAAAAGTCTATTAACGTGGATATGACTTAGATGTTAACAATTCATAGTTTATATTACTTGTCATCTATAAAATTTTATTATATTTACATACATTTAACAATACTCACTGACACCAAGACACTTTCGCACGTATTCATGTTTTATAGGTACCAGAGGCCGACAAGAATCATTTCACAGTAATATGGCATTATCATCTTAGGTCGACTTGATTTTAAATTAACATTAAATATGTTGTTACAACTCTATTAACATTAATTATTGAACTCTTACATGGCTAGATTATATGTAGTTGTTACAACAAGCGGTTCAACATTAAGCACAAATATAGCACTATCCTTCACTTCACAATTTGTTAAACGTTTAATTGACTTTAATTGATGATCACTTATGAATTATATTCTAGCCATGGATATATTGAAATATATCAGCATACTGCACCCTTTTAAATCACAATTATTTATTTATTGTTCTCGATATTATGAATGTATCGCAAACTAATAAAATGGCATAGCTTAAAATAATACAAAATTATGTACTGTTGGGACCTGCATCTAAATTAATTAATTATTAGTAAACTGCGTTAGAAACGATTTGGTGTTTATCTTTCTAATAGTTACTCTGATTCTTATAATATCATTTTATAGCCTCTTATATTCTACTTTCGTTCTCATATATTTATATCTTATACCATACTATTAAAGGGCTCCCAAATATTCATTTTGTTAAGCTTTTTGGATTTTAACATAGCTGCCATATAATATCTGTTTGTTTAATGTAGATTGTATTGTCACTAGTTGTTATGTCAAACGTAAAGTATACTCATAATTTGGATTTAGGGTCACTGTGATCACATTATGAAGCACCAATGTGTGGCAAGTGTATGTATAACGCAAGCACACCAGTCATGCACAACTCGACGAGATATTTTTGAATGATTTAGTATTGTAAAGCGGGCGTTGTCCGCGGATAGCGTCTGGAGCGATTGCGACGCGGACATTTCGAGATCGATGTGTGTGCCGCGCTAGATCTGGGTGGAGAAGCGCGGGCGCGGCAGCTCGAACACGTCGCCGTGCACCGAACGCGCCAGCGCTTTGATACTCGCTGGTATGTCTTGAGGATCCTCCTGTAAACGATATTACGTACTTTAACAATGAGCCGCATACAATCAAAAGATTCTACGCCACATGCATAAAAATCAGTGAGCATGTTTTTGAACATGTTTTGCAGCACAAGTTATAAAGTTTTTTCTATTAAGTAAATAACCTTGGAAAACGAAATCAGGGATGGAGCAAGTAAACAGTCGGGCAAACCTACTGATCTATTAAAAAATATTCTGAATTTGAGAAGCAAAAACCAGGTAATTAGACAAATTCTTACATGATCATCTAACTCCCGGCGAGTGGAACGATTGCCTTCGTTGGGGAATTTTGGCATATTCATGGGGAGAGAGCGCGCTATCACATCCACGCCGCCGCCACCGCGCGGCCGCGAGATGTGGATGCCTTCGTCGTTACTGCCTTCTGCGGAACAGTTAGCATTGGGAAACATGTATAATTGGATATCTCAACCTACATGAAAAGCCAGGAACTACAATAGTAGAGGCGTGACTACACTGTCGCTTTGTTCTCGGTATCAGCTTGCGCGAGTCGACAATTATTGAATACTTTACTTGCCTGAATTAAACGACCTACATTGTTTTGTCAGAAAATTACCACATTTCATGTTTTTCAGAATCTTCAGTTAAATTTATCGATGATATCTCTCCATGTGTAAAGTTTTAACCGCGACATTTTTTTTACCTTTTTATGGAACTACTTGTTTAAAATGTCAAGAGAAGTAAGCTCAGAAATTAATACTTACGATCAGAATCGTAGTCGTCTTGGTCAGAGAGCATGTTATTCCGTGAGTCAAAACCTTCTAAGTCAAAAAGATCTTCGGCATCTAACGAATCTTCTTCGGGCGGCATATTTCTAGTGGGCTGTAAGCGTAAAGGAATTCGAATAAGTATATTATATGTAATACGATGTGGAACAAAACAGATCGCTATACAACTAAAACTTTATCATCTACCTAATGTTCACAGAACAAAACGCAAAGTTTTAATCTCATCATGTAGTTGAATGATCTAAGTAGTAGCTGATCGGGTAAAGCATCAAACGATTTCGATTAAACCATTACAGGCACTTTCTTCACTACAGTCACAAGGCATAACAACTTGTGACAGTACTGTAGTTTACCCATTCCAAAGCATAGATGTCTATGGACAATAATGGGTAAGAAACTCCATGGACACTCAATATACTTAAACAGAATAACGCTATTGACTTCAAAACCAAAATAGTTTCTGTTTGGTGTCATTACAAATTAACGAAACTGTGAATGGCACATGTTAAACAAAAGTAAATAATAACATGTGTATTGGGTCAGATGTGCCAGCTTATAACAGTTATTTAAAAGGTACCATTGTATGTAAACACAATATTATCAATTATCGCATACTTTTCCTCTGTTATGATGGTTTCATGGTAACAAAACAAACAGAGCTGTAAATTAATATAGCTAATAGCAATTATGTTCATCATAGCAGGATAATAAAAAATTCTGACAGAAAAATATGACTAATTTGACAATACTTGTAAGTATGCTAGTATTTTAAGAAGGTGTAAGAACCAACTTTTAAGATGAAACTTAAAATTGGAATGAAAAATATTGAAATATCAAATTATACCTTAACTATATTCTGGGAGACATTTTTGGCATCTTTAAAAGAGGACAGTCTTCGTCTCTGTAGGGGAGGTAGGTGGGGGGAGGGTGGTCCATTGTCAATGGTCGTGTCGATACGCCAGCCGTCCCTATCGACGTTGTTGCGCGCCTTGCTTATGATACTGCAACAATATTAATGTTTATACTTTTACAGTAATACAGGCTATTTATAGTTGGATTGTAGCTCTAATTCAACTGGTGCAGTTCATTATTATCATCAGAATCATGTTGTGATTGTGGAGGAATTACCAATTTACAATTTAATATTCAAACAGCATACCTAGCTAAAATTTTGTGATCTCTTTGTGCTCTCTCTCTGTAAGCTTCAAACTCTGCATATTTCTGATCTCTGAACTGTCTGACAGACTCCTCAACAGCCTCCAGCTGTGACTGCAGGGTCTGATTCATCTGTTTGCTGAGAGTTCCTATCACCTGCTGAGTGGGCAGCCAAACATTCCTATCACTGTTTATAAAGTTGTTTGTATCCACATTTTCCTTCATTTCAATGTCATTAGTTACTTCTGGCACTAATAAGTTAAATACTGGCGAATAGTTGTTTGATTTTTTCAAATTGTTTATCCGCTCTTGTGTGGTCTGTAACATAAACAGGTAAATCCATAAGTCAGGGACGAGAATTATCTTTTTTGGTGATAAGATTGTGGTGTAAACATGTTCCATATTAGCATAAGTTTTAATATAGTTTAGACCAGACATACAAGGCTACAAAAACAACTATAATAATTATACCTAATACAGTGGTCTATAAGATAATAACTACTTATTTTTAAAATTCATGTAGGATAGTATATTTTTTATACAACTCTACCTGTAATTTAAATAAAATTGTAACTCCCAAATGATGGAAATTGCGATAAAAGAGGTAATTGTTAGATTTTCAGGGTTTTTTTAACTCTTTGTTTTCATTTGTTTTTGTTTTCTCATCTATGGGTATAATATATTGCTTTTTGAGAGTTACTTTAAGGAAAAGCACAAAATATCTGCATAAGAATGAGCACATGCCCCCGTGCCCCCCCCCTGGATCAGCCTTTGATTCAGTTGGTGACAGAACATTGGAAGTTCATATATGTGATAGTTGAAGTGTAGTTGTGTGAAGTGTAGGTCTTACTATGTTTGTCTTTACTAATATTTTCTTTAATTGGAATTTAGATTAAAATGGAAAATTGTATTACCTACATCAATGTACTTATTTTGACAGGATTCAAAAACCTCAATTTTGTAGCAGTTAAAATAAACAATAAGGCACAATTGAAAACACCTCAGTAACTATGTAAAACATTTTTATTACATGTTTACTTTCTTTTGTTTGCAGTATAAGATAATCAGCAAGGCCACAAAATCAATCTCAATGATTAAATACAAACATAATTATGTGTGTATGTACTAAATAAGTATTTTAGATGCAAAACAGATGGCAGTTATTTACATTTTGTAGTAAATCAATCAATAGCTATTTTTGAGCTGACTAAATGTAATTAGACACTGACCTGATTAGATTTACAAACAAGCAGTGCATAAGGTCCGTTTTTGTCATGTGATATGGCGTGAGTGGGCTGGCCACAAGCCAGGCATGAGTGTATGGTCCACCTGCCCAGTGGTTGGTGCTCCAACATGGCAGGCTGAGCAACCTGACTCTTTAGACTGCCTAGGGAGCATGATAGCAGCTTCTACAACAACAATTTGGGATTATTAACAACATAAAGAACTAAATTTTCATGATTTATTTTATTAGGTCTAGTTCCAGTAAAACTGGTTTGGATTCTTTTTGATACTGTTTTGTACACAGAACAGGAAAGTAACAAGATGAGTTTAGAACATAAAAAGCTAAAAATAAACCAAGAAGTTCGGATAGAGTGTAAATTATAGTTAAAATTTTAATATTATGTATCATTAGTGTGATCGTAAACAAGTTAATTTAGTGCCGAACGCACATGTACTTATGTATTATGTACAAGAGACACATAAAATAATATCAAAATATACGTGATCACAGTGCTGTTGATAAGGTTTCATTCATATTTTTACATATCAAGCAATGAAAACCCTTCCTATAAGTCAAGGTCAAGACATGTTTACTGACGGTACCTCACTGAAAAAAATATCCCTTTGTTCCATGGATGTTAACTCCAGTTTCCCAATATCGACATTGTCTTCAATTTTATCACCTTCGAGCGTTACATTTAGGCATTTACAAACACAGAGAGCCATGTTATCCAAAAGGATTGTGTGTTTTGGACGAAACAATACAAAAATACACAAAAATTTAAGTAAATTATGAGAACAGTAGTCGCAACTTTCAGATAAACGCGTAGAAATACGTATAGATGGTTATTTTTGTTCACAACACACACATTCACAAATCAACAAGGAGTTTTCACAGGCCACAAAATTAACACAAATATCGATAGCTTCGTCTCTGTTTCACAATTGACATAAACGCCTATGTTTGGTGTAAGAAAAAAAGGAACAAAATGTTTTCTACAGCCTCTACAGGTTCTGCTTGTAAATTCACAATATTTTCATTGTTATTGCTCTAGTGCGCAAGTAAATATAATCGACTAAATTAAAGTACAGAATCAATTTAATAATTATCTATAATAAACTTTATTGAATTCATTACCATCATCCACAGCCCGGCTTCACCAACTGCTGAGCATAGCCCTCTCTTTGACTGTGCCAAGGTCCACAGTCTTGTGCCAGCCTCATCCCGGGATATTCCCGGCAACTATACCATCTGCTCATCTCACCGCCGACCAGCAGTTCTCTTTCCGATTCTTGGATGCCACACGGTCACAGCTTTGCTGCACCTGCCATCACCGCTCCTTGATAGGTGTCCTGCCCAACTCCATTTGAGTTTCATGACTCGATTTCCAACATCGAATTTCGACGGTCGATTTCGACGTCAGGTTGTATTGTATGTATCCGGATCCCGTCGGTGCTGAGGGTTGTTCGAAAAAAAATACCACGGTTTCGATACAAAGGGCTAAGAAGGAACATGGCTGGTTTTTAGTCAGTAGACAAAAAAAGTCTGACACACCCAGAGCGGGAGGAGTCATTTGTTGATTTACCACACGTCCACACCCCAAAAAAAAAAGTATTGCATACTCAATCTTAACTCGCGATTGTTAAGGTTTTACAAAGTTATAATCATTAAAATCATCAGTAGTCTAAGATTGTATGATCCGATTGAATGACGTTTTCATGAAATGAACTAGTTCATTGTCTTAAGCCGCACCAAATGTTTTGAATGTGGTCTACATCAACAAAATTTTGTTGATCTAGACCCAAAAGCTAGCCAAATATTGTTTTCTTTAAAAAAATGAGTGGTTTGAGGGTCTCAGAATTACATATTTAGTATGAATCCATTGTAGGACTATAAATAATCTAAATGAATAAATAATAATACTTCAGCTGTTTAGTCATGTGTCTGTTAAATATATAGTAATTTTAGGGACTTCACTACAATTGTCAACCTCGAAATTCCACAGATGGTTGCTGTCAGAATATAAAATAGTGGTGCAACTGTCAAAGAGTCATGCATCATACGTTCAGTACGTGGCGAAATACGTTTTTTCTAAGTTTTAACTTAAAATTTTAATGTACATTCTTCTAAATTATAAACTATAGTGCATGCATTAGTGGTATAAAATTCCTAAAAGGTAGTTTTATGTGAAAAAACTTACAATGTCTAAAAGAAGTCAACCCAGCTGGTCCCCACCGGTTAAAACTGAGAAAAGGCCGGTGCTGAAGCTTTATAACAGCTTAACACGACAGAAAGAAGAATTTGTGTGCGATAATGGTAACCGTATCAACTGGTACAGCTGCGGACCTACGGTGTACGACGCCTCCCATATGGGCCATGCCAGGTACTTATATTCAGCTTACTGATTATTCCTTGGTGATTATAGGGTAATTTCAATGTTCATCATTTATGATTTACGAAACTCATGCTAATTGGGTTATATACCTTTTCTAATTACTATTAGTAAGCCGTACAAGAATTCTTAACAGAAACATATCTGTCAGTCTTTTTAAACGTAATAGCATTAATAATTAATAGAGCAGATATGTTTTGGTTTATACTGATCTCGCTCACCAGAAAGAGGCTATTGAATACCTACCCAATTTTCTCCAAAAAGTTTCCCACTCACCTTAGCAGACACCTACCTACATCAAGTTGTATCTAAATATTAGAGATCTATTTGCATTCAAGTAATTGTTTATAATTATATTTATAAAGTATGAGAGGCCATTGCTTCACGTAAAAAGCTGGACCCCATTCCCTCAGCTGCATCCCGTTAGACTGGAAGTTGACCCCAACATAGTTAAAAAGCAGATAGGCAGATGACAATGATGATAAAATAAAATTCCACTCAACTTGAAAGGATTTTTATCTTCTTTCATAAAACATGTCTTCTTTCAATTTCAGATCATACATATCTTTTGACATATTAAGGAGGGTAATGGCCAACTACTTTGGCTACGACATCCTGTATGTGATGAACATCACAGATATTGATGACAAAATCATAAAAAGGGCAAGACAACACCATTTGTTTGAGAAATACATTGAAGAGAAAAAAAGTCTGAATTGTATTATAGATGATGCAACATCAGTAGTGAATTACTACGAAACAATTGTCAAAGAAGCCACTGACCCTGATAAAAAGAATGCTATGCAAAAGACGTTAGATTGGTAAGTGATTTTTACAATAAAATCAAAATAATTAGGTCAAAGAACCATAACAAGTAACTTTATCAGCATTTCTTCACTGAACTGCAGTGCCGTACAAATGAAATTGATATTATGTGCAGAAGTCAGTTTTATTACTAACTGCTTTTAGATAGCAAGCTAAGTACAAGTTGTTATCTTCATAGTATGTCGTACTTACTTGTGAAAGTTATGTTATAAAATAGTTTCCACCCAAGCATATTACTGTGAATAATCTGAAGTTAATATTGGCATTAATCAACATCCTTCTTTAACATGACTGCTTTTCCTTGTACCTTTTTTTATTATTATTTAAAAAACATGAAACTGAGGAAACCCAAAAATTAGTTAAGTGCCTAAACAGAAGATAACAAAGTAGCCAATTAGTCAGTAATCAATATTTGCCTTAATGTTTTTGCCTGAAACATGATGGTAATAAAAAATATTTCAATGGAAACTTTAATTAAAATGTTAATCAATATAATATACAGCACGGTTAGTCTACTTTAGTTATTTTCACAGCGTTATGTCCTACGGTATTCTGCTGTGGGGCAAAGCTGCTGATATTCAAAATATATTTGTTCTGCAGAAGCGAGCGGTTCGTGCAATTTATCAGCTGGGTGCCCGAGTTTCTCTTAGAGATATTTTTAAGGAGATTGGTATTCTCACGGTTGCTTCTCAGTTCATCTTTGCCAACATTTTATATATTAGACAAAATATTCACCTGTACACTAAAAACAGTGATATTCACAATTTTAACACTAGAAATAAGCATAAACTACGCGCTCCTTTTCACCGGCTTCACAAAGTTCATAATTCATTCGTAGGGCTCGGTATAACATTTTATAACAAATTGCCATCTTCTTTTCTAGACTTGCCATTTAATGCATTTAAAGCCAAAGTAAAATCTAATCTTTGTTTAAAAGCTTACTATTCCATTAACGACTACTTAAATGATAGGAATAGTTGGTCGCTGAGTTGAACACAAGACAATGTTTGTTTGTTTGTTATTTATGTTCTTTCTCCAAAATTAGTTTACTGACATGTTATGTCTTTTTTATGTTTTTATTATTATATACATTTTTATTTTTGACTTGTGTCTGTAATCAATCGTAATATTAAGTTACACCTTTCTATTGTATCGAGTCTGGTTCTTCTAACCAAACAGACAGATGTGTTGCTGGGGAGTTTGTTCCGCCACTTCTTCTTTCCAGCAAAAAACACTAGGAAGTGTCGAAGGGTGGGCGTTTTGGGGGACTGTCACTTGTAAATGAGTAAAGTAAAGTAAAGTAAATTTTGACGTTCGAAAAGTGCTGATTATCAGCCTAGTTTGAATAAATGACTTTTGATTTTGATTTTGATTTTTTGATCTATTTACATCAGTAAAGTAAACCGCACAACCAAGATAACAATTTGTGACATTGACGGTTTATTAAATTTATAGTAGTGAGGGCTGATTTACGTTTTCATTCAAAGTTAATTAATGGGTCAGGTTTCTTGATCTCAACAATATACTTGACATATTATATAAAATTTATAGACTTTCAGTATCATCTTAGGCGCTACCTACAAAATGCTTTAGGGGTAATCTTCATAATTCTACTCATCTCTACCACTAACATGCATTTATTTATGTAAACCTTAATTAAACTAACAAAATCATGATTACAGCATTGCATCAGCAGTAAAAACTTTAAAAGCAGCAGTGGAAGGTAAAGATGAAGCTAAGATCACAAATGCAAAGTGTGAACTACTGCAGTCAGCTAAAAGCCCCATTTCAGAATGGTTGGACAACCAGTTTGGGGCCACAGTCACTGATAATGCTATATTCACAGCGTTACCTAGGTATTGGGAAAATGAGTTCCATAAAGACATGAAAGCACTTAATGTAAGTAGTTTCAGATATAAATAGTTTATTACTAAGATCCTGCTTGCGTGGATGACCAGGGTGTCTAAAATGGCCACTTTAAGGACTTGCTTTAAAACCAATTCATTTCCCAAATTCCCAGCAGATCAGTTGCAATTCTTTTAATATTTGTAATAATATGTCATAACATTTTTAATTCATTTCATATCAGAATCATATTGGGTGAATCATAATAATATATCAAATCTTCTTCTTAGCGTGTCGATGGCAATCTAAATTGTGTTGGCCCAGAATTGGGCTACTAGTTTGGCGCTTTCGGTAGCGTCCATCAGTTCCTGTAGTGAACAACTAGCAGGACAGGCAGGGCACGATATTAAGTGCCCCATCAAATATTGCCATGTGAAAAAAAGGCCGTATTTGTACTGGTTTATTTTTATAAGTTTATTTTTATCTAATATGATCCTGCTAAAGAGGTGTTTTTAGGCCCCTAGATGTATGAATGAGGACGCAGCAAATGAAGTATTGTTACGTCGATCGTCTGGAACATTCGAGTAACCCGCAACTACTTATTTGTTTATTTATTTCGCGTCCCTTCTAGTTTGGAAGTAACAGCTCATAACATTATGTAAAGATAGCAACTGTTGGCATTCTGTAGTGTCTGTCATAAGGTAAATGCATTAGTGTAAGTATGCATTTTAAAGGGGTTAGAATATTTATCTATGAAGAAGAAGCTTGGCCTGCTTATCTTCCGACATTTCAATATAAATATTTATTCAAATACTCTAATAATTCAAACCTTCCTTTTATTACAGGTATTACCGCCAGACGTATTAACAAGAGTAAGTGAATATGTACCACAAATAGTAAAGTTCATTGAGAAGATAATAGACAATGGTCTTGCTTACGAATCAAATGGCTCCGTCTACTTCAGTGTGAGCGAGTTTGATAGCAGTGACAAGCATTCTTATGCCAGATTAGTGCCTGAAGCTTATGGAGACACAAAGTCATTACAGGAGGGAGAAGGTAAACATTCTATATGTATTTTAAACTACTTTGTATCAAGTAGAATTCTGATGGTGCTGTCAAACATAAAAATTCATCCATTCATAGTCATGCATTATTACAATAAACAAAATGTATTGTATTCATATCATAATCAAATTAGACCCCCAATTCAAATGAATTATGTGTCTAAAACACTTTGTTTCTTGTTGAATTTTGACGCGTCGATAAAACGTTAATAATAAATAATCGTTCTAAACACATAATTAATTTTAGTCTCTGCATTGATAGGGTTTTTCTTTTTAGTAAAAAAAGTCTTTTCCCCTTAGGTGATCTCACAGACGACACAAGTGAAAAGCGGTCGCCCAACGACTTCGCTTTATGGAAGCGCAGTAAAGCGGGCGAGCCGTCGTGGAAGTCCCCGTGGGGCGCGGGCCGCCCCGGCTGGCACATCGAGTGCTCGGCCATGGCTTCAGATGTGTTTGGAAACAAGCTGGACATACACACTGGGGGTGTGGACCTTAAGTTCCCTCATCATGATAATGAGCTGGCTCAGAGTGAGGTTTGTTCATTGTTGATCTGTTACTGTTAGCCTGCGTCACCCCATTGCTGGGCAATTTTTACATGTGTATATTACCACCAACATTGTTAGTCATCGTCAGCTTGTAGCAGCGCACTGTTGCACGTAAGCCTCTCTGCCCTCCGGATGCACGTGCTATAACATCGTTACTTGTTGAAACTGTATATACAAATAAATAAAATTGATTGCCTGTTTGTTAAGAAGGGTTACGGTTCCGTGAAAAGAAATTGTTAACAAAATAAAATTTAAATAGGGAAGTAAATTTTTTATAACAATTTCACCCGTAAGAAGATCGCGGGCATCAGCTAGTTATAAATAATATCCATGTTCTTTTCTTCCCAGGCTCATTTCGACCAACCGGGCTGGGTGAACTACTTCCTCCACACTGGCCACCTGACGATAGCGGGCTGCAAGATGTCCAAGTCGCTCAAGAACTTCGTCACCATCTCCGAAGCGTTGCGTCGCCACACCGCCCGCCAACTGAGAATCGGCTTCCTCATGCATGGCTGGAAGGAGACCCTAGACTATTCTGATAATACCATGGATATGGCGATACAGACTGAGAAGCTTTTTAATGTGAGTTACTGAGTACTTATATATTGTTTTGTCTTTGTTAATATCATAAATACAAGATATAAAAGAACCCTTCACGACGCCGTCAACCCCGCATTCTGTTCATCAAACTAAGTAACTC
Organism: Diarsia brunnea; assembly: GCA_949774965.1. NCBI lineage: Eukaryota > Metazoa > Arthropoda > Insecta > Lepidoptera > Noctuidae > Diarsia > Diarsia brunnea. Next base: position 8,896,613 of record OX459005.1, on the reverse strand, counting down.
TATGCAAACAATATTGCCTTTTTTTGGTATGAAAAATCCTTTCGCGTTACTTTTTTTATTCGTCTCGAACTTTCTCATCTCGACTGCATAACACAATCATTATACTATCTGTTAAATGTCCTATTATTGAGCACAGGCCTCTCCATACCTTTCATTGGTCACTCAATAATAAACTGTTGAATTTCAGGAGTTCTTCCTGACTGTGAAAGACGCGTTACGTAGCGGCTACGACGAAGGTTGCGGCGGAGTGTGGGACGCGGAGGAACTTCAGCTGTCTAACAAACTCACTGCGGTCAAGGAACAAGTACATGCGGCGCTATGCGGTAAGTAGAAAGAGAAAGAAAAAGTATTTATTGGTCTCACACAGGACAAGACAAACTGATAAATTATTGTTAATTTAAATAACCCAATAAAAATATAAAAAGTAAACATAAGAAAAGCTAAAAAATAAGACATAGACATTTATGAGAAATGTCACAGTGCTGGTATTCTGATAGGGTGCAGCTAGTATGACCTTTAATTACATGTGCAACCGCCAGGATAGGCTTTTTCATTCAATGGGATGTGTGACAGTCGCGGCGATTCATATTTTGTTTAACATACAGCATGACACAGATCGGCAAATTGCTAAGCAAAACATGTAAGCGAAATAGAATTTTGCGGGCTAGCCTCGCTTCCCAAGGCACCGGTGCCAGGTACTAACTACAACCATTTTTTTGGCTCAAAAACGACTGTAGATGTAGCTCCCAATACAGTGTCAGTAACATGTTGATTCCTGAAGATGTAATGAAATGTATTTAAAAAAGGGATGGCAGCAAAATGGTACATGAGTCTATGGTGGAGGTAATAGCAGCCGCGCGACCCTTGTCGTGAGACCTAGTTCGATTGCTAGCCAAATAATGTCCGCAACTGACAAAGATCCACATTATTCACATGATCCCATTCTTTTTTAATAATAATTTTACTAGCCGGCTTCGACCTTTCATCACTTTCCGTCAAAACCATCTTATCAACATACATGTCCACAGACAACATCGACACCCGCAGTGCATTAGACTCCCTCCGCGAGCTAGTAGGCGCGGCACACATCTACCTGCGCAAGACCACGCCGCGCAGTGCGCCACTGCTGGCGGCCGCCGCTAAGTACGTCACCGATATACTGCACGTGTTCGGGGCTGTGGAGGGGCCGCGCGGTGGGATCGGCTTCCCTGTCTCTGACGCCAACAATGTCTGCGTGAGTATAACTTGGAGTGAACATATCAACGTTCTGGAACACATTGAGTGAACACACATTTTTATAGTCTCGACTCAAATCCATTTTTGAACTTGGGTAGACTGTCGTTGACATGACAACAGGGAGACATCACCTACCAAATCAATCCTAGTTTCTTGACCGCATTTGGCGGATTTTCAAATATGGTACTTCCTCCGTATATGTACGTTGCCTCCTACATAAGCCATCCTTGTCAAACCCTTACTTGCATTCTGTTAATCAATGCTAAAGTTGTCTTAATTGGCTACTTGACTCAGTAGTCAAGTAGTACATAACATTTTCGTGAATTTTTAACAGTTTAATTCACGAAATTGTTATTTCAAAGAATTAACAGAAATAACACGATGTGTGGAAAAAGTAAAAATATCGATAAAAAAATTGAGTAGTTACATGCTTTAGAAGTTTTTGGTGGGGGTACTTTCTATCCTTGTCGCACGAAACGGCCATTTGTACTACGTAACCGTGACGTTACTATGGCGGTATGAAATATGACGTCACGTTTATATAGCGCTGTCTTTGTCTAACACGACATTTAAAATCAGTTAAAACTAAGCCATTTTCTGATCAATTTTATTACTTTTTTCACACATCGTGTTATTTGGCTTAATAAGAACTGCCACTCGGGTCGATCTTTAGGTAAAGCTGTGCTTGCCTAGGTCGGTCTGTGGATGGGTGACCGCCCGACATACCGACTTTCCTCCGTGCCTCGGAAAACACGTAAAGCTGTTGGTCCCGGCTGCCATATATAGATCTTTGGCAGTCGTTACAGGTAGTCAGTGACCTGAAATTCTGACATCAAATCTAACCAAAGAGTATCGTATTACCACTATAATCAATGTTAAAGAAGTCAATAATGTCATTCTATTTATAAACTCTAGCTGTCAATATGTCTAATGTGGCGGAATGTAGGCGTGTCAAGTCCGACTCAAGTTCAGTCCACGACTAACGATACCTGTGTAAAAGCGATTTCAGACAAGCGTATTTTGTAGCACGTATAAGCTCGTACTGGCTTACGCGGTTACACGCTTGCCACATTTTGTACTTCAAAATATCCTCCTTCGTTTCGATGCACTTCTGTCATCGTTACTTTTACCTTGACCTTCTTCAAACAGCATATCGAAACTACTTACTATCCCCACAGCTAGAAGACACAGTGATGCCGTACCTAGAGGCACTGAGTACATTCAGAGGTCGCGTGCGAGACGCCGCTCGTGCCGCCGCCGCATCCGCCGTGCTGGCGTTGTGCGACCAGCTCAGGGACCAGGACCTGCCCGAGCTGGGAGTACGGCTAGAGGATAAACCTGGTAAGTAGGAAGGATAAAAGAGTTACCATAGAGTTTCTTGCCGGTTCTTCTCCATAGGATACGACCAACCCGAACCGTGCACCTTTTTGTCGACGTTTTATAAGTGGCCCATGTAGGCCAGTGTAGGCCTATGTGAAATAAAATATTTACATTTTGATCTTTTCTGCCCTCGTAATATCGAATGTAGTAATCGAAATTATGATTTTCCGTTTTTTGACAAAAATAACATCTGGAGATTTTAAACTATACGTAGAATTTTTTTTTGGATTGCTGTAACATGGTGAAATAGTAAAGAAAATGCAGCATTTCGTGTGAAATTATTACTTACCTGCGTTTTTCTTGAAACCGCACTTTTGCAAGTACTGCATCATGCACTTTGTTGTTACGGGGGCAGTTTAGGTCACATCATTTGCTGGCCTGTTATGTTCCTAATAGGGCCGAAGGGGTGCCGAATAGGACTGCGGGTCCCGTCGGCGCTGCGGGTTGTTCGAAAGAGATACCGCGACCTCGACACAAAGAGCTAAGAAGGAACATGGGTGATTTTTAGTCAGTAGAAGTGACACTGCCTAGTGAGCGGGAGGAGTCATTTGATGATTTCCTAACCCCAAAAAAAGGGGTAACGAATATAAAATAGTTTCGAAGTTGAAGTTTAGGAAATTTCAATACCATCTTGGGTATCTGGAAATCTTCATCCGTATTTTTGCGTAATGCTCTTTAGAAGTATTTTATTGTATTTTAAGCTTTATTTTTTAAATGGCAAAGTAAATATAAAAATATCCATTTCCTTCGTAGATCGCACAGTAGTCAAACTAGTAAGCAAAGAAGAAATAATTAAGGAGAGAGAAGAGAAGGCCAGATTAGAAGCAGAAAAGCAGAAGAAGAAGCAAGATCTTCTCGAAGCGCAGCGCGTTAAAGAAGAACTGAAGAAGATACCGCCTGGAGAAATGTTCAAGCGGGAAGCCGACAAGTATTCCAAATTTGATGATAAGGTAACTTGTATTTTATGAAAGGTCGTTTTTTTTTTCTTAAATTAGTCTATTGTTACTTTATTACTTCTCAAATTAGACTATAATTAGGCCCAGAAACAGTTGGTGAGGCGATCTCTAGACGCGTACCGCGAGGGCTGGTTCCAAGTGGCACAGGAAAAGATCTCTTGGAAAGAATTAGGGGAGGCCTTTGCTCAGCAGTGGCAAACACGCGAATAAAAAAATTGTCTCTTCTAATATTTTGCATTGGAGGTATGAGGCATTTGTTCAACAGTGGACGTCTTCTGGCTGATGATGATGATGATGTATGAGGAATGGCGTAAAGTTGGTCATCCTCCATAGCGAAGGGAGTATTCTCCAGCCAGTTGGGTGTTGCTGGTATTGGCTGGTTACTTTTGGTGGGCTACTCCTCCAATTACTTTAATATCGCGATGTACCATAATATGTTACTTTAGTTCCTATGTGGCTGTTTAGATGTCGCCACAGTGTACTGTACTGTCAAGTATTACACGATCTTTGACCAACTATGGCTCTTGTCTTGGTTTGCTCGATAATCGCTTGCAGTGTATATGTCATGGGCAAGAAATTAATTTATTAAAGGCAGTTAAAACGAAGGTCGATATGGTAAAAGAAAGTACCAAACGTCTCGAATGAATAGTGGCATCTCTTATTCGCCCTGGAATAAAATATAAATCAATTCGCTTTTCGGCCCCAGTACTAATACTGAATCGTATCTGATCAAATAGCTAGCATGCCTCAATATGGCTGGAATATGACTAACTACCGCACTCAGAGAGCTTTAATGATTACTTAGGCCATCACTTAGTAAAGGTTTTGTTTTGTCATACAAAAACAAAAATATGTCAAATCTTTACTAAGTGACGGCTTAAGTAATCATTAAAGATCTCTGAGTACCGCAGTAAGAGCCGATTTTTCTGACACAGTCGATTGACAGATTCTGTATTTAAAAAATTAAAAAATCTAAATCAAATCAAAAAATCTTGAAAAAATAGTATATTGATGTTTGAAAACTCTGCGCCTGGCTATGATGACTTGTGATGATTGATGCGTATTATTAAACTCATTTTTTTGTTTAGGGTCTGCCAACACACGACAACGAAGGCAAGGAAATCAGCAAAGGGCTCGTGAAGAAGCTGCAGAAACTGCAACAAGCGCAGGAGAAGAAGTACAGCGAGTATTTAGCTTCCGTTAACACTTGCTGACAACGTTAACATGTCAGCCTCGTCTATTGTTGTTTTGTCACGAGCACCAATAAATAGGGTGACTGGAAATTAGTAACCGATTTATGTTCGCCTAACTGGTGAAAATGTACTGAACAGCTGATTTTTTTTCGCGATTTCAGGTCATTTCCCATAGTGAAAGTTGATTGTTATCAAGAGTACAATCACGTGTTTAAGTATCGGTCACTAATTACCAGTCACCCACCCTATATACACAGAGTAACTTTTTAAAGTGATTTTCTGATACTGAGTTGATAGAAGCCATTATTTTACGAAATAGGTTTTATCTCAGAATACAAACCGTTTTCACTAAAAAATATATTTTGAATGTTGCTAAGTGTATACATATTTTTGCCCGTGACTGTACAACGATGTATTGGCGCTAGGCTTTAACTGGATAATATTTTTTTATGTAATTACGAAATAAAAAAATATAAGACCTCTCTGTCAATGTCATCCAAGCGCCAAAATATCCTTGTTACTCTGTAAACACTTTAGACTCGTCTCATCTTGATTCTTCAACTTCCTTGACCTATCTAAAAGACGTCGAACATTGTTTTGTATAATAGTATTAATTAGGTAAATTTTTAAAAAGAACACACAAGTTGATGCCTTCGCTGTACATACTTGATAGGATAAAATACTCTAAATTATACTAAATATAAATGAAAGAGGGTTATGCTATTGATGTGCGAGAGTCTTTAAATTATTTTTTGGTGGTTTAAATGTAAGCGGAACTGGGAATGGTATATTACCTTCACAACGTATTATGTTCTTATTTATTTGGATTTTTCATAAACGTCATTATTTAACAATAAATTGGAATTACATTCCGATCGATTTATCTTTTCATTGATTCAACATTTTTTTAATTTGCATTTTTTATTAATCTTTTGATTAGGTTGCTTATCATTAGTCTCGTTATATTTTAAGTTTCGATAGAAAAAGAGTTATAATTTGATTATTTTAGTCTGTGTTTTTGCGAAGTTCGTCAAGGCCATCGTGATAATAAAGTCGGGTGATACAAAAACGAAACACGAATGAAAAACCCATCCCGGTATTTGCCAGTTATGCGGCCAGATAGCTAATACTTATGGTTAATGATCAAACAAATAGTGAATTATGTTTTTGATTATTTATAACTTTTACATAATAATATTAACTGCAAGGAAATTAAACAATACGGTCTTGTATTGTTTCATTTTCTTACGGCATGCAATAAGAGTGTAGGAAAGTTCTGAATGCATCCGACCAATGCTAAGGAATTAAATATTTTGAATGATAAAAGGTCACAATTAAAACGTGTAATTGGAAAGTAGCATTACTTCAGTATTAAGGCTTTTTATGTTAATACATTATCATGCATATTAATTTTCATCATTTTCGTGTACCGTTGCATTTTCTTTGCAATAAAAAGATTACTGATATCTTGAATATTAATTGTTTTATTTATTCCGCTACTTCTCCTGGTACTGTAAAAAAATAATTGTCTTTCCAATTATGACGATGGATGGTATAGCCCCGTATAGCCTACCTAGTCAGAGGGCTAAACATCATTTGTCCCTTATTTGGACGAGTTCAAGGGTTGCCTAGCAGCATAGAATCGCATTTTCCATGCTGCTATTTTTTTTTGTCGCTCAGAACCGTCACTTGCTAGAGCGAGAAACAGCATGCTGCCGAACGGATCGTCGAGGCTGCAGCGTGCGGTTTGTTTCTCGCTTGTGGTAGATGAGGTGAAACCCTAAGTCTGTGATGTCCTGTATCAGTTCAGCAAGCCCACAGGGTATACACATGCTCAATTGGTCCAAATAACAAAAGAAACCACGCACCGAAAAAAAGCACATTGTGTTTCTTGATCTGGAGAAAGTGTAGGACTGTACCTTTTTTTTTTGGCGGGTGGAAAATCATCGAATAACCCCTCCCGCTCTTGGGCCGAGCGAAAGGGAGTGTCAGACTTCTACTGACCAAAAACCAGCCATGTTCCTACTTAGCCCTTCATGTCGAGGCCGCGGTATCTCTTGCGAACAACCCGCAACCCCGACGGGAGGACTGTGTACCTCAAGTTGGGTTTATTCCTTCCTTCCTTTGTTCCAAGGACAAAGGTTTGCCCGGGAAGCATGTAGTTAATGTTAATTCTACATGGAACGACTGCCTAGCTGCCTAACAGAAGCTGTTGACGTTGGTTTAAAAATCAACAGAACTAATATTTAAAAACTTGAATACAAGTGCTGTGATGTTGGGGGTCACTCCAGTTCTGGATCCATAACGCTAGATGGCGCTCCACCACCAGTCTGTTCCGACTTTCGGTTTGTCGGTTTACTCGTACAAAGTGATTTATTTATTTTATTTTCTTCTATTTGGGAAACTTACAGTTAATCCAGGCAATGTACATAAACAGTAAGCATTTGAAGGCCATTTACAAGTTTACACTGTTAACACACAAAAACAAAGAAAAAAAATAAAAATATATGGAAATTAAATACGTAATGGCGAAATAAAATAGATCGAGAACAACACCACACACACACACACCACAGAATTAACACCATGTAAACTACTGGCATTCAGCTGCTTTCGGTCAGACTGGAAGCTAACCCCAACATATTATAGTATGGAAAAGGCTAGTTAGATGATGACTCAAAATTAACATTAGATAGGTACGGTCGGACGGTACGGGGTTTAATTATTTGATGTACTAGACTCCAGCCGTCCAGCTATTATTTTAATGTTTCAGAAATTTATTCTTTAAAATATCAAATTTGTTCAATAACTTGTCAGAAACGACTAAGTACTAGATATGTATCAATTTTTTTTTCATCCTGGTTTGAAACTTTGAGTAGGTAGTGTAAATCTACTTCTGATGCTTACTGTACCTACACTAAAAACAAGCCTTTCAAGCATTTTTGTCATACCTATTATTGGGAATCAAATATAACAGTGAGAGAGGCATCGGTGGCCCGTGGTGGCGGCCCCGACTTACGAACAGTGAGTCGTGGGTTCGAATCGAACCTAGTCAGGCGCATTACTTTGTGTAATTTATTTCATCACCACTTCTCTCAAAACGGTGAAGGAAAACATAGCGAGGAAACCGGCATGTCTAGAACCAAAAAATTCGAAGACATGTGACATCTACTAACCCGCACTGGGCCCGCGTGGTGGATTATAGCCCATCCCTCTCCCAGAGAGGAGGCCTGAGTCCCTGCAGTGGGAACATTATAGGCTAATGATGATGATGAAATATAACAGCTCACAACTTAGGACCCAGTAATATGGTGCTAGGCAACTGGGCTTATCCCAGTTGTATATGTCCCTGTTTGTCCCAGTTGTATAAGGCCAATAGGGACGGCCTTGTTCTGTTCTGTCTCCTGCTGATATGGACGGAAGTGGAAATTGTGTTTTTCCTACTCCTCCGCTATTCTTTTCTGGTTAATTTCGTTGCGGGATCCAAATCAAATCAAATAATTTATTCGCACAATATGGGTAAATAGATGATACATAATGCATTACATAATACAACAAAAAAGATCCTCATATTAACCATTTCTGGTATGCAAAATTTAAAACTTAAAATAAAAGTTTAAAAAATAATGAATTGGGTACCTATCAAATACATAGGTACACATTTACATTTTGAACTAGGTACATACTAAATTAACTAGTTATTATTGCACTGATAGGAACATTGTAAGGCGCTACACTAATTTTCTATTCTTATAACTAAGGTATTCCTGGGTCGTGTAGAAACATTTATTGACTAACCAGGCGTACAGTTTTTTCCGGAATAAAGGTATAGATCTAAGGTCTTTTAGTTCACTAGGTAATTTGTTAAATAATTTAATTGACATAGGGTAACAATTTCTTCTAAACAGATCAGTTTTTATGTTTGGCAAGGGAAAACTGTTAGGATATCGGGTATTAAAATTACAATAATCACCAAAGGATTTGTATAGATACTGGTGTGTTTTGACGAAATTACAAGATTCAAATATATAGGGTGTAAAAGTACCCTTAACGCAAACGAAGGGCACTTGTTCTCCCCACCACTGCGATCCTTTTTTTGTTCTAGACCATACCTGGGAACCTCTTAGTTACCGAGATATTGAGGGTCAAAGTTCCATATTTTTCACAGCTGTTTTTGTAAATACTAGTTTTTCAGGTTATAACTTTACCTAAATTACGTCCATGACCCGTTTACTATTCAAAGCATCCAGTAGCACAATGTTTTATCAGTGCTATATTGAGTTTTACCGTAAAATGTGATTTTTGAACCAAAAAAAAAAATCGTTTCCCAGCAAACATTTTTGCGTAGGGGTACTTAGTTTGATGTACAGAATGCTTGGTTGACGGCTGTGTGATGGGTAGATTTACACCCTGTATACATGGACGGTGCTGTTAGTAAATTTAGCTTTTGGAACAATGGTTTGCATGAAGTTAAAGAATCAACATTACAAAGTGCGCGAATGCACTGTTTTTGAGCCAAGAATACTCTATTAAATTCCACGGAGCCACCACATAATAGAATACCATATCGTAGGTTGGAGGCTACATATCCGTGATAAGCTTGTAAAGCTGTTTTTTGGCTGGATATACGTGTGAGACGCCAAAGAGCGTAAACATACTTGTTTATTTTGTTGCAGATTTTATTTATGTGTAATTTCCATGAAATCTGACTATCTAATGACATTCCAAGGAAAACTATGCTATCAGATTGTGCTATATAATTGTTATTGTATGAAATTTTTAGTTTGTAGTTAGATTGTTTTCTATTGTAAAATTGAATTATTCTAGTTTTGTCTATATTAACTTTTAGATTATTACGTTCTAGCCATTTGATAATGCTTCTAACAGCTTCGTTAACTTCTTTATTGTAGTTATCAAATGAAATATTAGGTGTATGTGGAATTACTAATGATATATCATCTGCAAAAAGGGTACAATGATGATGTGTCACGTTAGGCAAATCGTTGATGTAGAGAAGGAATAGAAGAGGACCTAATATACTTCCTTGTGGGACTCCGACTCTGTTAAATTCGAGTTTAGATTTATATGCAAATTCCATATTTTCGTTATTAATGTTGTTGATTTCTACATATTGTTCCAAGACAGTTAAATCGTTTCTCTGGGACTTCGTCGAGCTTCATTGTCTCGGCGCTTTTCTTGTGGTCGCCACTGTTGATTCTGGCTAACAGGAGTTACAGTGGTTTGGGAATAGTGTGGTGGGCTTGTACCTACACTGTTTTTAACATTTCAAACCTATACAAAATACAAGGTGGCGCAAGAATAATCATCAAATTTTGTTTTTAATAATCGTTTGGTTTAACCATCCTAGACTTCTTTAGGGTACTTGAAGTCGCGCGCAAATGACAACAAGCCTCACACAATCGCAGCAAAATTCGTGTTTTTTTACGTTTTTTACAAAAAACGTAAAAAAAAACGAATTAAAAACGACACTGACTGCAGTGTCAGGTTTTAGGTATGAAGCGCGCTTTCAGCGGCTTCTCAAAATATAGAAGGTGCAGAAGAACCGGGGCGATAGTTATTGGGAGAGCGGAATAAAAACTCGAAAATATGTTAAAACTATATACATGAAAATCTATGTACAATTCACAAATTTTATAATGTCTTCAGAAAATATTTATAATATGAAATTATCGGAATGCGACATGAAAAGATTTTTTATCAAGAAGAAGTGACAGACAAAGAAAAGTCAAAAAATAGAGTGCCGCAGCACCGGCCAGCAACATACGTATGCCGCCTCCTTGATCGCGGCCTCGCGGCACTACATCAGCCCCCCCTTGAGACCGTCAAGGGCGATAATGGTCAGGAAACCTAACTCTACGTCCCGATCTAGTCTTGTGAACAATTGCTTCGCGATCTGGTGATTTCTGGTTCCCTGATTGAGTCACATGTGTTGTTTTGTGTGTGTCATGTTGTCGATCTTGTGATAAATGAGCGGGATTGGTTGAATGAGGTGTGTGTGATGATGTGTATGGAGTGGTGTCTGGGTCACGCAGTATGTAGGCTGGCTTGACTCGGTCTACCGATACTGTGACTTCCTTGCCATTAGCCAGAATAGTGAAAACCTTTTCACCACGCCGAAGCACCTCGTATGGTCCAGAATATGCTGGTTTCAAGGTACCACCAACAGTACAATCTCGCAAGAATACGTGAGTGCAAGTGGCTAACTCCTTGAACATGAAAGTTGGACGCTTACTACTATGGTGTGAGGCAGGCGAAGGCCTCAAACACTGGACAATACTTCGCAGCCTTGATGTGAATTCCATCAAGTCTGGATTACAGATGATTTCTGAGTCGAAAAACTCGCCTGGCAGACGTAATGGTTCGCCATACACCAATTCAGCTGAGGTGGTTTGCAGATCTTCCTTGAAAGCACTACGGACACCCAACAAGACAAGAGGGAGAGATTCAATCCAATTCCCATTAGTGTGGCAGATTATGGCTGACTTCAGCTGCCGATGAAATCTTTCCACGAGACCATTACAGGCTGGATGATAGGCAGTGGTACGGTGATGATTGAATCCTGCGATGCGCGAAAGATTTCTGAATAACGCAGATTCAAACTGCCTACCACGATCAGTCACGATATCAACTGGACAGCCAAACCGGGAAATCCAGCCACTGAGTAGGGCTTTAGCAACAGTCTCAGCCGTTATGTCTTCCAAGGGTATTGCCTCAGGCCAACGCGTAAAGCGGTCGACAGCGGTGAGACAATACTTGAAACCTTGAGACAGAGGCAATGGTCCTATTAAGTCAATGTGGACAAATTTGAAACGAGCTGCTGGAAGTTTGAAGGTACCAACTGGAGCACTCGTATGACGTGTAATCTTGGAACGCTGACACGCTATACACGCTCGTACCCAGTTCCTGCAGTTCTTCCTAACTTCAGGCCACACATACCGCTCAGAGACTAGTTTGGCGGTTGCTTTTGCCCCAGGGTGACTAAGAGAATGCAGACTCTCGAACACTCTTCTCCGTAGCGGTTTCGGAACAAACGGCCTTACTGCGCTCGTACTGACGTCACAAAACAGTTCAATGTTGCTGCCTGGGACCTTCAGTTTTTTGAGACGCAGTGACGTGGGGCCTTCTGCGAGTTGGGTGAGCTCTAGATCAGAGTGCTGAGCGGCTGCCAATCGCTCCAGATTGATTGGCTGGGAAATCTCTTCAACTCGCGAGAGGGTATCAGCTACCACGTTGTCCTTACCGGATATGTAACGTATGTCAGTGGTAAACTGCGCGATCAGGTCCAGGTGCCGGAACTGTCTTGGCGAGCAGTTTTCTTTCCGATTGTGGAAGGCGAAGGTCAGAGGCTTGTGGTCGGTAAAGACAGTGAAGTCCCGGGCTTCGAGCATATGCCTGAAGTATTTTATGCTCTCGTAAATGGCGAGGAGCTCTCGATCGTAGGGTGAGTACTTCTGTTGAGAAGAGCTCAGCCCACGAGAGAAATATGCCAAAGGCTCCCAGGACTCGCCACTACCAGTCTGCTGCTGTAACACTGCGCCAATCGCCTTGTCAGACGCGTCAGTTACGAGCGCTAACCTTGCATCGCAACTGGGATGAGCAAGCAAGGCGGCTTGACATAGTCCCTCCTTGCAAACTTCAAATGCATCGAGCAGCTGACCAGTAATATGAACTGGGTGCGATCCTTTCACTGACCCGGTGAGTAGCGCGTATAAAGGAGCTTGTTGTTTAGCTGCGCCTGGAATGAACCTACGATAAAAGTTCACCATACCTAAGAACCGACGTAGTTCTTTCACAGTTTTTGGTACGGGAAAGGTCTTGATGGCGTCAACTTTGGCTGGAAGTGGGGTAGTACCTTTGGCTGAAATGCTGTAGCCTAAAAAGATGACCTCAGAAGCGCCAAACACGCACTTTGCCGTGTTGACGACCATGCCGTACTGCTTCAGCCTGGCGAAAACTTTGTGCAGATGCTCTTCATGTGTTTTTTGGTCCTTGGAAAAAACTAGGATATCATCCAGGTAGGCGTAGGTGAAGTCCAGACCCCGTAGCATCTCATCGACGAAGCGCTGGAACGTCTGTCCAGCATTACGAAGCCCGAACGTCATGAACGGAAATTCGTAAAGACCGAACGGCGTTGTAATGGCGGTCTTCGCGATGTCATCTGGATGCATAGGGATGTGGTTGTAAGCTTTGACCAGATCAATGGTAGAAAACATGGTACAACCTGACAAACAATGAGCAAAGTCGTGTATGTGCTTGATAGGGTACCTGTCGGGTATCGTTCGGGCATTCAGCATACGGTAATCCCCACAAGGACGCCACCCGTTGTCTTTTTTAGGGGTGAGGTGAAGAGGTGAAGCCCATGCTGATTCCGAAGGCCGGCAAGTACCGTTCTGCAACATCGCCTCGAACTCTGACTTTGCTATTTTAAGCTTATCAGGCGCTAGCCTGCGTGGTGTGCAAGAGACAGGTGGCCCAGGTGTGGTGTGGATGTGATGTACGGTGTTGTGGTGTATTGTGCGATGAATGCCATGCGGACGAGTAATGTCAGGGTATTTTGAAAGTATGGTGTGATATACAGAGTCACCAGACATTACCTTCACCGAAGAAATGTTGTCCTCGGTTCGCGCAAGTAAAGCCGCGGTCACAAGCGTAGTGCTACCGTCGATGAGACGTTGGTTTCGGACATCAACAATAATATTATAAAATGAAAGGAAATCCACGCCTATTATCGCCTTTGTAACGTCAGCCACTATAAAATTCCATGGAAAGTCGCGACGCAACCCTAGGTTTAGCACTAAGTGATTAAAACCGTATGTATTTATAGCTGACCCGTTTGCGGCACACAGTTCATAGCTAGTTTTTGCACGATACTCTTTTAAGCACTTACGAGGAAACACGCACAGATCACTACCCGTATCTACAAGAAACTGCATTTTAGTCCGCCTATCCGTTACGAACAAGCGACCGGTACTTGGGCAGTCGTCGGCCGCCATTACCGACTGCCCTTCGCGTTTCCCGCGAAATCACAGGGTTTCATACACTTAAGAGCCTTGTCGCCGAACTTGTGATGGTACCAGCAGGTCGGGAACTTCTCGTAGTTGGAGTGCGATCTTACGGACGATGAGCGGCCCCTGAGATGTGAAGATGATCTTGATCGTGACCGCGCCATTCGGTCGAGCTTAGCAGTCAACGCTTCGACTTGTCGGGTTAACGCAACAATCTCGCTCGATCCGCCAGACGTACCTGCTGAAACTCCTGTAACTTGCGAAGTTGGTGACACGGCGTCCAGGACCTGGTCGGCCAGCTCGGCAACCTCGTCCAGCTTCATCCTGGCCTGTGACGCGATGATGGGCTGCACGCTGCTGGGTAAACGACTGGACCAAAGGGTTCTGAGCAGGTCATCTGGTACACCAGATCCAGCTAGGCTTCTCAGTCGACGTAGAAAATGCGATGGTTTGCTATCTCCTAACTCTTCGTGATGAAGTAGCTGCTGTACCTGCTTTTCCCGTGACGCGGACAGCCTCTTGATGAGCTCCATCTTCAGTGTCTCATACTTGTCCGAAGCTGCGGGACCAGCGACGATGTCCTCGACGATCTCGATATACTGCGGCTCCAAGTGAGACAAAGCATGGTGATATTTGGTGGTATCAATCGTCACTCCTGCCAACTCGAACTGGCTCTCCAGGCAAGAAAACCAAAGGTTCGGTTTAAATGGGTAAAATGGCGGTACCTTTACAGCGATGCGGTTTACGCTTGTCATCTCTCCGCTTTCTTTGCTCTCGTTCCCCGGCATAATGTTCCACAGGGGTCACCAATGAAGCGCGCCTTCAGCGGCTTCTCAAAATATAGAAGGTGCAGAAGAACCGGGGCGATAGTTATTGGGAGAGCGGAATAAAAACTCGAAAATATGTTAAAACTATATACATGAAAATCTATGTACAATTCACAAATTTTATAATGTCTTCAGAAAATATTTATAATATGAAATTATCGGAATGCGACATGAAAAGATTTTTTATCAAGAAGAAGTGACAGACAAAGAAAAGTCAAAAAATAGAGTGCCGCAGCACCGGCCAGCAACATACGTATGCCGCCTCCTTGATCGCGGCCTCGCGGCACTACAGGTATGTTAAATATAATAAGATTCGCGACCGTAAAAAATGTAACTTTACATAGTAATAATAATGTAATGAGTAGTAATAAATAGGCATTCATGACCGTTGTATGAACTGAGAGGGTTGTATTGGTGATTTTATTAAATACTAATATTATAGATGCGAAAGTAACTCTGTCTGTCTGTCTGTCACGGTTTTACGCCACAACTACTGAACCGATTTAAATGAAATTTGGTGCACAGATAGTCTAGAGCCTGAAAAGGACATAGGCTACTTTTTAATGCGAAAAAAGGGTTGTAAGGGATTGAAAGGGAGATACCGCGGCTTCGACATGAAGGGCTAAGAAGGAACATGGGTGGTTTTTAGTCAGTAGAAGTCTGACAATCCCTTTCGCTCTGCCCAAGAGCGGGGGGGGGGGGTTATTTGATGATTTTTCACACGGAAAAAAGGGGTTGAAAGGGGGATGCAAAGATTACTTTTGATCGCGGTAACCCACATCCACGCGGATGAAGCCGCAGGCATCAGTTAGTCATTATTATAATTAAGTAAAGTTCACATATGTTACAGTCGCGAATCCTATTTTATTTAACATACAACCTGACACTTACCGGCAAATTGCAAAAAGACGTAAGAAAATTCTAATTTCGCGGGCTATCTTTTTTTTTAAAAAACGTTGCCTCACACTAGGAATTTCTTCTGTATCGTGGGTTCACAAACATTTAAACTCACAAATACCCAGGCCAGACCCGGAACAACTATCTGGAGCCCTTACAAATATTTGTTCCGTGCGGGGATCGAACCCGCGTCACGAGTCACTGCGCCAATCGTGCCGGCCACCTTGGAGCATCAATCCAGCAATGTGAACAGTTATCCCTGGAAATCTTATGAAAAGTCATGGAAATGTGATAAAACGGGCATAAATGTGTATGAACAGTGATGGCAGCCACTTGACGGATATCGACACCCAATACGAATAACATTGTAGCTTTAGTAACACGTTTGTACAACTTTATATATGTCATAACTTTATTCATATTTTAAACGTGCAATGTTATTCATATTGGGTGATGATATCATCTTTGCCACATAACAAAAAAAATCTAAGGGTCCAAATAAAAGTTTCCATCACTGAAAATCCTTTTTTTATATTTACCATAAAAGGTATATTAATTATAAGGGTATTCATAAATATAATTGGATGATTAATTTTATGCCATCTTGTAAATAAACAACCCAAAAAAGCAATATCTGTTAAGCGTGAATGCCGAATGTAAATTAATTTTGCAGAGTCGAAATACAATATACATGTTTGTTCGATGAAAGCTGAAAAACTTTCTTCTTAAATAGAAGAAAAGACGTTCCCTGCAAATCGCAGGAAAGGTCTTCTCTAAAATCCCTAAAGAACTTAACTTTAAATAACATTCTTTCTTTGCTGACCTTACCTTTGAAGACCACAATCAGGAGGAGACAATTTTCCGTCATTTTAAAACATGACTTCAGTTCTGAGGAAAAAAGGTTAAAAATAAAATAACAAGTCACGGTGCCATTGTAATGAAAAGACAAAGTTTTAATAAAATTGTTTCGCAAAAACTGCAATACACAAAAACAAATCTTTGTGGTCGCCGTGATACCTCTTGATTGAATGGCACCCGTTATTGTAGCCTCAACCTCAACCAAGGCTTAACTTAAAATGGTATTTTCCATCCTTCCTCTACTTACCTATTGTATTTTTTACTCCGTAAGTACCTATCTATACAACAGGAAATCTGGCTAGTTTGGCTATGAAGTTTTTAACGGACAGTGTGGCAATTAAGATAGGTAGGTGCCTACATCTCGCCTATGTTCCTCGATGAGGTACGTTACGTTGTAAGCGCGATGTCAAAAGGGCCAGGTTATTGCCATCACCCTGAATAGGTCCAATTAAAGACTCCAACGTGCAGCTTAGTCTCTGTGGTACCTAGCATCTGACTGGTCTGGACTGATCTGTCTGGGAATCCAACGAACAGTGCCAGAAGTATCCGCCTAGGCCTAGGTCGGTAGGACCGAGAGCACAGTGCCACAGTGGTCACGATAGTGAACTCTGGTCAGTAAGGCAGTTATATAGTTATAGGTACTCATAATATAAACTTTTACACGTTTTTTTAATTCTTATCTATCAGTCATTGCCCTCATCGTCTCATTCACTGTAGTAGTCTGCCAACGCTCGTAGGCTCACGCCCAACCTTTAAACATATTTACACTTACACCTTTTTGCCGTAGGATTAGGTTGAAACTACAGCTAATGCCAGCTGCTACAATCCATACAAAATTGTATTTTTGCTTCGTCTATTCATAAATCTGGTCATACACTCACGCCGCCGTAGCGAGTACTACTGGTACTACGCCTGACCTATCTGAAGAACATAAAAATATCACCAAGGAGATCAGTGTTTCTCCTTCACTCATACTCTCATCTTGAATAAACCATCTAAGCAAAGGTACTCTTAGTTCTATAAAGTGCCAGAGTAGGGCATCCAATTGGCAATGGATACTGGTCAGTTAGTAAGGCAGGTATAACGTAAGTAATTTGAACACAAAGAAACGATAAATAGAACACCATCAAAAACATCAAATGTAAAATGCCCTCTTCTTCATAAAACATTCCCCATTTATTTAACAGGCCCCTAAGTTAACAGACCTTGAAAAAAATTGATACAAATTAAATTCTAAATATATCGAGGTCTTCAACAAATCCGCCGATTATCTGTATTTAAATAAACATTAAAAATGAATAGCCTTGGCGTCTCTCATCACAATGGCTCGTGCACCTATCTGTAAACGCTTGAATGATATCTCTATAAAGGCAGCGGCCGCGTGCTCAGCGACAGAAATACTTATAAAAAGCTAAACAGTAGTTTAAAAAAAGGTAAAAAGTGAGGTAAACAATCTGGGCGCGTTTTTTGTGTAGTGATGCTGACAATAATTTGTTGGTAGGGTGGCACAAGTACAGCACGCGAGTGGGGCCAAACATCTGCAGTTCGTAATGAGTGCACTACTTCATGGCTTCGTTTTGTTAGCTTTAATTAGAGGTGTGATTTTAATGGCCTTTGGCTCCTTATAGGCGTCATAGGGCTATATCCATTGTAAGGCGTCTGACGTGTAGTAATTTAGATCGGGATCTAGTGTTAGGGTCAGGTAAAGCGAGGATAGGTAAAACCCTGATTTAGTAAGAGATTAAACACAATGATCACCAAAGAAGTAATTAAAGCTAGAATTTACTTTTTCTGTAGCTCGAATTGTCTATCGTTGCCCCACATTGAATTTGTATGAAAAACCAGTTAATACACGTCAGCCAATGAATCGGAACAGTTGCCTAACTTATAACGGAAATTCCCAGCGAATTGTAAAAACAGCTTCTGGTGGTGAATGAAATTTAAATAGTTTTTGGATTTGATCACAATCGCTTTGATCGTGGTCAGATTTACAATAGCTCCGGTAGGGCGAACGGGCGAAGGGAGGCAAATCTTGCAAAACGTCGGGCCGCCACTGACCGCCCGGCGAGATGTCAATCACACACATTTGAATAAGAACATTGTTCCGTTTACATATTCCGTTAGATATCGTGTTATCAAGATTTCATTATTATAAAGTCAACGAACTGAAAGTTTCATTTTTGGTGAAAAAGTAGTACTTTTATAAGTAAATTATTTTGGAATCAATCATCCGGAATCTCAGCTAACGGTCGCGCTTTTGTAACCAATTGGTATGAGTGAGCCTACATCATACGGTATGTAAATGTGTTAGGGTGCCCTTTTGAGGGAAACAACGAAAATTTACTGTTCAGTAGATATGTGACATTTGATAAGATCTCTATACGATTGCACATAGGTATAAATAAGTGCCCAATGAGGTTTCAAACTGATGTGGGAAGAAAACCAGTAGGTTGGCACTTCTATTGATTCTTTAGAATTAGAATTCGATTCCAAGGTTCAGTAAATGTTTGACATAGAATTAATAATAACTGTTATTTTTGTAACGGTGAGTAGGAAATAATAATAATTAGGGCAGTCAAGACTAAATTCAGTTGTAACGATAAGTTAAAACCAATAGTAGATAATACCATTCTGATACCTAGGCAGGTTGTGGTTTACCTGGAAATGTGTTTCGTTGTACGTCATGTTAATTGACGACTAATTCTCAATATTAAAGCAGTAGCTTACAAGTTTAATTGGTGCCGTAAAAAGATTTATAACGATAGCAATTAAAAGTTTTACTTTATAAATTATGATCGGCGGAGAGCTCCCTCGCCGGGTAATATTGCGCGGCGCTGTTAGCGCTTGTCCCCGACGAGAGGCGCGGCGGTCGGGGTTGCAATTATGGCTTGTTTTTCATCGTAGCCCCCGAAGCACTCCGCTGCCTGAAAAAAGAAACCAATTTTGCACGCTCATTAATTATTTAAATCTCATTAAACAACCGCAAGTTTCCCTCTCTTGTTTTGTAATTTTGCGACGCTATTCTCCATCTACATTACCTAATTTAAGCCGTTGGACACCGAGGAGATTTCTTGAGAATAAAACTCGCAAAATAGCTAAATTGGTGGTAAATCTTAACACTGTCGAGTTTTTAACAACGTTGATTAGTCAGAGAAGATTGTTTTTGCTGTCGGTGAAGTGAAACATTTCTGTAGAGTTACGTCTTTTTGTCTCTGGACTTGAGAAGGTTTTTTTTGTACTATCTTTGTACTGCGTCGTTGATGTAGTGGTTGCATACATGGCTCGGGTTCGATTCCCAGGTCGGTCAAAGGGTTATTGGGTTACCAGAGCTCGATTTATCAGTCACAGCCACGGACTCTGGATTTGTGCCCGTTTGATGGCAATAGGCTTGCCCCTTTTATATGGGACTTCAAAATATAGATGGGTAAATGTAGACCAGGTAAATGTACACTTCTACTGCGGGTGCAGTAGAAGTGTACCTGGTCTACCGGTCTATCCGGAGATCACGGGCGTGGTGTTATGTTGTAGAAAGACCCATTCATGTAGCGGAAGAATAGTGAGCCTAGAAAATGATCGGGTGTAGCATAGTTCGTAGTTTCAGTACCACAAGCGAAAAGGCATACATTCAAAGGTATGTTTGCAGATTTTGTGTAGGTAAGCATTTTTCAGTTGAATGCAAAGAAGACTAATAGGAGGCATAACGAAATGACGAGCTGAAAGGAACTGTCATATAAATCCATTTACAAGCTTCAAAGCTATTTAGTAAAACAGGAAATTATACAGCGTTGTTGTTGCTTCGTAGCGAGTGTTTGTGTTTTGGCGTCGGCGGTGGCTTCCTATTAGATCATAAAGTCTCCCAGGACCGTCTTGTCTCTGCAGAATATTTTTGAGAATTAGGAAATTAAACTGTGCGTTGTCACATGAAAGGTGCGGAAGCGTGGTGTCGGCCGGGCGGTTGCCGTTCAATTCGCGCGGCTGGCGGTGACGCGCGCCCGACTCCACAATATGCCGCAAACTGAATTAATTATGTTTTCAAACGATTTTTCCGTAAACCTATTTTCATTTGTGAAATTCTTAATAATCCGTTTTCTCACAGATAATGAAAAAGTGGAACTCAATTACTAACAATAAAGAGAGTAACTAGCCAATGACTCGTAACACATGAAATTTTCACTGAATCGCGTTTTGGCGCGAAATGTCTGTTTTCCACCAACTGTAGAGTACTTGGACTTGGGCTTGGACTGCACTATACACTATGTGTGTGTGGGTAGTTGACGTAGCTCTGTAAGCTCAACAGGTTAACCGAAATGTGCCTCTGAAAAGTTCTATGTCACTTCAGTAAAAGCCAACACATGTGATGTGTGCTTGCATCATAACATGCGCTTTTACGAGTTACTAACAGTGGTGTCAGCAAGTAGCAACTCGTTATACGCTGGACAGCCATGATCGTTAAATGCATATAATCGTGTTTATTATAATATCTTTCTTGTTGATCGAATGAGTGTCGAGGGGGGTGGCAGGCGGCCGGGGGTACGGGCCGGGGGAGGAGATCACTCGCCCGTGCTTTAATTGCTTTTCACTTAGCAACCGCTCATGAACAGAGAAGGCTCGCGAAAATGAAGAAAAAAATCATTACATCAACATCTTTTAGAGATTGGCCAGATTTAGGACGTTCAGAAAGACAGCGACCTTCTTATATAACGCTTTCCTCTTTCTTGTTTTTCCAGCGCGCCTCATTTCCGGAAGGGGGGGCCGGCGTGCGGGCGCGGGTGGCGAGGGGCCTAAGTAATTTCGCTTAAGAACTCTAAACGTAATTAGTGTAGGGCGTGCAAAGGGAAGGGCTTGAAACTTGGAGAGGGTTGCGTCCCGCGCCCGCGCCGCTCCTCCGCGCGCCGACTGAATATTTGATCGCGCTCGTCTCGCGATAATATTTGCCGGAGGAGCTTTTCCGTAAACACGGCCACATTTCCCCACCTAAGTACTTATACTTTCCTTCATTCCGTTTTCAAAGCTGTCGCGCGCTTTTAATTGGAGCCGGTGTTATTTATAAGTAGACTTGTGATAGAATTAAAATCGTTCGCAACGTCGCTCTCGAATACCTATACAGAAAATATGTTTTAATATTAAGTTTTTTTACGAGTTTTCTTCCTTTCAAGAAAATCCTCTTTTGCACTTCAAACAAATTACAGCCTCTTCATATAACTGATAGGTATTCAGTGGGTTTATATTACATGTTTTAATTTTATTTATTGCGCCATTGATTTTGATTCCTGGTAAAACGCTTAAGTATACAAATATGAACAGTGTTACAGAAGCTTATAATATGTTACGTAGGCAACGTTGAATGGAATGGTAATATCCGAAAATATCTTGTGACTGTATAACAGACACTTTGATGACGTTCTACCACGTTTTATATTATGAAACAAAGAGGGCATTTTACAGTCTCGCCTTTACGAGAACTGTTACTTTGTCACATTTAAAGTTGAAGTTTCTGATATAATGAAGTCTCATTGTAACTTGTAACATCCCTAGTAAAAGTTAAATATCAGCATTAAATTTTAATTTACAAGAGCATAGACCGAAACAGGGCTCGAAGGAACGACTTGGTTTGAACACTCTCCAAATAGTAGTTTCTGCCTCTTTGATCTAGTCAACACAAGTGCGACTGTCGGTTCGATTCCCAGGTCGAGCAAAGTGTTAAGTATTGGGTTTTCGATCAAGAATTTATCAGTAGCAGCCACGAGTCTGGATTTGTGCCGTGTTAATGGCAATAGGCTACCTATCCCCCTATTACATGAACTTAAACATAACTGGCGAAATGTGACCGTTCTAATGGGTACACCTCTGCCTAAACTTCGGAGATTACAGGCGAGATGTAATGTATTATGTTCAATGCACCAGTATTTATTTATATTTATATCTATACTTCTATACTAATATTATAAAGCTGAAGAGTTTGTTTGTTTGTTTGTTTGTTTGTTTGTTTGTTTGAACGCGGTAAACTCTGGGAATACTGGTTGGAATAGAAAAACTCTTTTTGTGTCGGATAGTCCATTTATCGAGGAAGGCTTTAGGCTATATAACATCACGCTACGACCAATAGGAGCGGAACATAAATGAAAAATGTTGCAAAAACGGGAAAAGATATTCCTTTTTGAGAGCTTCCGTTGCGTGCGCTGCGAAAACGGTTTAAGTTACGCAAATACCATGTATGAAAGAATTATTTCTCTTTAAAAGTTCTAAAAAAAAGTCCGCGACAGCATATGTCTATCTTTTAAGATTGACTCACTGTAACCATTTTTTACTATTAAAATGTTAGGTTAAAAAGAATGATATTTTGCGAAGCTTATTTAACCCATATGGTATTAATCTATATCTAAATAAATGTGTTTGTTAGCACAGAAATTTAATATAGAATATTTGTGCCCTTTACTCTATACAGTTTAAACAAATATCTTAGAAGATATCGCAATGTAAAAATATCCGCGCGACAAAATAATCAAGCGCGCGGCAGTCATTCGGTCCGGTGCGGTAGGTTAGTGGGGATTCTGGCCTCCGGGGACTCCGGAGAAATGCAAATTCAAAATATATACTGCTTACAAGGTACAAGGTGTTACTGTATATTTAACAGTAAGAGATACCTATAGTAGTTCATACTTTAATTATAATCTAAACTAATATTATAAAGGGGAAAGATTCGATTTTTTGTTTGTTACGATTTAACTCAATTTATGTTGACATTATATTTGTTATAAGTTATATTATGTGACGCAGACGAAGTTGCATGGGTCAGCTAGTTTTATATATAATATTATAAAGCTGAAGAGTTTGTTTGTTTGTTTGTTTGATTGTTTGTTTGTTTGAACGGGGTAAACTCTGGAAGTACTGGTTGGAATTGAAAAATTATTTTACTGTTGGATAGTCCATTTATCGAGGAAGGCTTTAGGCTATATAACATCACGCTACAATCAATAGGAGCGGAGCATAAATGAAAAATGTTGCAAAAACGGGAAAAGACATTCCTTTTTGAGAGCTTCCGTTGCGTGCGCTGCGAAAACGGTTTAAGTTACGTAAATATCATGCAGGAAGGAATTGTTCCTCTTTAAAAGTTCTAAAAAAAAGTCCGCGACAGCATATATTTATCTTTTACGATTGACTCACTGTAACCACTTTTTTATATTAAAATGTTAGGTTAAAAAGAATTATATTTTGCGAATCTTATTTAACCCATATGGTATTAATCTATATCTAAATAAATGTGTTTGCTAGCACGGAAATTTAATATAGAATATTTGTGCCCTTTACTCTATACAGTTTAAACAAATATCTTAGAAGATATCGCAATGTAAAAATATACGGGCGACAAAATAATTAGCGCGTGGCAGTCATTCGGTCCGGTGCGGTAGGTACATACGTGGGGATTCTGGCCTCTGGGGGCTCCGGAGAAATTCAAATTCAAAATATTTACTGCACCATAATGTTTACAAGGTGTTACTGTATATTAAACAGTAAGAGATACCTATAGTAATTGTTACTTTAATAATATAATCGAAGTCAATCTAAACTAATAGGTATTTATAGAGGAAAGGTAAGATTGTTTGTTTGTTACGAGTACGATATAGCTCAATTTAATAAGTTGGATAGTCGATTTATCTAGAAAGGTTATAAGCTATATTATGTGTTGCAGACGAAGTTGCGTGGGTCAGCTAGTTTATTTATATAACGCATTACACAAATTTTAAGATGTTTGTAAAGAACGTTCCAGATAAAACTAATTATTTAGTTTAATTCATAAGTGTAACATTTCTCGAGAAATTTCTGAGTGTAGTTCTCACTCTTGAAATTTTTAGATACAACGTTGTATACGCGTTCATTAAACGTAGGTACCGAAATACGATATAATTACTGAACTGAGAATTGAGAATTCATTTGATAGCTTAAGGCAAAAGCAATAATTTACAAATTCAAAGGGCCTATGAAACAAGAGAGGAAATTAGAATTTGTAATTAGTACAAAGCGAGCGGCCGTGCCGACGCGCCTACTCCTACAACATTTGATTAGCAATTATGGTAATTTGACTTAGAGCAGGGTAAGATTTCTCCTAATTTGTTAGTTAAATTATTATCACGACTGTTAGGACATGAAAAATTTCCTCCAATTTGAATATCATTAATTTGTTTAATATAAACAGATATAAATAAACGCGGGCTATTCAGGGTCATCAGTGATCGATCATACTTAGCTGGTAGTCATTCCCAAACTAAAATATATCCTGTCCAAAGCAGCAATTTTATTGTAATCAGTTGCAAAACAAAGATACAAAGGCACCATCATGGCTATAGAATATTAATGATTTAATCATCAAGTTTAATGTGTCGTGAGACTATAATAAAAACGCCGAGGCAGCGTGGGTGCCGCAGCTATCGGCAGGGTGACTACAAAGTAACCGAGGCCCACAGTTTTAGCAGTACACCCGCGCTCTCGCTCCGGTGCAATTTAATTATCAGCGCGGGGCCCGCTTTACCCTTTTGTATCTTAACCCCCGGATGAAAAAAATACTCACCCATAAAATAGAGGACGGGTACGAAAAAGGAGCGTATGCAAATTCAGGATAAAATATAGCCCGTAAATGCCACCGTTTCTAAAAGAATATTAGAGACGTTTTTCAGTGGGTGGCTGGGGCGCTACTTTATACTTTGTCTCCTCGCGCTAAGTACTGCACGGCCGTGTCCGCGCTCCGGAATCTGCCTTCATTTGCGACTGTTGTTCACTTATAAATCAACGTGTCCCCTGTTGTTTACAATCATATGGATTTGGAACATATTGGCAAATAAAATTGCGCGTACTGAAGTTTGGTTTCTGTATCTAGTAATGTGGTTCAGTATAATTTGAATTATGCACAGTTATGATTAGAACATCTCAATATACATAGAAAATATGTAATTTAGTTTGTACTACGACCGTTTTTGGTTTATCGCTGCTATCTGGACGTAACTATGTATTCTTCCTTTAGATTTTGCTCTAAATCGTTCCTGGTAACTAACAGCAGACATTTTCGTCCTTCTGAGCTTTGTTGCGATGAGGGCTCTATGTGAGTGTTGCTACATACTTCGTCAAGATGGATTGGCAATCGACTCGCAGTAGGAAGTTATCCACCTCGATGATACTCCTCTGTTTAGACACTTATATCACAAAAGGATGTGAATATAGGTAAGTCAGAGTATTTAAAATTTTAAGCAACTTGATTTATAAAGAACCTTCGAGAATTGTACACCTGGGAAGTTGGACACGCTGGATAGATAATACCAAAAGTGGACGTAATAGTAAATGTATCGTGATTCTTTAGTGGGGATTAATTAAGTGGGGTGGCACTTGGCAGCAATCACTATGTATACGGTGTGCTCGAAATTTTTTATTCGGGACGTAATGAGGGGTCACCTGAAGAGGAATGAGTTAATAGGCGTTTTAATTATTGAGGACGCGGCCGCCCCGCGAGCACCCGCCGGCCCAAGAAAGAGACAACATCAAATATTTAGCGCGTAATGCCGGTCGCTCTCTCGCTTGTAATTAAAGCGTTCTTTCCTTTTTTCAGCGGCCTGATACAATATTCAGCATGAGAAAGAAGCGCTCCGGTGGCGGGGTGGCGCCTCCATTGTATTCGCTAAGGAAGATAAATTAAAAAATATAATTACAAGGCGGCCGCCATAATTCTCGGCAGGCGGGTTGTGGGTGGCGGGCGGCTCGGGTAGGGGATAGTGGAGGAGCGGGCGCTCCCGGAGGAGGCTTCTTAAATATTTGGGGATAGCGCGTACCTACGCATTACGTAAATTAATGACACGGATTCGAGGAAGGATGGCGCCGCCCGCGCCCGCACCCGCACTCGCTCCCGCGCCCGTCAGCGCTGTTTGTTTTGTTTTAATGTGCGTTGTTAACGACGTTATTAGACGCGAATTATAATAGAAGAGCGTCCGAGCTCCGAGCCGCGCCCGCCTCCTCCCAGATTGATTGGACTAATGACTTTCTTTTATTCTTATAATTGCACAAATCCGACTTCACGGTGCTTCGTTGATTTCTCCAATTTCTAACTTTTGATGAAATATAATAGTCATTCATTTGCGGAAATAGGCTGTTATGAAAAGAATTTCGATATTTTATCTCTCGTGATTTATTAAACTTAAGTCGATCAAGTTCCGTACTCATTAAATTTAATAAGCCCTAGGTACCTTCGTATATAATATAGTAATTCATATGTAATACCTTTTTAATATTAAGTAGGTAGTAATAATGTTGTGTTTAACATCAGAACTCAATGTCACAATTGAGTGGTGTGGTGGTGTAAGTAAACAGGAAGCGTGTGTGGCGGTCATGTGTCGCGACCGCGGAGAGCGCATGCCCACACATAGACTCAACAAGTGTCCCCATGTGCACACGGGCTCACGCACTGCCCCCCCCCCCGCACTACCCCCCAGCGACTGACAGCCTCCGACACCGGTGTCCGACCGTGTTACTTACCGCACTAATGCCTGACGTGGGGAAAATACCTCAATGTCCCATTACGTCTATTTTCATCGATATAAGCTCCTTCTTTGATGTCCCTGAAAACCATTTCAATAGCTACAAGTGAAAATAATAATCATAATGATTATTATTGGTACTACGCCTTGTCATAACCTATTTAATCGTAAATAAGCGTCTATTATGATTTGGTAATAACAATATTTTCGAACGTGTCGTAAGTGTACCGCATCAAACTACGGAAGTAATTTTGATAATCAGACAAAACGCCTATTTACTTATGTGTTACATAACCATGGCCGTTATCTCTTATCGTTTAAAAGTAACAACCAGTCACGCACACGATCTTTATACTAAACACCTCAAATATATAACACATGATAATACTACCAATCTCCTGAAGAAAAAAATAACAAAACATTAATTTACATTCGATTGTGTAGAATTTATTGAATTAAAAGGAAAATGTGAACCGACAACAGCGCACT
The DNA here is from genome assembly GCA_949774965.1 of Diarsia brunnea. Classification (NCBI taxonomy): domain Eukaryota; kingdom Metazoa; phylum Arthropoda; class Insecta; order Lepidoptera; family Noctuidae; genus Diarsia; species Diarsia brunnea. The sequence continues at coordinate 8,869,234 of OX459005.1, read as the reverse complement.
GAGAAAGGAGATATTAATACTGTATCTATTATATTCCGTTCTGTTTTACCCCGAGTCACCCCCCATACTATTTTGCATAAAGAAAAAAGATAACCGAGATTAGAATAACACGCCAGATAACGAACGATTGGAGATAATCATACATACAGTAACTACGTACGTTTTGAATCTGCATACCGATGAGCGAGGACTTTTTGTTGCTATAACGGCTTCCTTACACTTTTATTTACATTTTAAAGAAGTGAATGTATGGATTTATATTGGAGGACCTTTCTTTTTTTGAGGGGGGGGGGGAGTGGGACATCATCAAATAACCCCTCCCGCTCTTGGGCAGAGCGAAAGGGAGTGTCAGACTTCTACTGACTAAAAACCACCCATGTTCCTTCTTAGGCCTTGTGCCGAGGCCGCGGTATCTCGTTCGAACAAACGTGGCTAAATAATACCAGCCCCTCGCGGTCGAATTCCAGGTTAAGCTGCTGGCCTAGGTTGGTCCATAGATGGGTGACTACCCTCGGAAAGCACGCTATGCCGTTGGTACTGGTTTTCATTTGTAGATATATGACAGTCGTAACAGGTAGACAGTGGCCCGAAAGTCTGACAACCACGAAAGTGTAACATTGGGATAGGTATTGTTACTGCCGAGTGGAGATCAGATGAGTAGCTCGTTCTGTGTATAAGACTGGTATTGTTCCACGCGTGGTTAGACTGGAACCCGACGACAATCTGGTAGGAAACGGCTATGAAGTTAAATGTTTATTTTGTAAACTAGTTAGAATTTATACTTTTATACGACATTTTATTAACCCTCATGCCATTAGCTGACTTCAAGATTATTTAAACTTGAGGTCGGTTTTATTAGTCGACTAATTTAAGGAAATACAGAACTACCTAGGATACCTTGAAGAAAGTACTACACTAGACATATAAAATATGTAAATTAACAAAATATCTTTAGCAAACTGCTTCCTTAGATGTCGAATCTTACAATGTACAAAATATAACATTTAGTAACATTAAGTCACGAGTGTAAGTGTAAAGCGAGACAGAATACAATATTATACTCGCATCTATAAGTATTCGCGACCGGCGTAGTTCGAAGGACCCTCAAAAGAAAACTTATTAATTTTCGTCATTATGAATTCCGCGAACGAAACTCGAACGTCTAATTTCAACCCTAACTTATCAAGACGCGAATAAAAAAGTTCACCCCCCGGAGTACCCCACGCTCACCCCCTTGTTTAAAACGCCGGCGAAAAAAGAAGCACATAAAAATGCATGAGGCCTTCCTCGTTATAAGGAAAGGGTAGCGTCCCCCCCTTCCCCCCATAGGGAGGTAGCTGTAAAAATCGTCTCTAATTTAAATTTGGGAAGTTTCGCGTGGCGCGAGGCAACGTTGATGTCTTGATAAATGTAAGGGAATTCCACTAATTTCGCGTCTTCAACAGTGGCAACTTTTAATTGGGAGCACATAAATCTGCCGGCTGGAGTAATGGCACGCGCATTAATATCATCTAGCGACAAAAAGCCGCTCTGAACAGGTACATTTAGATAATCATCGCTCATTGTTTCCGGCATCTCGCGACTCGAGATAGCGTCTGCTCGCCAGCGGCGGCTGACATATACGATTAATGCGATTATCTTATCACACCTCTGAATGAACACCTTTACTTAGAAGTTAATGCGTCGTTCACGCTTTGTGCCTCCACCAAATTATTCTTCAGCAAACATTTTTGAAACTTGAACTTGCCAGTTCGCATCGACCCTGGCAGCCTATATTAAACTCGTCTATCATCGTCAGTACCTCAGTAAGCTACTACCTTGACTCTTTTAACTCTAATTGAGTGTAGCTCATGCTTAAACATTAATGACTGATCAAATGCTACACTCGAATCTCCCATTGTTACAATATCCATACTATTCACAAAAGTCTACAACCCATTAACCATCTGATTAACATATACATTAAGGACTCTTAATTTTTAAATAATTGATGTAAATAAAAAACTACGGTTACACAAAAGTATTTTTTTTCCGATGACTTTGTTTTCGTAGGCGTGCTACGCGCTACGAAAGTGCTACGCGCTACGAAGATGTGACATGTTGATTGTTCATTGAATATGTTTAATGTCCACAAATCTACTTATTTACTACTGTTACCATTCAAATAATTATTTTTCATTGGTTTTCTTGGTAAATGAATGTTCCTTTCTTTCCAATAATTTATTTCAAGTTTCACATTCAAGATAGAGAGCAACGTGCTCATTGTTTATTTGCTCAGAAATATGTCAAGAAACAAAAGAATATTTCCAGACAAAACTTTTCACTCGAAGTAATTAAAACAGAAGCCAAGTTTGTTTTGAGTGAACAATTATGAACGCGTGGTGAGTATCGCGTTTTCTTCTTCCTCATTAAATCGGGACAAAGCAAGCGTTGGCAAACTTCGACGGGTGTAATGTTATTCATTTGGGAAAGTCAAAGGTTGTATTTACAAAAAAAAATAAGTCGCCGGAGAGCGGACGGTGGCATTTTTTCCATTCGGCGCGTTCCATTAGCGTGCCTTTGTTTGGCGGGAGCGCGCAAATTAATTTAGCTCTCCCGCCATTTCCTCGCGCCGCCGCCCGCGCGCCGCCCGCACCCCCTGCCGCGCCCTTTTTTGTCTACGCCTTGCTCTACGTATCGTTTTCTTCTTTATGGCTCATTAGGCAGCATTGTCGCCATTGTTTTTTTCGCCTAACCCACGAGATCTAATTATTATGATCAGCAAATCTCGTACATTAATGTTATTCGGTTAGCGACTAGCGTAGTGATAGTGAAGCAAAACCTAATCATTTGGATGTCTCTAGATAAACCCAACATAGATTTAACTAAAGATTTTTATAACTTGCTTACCTAGTTTTTTCTAAATAATATTAATATCCCATCAATTAACACGTTTAACTGATACTTTCATAAAAATCGACCAAATAAAAGAACAGATTAACGAAGCTCACAGTATCAAAAACGTATAAAAATAAATTGCTCAATAGAGCAGTATCGACAATAATTGTCATCGGTACTTATCTCTTTGTAGTAGAACCGTTGAGCAAAAGGGTGCACTACAATATTAGTAGCTAGGGTAACATATTGTGGGGAACTAGGAAGAATTTGTTACTTGATTTGATATTTTTTTTTTTTTTTCTTTGATTATTACTAATCATTATTACTCTAATTTTAAGTTTTATGCCTATTTATAGTTTATTGTTAGCTTATTTAATCGTTTTTTAATTAATATACACAGTTAGTTTAATCAAGTATTAAATGATTGTTTATTATTGAAGTCATTTTATAATTTATGCCCAAAATTTAAAGAATTATGATGCCTTAAATCTCAGCCTTAAATAGTCTATGTCAAACAGTTGAATTTAAGAAGTTCGTTTTAGACCTTAGTACTCAAGTCCAAATGATTTATTTAACCCTTTCAACTAATTTATGTAAATTAGTTATTAACTTACAACTGGGTTCATTGCGAACTGACACGGAATCGAGTTGGCTTACCTACCATTTTATGAAGGGTGTCAACTGTGAAGCTCTGCGTAACTTTAGTCAAATAGCTATCAAACTACTGTAGACCTTCTTATTTAGAGACATGGGACTGTACAACTAACAACGTTATTCAAATAAAACTGGGTTTTGATGAAATTGAACGCAGTCAATATTACACAGTAATTATGACGCTGGTATAGCTACATAATCGATATGAAATGTTGACACTGACCCTTGAAAGTCGTTTAAAAGTACTAAGTCAGTCAGTTTCAGATGTGAAATTCACGCTTAGGCTTATACAGTAACATTAAGAGCAAAGAAGCAAACTCACCTACTTAAAACAGCAATAAAACCTGCGCGGGCGCTGCTCGTAGCGTGGGACGCGCGCTCAGGGCCACAAAAACCCGCCAACTGAGCCGCGGCCGTGACCCACAGTTTTTTGAATCGCGCGTGCCCTCACCGCCGCGCGGCTAAACAACCCTTGCGTATTCATAAACCCACACGTCATGCGAGTACGTCGGGACGCGGGGTAAGTCTCCACACAAGCATTACTGAGCTTTATAGAATATTAAAATGAGTTATATTTTTTTTGAGTTTTTGGTAGTGAAGATTGAATTTTTTTAAAGGGTTATGCGTTCTTTTGCGTGACTTACAGATCTATTGTCCAAAGTATTCGTGAATTAACGATAATAAAATTCTATCTATTAAAAAAGTCTGAAAAGGCCCACGAAATAGTAGTCATACTCGATCCAAGAGAAGCTCTTTGTTCTACGTTAATTAAATTCTCACTGCCTCTACAGCAGAAAATGTGCGTCATTAGAAAAAAAGAATTTTATCTCGAGCTCTAAGTTGGCGGACTGAAAATTTATAATTAATTACTTAGCAGACACATTTTAAATTCTTAATTAAGCAATCCGTACTTTCTCCCGCCTATAAATTAGATCGAGCCGTTTCCATAGAGACTACTCATCCTTTAAAGCGCGCCAGGGGGAGGAGGGGGGGGGGGGCTTTACAAAAAATATAACTTAGGGTGAGTAAAAAACCGTGGGGTGACTCAGCCGGCCGCTGCACCCCACGACGAGAAATCTACGATCAATATTAACTCTTTTTTCAACGGGGAAACGCTGAATTTTTAAGTCGTTTTAAGTCACGACGAAATGTTGAGGAAATTATGCGCGTGTTGAATGTATCGGGCACGCTTCACGCGAATACGACGCGTTACTGCTAATATTTGAAGTTCGCGGGCGTCATAAATCATAGTGTCCGTACGAATCGTGCAATTCGTGCTCGATACGATACGATTCGTGTGCATGTGTCAAGGTCGCATAACATATGTTGGTGACATTAATGAGATTCAATTGTTATTTTTTAACCAAATTGTTATTTGTTCAAGTGAGCTCCAATATTGTAGAGCTTGTAGCTCTGTTGGTCTGTGTCGTTACAAGGACTCATTTCATTTCGTAAAAATCTTTTAGGAAACAGCTGATTGATTTTAACGTTTAACCAAGAGATATAACAATGAAGAACTTGTATATTTATAAATATTATAACGAGTAGGTATGATAATTGAGCTTTTTAGCAAAGGTCTTAAAAATTACCTACATTTGAAGCTTTACAATTCTCTGATCACAAAAATTCACGCTTAATAATCGAGTTTGCTTTTCCATTATAAATTATAATACAAGGTGAATCGTAGCTTTTTATAACGAAAATTTAAAAAAAAGCTAACATGCATACGTAATTAGTCAGAGTGCATTAATAAAAAGCTGTGTTCGGCCCGGTGTGTGCGCAAACGCATAAAAAATGTTCATTAGAAAAAAGCTATTTATGACAGCGGCCATTATCATCCAATAAATCAGCTGGCCGGTCTTCTGTTTTTCGATAATGATTCTATTATTATGGAAAAGCGTTATGTAACTGTAACATTTTTTCCTAGTGGTTAGTAGTGTGGAGACGGAACTTTAGATGCAACTTACACTCCGCTTTGCTTGGTGAATATCACGATGAACTGTTATTTTTTTTAAAGATTTATTCATATAACATTGTAACCAAGAATCTATTTTAGAAAATGCGACATCGACCCAAATTGTTATGTATTCAAGTGTATTAAACTAAACCATTTTATGTACTTTCACACTTGATCACCTAAACTGCATTGAAGTTAACATGGGTGGATTTTAGTCAGTAGAAGTCTGACACTCTCTTCCGCTCTGCCCAAGAGCGGGAGGGATTATTTGATGAGTTCCCACCCCTAAAAAAAAAGTTAAAGATTTGCGTTTAAGACGCTATCGTTTTCATTAATAATTTGATATTCAGAACCACAAAGTTCTAATTGAGGTTTGTATAATTTCAACATACAGTAATAAAAAACAAATACTTTTTTATACACAAAGAACCATTATTTAATATAATTCATGCATTACTTAAAAAAATTAACACTTTGCTACGCGGCTACGCCAAGTGCTACAACGAAAGCCTCTTCCACGCTCGCGAGCGGTCGTAAGTTTTTATGCGTGTCGGTCGACTCGGGCCGGCGCCCACTGTACGGGTTACAAATTGTGGGGTGAAAGGGGTAGTTTTTTTTCTAATCGACTTTCCTAACAGTAATAAACGATATTTATCTTTGTTAATTATGGTTTGGTAGCTCTGTGCGTGTTTTCGCCTCAAATGTTTGTGTTATTATCGAATTACCTATGTTTGTCGTTAATGTTGAATTTGTTCGTATTATAGCCGCGGGCCATGTCTTAATAATGTTCCTAATGTAGGATTTCGATGTTCTGCGATAAAATATATTTTTGGACATCGTGTAACAAATGATCTAGACACCAATAATTGTTTTTACCCTTTCAAATTAAACATTATACTAGTTCGCCCATAATTTGTTCGTCGACTATTTATGCGAAATCACTGCCTCCTAAGATACAGGATCTTCCTAGTTTTGGAATCAGGGCTCAAATTTTATATATGAACTAGCTGTTGCCCGCGACTTTGTTCGCGTGGAATTTTTTTAATCTTTTTTTTCGAAAAAAAGTATGTATCCTATGTTCATTCTAATACCTCCAAGAATATGTGTACAAAGTTTCATGATGATCGGTTCAGTAGTTTTTGGGTGAAAGCGTAACAAACAAACTTACATTCACATTTATAATATTAAGTAGGGATAGTAGGGATGTACTTTACCCATCGCTCGCACACTATATTTGTTCGATAATTTCTCTGTCCCCTGATGACTTAATATGTGTGTAACTTGTATTTTGCTAATAAAGACAACTACTTAAACGGCTACTACTATTAAACTACCTAAACTATTTCGATAAAAACTAGTAAGACAAAATGTTCGAGATAATCATTGATAGCTTGAGATGTTCATGGTATTAAAACCTGCACTAACCCCACTAAGTTTCAAGATTTATTGTTTAAAGTTTGACTTGATTGTAGGTCATTCAAACATTTTTCCATCTGGGGAAATACAGTGGAAATGCAGATAATCTTAAATGAAAACTAAGACTAGACTCGCTAAATGAATTCACATTACAGATGTGGAGATCAATATTAATATTGAAACTTTTTAGCTTGGATTATGTTTGCAAAACAGATGAAATTGCATAAGGGACTTTTTAATTTTATTCCAACTCGAGCTTACTAAAATGTGTCTAAGTATTTATTCCAGCAATAAGTTGCGCCGTTCACGATTATTAACCCTCATTATTGCTACCCTGTCATAAATTAGGGTTGAAAAAAAGAGAAAAATTTAATCGAGTTGAAAAAAAAATGTAATTTAAAAAGAGCTAAATGTGCACTTCGAAATTTTAAAATGAGAAATGAGGGCACTGATCCCGCGGGGCGCATGCGTAATATCAACCCTTTTTTACCCTTTCGCTTCCCTGAGCTTTTTTTGTAAGCGTTTTTGTAAAGGGTTGTATGGGGTAGGTACCTGCCACGCGACTCAGCGGTAGGGTTGAGTTTTTTCATAATGGACCGACACGCTGTTTTTAGTGATGCAGTTTTTTCTGTATGGAGTTCGCGTGGAGAACAATAAAAAGTGCATTGACCTTTAACAAGAGATCAGCTGACGCATAATGGTGCACTTGTGAACACATGTGCTATTGATTTTTACTGTCGTTCAAGGTCGCACTATTTTATTCATGCAACTATTACGATGTCATCGATTTTTTTAAGTAACTGTGATGACTGCAAAACAGTTGTGCGGTTACACGTAAATGCTAGTTATAAACACATTTGTCTTATAAAAACATTTAGAGACTTTTAAAATTGCTCTGAAAAAAAACGAACTCGCAATATGACATAGATACTATTCTAATTGCCTGATATCTCTGACATTAAATTGATTTGAAATGTATGTGACATTTCAAATTAATTAATTTATTTGTAATTTTTCAATTCAATTGACATGTTATATTTGTGATTTTAATTGGCTTTCTATATTTTAATGTGTATGTCAGTTATGACAAAAGAACTGCCACTCGGGTCGATCTTTAGGTAAAGTTGTGCTTGCCTAGGTCGGTCTGTGGATGGGTGATCGCCCGACATACCGAGTTTTCTCCGTGCCTCGGAAAGCACGTTAAGCTGTTGGTCCCGGCTGCCATATATAGATCTTTGGCAGTCGTTACAGGTAGTCAGTGACCTGAAATTCTGACATCCAGTCTTACCAATGAGTATCGTACTCGTATTACCTAGTATTAACTGGGTTGTGGAGGTCAGATAGGCAGTCGCTCCATGTAAAATACTGGTATTCAGCTGCATCCGGTTAGACTGGAAGCCGACCCCAACATAGTTGGGAAAAGGCTAGGCAGATGGATGTCAGTAATGAAAAAACGTAGCAAAAACCTTAACTCTATAAGATCCTTAACGGGTCAACCTATGTTTACCCATTAAATGATTCTGATTCTGAAAGTTCGGTTCCTAACTAATTACCATTTCTTTGATATGAGTTTAAACGCAATAAAATAAAACACATAATTAAGCAGACTTTGTGTCTAACAATGAGCAATTTAAAAGCTCGTAGCTGTTAAGCTAGTAATAGTTTACTCCTAGCTACCCCTTACGGTTGTTGCAGCTTAACTGGCTCGTCACGTACTCCACAGATTCGCATCAGTTCCACAGACGACATTAAGCTGCTTCACATGTCATCATGAAAGCGGTCAGATCTCAATGAAGTACTAGAATACAAAACAGGACTAAGAAGAAGACTACACAAATATGAATACATTTTTCTAGAAGAACGCGACGCAGGTGGGTGTTAGACGGCTGCGTTTTTTTCTTTATCTAATTTAATCATTCATTTGTAACTAGCTGTTGCCAGCGGCTTCGCCCGCTACAACTCGGAAATTATCCCACAGGAAGATAAAAACGGGATATCCTATGTGTTAATCCAGGTTATAAACTATCTGTGTACCAAATTTTATCCAAATCCGTTCAGGAGTTTTTGTGTGAAAGAGTAACAAACATCCATCCATCCATATTTACAAACTTTCGCCTTTATAATATTAGTGTGATGTGATAGTAGGATTTAGTTACTGCGTTTGATCAAGTACATACCTCCATAGACTGAATAAATACATTTTAATTATTCATTAAATTTAGGATTTTCTCCTGCAATGTGACTACTTAAAAAAAACTACGAGCCTGAAAAGCAATTTGAAGACAGAGTACAAATTACCGCTCTTGTGCTCTGTGGTCACAGCCAAGTGTCCTTGTAGCCAATATGTAGAATATTTTCACAAATTGAAATCACTACAAATAAAAACCAACAAAATTTATAGTCAATGGAAACAAAAAGAGTTTGCTAACCCAGTTTTAAATTCAGGAAATAACTCCGTTCAATATAACGCAATCTTTTTATACTTTCCAACTGTACCCTTTATGACAATACAGTCAACACTAAGCGGGCGGATGGTGTCATCTTTCTGTACAGCAGCCGTAACTAGATTTTTGCGAAAAATGTGTAAAAAGCGTTGCACCGGTACTTATTAAACATAACCCACCAACACTGTAACCCACATTGATCAAGGTGTTAAGGGTTATCAAGTTGCAGCCCGTTACGAGTTCTGTTTATCACGCTTTTGTTAAAAACTCTTTTTTGATATTAAAAAAAAACGTTGCCCCTTTACGTTACCCGACGCTTGTTTTTTGCGAGTATGAACTTGTGCCGAATTAGGCCTGAGTGGAACGGAGTATGGCAGTTTATTTTATCTTTGTGATACTGAGATATAGTCATATGGTTAGATTTTTGCGTCGATGATAATCAGAAATCGTTATTTGTAGAACGTAACGTTTGTAACGTTTAACGTTATGATGTAATATTTAATGTTATTTTAACTAAGAGCTGTATTCACGAGAACACTGCCGACAAACTGTCCTGAGTTTGGCAGAAAATTTGTATGATACCCACTCATGTAACTTTGGTTGAAATAAAAAAATAAAAAAAAACACAATACTGCAGTCTCGGTCGGGGTTGTGCCGCTTACAACAAAGTTACACACTCAGTTATAAGTGACACATATTATATATCATATTACTAATATGACATCATATACTACTTATACTTACGTCAATAACTGTCAACGTATGAAGCAATCGATGTTTTCATTAGAATAACCTTCACGCTTCCGTAAACTACCGAACTATTTTCTTCAGTTTTAAAAACCGTACCAAAGTGAACAAAATAACTCAATCAATCATGCAATGATAGCTTGTAGCGTTGCACAAGCAGGTACGGCACGGTTGGCGCAGTGGCTGAGCGATTGGACTGCTGCGCTGCGTGTCGCGGGTTCGATCCCCGCACGGAACAAATATTTGTATGGCCTGCAGATAGTTGTTTCGGGTCTGGGTGTTTGGTTTGTGTATGTGAAGTTAAATGTTTGTAAACGCTCCCACGATACAGGAGAAATTCCTAGTGTGGGGCAACGTTTTTGCAAAAAAAGGAAAAGATATAATAAAAGGAGGTTTTAATTAATCATATCAGCCACTATTTACGTGTGGCAAATGACTTCTATGGTTGATGATACATGGGTACAGACTTCAGACATTCAAAGTACAATCTGCCCAAGTTCTCTAATAGCTTTTCGACTTTTTTCGCGGTTTTTAAGGCTTTAACAGCCAGACATGATAACGAAGAGTCTAGGAGTAGTCTAGACTCAAAACTCATGAAGACAAGTTATCAATAATAATAATTAGTATCATTACTACTACAAGAACTACTTATTAAAGCAACGAAGACCTGCGGGAATAAATTAATGTTAGAATTAGAGCGTTAATAACAACTATCTAGAAAACTAGCTCAAGACTTCAAGGTTACTCGTTTTTCATAATTACACGAAATAAACAGCTCTGTGTATACCTATCAGTTACAGATGCGCAGAACATTTTTTACATATAATTAGTTATCTAAAGTGATTAAGGTTGTTCAAAGGGTCTTTGTGAAGGAGCAACCCATCTAGGAACGCGCATTCGCGATTCTAAAATTAGTGGCAGCTGTCGTACCGCCCCCGTTTACCTACACCTTACTTTTTACCAAGAAAAAGAACAAAAAAACTTGGGATCTTTTTCTTCGTAAGTTGAGAGTGAGCCGGCCGAGATCTGATTTCGCAAAGATAGAGTTTCATCAGTAGACAAGGCGTTTTTAAGAGTTCTTTTTAATTATTTCTAGCTATGCCCGAAAGCGGGTCACGGCTCGGGTGACGCGTTTATTATTCAAACAAATCTTTTATTGAATTTAAGAACCACCCAAGAGAATGGCGCGTTTCTACCGTTTCCTAATTTAATTAGTTTTGATTGGATTCTTTTTAATATCAATATGTGAGCTCAGATTAATTATTTCAGTTTCAAATTCTTTTGTAGTACCTAGATTGTAAGATCTAATTAATTTTCGACCGTTTTTCGAATACAAGAATACTGAAGATTTTTTGCTTTACTAAGTTTAATTAACAGCCATCGGTCCACCTTGATAGCGTACTAAAATATTTCTGTACGAATGATAAACAAAAAAAGCAATACAAATAGTTTCTATTACTTAACACTATATTATGTTAACTTCAGAATAGCTTAGATCAGCACCCTTTCTGAATACATTTCAATAAGACATACGAAAACCTCCATTGTTACGTCAGTCCCCATGCACGTAACTGATGTAACGTGCCGATGGACCTTTGTCTCTATTATGAGAACATGGAAGAAAGGACATTACAAACAGATTAAATGCAAACAGAGCCGACGGCTACTGTGCGGGTGTGCGGTAACACAAACAACTAATGCTAAGCGGACGAAAACAAACTCTTTTGTGTGGCTTCTTTCGGAACGCACCCTGTATACGATTTCAGTGACAATTAGGTTCTGTGGAGGACTAAAATGCCGCTCTGATACCCGCCAGTGATACTCGACGGATTAAAGGATTACTTCTTCGTAGTAAACAGGTTCGCGTGTATTCTCTACTCCTTTCTTAGTGTGGTAATCGGTCTGTACTCTGTTGCCGCAATGTTCAGAGAATCTGGAAAAGTGATGTTTACATTTCTTTGTTGTATTGGTAAACTATCTGCGAGGTTTTTGTCGTGGGATTTGTATCAGCTACTACAGGTCTACCGCAAAATAAATGTCAATATTTGTACCTAGCTGTTCATGTAGCAATTGTAGCGTGATTACATAGACTCTTACAATACCGACGTATCAGACTTTTTTGCTTATCGACGTCCCATTGTGGTCTTTTGCAATCGTCAACTTCTTTCAAACTAAATAAAGGTAGGGTTTAATAAAAATAAAATAAAAATGACTTGCAAATCTCATAACCAACCCCGCGAGACGCTCCAGTCTGTATGAATGAGGATCTCGTGAATCGCGACAAGTTCCATACATACGGGTTATTAATGACATCATACAGATACGTCCCTTTGTTGTCAATTAAATACATCAAAAATGTTAAAGGAAGCTATAATTGCGTTGAATAGAAATTTCGAAAAAGGGGACATTTAGCGTAAAAATCAATAATCAAACGTCGTAGCGACAATGGCCGGCGGTTACCCGGACTGACTATGAAAATAAATGTAGCTGCGTGACGAGGCGCGGGTGGAAGTTTTTTTAAGGTAACTTCAAACTCGAGTGGCGGGTCGACACCGTGTCATCATCCACACTTGAACCGCCAATGAAATAAATAATCGAATTGTAACAGCGACATTATTGTCTATCACTTAAAAGTTTGAAACAAAAAGCTTTTCCGTGCGTCCTATTAAAGTAGATAACCCGCCCTTAATAATTAATTAAATGAAGTTATTTCACGTATGTAAATTATTTGTATTGTTAACAAATTGTTAAATACTCAGCGCATCCATTGCGCTTAGCATTTAACTTAATATTTTATATAGTTTCAAGCCACTACCTCTTTACAACTTTTATTAAAATAAAATTAAGAAAATTAAGTTTTTCTATCAACATTGAACAGGTATAGTATAGTTTCGTGGCCCTAGGTACTGTTAACCGTTGAGGAGTTCTCTAGTGAGGAGGCGATCCTGGCTGCAGGATCAATTCATACCTGTCATAATAGTGTATTTTCAGCAGAACCAAACATATGTGCAAAATTTCAGCTCAATCAATTTGGGGAACTGGTTTGAAATTCGGTTGCAAGAATTGACCAATACATACCTACTAACTGACCTACTGACTAACAAGCTATATCTTATATTAATCTTACAAGAACAGAACCTGGTGGTTACTTCCAGCAAGCAGATCTTACATTTTCAGCTACCATGTATAGGTCTAAACTCATTGTTACTAGAATTCAAATGAAACTCGATTGAGCGTAAAATTGATACACTCGAAGTCTCAAGAACATCTATACAACTAACACATACAAGACTGCACCCATACATTCAAGTATCCTCAAAAAGGGTAAACAGAGCGCAATAATTTATTGTCATCTATGCAAAAAACTAGTCGAATGTATTGCACACGTGCATAGGTTCATCTCACAATGCGTGTCCAATGTATTCACATATATTTGCTTAGCTCCACACGATTTCTTCTATTCACTCTCAAATAGTATGAACTATTTCCTCTTATCCTTTGTGACATTCTTATGAAATGATGTCAATAAAAAAAAATAGTTTTTATTCTAACTTTTACTTCTTGCGGAGATAAAAAGTTATAGTTTAGTATAGTAGGTATAGAAGAAATACAGTAAGGTAATGTCAAGGAAATTAATTTTACAGCAAATTAACTAGTAACTTTTTTTTTTCCTTCGGCCTACACTGTCCCACTGCTGGGCAAAGGCCTCCCCCATGGCTTTCCAAGTTTTTTTACAATCTGCCTTCTTCGTCCAATCCGTTGAGAATGAGTCCAGGGGGCCTAGACAAAATCCCTTTTCTGTAAGCGTTAACGCCTACGCGTTAACGAGATGTCACGTGATGTCATCTCTAAAGCTAATGTCAACTCAATACAATTTGATCTTTCCGTTGGCGTTAACGCTTACAGAAAAGCGATTTTGCCTAGGCCCCCTGATCATCACGCCAGCGTTTCTTGGGCCTGCCTCGGTTACGTCGGTAACTTAAATTGCAAAAAAAAAACCAAATCAAATTGATGTAATAGGGTAGTTGACTAAAAAAATCTAATTAGTCCGTCTGATAGATTTCCAAAAAATATTGGACACGTATTTTCTCTTTTTCACGTAAACAATAAGTGAAGACGATACGGTGCTTCTAAAAGTCGCGCGACGTCATAGTTTGGTACATTTTTTACCAGTAAGTGACGTCACCAGTCCCCACTCACGATTTTTGAGACGTTTTATTTTCGTCAATTTTTATTAATAAGATAAATTAAAAAACACGTACTTATCCAATATTTTTCGATAATCTAAGAGACGGACTAAACTACATCTTTGTTAGATACAAAACATGTCCACTGGTGTTATGTAAGTAATCAAAATATCTACTAGAGACAGACTCTCTCGTTAGGTTAGTAAAATTGTAATTGACAAATGCGATTTGGTAGTTTTCTTACTTTCAATGTTTATATTTACTCAAGCAAGATTTTCACTTATGTGTCAGTTTATATCAGAGCAAGTGAATATGATTCATGCATTGATAAAATATTAGTAAGTATCTACTTAACAGTACTGAAATTGAAATAAAACAGTAACATTCTGCTGAAATTATGAAAGTATAAACTTTTGTTGAATTTAGATAATTATAAGTTTCTTAAAACTTTTTGCTTTACTTAAACCAACGGATAAAAATGCAACTGCGTTAAATTTTGGCGTCGTCGGAATGTGAACAAAAACCATTTTGTTGGTTTCGACATTATTAGTCCATCCTTCCTGATGTCTTCCGGTATTCATGCCATTTGGCTGAATGTTTCCAAAGGTATCATAGAAAAACATCAACGTTTTTTTAATGGTCTTAAAAAGTTCTTAGGTATTATGTATACATAAGTGGATAGGTATTGGAACGACTGCGGGAATACGGGACAACCCTTTCGGAACACTTTTCAACGATATTTCACTATTTACATTTTATTTGCCATTATTTAGAAGTCACTATATCACCAATTATCACGATATGACTACATTATGTAGGCAGTACCTGATAAGAATGGCAATGGGCAATGAATATTATTTTCAACTTTAAACATTTGTAATTTCACAACTGCTATAAATTTCTGCGCGAGGGCGTTAATGTGCATTCGAGAACAAAGTGCAACACCTGTCTCCGCGGACGTAATCAATAGACGGCGTTCGCTTCCGCCACCGCAGCACCACCACACCGCAGAACCACACACAAAAACAAATGAATGATAACTTATTACAAAAAACAATAATAACAAAGCCGAAAGTGTTCCAGGCAGCAGATTACGAGCACGTTCAGTTATTAATTTATACGTGGCATCGCGGTAATAAAAACACAACCCTCGCCTCACTTAGAAAAAACGTAGGTCGCGACGCAAAAGGGAAAGGGTGTCTCGCTCGGCTCGCGTGCTGCATTCTGTTTTTTAACCGTACTCTGCGGTTTGTTTTTTCGGGTGATGCGTTCCTGTTTTTTAACAACACAGTACCGTTGTTAAGAATCGTTTTTTAAGTGCGTCATATTGACGCGAGGCGCGAGCTAAAGGCGCGATCGCTAGTGTTTTTGTGAAGGATCTTATTTTTAAATCTCATCGCTTCTGGTAAATGGGGTATACAAGTTTTCAGTGTTTAGTCACGGATTGGTAAAGGGGAAGACTTTTGTTTTTTATATGAGACGTGTACATTGTATTTATATTTTAGGAGCGGAAAGGAGGTGGGTAAAGCACGAGCGGTGAGACATATGGTTCGTTAGACAAAGCCGATGTTTTTCACGAGAGGCAGGTGTTGCATATGGTACACTGACTGTTATATATAACTATGTCAATTTACTACACAAGCGTACTCGTACTAGTGAAATAACACGGACTATTTGTGAGATGATAAACTATGTTATATTTCTTCATGAAAATGAAAACTTCCGACCGTTGTAGTATTTTGTAACTTAAGAGTAAACAAGTGTTAATATGTTAATAACATGCAACACTTAAATCTCTGGCTAGATAATAGCACAACATCGTTGCTATAAAACAACATCAATAATGTTTGGAATTTGTAAGTGCGCTATAAAATGAGCTATGAAAATGCCATTAAATATTAAAAGTGGAGAAACAGAGAGCTTAACAAGAAATAAAACATCGTTATAAGAGGCTAGGAGACGACCAAGTCGCCCCCGGCCGGGCTAGCTATCGGCGCGCCTCACTTAATGCCTACTTATACCTTATTATATAGCGGAGTTTGCGTTGAGGAACAAAATTAATTGGTTAAAACTCCTCTCAGTATCCAGGGCGGGCCGCCCCCCTCCTCCCTCTTAATTCCGTCGCCCTTCCCCCCGCGGGCCCGCCACCTCGCCCCGCGCCCCGCCAGCTCCTTTGAACGCAACCTACCTAGAGAAAAAACAGAAAAGTATAAAGTTCACTCCCCAAGCGTTGCAGCTTAATTAATTATATTTTTTTTCGTCCTGTTTTGATTTTTTTATAAAATTGTGTATTATAGATTATGTAACAATTATTGGTTACTAATGCACTCAGTCGATGCTTTGGAAAGAGGCTGTCACTCAGGAACTGAAGCTTTTTTCTAAAACTTGCTCGCTGTCCTATAATTACGGTCAGAACAATATCAGCACAAACTTCACCAGAATGAAAATAAGTATTATTAAAAAGATTGTGGATCTTAACCTTTAACTGTCAGGCTACAGAGTAATATACATAATGCTGGCTCTACGTAACATAATCTAAGCTGGTTTAATTTTGTACAATGTTGATAATTGATTTTTCATTTACAACTGAATGTCAGTTTGCACACAAGCTGTTTATATTACCACCAAAACTACTGCTCTTTACGAGTATTTTAGACTCATTATTCATCTAACAGTCAAACTCTAGGAGGATTTTAGTCCGAAGCTAGAGAGATTAAGAACGTCTTTTCTGAGACTTTTAGAAGGCTGTCGGCTTATGTGATCCAGTTTGGAAATTATCCTAATAAGGTTATCCACAAATATATCGTTTTA
Organism: Diarsia brunnea; assembly: GCA_949774965.1. NCBI lineage: Eukaryota > Metazoa > Arthropoda > Insecta > Lepidoptera > Noctuidae > Diarsia > Diarsia brunnea. Next base: position 8,852,141 of record OX459005.1, on the reverse strand, counting down.
AGAAAAAAAAAACAAAATATATAATATGAAATCATATAAATATCTAAAATAAATAAAGAATAAAATAAAGAAAATAACATTCTCATTCAAAGACGTCGTGTTTTATGAAAACTCAAAAAAAAACTTAAAAGAAAAAATCAAACTCCCGATCGTAATTTCCGAGTTACAACTCTTGGAGCGCGCGCCCGTAACGAAGGGCGAAAGCAAAGGGTAGGTCGGGCTACGCGGGGAGCGCGGGGTTCGTTGCCACTTCTCCAAATAAATTATAATTCGCCCGCTCGTCCTCTACCCGACAGTACCCGAACGTTTCGCGACTACTGTTTCAAACATGCCTATTACTTAGCTATTAATCTTGATTTACTTTATAGATAACTTACGAGTGTACGTTCCTACTTTCTTTGAGATACGACTCGGATTTTTGATAAAACGCCTTTTATTGTTGTTTGAGAGTTCGACTGTTAAAACGCTGGTGTATACAGCGTGTTTGAGAAATGTGTGGACATATTAAAGGGTGATAGACTATTGAACTAGACAACTTTTTCCATTGGACTAACATTGACACAGCGAAACCTTAAATCAGCTGTCCCATACATTTAGGTCGAGTATGATATTAAAGTTTTGTCTGAGATAGCTGATTATTTTTCTGATGAACACGTTCAGTTTGGTGGTCTTTAGGAACTGCACTACACCAGTGACTAAACCCTTAAATATGAGCACAGACTTTAGATGCATACTGTATATACTAAGCACTGATAAGAAGGAAATAAACGTAATTTTCAAAGTAACGTTATCTTTACCTTGTGGTGTCCAAATTAAGCAATTTTACTCTTTTTTTATTACGCAGTAAAATGCAAATGAGCTTCCTAGTATAAAACGTAAACCTAATTTAACTTCCTGATAGAAGAAGCAATTAAAATAACTTGCTTCCGTATTCCAGTAATTCCCAGCCTGTAATTAAACACTCGGTATAATATATCTCCCATATCCTCATCCCCTTAATAGTTATAAAGGATATTTCGCAAGAAACACACGAACTAATCGTGGAGTGTGACGGTGTGTGCCGAGGGGGGAGGGGGTGCAGGTCGCGGGGTGCGGGGGTGAACGATTAATTTAATAAATACCAACCGGATTCCGGTGCGTTTGTCTCCGAGCTATGCGGTGGCGTGAGGCGGTTCTTGAATTACGACTCTATCTTGCCCTACATATTGTATTTATAGCTGATAGCATAAACACTATTAATCACATAGGAATGACCACGTTTTAGTAAAAGAGTTTTACTACAAGAGCTACTCAATTTATTTTCCCTTACCTTTCTAACCACTCTCCACTCCTTCTACATCGTTATTCAACAAAAGTAGCCCACTGCTGGGCATTGGTCTTCCCCAAATATCGCCTACACACAAGTAAATATCTAAAGTCCAAAAGCTAAAGTCTTTTTCAAGGAGAAAGTAATTCTCGTAGCAAAAGTCGTAGCTCGTAGCCCCGTAGCGCGTAGCCCGTAGCAGCTTAAAGGTTAATTTATTTGTCACTGATTGCGATTCTGTCCGTTGGTAGTATCAATTCAAATTTTCTATGATGGTGGGCTTAAAAAATATCTGATATTAAAGAACATTATAACATTGGCACACTTGTATTACAGTGGGTTAGGCAGAGATATTAATCCATATTTTATCAGAGTTAGTGTCGGATATTGCATTTTGTCAAATTAGTTTGACTAATTAGTCGAGTTAAAAACTGGTAAAAATGCCTTGGAAACCTCATCCACAGCCCGAACTCAGCCACTGGGTATTGGCCTGTCTTGGAAAAACAAAAACTTATCTCTTTAAATTGCTTTAAAATAATTTCTAAGTTTTGTATTCAGAATCACTAATTCAAAGACATATGCCTACGTTTCACCCCGACTCCTGCGACAAGGCAAAGGTATAACTTCAAACGCTCAATCAAAATATTCTCTCCAACACTTTGTGTAAAACGAGGACCTTGAATAAAATTTCGTACAGTTGACATAAAAAAACCCCATTCAATTTTTACTATTTTGCAAACGTAGTCGTATTTTTGCATTCATTATTTTACACCCTCACCCTTATTTGTTTGAGACCCATTTTGTAATGTTACACTCTTAAAATTCTGCTATGAATTTAAATATAACGGTGTAGTATGGCTTCCTAAAACGACGACAAGTCAGGTAGACCTCTAGATGGCTGGTGTAGAGACATTAATGGGGGCTTAAGATAGCAATATATGGCACAAGGCCCAAAGCATAGGATGTGGCTTGTCAAATTATGAAAGGACTGATAAAGTTGAGTCCTGCTTGTTCTAAGTTCTGATGTTATCACTATTTATATCCCCATTTATTGATAAATAAAATAGAATGTTCTTTAATCTTAGTTTATTCATCCGTTACACTGCAAACAATAAAAAAAAACTGGAGAGGTGTCAAGGAACACCCGGATGGAACGAAGTTATTGTTATTATTTTTTATGTAAAAAAAAAAAAAAAAAAGAAATGTAGAAATGAAAATATCTGGCTTGCTTTCTATAAGAGAGAGAGAGACAGACAGAGAAACATGCGACGCCGCACAGCTTACAATAGCTTACTATAGCAAAAAGTGTCGTGACAACTTTTCGTAAGAATTTTTTCCGTCTAGCCCCCTTTCACAACGCGCGATAAGGAACTTCGTTCCAAAAATATAATTTATGACCAATCTTTTATTTTGGAATAGTTATCCATAATTACCAGTTTGACCGCATCTCTCATTTGATATCATATCAGTTATCAACAAAATACCGAAAAATACTCACTTGAAATGAACACGCTGCCTCCATACACGGTGGCTCGACCCTGAGCATGAAAGAGGGACGGTGTGCGAGTGTGTGCGTGTGTGTGTGCGTATGAGCCGAGTGTGTGAGTGTATTAGTGCGACAACTCATTACTTACGCCCGATCTTAGATAAATTACACACTTTTCTTACTTAGTAGATACTACGCGCCTATCGCACACTAACAACAAATTAGTTTTATTGAACACTTACCCTGTATATTATTGGACACTGAAAAGTTTCGAAGCCTTTTTCTATTTAAGAATCTTTTAGATTCACGTTTATACTATTTAGATGAAATGGTCTATCTATCTACTTAGGATGAAGGTAAAATATAAGGGGTCTTTTTTCTGATGGCTTACTTTTTAACCGACTTCTTTAGTAGTGGTATTAGATTATTGTGTTTTAAAACAAACCAATAACAATATTGTTACAACTTTATTTATATAAATAAAGTTGTGAAAGGGTGTGAAATAACAAAAAAAGAAATAAATAACAAACATCTCTTTATTTTAATAATTATGTACTGGACATTGATAAAGAAATACATATATGATCGTCGTACCATAATTATGTCACATTTATATCTTATAATATTTTGTACAAGTACAGTATAATTTCGAATTAAGTTACAATGAATGTTTAGAGAATACCTGTATCTCGATTTAACATGAGGTAGATCGGTTAAATGGGTTCTATCTAACACAAATATTTTAGTAGACATCAATATTAACTAGTGTTTTGCTACGGATTGGTCTGTTGTAAGATGGCACTGAATAATACATCGCTAACTAATCATTATAAACAATATTAAGCAAAACAACACTTTAATTAATTAAATAGGAACTCAAATTAATTGCAACCATTTTTACTGCGTTTATGAATGTGTCTCTTCTTGCCGTTCTAAGAGAGTTTAGAGATGTTTGCTAATGTCAACGTATGATAGTAAACGCAGAAGATACACAATCATAGACGAGTGCGATGGCGAGTGCTCACAGGTAGCGCGCGAGCGAGTGACTCGTACGAGTGGGACTCGTACCAACATAACGAATAAAAATCAGTCTCAAACTAATGATCCCGCGACCTAGTGTTCGCCAACAGCTAATACAATCCTGTCACATGTACGTTATCTCCCAGGAGATAAACTATAGAATATATTTCCAAGAACTTTGGCTCTTTACCCTGGCGCGATGGCGTAGTAACCGTAGTTAAATGAGGTAGACAATGGCAGACCGCCTAACTTTACAACTACCAATATTACAACATTGCAACATTAAATCACGACTTCTAATCGAAAGTTATCATTAAATTTGTACACATTTATATTTGTACCAATTATTTCTTTGGAAAAAAATATATCGTTAACTCCTACACTGATTCCTTACCCTAAACCCTACTTCGAACATGACTAAAGAAATAAAATAATAATAATCAACAAACAGTACAGCCTAACCATACAATTACATACGATATTATAAATCATGTGCGCTAAAACGTACAGAACAACTACTATGACATTAAATTATATTAAAAACATGGAAAATAAAATATTACATCTAGTAGGAAACTAATACCCGTAGAACAAATTGCAATAATGCTCACTACACCGCTCTCGTGTCAAACGAGAACACACCATTATATAACATACAAGCCATGCGCGCAACGAGATGATCATAATTTAACACTAAGAATAATTATGTACAACATTTTAAATATTTTTGACTGTTGCTTACAACTACAAGTAAATATTCACCTTAACGACATTGAGTCATTGTGCGCATGGCCCTACTTATAGAACATCGTTTCTATTAACACATATATCCACTTGTCTCAATATCAATACAACACAGCCCGCTGAGAGTTGCTTCGGTATCGAATTTAAATAATTTGAAATATAATTTTCGAGACACCAACTTCTCTACAACGTACTTTACAACACTACATAAATATGTACACGTAATATTAACAATACCGTATTCGGATATGATATCGTAAAGATATCGAACGTCTACAAACTAATCGATAAATAATAAATAATCTTGTAAGAGACAGCATTATGTACAGAAGCACGGTGCGCGCGGTCGACTGCGCCGGCGCACCTCGCCGCTCGCCGCCGGAAACTACTCGTGAACATTCACTTAATTACAAAAGCTCCCAAGATTCTATACAATTATCCCGTATCATGTATTTGAAACCGGTATCGCTATTATTTGGTATTTTGCCAAAAAGAAATGTCCATAACGTGTAAACTCTTGAAAGAGCTATTGAATGAAAACTTAAGAAATGTATAAAAGAGTGATTACAAACCGGTTATCGCGAGTCGCTACGGATCGGGGTCGCACAATAGCGACAGCTTTGTCAGTCGGAACCCGATATCGAGTTCAATACGTAATAATTACCGCTTGTGAAGTAGCCTTTGTCGCCGAAATAATGAGGCAATGTCGCGACCTTCTCCGGCTAGACCATATTCCAGTTTCCGTTCGTTAAGCGCGAGGGAGGACACCGATTGGAAATCAATAAATGCCAAGCATAGCGAAACATTTTTTTTGTTTTTTATCACGAAACAATAGATGATACCAATAAATCAAAAAATATCTTTTGTGCAATATGTTCTTTAGGTGTTTAGCAACATTGCAAAACAAAAGAACAAAACGTCGTCGTTTTTGCCTCACCTCGCCTTGCGATTATGCAAATAGTACAACAATAAACTTCTAAACTGTAACGTGGATGAAAAAAGTACTTTTTATGGTGAACATTGCAAATGAAAAATCGTAAAAAAGAATAGAGGACTACCTAACGAGACTATGTCGGTAGTCTTACCGAGAAAAGCAAAAACATTGCTCTATAAAAAAGTAACCGTTGCCGTCTTTAGTAAGTAATCGTTGCCATTATTGTTACTTTGCAAGGAATTTGCATAGAATCTTGGAGCTGGTGGAGAGCGTCTCCGGACCAAGCGAGCGGGAGAGCGTCAGCGTCGGAGGCCGACGGCAGCGCGGGTCTACGCGGGAGGAACTCGTATACCGGCTCGGCGGCGCGCGGGGCGCTCGGGCGCGGGTCGCCCACTACGCGGAGTGCATCCGCAGGTCGGTGGGGGAGTCCGGCGTGGCCGGCCTCCGCGGCAGCGACAGGTCCTCGGGCTCCGTCTGCTCGGGCCACTCGTCCCAGCGCCAGTCGGCCGCGGCGGCAGCGGGCGGGCTGGGCGTGTCGGGCTCGCAGCCCGTGCTGGCGCAGCGGTGCAGTGCGGCCGCTTGCCGCCGCCTGAAGCGCGCGCCGCAGCGACACGCGAAAGGTGCGTCACCCTCATGTACCAAAGCGTGCGCTTTTAGTTGGTTGGAGTCTGAGAAGCGCGCCGGACAGCGCGCGCACGCGTATGGCCGCTCGCCGGTGTGCACGCGGAGGTGGCGCCGCAGGTTGGCCACCTGCACGAAATGGCGCGGGCAGTGCGGGCAGCTGTACGGCTTCTCACCCGTGTGAAGTCGCAGGTGTGTCTTGAGGTGATGGTCGCGCGTGAAGCGCTTGTGGCACTCGCCGCACTCGAACGGTTTCTCACCAGTGTGGGTTCGTTCGTGGTTTTGTAGTACGTGTTTGTACCCAAAAGAGCGTGAGCAGACCTTACAGGTGAAGAGTTTGTCTCGCGGCGGGTCGGCGGCACCGGGCGAGGAGCCCGATGATGGCGGGGAGGGCGGTGCGGTGGTTGTGTCGTCCAGCTTGGGCGTGCGGCGGCGCTTGCGCGCGCGCTCCATGTCGAGCGGTGGCAGCAGGGGTGCGGGGGGCGAGGGGGGCCAGGCTGCCAGCAGCGCGCCGGAGTACAGCTCGGCCGGGAGCCCCGCCACCAACGCCGCCGCGCGGGTCGCCAGCAGCCGCTCCGCTAACATCGGCAGCGATTCTTGTCGCATGGTTGACAGAGGTCTCACTGACACACCTGAACAAAAGAAAGAATGGGTTTAGATTTCATGTGACTTCAATACAGTAATGCTATAAAAAATAAATTGTACAAGAAGTTAAGTAGAATATTAGATTGCAATATCTAATTAGCCAGTTAAAGGTTTTCTTTTACTCTTGGCCTACTTTCGTCAAGGTGTAGAATCTAAAAAATGCAGTTATAGTTTCTCTGGCATCACTTCCGTCACGAGTTAGTTTCGACCTAAACAAACAACTCAGCCGAACCTATCGATAGCATACTTATCAGTGAGAGAGGACAAAAAACAGAGCAAAAACTGAACCAGACGTTGTAAAGGAAACATTTGGTCGCAATCACGCCGCTGCAGGTCGCTTCCGCCCCGACCTGTTGCGCAAATCGCGGCTGCCACACTAGCACACTGCCGCTACCGTTCCAACTCAATCTAATTACTTTCTTTACCTTGATCATTGGTATACATGTATATCTATCTCCCTAAATAAATATTTCCGGACTAGCCGTCAGTTTCAAAATGTCAGGAGTGAAAAGCAATCATTGGTGTGACGAGTTTGTATAGTGTCGCGGCGAGGCAAGGCGCGGGCGCGGGGGGGGGGCGGACGAGGCAGAAGCGACCAGACCACTTACCTATATAATGGAATTAATTATTCCTCGAGCGGCAAACTCCGCCCGCCCGCTCCGCCCAAATTATATTCAAATATTAATTTCGTTGAAGAAAAGCCTTTTTGAGAGCACTTAATTAAAATTAGACAAAATCATAATTGAAAGTTCTCCTCGAGGCGTGAAGAGGCGGCACGAGGAGGGAGCTCCTTACATTATCTACTTAGCCGTGGAATTAATTCCCGGCCCGGCTCTGGACTCAGCCATCGCGCTTAATTGAAAAAGGCAAAATATTTTGTCGTTCGCGAGTGCTGTCACGAGGCACTTTACACGTTTTATTAAAACGAACAATTATTTCATGAACGAAGAATTTCTGCACCTTTCATAAAGAAACTTGTATAAATGTCATATTGTAATTGGTTATTGAAACCGCATATTGATAAGTCCACAAAGTCTGTAGTATAAGATAATTTTAAAGTTGGTGATTAGGCGTCGCGCCTTGCGCGGCACGTACCGGCTTATCCCATAACTTTTTAATAACATTCCTCGTTATGTTTCGAGGACGAACAGCGAACCGCACTCGTGATGTGATCAGAATTATAATACTAGGCTTAATGTAAAAGTTTAAACAAGTAAATACTGACATTTTGTTCTAAAATAATCTTGTATTCTGACGTTGTATCTAATTAGGTTTGAAAACAGATCAACAGATGCTTTTTTTTTACTTTCTACAGGGTAAGAAATTCAAAGTAACGTATAGAAATCGACTCCAACGGCTATGGAAGAAACCAATTATATTGAAACAGTTAAATAAACGGTAATAATTACTCAATCTACTTCCAGAATCCTTTATAACTAATTACGTAAATGTTTCGATAAAGTCATTGAGCAGCCATAATCTGACAAAGGCTACTACATTATCGATTACTTATTGAGTACGTTTTTTTGTGCAGAGCGTCCATAATGTATCATTTTTATTAGTCGGCCAGGCCCGCGAGCCCGCAGCCCGCCGGGTGACAATGTTGGTGATAAATTTTTACAGCGCGCCGCACCCTTCCGCACGGAGCTTTTTATGTGCTAAAGAGTTGTAATTATCCCCTCTTTATACGCCATAAATATTTGTCAATAACCCATATTCAATACATTTATGGAGCTGCCTGCGGCCGCCACTCCATAACTCATTATTGCGTAAGGGTTCGCCCGATAACGGACGTGTCAATGACGTCCTTATTGCTACGCACTTGCTGCGAGCGGTGTATTCGTATGAGCTTTTACTGAAAAACGTAGTACTTTATTTGAAGATGATGTTTATGATAATTTGAATGAAGCTATTCAAATTAAAACCTACATTTCATTCAATTTGTATGTTAATTGATATTCATATTACTCATAATAATATAGTAGATCTTATCAATCTTTAAGCATCCTTTTTTGGCAATGGGTTATTCCACATTGAATTATTCTGCTTTTTAAAGTATACTTTGTACATAAGACAGAATCATTAAGTCAAACTATGTAATGACTTTGTAATACCAAATATTATATATTCAAAAGTATTTGGTATTACAAAGATTTAACATTTCATGTATCTACTTTCTAAATGTTTTAGAACTTCCGATTAAAACGTATCTTTAGGTACTAAGTTAGACTTTTTAGTCTCCTATTATGTGATCAAGCTACTACTAAATTAGCCAATTCGGAATCGCCGTAACTACATTACGGTCATCTGTTGTGGAGGAAATTTATAAACCATTTTTGTTCATTTCAATTTAGATTTGAAACCGCCCAGACCTCATTTGTCCAGAATGACCTAATTACATTGTATACCATATAATGGGATTAACCTGCGGCTGCCGGCGGCTACCGGCGGCTTTGGGCTCGTACTCACTCGCACAGATTACAGAGTTCCTACGGTTTCGGCGGTTTAGGGTTAAGCGGGATACAGCCCCGTAATGGGGCTTCTCTTACATAACAGTAGCCGTAACAACTAACTTAACTGATGGAAGTACTTCATTAACCTTGGAAAATAAAACCTTCATTATTGCTGGAAATCGAGAACCGAGAATCATATTGAACAGCGAATGACCATAAATCTCGTTCGTATCGTTTATGTCCTAATTTTTATTGTGATTTTAAAGTGATGGTCTGAAACACAGGATTAAATAAACATAGATCGGGCAGGTTGCTGTGAATTCATCATTATCATTTCTTGCAACTGTTTAATATATTTTAGTTATACTTTACTTGTAAGCACTAATTATACCATTGTATGAGATATAACAATGCTGCGCCTAAATGTACACTTTTTTTAATAGATTTTTCTTATACTGATATAGGTAATTTAGAAGAAAAAGTAAAAAATATATTTATAAATTCATAATAGGCCATTCCTCAACAAAATGTGTGAGTTTGTTGTGTGTTTTCCTTGTGATCAGAGTTCAAAGGATAATTACGACTTTCCCGGTCTGAGGTAGGCACATACGTACTCAGATCGATAGTATAGCGGTATACTTTAACTTTGTCGAAAAATAAGCCTTTATCACTGGTGGAAATATAAATAATATATTTTTTGTGATTAAATGGCACCGCAATTAAAGCAATCTCTCGGTGTGGGGCGTTCAGCGATATTCTTTAAAGGCCTCTGACTTTAGACTTACAAACATCCATTTTTTGTCTTGATTAACGGTTATGAATAATTTATCCCCATTATCAATTGGCAAATTTACAGATTTTAATTCGGTATCTTTTAAAAAAAAAATATGTTGTGAATAATGGATTTTGAAATGGATTGACGACCTTACCTTTTTTATTCGTACAAAGAATGATATAAAAAAATATAAATTAGTTAATTATTTTTGCAATTATCATTAGTTATTTAAAACAGACGAAGTAATTATCTCAATATAAATGTCCCAATAGATTGAAAAAGTTGCATTATACAATTCCAAAGCATTATTCAAACGACTAATCAGTTAAATAAGCCAATAAATATAAAACAAAAACAAAGGTAGTTAAAGTTTATGATTATGACAGTAAAAACAATAAGTTTCAAACTACCCTAATATTTGTAACGTGTGCTTTCAAAGTGTTTATTTTAAATTATTTTATTGGCTCTTTCTTTAGTATGTTTGGGCTGTATTCTAATTTTGTGAAATACCTAAGAAGTAAGAACAGTAGCAAATAACTTCATAAAAAGCTGGCTATAGATAGGTATAGGTAATATTTTTTTGCTATTATTTTTTAATGATGATATCAAGTTTAGGTTTCAATAACGATAGTTAACCCTGGCTAATTGAATAAGGTAATTAAATGATTAGATTGCATTGAATTGGAGTTTACATCATTAATCAGCAGAAAAGTTAAATGGTTCTAAAATGAACGGGCGTTTATAAAATAATTCAATACATATTAAATTAAATGAATATATATAAGAAGTCATTCGTAAGAGAACGACTCAAATACTTGTAAAAAAAACGAATTAATTAAAGCACCATCTCCCGTTAGCGCCACTAGATGGCGTTAGGCGTAGGGACAAGACCACATCAAACAAGCATCTAATATTTCAACTACGAAAATACCTTTTATAAAAGAAAATTAAAATAATAATTTAGAAATTGGTTACCAATTAGGTTAAGTTGATGCCATGGTTAAATAGGTACTTACGATAATTTAACCGGACGCGTAATTACCATATTATATTTTAACAATGGACTACATACGTCGAAGTAGTTATTAGTAACGAAAGTTTCGCAATTACTCAACCCATTAATACCTATACAATTACCGGCAATGAAAACGTTATTGTCAATCTATAAATTATACTCAATAGTGACTTACTTAGACAATTCAAGAATTCTAGATAAGAAATTAGATAGAAAAGAAATTTTCCGAACAGGATGTTTAGTTGAAAATAATAAATTTGTATGCAACAACCTCTGACAATAATAAATTATTCACCTTAAAAACATATGATCCGGTACAATGTATTTTAATAAATTACCAGCAGTTTGTGAGTGAAAATAAGATGTGATTGTACACTTTATTACTTTTGTCTTTCGTTAATTTGTATAATATTCTTATTAACTTTTCCAGGAATAGTATTGGCATTCCCATTTGAGAGTTATTATAAGGAAAAATTACTCACATATCACAAAATACTGGCAACAATCACAAGAAACAACAATAAATAAAATCTCGTAGCACGTACTACGCGGTTTCGTAGCAGCGACGTAGCGTGCGGCTACGCGTTCGCTGCCGCCTACGGTTCACTGAATCTGCAAAGTTCGCCGAATGCAAATAAACATGTGTGCGGCTCGCGCGGCCGTGTGGGCGACCAATCGCATCGCTCGCGCCACGCATGCCAAGCGCCGGCAACGTTTGAAACTTTACTCCACACATGCACTTCCAGATTCAGCGGACCGAGGAGACAGTGAGGCGCACTCAACTAAAAACTTCACAAACCTCTCGAATTCTGCGTCGACTGCAGCGACAGGGCCATCTCACTCCAGGGTCACGGCAAAATGCATTTATTTGCACTAGTTTATTTATAAAGTTTATCGTTGTTCAACAACTTGTTATCAAAGTCCTTGTGAGATCGAGAAAAAACTAAGTGATAATGTTTATTGAAGAGCGATTACATGTTATGTCGGCGCGGAGTCGCGATGGTGAATGATTCGGGCACGCGGTGCGGGCGCGCTCCGTGTGACCTACCACAACACTGGCGGCTCAGCGGCCGCGCGGGTAGCGCCGGCCCGGCCGCCCCTCCGCGCGGTAAACACACCCCCACGCCCCTCCCTGCGGCCCCCCGCACGCCGCGCACCCCCCCGGTGCACTCCACGTGCACGCAATGCATTCACTTTTTATGGGCGCTACTACATTATGTTCCTTCCTGACGTAGTTTTTTAGCCCTCGCAGCGAGCGCCACATAAGCGCTTTTTATGTTTTACGAGCGGCTCCCGTGCTCCGGTCGGTACTTTCTTTGACTGCAACTAATTTGAGAACACATACCTACTCAGTTTTATCTTGCAACTGTTTGTTCTTCGGTAGTTATTATAATAATTATGGCGATTACAACTTTAAGAGTTATGTTTGTATGGAAATCAAAAATATCATAATTAGACATGTGTTGGTAATCCTTAGAGCTTGCATGATAAAGTTGTATGACTGATATTAACTTTTCGATTTAATTTCTTGATTAACTTATCCGTTAGACAATAAAACAGTCAATTTTAATCGCTGATTCCCAAGTAGCAATAAACAAGACAATAAATTTCTGCAATACTAATTTATTCTATTTACATTTTAGTGAAAAAAAAATATAAGTATTTTTCTCTGTAATTTAACAAATCCAAACAAACAAGATCTTGCTTACACCATCCCTTAGTTCTGAAAAATTTATTCTATGATCAATCTATTATAATTATTTATTCAATATCACTTACGTCACGTAGTTTAATTAAATTACCGTGTTTTTTTATATAATTAATTCTTCGAAAATTACAGTTCACTGTATCACTGTGGGTTTTGTACTCAATTGTGTTAGATCTACATATAATCCACTTTCTGGCAGTACACATCTTTTTTAAGTCGCCAAAAGTTCCATCATTTATCGTCTTCGTTAAAATAATAAAGCTAAAAAACATAATTCGATTAGTTAACGATACTGATAACTACTATCATTTAAAAAATACTTTTCCGGTTAAAAAGTGTACCGATTCATAAACAGGTTTATCGATTAAGAATATATTACCAGTAATTAGGCCGATTTATTAGGATAGCAAATCTTTTTTTAAGTATTTTAGATAAAAAATTACCATTATGTCACATTAATTCGTTTGCTTTGTTGAAATTGTATTTCTTTTGTGTTGGAATTTTAATTGCTACACTATTAATCATTGTAACTAACAATTACTGTCTTTTTAGTTTTTTGTTGTTGACTTGGGACAGTTGGACATAAATGCTTTAGTTAATTTATAAAAGTTCGATATTTCACTTTTTAAGAACATCAGAAGACTTTTAACCATTTCTTTGTATTACTATTCAATCAATCAGATATCAGTACCTATAATGAATTACACAGTAGCAGTCGGAGAGTCTGGTTTTGTTCACGGTTGATGGCAAAGACTCGCCCCTATTACATGGGACTTAAACATAACTGCAATGGCGAAATGTGGGTGTACTAATGGGTACACTTCTGCCTAACCCTTCTAGGATTACAGGCGTGATACTATATTATGTTATGTAACGTTATTAGAGAACTAGATCTCCTTATCATTCAGTTCTTTCTCAGTTGGACACCTATTGATCAGCTCTTCATAATTGTTTGAACTTGAGACGATCAATTTTTATTTTAGTGATAAGTACTTACTGCGAACATAAATAAATAAAAATAGAAAAATGAAATCGAAATTGCTCAATGTGTCAAAAGACTGCTTGTATTATAAGAAGATATTTTACCACGAAAAGGCGATTTACCTATCAATACCATACCACTGAATGGAATCACAGGAAAAATTGTTATTTCCATACAGCTCCCATTGAATCCCCCCATAGACAACTTCTGACAAAAGAACTGGAAAAGTTCATACAAATTCAGAATAAGTGAAGAGGAACTGATACACTATAATTACACAAGATAATGGTAGCGTTCGTACGCGCATCTAATTCGGTAATACATGTGTGGGCGTAACAAAGTTATCGCTCCACAGAACTTTACCGGCGCAAGGCGGCCTTGCAGCAGTCACGAGGCAATCATTAGCCAAAGACAACACGCATAAAAAGCATAAGTGTCGACCATAGACGGCGGACCGCGTAAATTTACCATTTTTATTGTACCCGCTATTTTTACCACTTTATTTTTACCATTTTAGTGAGCACGCGCCTCCCTAGTGTTGCTTTTTGTCCCGACTCAGGGAAATAAACGAGTGGATGACTGGCTGCACCTATTTTAGAGTTTTGTGTTTTTTAGACAACATTATGGGAAGTTATTTCGGGTTATATCATTTGGGGAGACACAAATGGGTTTAATAGACTATCAACGTCGTAGATGTATGGTAACTGGTGGAGAGGTAATCTATCTTGATGGACTACAGTCCGAACATAAAAGTAAGCTTCCATCTTTTTAATTGAGCTTACTATAAAGTTCCAACCTCGGAAACGGCTTGACCGATTTTTATTAAACTTTATATTATGTATATTTGGTAGGCCTGAGAATCGGTCATAATCTATTTTTCATACCCCAAGTGTTAAGGGTGGTTCACCTCAATTTTTTTTTGTCACATCAAAATTTCCACGGGAACGAAGTCGCGGGCAGCAGCTAGTATACTATAAAAAGGATTGAAAACATATGTTTTCTGTGCAGACATGCTACACTTAAAACATCCATTTAGAGCACCTGCCTTGTTTGGCAATATAGGACACTTTTGGGTGTTTTAATGATTGCCCACGTGTAGCTAAACATTTAAGATCCGATAAGTTGAGCAAGATGGGCTAATTGACTGGTCTTACAAAAGTCATTTCTTAATGACTGGTAGGAATACTACTGTCTACGTCAACTATTTGATTTAGTTCCATTTATAAAAATATATTTTTTACCGGAACTGGTGTTATTATCGAACAGCATACTTATCAGCATCAATAAATCAAACAAGACTAAAGACACCGTTCTTTAACAATACGACGCACGGCGAAAAAGATTCTAAGTTTTTTAAGAGCATTGCTCCCACCTGCTGCTGTCGCGTGCCCAAAAGTTTCACGCAAAAAGCACCCCTATTACTAAAAACTTTAAGCTCTATTGTGCTTGTACAAATTATGTGCAACTAAGTTTTTTAGATAAAAAACTATGTATCTGTCCCTTTCCCTCTTAGTGCATGGTCCTTATCTGTCAGGATGTTTAAGTCTGTTATCTGGCACACGTCTTGCCACCTTGCCTCGGTTTCGGGGGCAGGCGGCCGTGTTTTACCAGGGTAACTATAAATTGGGCAACAACAACATCTTTGTCCCTTCAACATTCGCAGTAAACTATAAAGTTTGCCAACGAGGCAGGTGGAACACTATCTGCCATCACGGCGACGCGACATCGTTAATTAACCTAAATATACTCTAAATGCTGAATTATAGTTTAAGTTTGCTGATGCCATCTCGCTAATGTTGATTTAGGAATTCTTGTTTACCGCACATGCCCTAATGACAGATGGAAGATTGGACATAAAGTTGATCTACCATTTTTATGTTTGTGCTCTCAATTTTATGAGTTTTGTCTACACACAGATATAAAATTGTCGTAATATGTAAGTCGATGTTACCTATAACGTTATTCATAAAGAAGGCTCTGTCCAGAGTGAAAATGAGCGCTGAGATTCCTTTGTTTCGAGGAGCCGGCGCGCCCCATCCTCCGCCGCGCTCTTCAAAGGACCCAACTCTTTGAAGACGAGAAACCACAATTAAGCCTTGCCGAAGTGAATTCAAGGACGCATCACTTTGCTCGCAAATAAAAGGTATTCGTGTAACACTCTTACTTTTTCTTTTCTTTGGCGCTGGGTTATTCGCACAGACGTATTGTTTGAAAGGCTTATTCAATGTTGTAAACAAAAGAACCCTTTCACAGTCGACGCAAGTATCGTTCTTCAAATAACCCTTTCACTTTATTTGAGTCACTGTTATCACTGATATGGATAATATGAAGTAATAGATACAGCTAGTTACAGTGACTAAGGACGTCATCATGTAATGCAACATTATTAACTACGCTATGGGAATGTCGATATTTTCCATAATAATCCGTCATTAAGTTTTCTTAAAACTTAAAAGAGTCGCCTTATTACTTATTATGGCTTGTGCTTGAAACAATTAAAATCGAGAGTATAAATATTTCCGTCGGGTGCTTTAGATATATTATAATGGAGCGAATAGTAAAATATCGCGCAAACCTTATTTTCGCAACTGGACGTCATAAAGCGGGTATTAAAAGCGAAAGTAAACAAACAAAAGGGTCCAGAACAAAGTGTTCCGACATGCGCAAGTAATTTGTCCTATTGCGTTGTTATCTGAAACAATACATATTTTATACCCGTTTTGCAAACTGGGGCACAGCGACGCTTTATGACGCCTCCGACGCATTGTACCATACAGATAAAACCTTGCTAAACTTTTTGCACCAGTAGTTAACAATCATTTACAATAGACTGAATATCGAGAAAAATCACCAGGTTGCAATAAAAAAGCGAGGCCACATTTAAAGTCTTCTGTTTCTCGCAAAAAGTTAGCCGGTAGTTATTTCTGTACGACTATTACAAGTATATTGTTTTCAAGAAATCATATATTTAAGCAAAGGTCGCTAAAAATAATTGCCCAACAAAGTATTGTGATTCGATCCCTTCCGTGTGAACGACAGATGTGCGCTTGCCACGGAATTACAAAAATTGTGAATATTTTTATTCACATTAAAGCGCTTGGCCGTTACGAATCAATCGCACACAATGAAGCGAATTTCTACCAGTTTTTTTGTGTTTGTGTGCGATTTCGATGTAAATTTTAGTAAAGTTTGGACAAAATCTGGTTTTCCTTTATTATAATAGAAGGGCGGTTGATCAAGAACCGATATCGTTACAACAATCTTATGATTGATTACAAACTTGTTTGGGGAGATTGACACCTCAATAGAACATGTCAAAGTTTAAAGTGAGCGTTGTGTTAATTACAACGTTTTTATATTTAACAATTAAATCGACTTTCATTAACACGCCAATCAATATGTCGACTTTTGCAATTTTAGGGAAACGCTGGGTTTTCGATATTGCAAAATTCTTTTGTATTAATTACTTTTTTGTCAGACCTAAAACCAGTAGGACGAGTAGTACAATATAGATAATTGTAACCTTCAAACCGTTTCAAGTTCAATGGATAGTAATTAAATTCACCTATTGCTGTTAGGGCAGCGTGAGTAATCTATTCTTTTGATTTTTTTCTTAGATCCCAAAGTCCGTTACATTTATTCGTCTCAACCCCAGCAAAGTAAGTTCTCATATAAAATTCTCGGCTTTTACGCGGAGAGCCTACATCGTGCAGGTGAGAGCGACAATCGAACAAGAATAAAGTATAAAATATCGCCTCCAAAGGATTCGCATTGAATATTTATCCCTAGCCGCGTAGCCCTGTCCGACTGCCCTTTGTTCTCGACGGCCGTTTAAACTTTTGATTCTGCAACTGGCAACAGTCAACTGGACCCTCGGAATTGATCAGGATAGCCAGCAGGGTGAGCAAGTCATTTAAAAATAGACTCTATGTTCGTCGACTTTCGGTCCAAAAGGGATTGATTAAGCAGGGGTGGATAGGCCGTTCGTGGCGCGGCAGGTGGCTATTCCATACTTGCGTCACGGGCTCTCCCCTTCCGGGTGTGATGAATAATTCCCTTTTTCTCCGGGAGAATTGTCGTTGCGAACTATCCCGGCGACTCGATACGCACCGTCGGCCGCTCCGCATAAATGTGAATTATATCCTACACTATCCCACTTACAGAAGTCCTCTTTTTATTTCAACGCTAAAGCTGGATTTATGTTTTCCCCAACTGAACATTACGAGCGGTTACGTGTTATTTGGCTACCAGACAAAACATATTCTTGTTATGTAATAGTACATGTTTATTTATAGAACTATCTTTATTTATTTAAAATTTGTGTCATGATTATTGGTAGTGCAAGATCAGACCTTAATGAATCTTAAAACACATACCTACACTCTCTTCTACTCAAACGAAAACACTAAAGATGAGTTTCATTTTTTAAGTTCTACAAATGTAGTATCTACTCATTAAAAATTTCGTGTTAAAAAGACCAAACTGCTTGTTGATCAACATCAAATACTTATACTCGTATATACTTTCCATATTTGTAAGTGAATTTAAACAAGTTAATTCTTAATTGAATGTCATACCTTATACAGATAACTAAGTTGTTCTTCAAACCCATATGGGTAACAGTTTATACGTTTATCTTTAGATAGATGGTGGGCCGGGTCCGTAGGTATCCGCAGTGATCGGAAGACGGTGTACATTATGTAAACCGTTCATTTGTAAATGTTGGCATTTTCCCGTTCACAAAGGATTAATGCTATCGCGCGGCATTGTGAGCGCGGTCCAGCGGCGGCCGGCGGACGGCGGACGGTCACTGCTCGATCACTCCTTCTTTCAGCCCATTCATAACGTCTTTCAAACGTCTGGGACCCTTTGTGCGCCCGTCGCACTCCTTCCAGTCGAAACTGTCAGCTTTTGTATCACACGATTCGTCGTCCGCTGTCAAACGCCTTGCACAAATTCAAAAATAACATCGACATACATTTTTTGTAACACCCTGTACAAACGTAAGATAAGTTCGCGTTCATCTTTGTTTGATGCAAACAACGGACGTGTCCTGTCGCTTATCTCCGAGTATTGATCATGAATGGCTATGGAATAACCATAAACCTAAAAGTAAACTAAAAAATGTTGCATATCTGATCCGATAAGCAAAGATTCATAACTCCGTGTATCCTTTCCTTAGAAAAACACTTCGATTATCTCTATAATCATAAAACTCAAAAACGTCTAACCCGTATTTGCTTTCGATTATAATGTTTTAACATTCACAGCACATCTCCAAACGGACAACTTGACGTGACAATATATATCCTCTAACGAAAAGCTCACCAATTAAAGACATATTAAAACATACAAAAGAACATTGGAACACAAAACCATCATATTCAAAACATGGCAGGTCACATTAGGACAATGTGGAGAGTTCACAAGATAAAACTTAAAGCAAATCATCTTAGCGGTGTGAGGACACCACACAATACAATAGGTGCTTAGCTTGACATCAATTCGCAATTTTTAAAAAACATAATAGTTGTGCACTCGTGCCCGCGCGCATGACACGACATGACGCGTGCTATTGTGATGCAGCCAAATGCATAATTTGTGAGCACATGCCGTTTTTTACCATAAAATGTGGATAAAAAGTGACCTACCAACGACTATGTAACGGGAATCCGTTGGACGGTATCTATTGAATATTTTTTGACCCGTGGACATGGACAACAAATAGACCGTCCAGGTGCGCGTTCGCATAAAAGATATTTTTATACACACTACCCATTGTTAATAAGATTAGAATTTTACATTTTGATGCGATGTTTTTTGCCGAAATTTACGAGGTTGGGGTCAATCTTTCTAGTAATCCATAGGGTTGTTTGTCTACAAGAATATTTACAGAGTCCCAACTTGAATAGCGATAGCCAGTCAAAATGTTACAAATGTTTATTTAAAAATAGAAAACTAACATATTGTTACTTTAAAACAACAGGATATTTTATAGACAACCCTCTCTCACACACAAGCCTAGGAGCTAGTGTTCGATGGGTACTCTAAGCAATTTGCTTCCTGCGGCGCGCAGGGCTAAGGACGCGTAAACATTTAATTTTGTGTCCAAATCTGAGATCTTACTCAGTAAAACTGCAACCGCATATTGACGAAAATGTAATATGATAATAAGTTGCAATTGTATATTTTCCCAGAAAGTCCGACCACCCCTGTTATCAGGCTAAGCAGGCACATGCCTAGCCTTTTCCCAAATATGTTAGGGTGAGATTCCAGTCTAACCGTATGCATCTGACATTCACAAATCCAGTTACTGGGTAGCTTGACATCCCTTGGCAAGATTCTTTTGAGACTTTCGAGCCGATAGTTCGACCATAGCCTCTTCTGCAAATATACGATAATGACTGATTTAAAAGGGGAAGGCCAGGGACACAGATATCATCATCATTATCTTGCCCTTATCCCAAGTCGTTTGTTAGTCGGCGCATCATGTATACTTCTTCTATACAACTGAACTGCAAATTGTAAAAAACGTAAGAAAATTTGAATTTCAAATTTTATATTAACCTAAATGATGGTGAATAAAGCACTGAACGTCCTCCTCCAACATGTTATTCGTGCGCCAGCTTGAAAATCGTTTACCACAACTTAATACTCGAAAGAAAGTTATTATAACACATGTTGAAAAACACAATTTTACCTGAAGTTTTATTGAAAACACATTACAGTTTAAAAGTGACGAGGTAAACACTTTGACTTCAAGGTTAAGGTTAGGTTTAGGTTTGGTACTTATATCAGACTGTTACCTAACTGGAAAGAAATATAGTAAAACATCTGGTGACTGACATCGCGAGGAAAAGTCGGGGACTCAGCAATATTCCTAGATAAAACCTAGATAAGATAATTATGATGTCTACTTTCAGGTACTGTAAGACAGACACAATTTGTGGGCAGAAGTAGAAGACCTAATAAAGGAAAATACTTCGAAAATACGTCAAAATACAAATTATCATTTGTAACATGTTTCAGGGTTTCCTGCCACAAGCTTTAACCTTACTGTAAATGTCATCATCATCATCATTTCAGCCATAAGACGTCCACTGCTGGACATAGGCCTCCCCCAGAAGGGGGGGATTTACCATAATCGCCTCGCTAGGCAGGCGGGTTGGCGATCGCAGTATGATTGTTACGAAGGCACCGAGAACGCTGCTGCCCATTCTCTGGTAAGTCCCTTAGACCCTTAGTCGCCTCTTACGACACCCACGGGAAGGTATGGGATGGTGCTATTCTTTACGTCCGACACCATACGGAAAACTTTAAATGTAAAAGATTTAAATTTATAAACATGACAGTATGAGATAATTTAAAATATGTTTGTCAACCAAACTGTAAACAAAAAAGTAACTACTTAAAAACCAAAAAGGCTGGCAACCCAGTCACCGGACAGCGGATTGCCCTCCGTACCTCCGTAGCCCTCACTTCTGCCACTGACAACATCTTTGACGCGATCCACACAACGGCCCTTGTGTAACCTCTCAAACCCTCCGCTTGTCCAATTTCATACACAAATCAATACACACAACACACTGTTAAAGACGTTTCTATTTGCAATCCGGTACTATTGTAAACCCGAAAGTTCAAGAATGATTTCAGTAAAAATCAATAAAATAATTTTAGATTGAGAAATGGTCGCAAATGAGTCTCAAAGTTCAGCTTTTCGACGTTACAGGCGCAAAATGAGAGATTTATTCAATAACTCTATAATAATCTCTTATAGTTAGCACTATTTCATGGGTCTATGGTTCGAACCCAAGACACGCACCTCTGATTTTTACGACTCATGTGTGTATAACTACCACTTCTTTCGGTGAAGGGAAAACGTCGCGCATACGATAGAAATAATTCTCGACGGCATGTTAACCCAAGTCAGAGGCTCAAACCAGAAAACAGAAAACTCTGAAACCAGGTTTGTGCCTATTCTGGTGTCAGAGTTTTTATGCTAGTGCACTAACCATACGACGATGAAGAAGTAAGTCTCAGCAAAACTACCATTTGAGCTCTTTTTCTGTTAGTTTGTTCTAAATCGTGTGCATCCCACACGATGGAATACACTCCTTAGCCAAATACCCACAACGTGATTGACGTCCGATATCTACCGAAAAAAAAACTTAAAGGAAGTAAAAAATATTGATCGGATTACTCAAATTGAAGGCCAGCTGCGGGACAGTTTGCGGACGCCGCACTTTTTTCAACGTTTCGCAACAATCCATCAATACTGCACCATTCGCCAACTTCCGATCTCAAAAGTCCAATTTCATTTCAATTCGGACGTATCTAATTGTGAATTCATTAATCTTGAGCTTCACATCTCCTGCCACTTGTATCTGGTCAGTTGTTGACAGGAAATCGATTTACGTTTTTTTACAAACAAATTAATAGAGATGTATGCGTTCCCAGAACAATTATCTTGGTCACACATTGTCTGTGGCCTATGGGGAATATTTTGCATGATTAACGTGACTTGCAGCCAAACAGATATGATATGAATCCTCTAGCTGAATTTTCTAGTTTGATGAAATCATAAGTTGACTTTATTAGATAATTATACTTTATCCAAGCTTTTGCCTTGTAACTTTGAAGTTCTTTTCAAAATTCAGTATGTATTTTAATAAAACGTTGTTAGAAGAACTATTAAAATTATAAAAATATTCAGATTATAATGCTATGAAATCTATTATCAAAAGAGTTAACGAGATTGAAAGCTATTCCACCCAAAAATATATGAGTAAAAAAAACAAGTTTCAACATTATTTTGTTTGTTGAATTTAGTATCTTGCTTGACAAACATTTCGCAATGTTTTTCTACCAAACTACCTAAATCACATAAGCGTGTTTCACGCTTCCATAAAAAAGTGTTTCAGATAACTCCACTTTTTATATAGGTAAACATTGACAAAATTGACATCTCGATCCTTTGAGGTTTTTAATAACCGTTTCCTGTCCAATACGATACAGAATAGAATGTTATAGAAAATATTAGTGTCAAAAGAGCATTTAATACAGATTTACCATTGTGTGGGCGACGTCACTCAAAATTATATCAATGTCGAACTTTGATCATAAAAGGACAACGCACGGTAGGTGCTATTAAATACATTGTTGCACATTAGTAACGCGAAAACACGTGCGTGAAATTATAGTTTCTATCTGAAATATTCAAAATACTGCATTAAATAGTTCGAAACGTTTGAATTAATGAGCTGGTCTCGATTTAGTTCGGTGTCTTATTTATCTTAATCTAGGCACTACAGCACTATTTTGCCCGATATTTATGCAAATATCGTCAACGCTTTTGTTAGTTAAATTGACATACATAGTACAAGTACCAAAGCTGTTCTATTATATATTATTAGATATTTTGTTTAAATATTATTTTATTGTATCAAAGAGTTTTGTGTTGAACATAACTAGGAGGCAGAAGGCACACCTTCTTCGTACAAGTATCAAAAATTGCACAATTATTCCTGGTTGCAAACTTTTTGCATCGGGTCAACATAAAGCCACAGAATATTATATTTCTCTAGAAAGAAAATATCCCATTTCCGCATCTTCCTACAACAATGAGTGCGCCAACAAACTATTCAAATACGACGCAGGCGTTTACACCCAAATATTTTTTGCCCAAAGCGAATTAATGGATAACCAAAACCAATGCAAAATAAAAAATAGCCTTATTAAATGTTGGTTTCGCGTAATAACACGTTGGTGGTTTTTTCTTTGTTTCCAAGAGCCGCACCAAGATATCCGGTTACGGCCGTTAAATATTTTGCCTCACGATGAAAGGGAAACTTGTAGTTTTTTTCTATGAGATTTCGTTTTTGCTCAGTAAACGCGGAAGTTGTGTACACTTATGCAAAAGCTGGATTTCGGAATCGGTTTCGCTTTTATTCCTTCGAGGAGCACCAAATAACATACAATTACACACGTCCACATTCATAGTAACGAACGTCTACTATAATTGCCATCTTATTGTTAAAACTTTATAATTGAATCGTTTTTTAAGTTTCCACAGATATTCGTTATTTAACGTATTAAGTCAAATATCTACATTTTGCTGAATTCAAAGAATTTTTGCAAAGGAACATTTATCAAGCGCACAAAGAGAGTGAAACCTCTCTCAAAAGAGGCCTGCTCCCGACAGATTTAATTTGTTGCGAAGGCCTTTATAATTGGAACATAAAGATTGCGAGTAATTAATTTTCGCAGCGAGTCAGAAGCAAAGAGGCCGCGCATTGAGTCTGAGCGGCGGCAGCACCGCGCCTAATTAATATTAATGACCCCAGGAGGCGCCGCGTCCGCGCCCGCACCACCTCGCGCAAGCTTCCTTTATCTGACACCTACACAGGACAATCGCGTTAATTTCTGTCTGATGCCTTTATATGCTTTCACTGGAATGTGAGTGCCGCGGTGTACGTAGGCGTAGCGTACACGAGACATTGTTTGATTAGATATGTGCGAGGATGGATGGGCGGCGAGCGGCGGCGCGCGGGCGGGGCGCGGTGACCGATGAGACTCCGCTAAAAGCCGGACGGAAGCCACGGACACCCGACTCAGGTTACACCAACCGTGGGAGACGACGCAACCATGCCAGGGTTGATGCCGACCTGTTTGGTATTACATAATATTTAATGTTTGCAAATGAACTTATGTTTACATTACCTCCACGATTTCGGCTCGCAACACGAAAACAACTATTTTTATTAGGTTTGTGAAGGTGTTTTCGTTCTTCTAATACAACTATGATATACCAAACCATAGCTTAGGTATTCGGAATAAGATTTATTTTAGACTTATGCAAATTAGCTTCAAAAGTCAAAGCGCCTTTGATAAATTTAAAAAGTATGTTTCTATTCTCCGCATGCATTGGCAGCATACAACTTCACTACTAACAAGAATACCTTAACACAACTTCTACTATAACTTCATGAACCCTTCCACTATCTTATTTTACATATAATATTATTGTATCCTCCGTTTCTACATTAAAGCAAAATAATACATTGTATAAAATTATCATAGCAGCAGCCCTGTTATTATTGCACAAGCAAAAGATGAGCGATATTCCGCGAGTTCTTCCTGCTGATCCATATGCGAACCGTCTCATCCACACTTCACTATTTATGTATAAACAAAAACCACAATCTTGTCACACATCGGGTTTGGTTCACACTCCGATTCCCTTCTGTCTACTGAAACCAAACTAGCTTCCTATCAATAATGAACCCACCCCTTAATGTACAACAAATAAATTATTATTTTGTCCCATAGAAAGATTTTAGTACAACTAGAAAATTATTTATGGGCGGTACTTTCTATTTTAGATCAAAGGTAAAAACAAGTGTATTTTAAGTGATCTTTTAATGGTCCAACAAGAGGTAAGGTTCGCGGATCGACTACTCTTAAATATAGTAACGGTAGGGTCGGGAGACTCTACAATGATAAAACCAACGAACATTATATATTTCATCTATATATTTATGAATTTTTAACAATTGGTCATTTTAGACTATCGTAGCATCTCGTAGCACGCCGTAGCACTGGTCTACGAACTATTGGTCAGACATTTGCTAGTTTATTTGATGTTATATGTATTTTTTATGAACATTCTGTTTTTACCTATACTTTTTATAAGCTTTTATGAAATATAGGTCACTATAGCGCCGACGTTTCATTCAATAATTCTCAAAAAGCGGCGATTTTCAATAGGAATGGTTAAAAGCAGTTAAAAGTAACATTTCGCGCGGCTTCACTTGCACAAAAACCGGAGCAAATGTAGGTAAGAAGGTTATAATCGAGCTTAAAGTGGGTAAAGCAAAAAGCGGAATGTTTTAATGTAAAAAATCCTTTGAGACGCATAATGTGCACGTGTGCGCGCTCTCGAGTGCAGGCGAGCGAAAGTCTTCGCGTGCGATGCGCGACGTGTGTTGCGCGATGCACCACAAACACGTCACGACTTGAGTATTGACATTATAGATTACATGGTTAACGTTTGGTGTATAAAGTTTCCTCTCAAGCTAAAAAAACGATTTTGTGAGCTATTGATTTCCCCTTTGATTTAAACATCTACAGTGCGCATTTACCTCACGAAGGAAATGCATGGTTGCTTTATTCATACAGTTCAGACTAGAACCTGAACGTGTCCAAACATTATGTGGGCTCAACTCACGATTCAAAAAGTAAACATTTATGCAAGGAAGTCTTACTTACTTTAGGAAGGCTGTAACGCGCCTGTTGATATCCCTAATACCAAGTTTACCAAATTAAAACTCTTTAAGAGACTTTCTTTATGTTGTAATTATTTTGCTTACCATATTGTTAGTTCTCGTTTGCTTACGATTCTCTGCGGTCTCGCGATGCACCGAAGCGACGGTTTGCTTGCGTTGCTCGGGCCCACTAGAGTGTGAAATCACCCGTTCACGTACTATTGTAAAGGGCTTGTACACATGCCGACAAAGTCCTTTTAGGCATCACTGACTGTACTAACAAGAACACGAATAGATACATGTTTAATAGAACACTCGACCATTATCCACTCGAAACCAAATAAATATATTTGAAAGGAATTTGGTTGAACATAATTTGAAGTACATAATTTGTGAGGAAATGGTAGAAAGAGTTTGCGGCTGTTTTGTAATGTAGCGGAAGTAAAATAGTGCTATTTGAACGTCCATCTTTATTGTAAACATCAGGGTACTGTCTGTTAGCGGCGATCGGCGGCGGCGACCTCTCGCGTCCGGCCCTGGTGCAAGTCATGGTCCGGGGCGAGGAGGAATGGGACGCCGTCGCCTCCTTCTGCGAAGCAGTGATGCTAGCGAAGGAGGTGGCGGAACGTGAGAGGGAGAGAACCTCTCGTCCCAGCTGCCGCGGGAGGCGCTCCGGGCGTCGGGGGTCACGTGATGGCTTCCGGCCACCGTAGACGCGGGCCTGTAGACGGTGAGTGATGGGTAAGCTCGCCGTCCGTCCGTCCGTCTTATGACGACGACAGGCCGTGTCGACGGCGCGTTCGTGTTCCACGCGCGCCTCAAAGAGTTGTCAGCAACATGGAAGGGGCCCGCAAGGGCCGACGCCTGTCGAGGCTGCGGGTTGTTCGCAAGGGATACCGCGGCCTCGACATGAAGGGCTAAGAAGGAACATGGGTGGTTTTTAGTCAGTAGAAGTCTGACACTTCCTTTCGCTCTGCTCAAGAGCGGGAGAGGTTATTTGATGATTTCCCACCCCGCAAAAAAAAAAAAAGGGTACTGTCTGTAAAAACATAACATCACGTAATTCCTGAAGGGTTAGGCAGAGGTGTACCAAATAGTTCACCCACATTCCACCACATTATGTTCAAGTATCAGGTACGCAAATGAAGTTTTTTGCCCGAGCAGTTTATATGCACCTACCAAAACGTTACCTACTGCTACCTACTCTTAATGTTTTTACAATAACAACCTTTTGTTCATTCAGTAAATTATTTGGCAAACATCGGAGGCAAAATGGCAACTAACAGGTAGCCTGCTAATAAACGACTCAAGGATGCGAATGTTTTATTTACTAGAACCGAAAATACATAGAACAATAATAGACATTTTATATATCAGGTCATATATAACCACGTGTAGATATGATAACAATTGCTTTGAAACCGGAGCCTCTCGCAATCCGATCCGACAAAAGACGCCATCGAAAGTGCAAGTGTTGCAATAATACTTCATTTCCACTCTTCCAGTTACGCATTCCGATATTTTTTTCTATCATTCGTTTTGTTTGCCCGTCAGACGCGAGTTATAAATGATCGAAACTTGCGATATCGATTTTCAATACTACATCAATATGTAACAAATCGAAAGGTGAAAATTACTTGAGATTAGACTCTATTTTGAAGGCTTTAAGTTTAAAATCTCTCTTGTACACTGTTTGTAGGACAAAAAAACTAATCCTTACCTGAATACAAAGGAGAGATTTAGGTAAATTTGCTTGCAAAAACTATTTCTATTACAGCAAAATACAATCAAATTGTGCAAAACGGTTAAAATACAAGTCCTTGCTGATAGAGCATTAAAAATACTAAGTTCTAGCAAAAGTCATAAAGTTAATATTTTGTAAATTACGATTAGATCTTGTTGTTTTTTTTTTAATTAGCCTTGCCTAGCCTCCCCCACGGCTGGGCAAAGGCCTCCCCATTCCTTTCTTATTATCTCGGTGTTTTGTCTTCTGGGTTGAGTTAGTACCTATATCAATAACAAAAAAAAAAATAAGTTATATGCTTCGTTGGTAGATAATACTATGTAGTTGGTAAGTCGAGTTATTTCAAAGTTCTAACACTTTCTAAATGCATATAAGCAATCGTCCTCTAGAACAGCTGATAGAACCTACAAGCTATAGGTCGATAAAATTACGGTAGGTATTTTATGTTCTTACTAGTAGAAATATAGCTATTACTGTTTTCTTTACAGAATTTTAGTTTTTAATAGACAGAAAACATTGGCATGGGTTGTTTTAATAAAAATAGCAACTACCTATCCAACTGTTGCGCAATGTTCCACAGATGTTTGAACGAAAACATTTGGGACCAATCCGTTTTTATAAGGACAAGATAGAAATGGATACCTACTGCATACTTAGTGAAAAACGATATATCCTTTCATAGGAGTATCCCAAAGGCCAGTAATTAACCCGACTTTTTGTGACCATCCCATATACATTTGATTTATTTTTAGGCTCATTCGTAAAAGAAGAATTTGCGAAATATTACAGCCCATTCGGCGCATTAAACTGTGTTTCTAAAACTTCTGTCAACTGCATCCCATTTCATTTTCAACCAGTTGAACCAGCGTTACGTAAACCAGTTCGTACTGGACGAACTGGTTTACGGAGGTCAGATAGACAGTCATTCCAGTAAAATACTGGTATTCAGCTGCATCCGTTTAGACTGGAAGCCGACCCCAACATAGTAGGGAAAAGACTAGGCACATGATGATCCAAATCAATATTGACATAATTTAAGATAAAAAATGATCCTTAATTTAACACTATTTTTTTTTAATAATTATTCAATTCTGATTTCAGTATACGAACAAAACTCTTATCTATTCAATCGCCACGCTTGACACAAAACTTTGAGACACAGCAGCAATCGGTGGTCGGTCCCTTGAACGGAGGCGATTCCGGGAAGGCAGTAAAAAGCGCAGGTATATTCGAGAGTGAAAGGGTCTGTGCAATACGAGAGCGCCGCAGTTTCTCTCGGATACTGACCTTCTTCGGTTTTTGTCCGATCAGATGCGAATGTTAAGCAGAAACACGTGGGAATATGCGCCCTTCGCCTCTAGATTGACGGAGATTTCGTTATTATTTGCATTCTATGAATTTCTATTGGAAGGTTGCTATCATTTTGTATGCATCCTGATAGCTATCAGGTCTTCAGTAAGGTGAGCTTTGCTTTGGTGTGTATGGGATACGTGAAACTACTTGAGAGATAAACTTTATGAAATGCTTGTGGTATAACAGGAGCTCCGGAAACTTTAGAACTTAATCACTATTATAAACAATTAACCATTAAAGCTTTAAAAAAGTGTCAAATTCGTAGAAACTCCGTAGCCGTCCGCTACAGAACGTAGGTCATCTCAAATCGCTATAGTTAATGGCATTAATAATTAATTAGGTACCTACTGTACATTCATAATTATAATCGTGACCAGTATCAGCTAAATATCCATTGTAACCAGAAACAACAAATATCCGATTACAAAATACGATGTACGAGATACCTTCTCTGCCAAAGAAAGTAATAATAATTTCAATCGATTTCATATGTAGGTAGGTATTTAAACTCCGTTTCTTCAAGAAAAAAAAACTGAAAGTAGTCACAATAACCCATCGGCGTCAATACTGTAATACTTGACGTAATCATCGTCAGTAGTTAGTTCCCACGCACACACCGCTCACATGTTCTATTTGAACACCCAATCGAATCGGACCCTTTCACGTAAAAATTTGAATGTTTGACGTGAAATTCTATTTGCGCAATTTTTTTTCTTTCAATGCGTCGATGCACTTTCTAGAGAACGCATCGTGGGAATGCAGGTGAGGAAGGGTTCCGTAGACACATTGATCGCCCCCGACTTCAACCCAGTTGCACAAAAGTTAACTTGGCCTATTGTGGACACGTCAAGTGATGTTCGCCTAATAGATAATTTATAGCCGCCGCAGTCCGCCTCAGATGATACAACTTTAAAATATTAGGGTTGTTTTGGGTCCAGCGACAATACCATCTATCTCAGATCTTATATTTAAAGATTTGGCAAGATAATTTGCTTCGGCCTCTCTGTTGCCAACCTGCTATCTTTCTGCGTACGTTTTGTTTAATTGCTGCTTTTGTTTCTTAAATCGATTTTTATTCATACAAAGGACATGATAAATGAATGTGGTAGTTATTTTTTTGGCAACACTACCGTATCGCTCCTTTGACAAGGAATTTGATGTTATATAAGCAGAAGCTAAATGTTGATTGAATAGTAGACATTTGTATCTTAAAAAGAAATCATTAGATAACATAAAAAATAAGCGCCAAATATTGACGACTTACAATTTCCATTGTTGATAAAAACTTATAAGCATGTTTTTTTTCTAACTAAACAATCTGTTTTAAAAAACAAATAACAGTTAAAAACCTAATACACGGAGAACTCCATGACTATAGGGACATCTAAATCACCAAATAGCGTAAACATAATCCCTTTAAATGTAGATGTGTAGAGCAGTATTATAACCGCGTTGACAAGCCCTCGAGGATCACAAACGAGCAAGGTGTTACCTCTCTAATCCCCGTGTAGCTCTGATCATCACGTCACATCTCCGAAACTATCGCACACTTTATGACACTTGCATAAACGTAAAATCAACAAAGGTTTAATTTAAACTGTCACCGGATTATCGTCCATGTTCGAATGTTTCGTGCAGATTAACAAAATGCAGTAAATTCGCTACGCACGTGTATACATGTTTCATTGGAAACGCTTAATTACGCTGGGAGTTAAATTGTTAATCTTAAATAGCGCAAGCCTTATATTGATATTTTAAATCCAGAATCACAGAATCAATTATTTATAAGCAGTCTCCACAAGAACATTATCATTCTACTGCCCTTACCACGATTTATTTGGGGTCAGCGCAGCATGTTTTCATCTTCCATACTGCTCTATTACTCGTCATCTGAGCAACCACCACCTTTCTGGCCATATCATCCTTCACACAGTCCATATTACACACAGTCCTTATTTGGTCCTCGTCAACTCTTACAGCCATTTTATATTCATACTCAACATTTTCCTCATTCCTCCGCATCACATGTACACTAGCACAATGGAAATTATATGAAATCATCGAGCATTTAGAAGTATGTTTAAATGTTATTCAACATGCTACATTCGTAATATTAATCGATCGTAAAAAAAGACACATTTTAATTCCATGCGAGGTATCTCGTCGTAGTATCTATCCATCCACATTTTAAAATTAAATTGATAATTTAAAAAAAAAACAGGAAAGAACACACTTATTAAAAATTCAACTATGTATTGCAAAATGAAAAGTTTTTATCTACATGCGACGCTATGAGCGCTACGAGCGACATCTCGTAGCCATATTGGGGATAATATTCTTATACATAACAGCATATATTTCTACTACCATATGATACTATACCATCATGATTTACGCTTCCACTTAACCTCATCCGACCTCCCCTTTCAAAACAACAATTAAACTAACCCTTTCACCGCGATAGGGCACGCCCTATGTAAAGTTGCTTCATGTAGATGCCGCCACGGATTTATTAATACCCTAACCCTTTCACCCAATCAAAACGCTTCGTGTGTTGGTAAAAAACAGAAATAAACCGCAGCGGTAAAAAACTTAAAAGACGACGCAGGGCGGCGCGCGCGCGGCTTCGGTATAGGGGTCTAATAATAACCCTTTCGCCGCGGTAGGGTTATCAACCAATCCTGTGGAAGGCGGGGCTCATCTCTAAGTGAATTCTATACGTTTTTTTTATTCTGAACCGCTCGTAAAGCTTTTGATTAAGATTAAGAATCTTGATCGTTTTTTTTTTGCTAGATATATCGAATTACGAGAACAAGAAACCTGTTTGTGGGAATCAAACTTGTATGGGTGTTTGGGAACTTAACGGTTTTGAATAATAATTTCGTCTGTACGTTCTTGGTAACTTTCTTATTATTATTTTTATGAACCATTCAATTGATAGAACTTCTGAAATAAAATAGGTATTTTCAAGTATTATATACTCTGACATAAATTGTCGTCTTTTAATCACTGCTACGGGATTGCATAACAGCTGTTTATGGGATTAAATAGACATAGATGTGGACATTGAGTAACGTTAATGTGGAAACATCCCCCCCTACCCCCCTACAAAGAGATGACATTCGAATGAGTAGTAAATGCAATGACAGCGGTGTGGTGATGCATGTACCGCGGTGGTAAGAGTATAAAATGATCCCGCATGCGACCACAAATGAATTAAGTACAGTCACCCTCTCCCATCAATTGAACACAACCGGCCATATTAGTTTAGTACTGAGTAAGAGAAAAGTGGTTTCTTGAACAAAAATATGGTATGGGAATAGGAATTAAATGGGTTTTGAAAGAGTACAAATTATTTTCTCCGATGTGCTGAAAAACGATTTCATTTAAAAGTTTTCTTTTTGCAAGAATATAATAAATATTACATTGATTTATTATATAAGGGATACTTACATAATCTCACTATACTAATGCGAAACTATGATTTTTTTTCTTCACAGTAAAAGGACGGCCAACCCTTTTTATGCGTCACGGGTACGAAATGATATCTAGAATTGCCTTTTATAGTCCCGTAATATTTAACTAAAGCCAGCAGCTTAGGACTTTGTTTAGTGCTTTGCAAATACAATATAAACATGTCATATCTAATTTATTTTTATAAAAGATTATACTGTAACAGTATTATTTTATATTTAAAGAAATCTATGAACATAGTTGCTTGCTTGCTTGACTATTCATTTCAAAACGATTATGTGCATCACTGTACTAACAATTTGAGAACATATATTTACAAATTATCACTTATTCCTTTTATGGAGATACATATTATTATCATTGACACGATATCCTTGTTAGGGCTATTAAAAGCATTTTAAATTGTAATCCCCCGGTTCGAAACAACACGAGTTTTTAATAATCCTATAGCTTTTACTTTTAAAGACGGAAAGGTACGGTTAGCCATAAACAGAGTGTACCGCATGTCATGTTTCACACGGACAATGGTAATGAAAGGGGGATTATTCACCAAATTACTTTAATGCCTCCCAAACAATGTCCGGCAACTTGATTGAATTAAAATAGTTACAAAACATGGCCAACATAAACTCGGTTGAATAAGTAATGTATTAGCGACACGTCATGGAACTAGTGAGACTCCCAGAACAACAATAACTGTATGAAAGCATAAATTGTCCCCTATGAGTGCAGCCCAATTACGAATGTGTTTTGAACGAATTTTCCTTTTTTTTGTAAATAATGAGGTGCCTTTTAAAACGTCATAAAGCGGTGTTCGGTCGGCGCACTGATAGGGGCGTATTCACACTGTAGTGGTCGCTATGAGGGCGATTGTTTCCTCCTAATTGGTTAAGTAGCACGACCTAATTGTCGCCGGACACGACACCTTCTGCCCGCTGCCTAATTGCTTCTCCCGCGATTATTTAATTTATATTTATCATCCGATTGATGCACCCCTTCTTGGTTGTAACTGTAAGTAACTAGTAATGGTCGATTTATACTATAGAACCGTAATTTTTTTTTTCTTTCTTTTCACCCACCCATGGGCCTCTGACTTGGCTTAACATTTTTCCTCACGATGACTTCCTTTACCGAAGCAACTGATAATTATAAAATCGAATTGTAATGATCCAAGGGCAGTTCTAAAATGTGATTTTAGTCATATAGAAGGCCTGAAGAAGACAAAGACACGTCAATCAGAGTGTTACACAATTAAATAATATGTATAAGCCTACAAACCTATATTTAAATAAAAAAGATGACTATTTAAACCATCATAATTCATAGTTATTATAACAAACAACAGTAATCGTTCGTGCAAACAAATTAAGCATAAGCGAGTGACGGACGCGCGGTTTTACGTCGGTTAGGCTAGTTTATCACTGTTGTAATCCGACGCGCATTAGTCAAATTAACACGGCATAAAGTTTGGCGTGCCCAGTGATTAGTTAGCGGACGCCGCGGGTGTGACTCTGCCTAATTGACCTAAAAGTACTGGACACGAATCGGTCGAAATTACAAGCCGCGAGGGCTGTCCAATGAAACAGGGAATTGTTTTGTTGAAACAGAGGAATTGTTCGCATTTGGACACTATTTTGCAAATCTTAGGCCCGACAGTGGTATACATCAAAGTGCACACAGCACAGATACCCTACAACATGGCTAAATCACTGGTCAAGGCGGTTTTATGTGAATTGCACAGGAACATAAAATATACTTACATACTGCACTGATAGCTAGACAACTATCACACTACCATGTAAAAGTAATACCTACTCTTAAACATTTACCAAGTTCATCATCTGGCTAGCCTTTTTATGTTGGGGTCGGCTTCCAGTCTAACCGGAAGCAGATAAATACCAGTATTTTACACGGAGCGACTGCCTATCTGACCTCCACAACCTAGTAAATACTGGGTAATACTTGTACCAAGTAATTCCCTAGCATAGACCTTAATACAATTAATCTTCTACGACAGCCGTAACACTTACAAAACAATCACGAAACATCTACAACACCGCTACGCGTACTCAAGTATAATAACAGTTGGTAATCTTATCAGTGACTACCGTATAACAAGCTTGATAGCCCTGTTAGTAGCCGGCATGGTAATGTGGCGGATTGATAGGCCCTCGCCCACTAACCCTAATCAAATTAATGGCAACTGAATTCTGATTAACGCCAGTGGTCGTGCCATACATTTCTATGGGAGCCGCGAGGCCGGGCGTGGCCGATTTATAGCACCTTTTAGCCCATTCAAATAGCTATCAGTGGAATACAGCCGTTTTATTCATTGCTGTTAAAATAATTGATAACTTTGAATCTGGGTTCTGTTGTGAAAGTTTTTGTAGCAAGGGATTTTTGTTCCACTGTAGGACTGTAAGCTTTTTTCGTATAGATTTTATATTACAGCAGGAGATAGGGGGAAGCGTCATATAAAAGTACCTACTAAGGTACTCACTTTTAAATGCGAATCTTTTCTTTCATCCATATTTTCATATGCACTATTACCATTTACAGTATGTATCAACATAACTCTACTAACGTTTATGATATTACGACTACTTACTAGTTATCAAAGAAATACAAAAATATTACAAACTCAATACTATTTGTTAATCTACTAATACATAATACCATTCGACAAAAACCTTTTTCTTTCAAATTTCAGTTAATCTAACAAGAAGTATACTTACTTTTAATGGACTTTTGAGTTGGTTTCATCAGATCGGGGTGAGCTTTCAGCGTGGCGGCTTAATGCACAAGTTGTAACGAGAGAAACAATGTACTGGAGTTGAAAGAGAGGAGTCATTAGTGAGTGTTCGTACTGTAACGATCTGCGCTATTGCTAATACTACACGCGGTAATGGCGCCCGCGTCACGTCGCCAACTTTCTCTCTAAACTTTGTTTGACATAATTAAAATCCATCTCAGCGAACGCCACGCGGACACATCCGACGTGTAATTTTCCTTTCAAAGAGAACTTCCGTTTTAGCTCCTCCCCCGCCTAATGAAAGATTACTTTCCTCCGCCTAAAAAGGCTTTTAAGCAACGCCAACGAAATGACCGAAGTTTTATACTTTAATGACTTAGTGCAAAATTTGCCGATTCTCGAAGAAATTTTAAACTTAGATTAAGATTTCGATGTTTGAAACTGCGAGATGTTTTCGACAGAATTTTCCAAAGCTTACTTTGAGTGAGAAGTATGAATTTTAAGCAATCTAGTCTAATTGCTTTTTAATTGCTTTTCATGAATAAGAGACTCACGGCGAATATTAAAAGATGTTTGCTCATAATTACTTATTTTAATGAGAGTTTCAACAAAATATTAACAATTATTAATTTTCATAGAAATTCTTAATATCTATGCATAGGTACTTACATAATCTAATAATCGTGTGTGTGGATAGTTAGGTATGTATGCCAAAACCAGATAGAGCCTGAAACGAAAACTTAAGTTACATTTAAAGATATGTTATTCAAAAAAAGGCAAGGATAATACGTTAGAACATTCCTGCAGGCCTGCATATAGCACGCATACGGAGATCCATAAAAGTAATTATAAAAGGGGATAAGCAATAACAATTTATCTCGTACAAGAAAAAGGAGTGTCCAATGTTTGTAAGGAGGAACAATAAGATCAGTCGGGTACAGAAGTATAACGAGACACGGCGGTCCTCGGACGCACTTATTAATTGCGAGCTCCCTTCGCGTGGCCGCACGGAGGGCGCAAAAACGCGTCCTCCCGAGCCCTGTCAGCGAGGGAAAAAATCAGTGAGCGATCGTCCCCTCGCGGCCGAGTCCATCATATTGATTGAGGGAGGGCCTACCATTGGTCAGCGTCCCCCGCGCCCGTTCATTTATTATAGACACTGTGATGCTGCCTGCCGGACCACCGCGACCCGCTCACCGTCTCGCTACGATACTCACAATCTTGCCTGCTCATTGTAATGCATCTTTGTATGTTTATCAATCAATAGTTATGGCTCTCGTTAGTGACACAATAGAGCAATCACTTTAGAGATCTTACGACAATTAACTTTTTTAAAAGCACACAATATTTGTTCCCGCAGAATAGTTGCTAAATATATGGAATTCTAATCAAAATTCCAGTAAATCCAAATGATTCCAAACAAATTCTTCGAAATTACGAACGACCGTAATTTTTCGTAGCAGATAGATTGATACAAATTACGCGGCGCCACCTACGTAAGCAACTTTTAAATGGGCTACAAAGAAATCGTTTAAAAGATAAGTTAGAGTTGACACGGGTAAGCGAAGTTGACTCCCAACAGAATTGCAAATCTTTGAGATAACATTTTTACATTAGAATGTCTGAAGGAAGCCGTCATCGTCACGATAACGAGACAACTAAGATTCGTGAAGTGTCCCGAAAGCCGAACTGCCGAACTGCCGAATCTCACCGGAAACGAACTGTGACCGCGACTCTATTACAATTCCGAAGAAAATAAAAGCGTCGGGGGTGAAGGGAAAGTTTTATTCTCCTTAAAATATGTAGAGAAAGTGAAAAGTAAGAGAGGGTGGCGGTGGGGGCGCTCCCGCCGGCGAGCGGTCAGCGGAGGGATGATGGATCACCGCGCCGCTCCGTGCCAACCGACCTTCTCTTCGGTTCTCAATTACACCAACACATAACAACTCATTTCGGATGATATGTTTGCGTATATTTTTGTACTTACGCCCGTTTTATGTAAGTACCTATCTGTGAATATCGACAGTTACGTCGATATCTTGTGATATAAGCACCTTGTTTTGATTTTATATTCAGACATAACAATCAGTACTTATTACAAGATTATTTTAATGGGTATCAAATGTTCTTTTGTAGGTACTTTGCGTATTTTTAGATAGGATCTCAGGTACTTATGATTTATCTTTGTATTGTACACAATGTTGTGAAGACCTAACCAAACAGGGCAGACCCCAAGAATGTTGTATGACATTACCAACTCCATCATGTACAGGGTCTCGCACTCGTTCATAGATCGAGTGAAGTTTGTGCATCGTGCGAAGTGTGCGCGTGTGTGTGTGTGAGACGTATGTGTCGTGTGTGGGGTTCAGCGATGCGGTAGCGGGTCGTGTGGGCGCCCCCGCCCCGGCGCGTTGCTAGGCAACCGTTTGTTTTCGCGCCGACACTGGGCGGGATAGAAGGGGTAGCCTCATGATTGATCAGCCTATCCCGCCACTGAATGCCTACAGCTACATATTTTCTTGCGGATAACAAGCTCTTGAGTCTTGTGTTTGTCGAGTTTATCGTTGGAAAATGGTAGCAGATAAAGGTATTATATGTTTAGTAAATTATACATATATCAGAGATGAACATTTCAAAAAATCTTAGCAGTAACTCCTTAGATATTGCGCAGTAGCAGACCTTTGTTCGGTACCACGAATACCTCCACGAACTACACAAAAAATAACCACTAAATACTAAAACATCTACATAACATACATATTATTTGTAATACTGAACAAATTACCACAATAAACAGGCTCATCTGAACGAAAATAAACCTCGTCCGTATTGGTACTTAGCAGTACACAGACACGGACTATTCGGAGAGCCTCTCAATTATCTGAGAGGACTTAGTGAGTCCTTGGCAACGACAATTATTTTACCGCTGCCCGGTAAACCGGGCTTCTTAGTAACCAACCTATTTGGACTACTTACGGACCATATTTTAAGGATTTTTTGCGAGACCTTTTATTTCGACCACATTATTTGTAGCCGGCAAATTGCTACAATTTGTGCGTTGGCTATTAAACAATTATGATTTTGGTGTTATTTTTATGTTTTCAAGGTTAAATGTCGAACCTTTTCACAGTTTTATGAAACAGATCATATTACCTTAAAATAGATGATTATCATCTTGGAGATTTTTCCGTCAAAATAAATGAGTTTCATAGCATGGGTGCTGAAGCGCATTTGAACTATAACTAAACCGTAATTACTAAACGTTAATCACTAAATCACAAATAACTTACCGATGGCCGACTTTTCATATATATGTATTAAGTTTTCTAAAGGTAAGATGAAAAAACACAGTTTTAAGATGATTTTGTTTTTCTGGATCTGAAAATTGCTATTTTGATGACTAATGAAGAAGAACTTAAAAGCACATGTGCAACTAAGAACGGCATCTATTATAGTACCCTCTGCTTTGATCATCCGGAAAGACGTAAGTAAGGGAATATTTTCTCGAAATATTCAGCTTGTAGAGAACTGTGAAAATCCCAAAGTAACCAATTCACAATCTATTGCGTATTCTTTATGATGCAGTTCATTCTTCCAAACAAAGCATGCTACTTTATAATGACATTTCTAA
This sequence comes from Diarsia brunnea, assembly GCA_949774965.1. Taxonomy (NCBI): domain Eukaryota; kingdom Metazoa; phylum Arthropoda; class Insecta; order Lepidoptera; family Noctuidae; genus Diarsia; species Diarsia brunnea. The sequence goes on along the minus strand of OX459005.1, from coordinate 8,813,241 downwards.
AGAAACAATACAAATCTCAAAAAAATTGGGTCCATGTTTTATGCGTCATATTTTTGCTAATTTAGTCCAGTGTCGTTTTAAAGGGAATATGGCAATATCATTTAAAACTGCTCCTTTTCAAAACGACTTCTCTTTGTGTTTCTGTTACATTTTTTGCTCAACAAAAGAGTTTGTGCCAATATTCAAATTCGCAGAAATGCGACGTCAACGGTTTGCATAACCGTTTTGCGATTCACAAAGTATTTTGTTCTCTTTATGCAAAACAACAGATGATAAAAACTGTTTCTCTCATGTTTGAGACTTTTTACTAATTTACTTGGCACTCCTTTAAAAAAAACCTTATAATTGTACTCGGAATTATACAATATTAATTCCGAAGGAAAAAACACCGACTCACCCAGTAATTACATTTCGAAAGTCAAAGTAGAAAATGGGACCGAAATTAATTTATATTACTCGCTGGCTCGAAAAAGAAGGGAAAACTAATAAGGTGTAATTACAACGCGCCTAATTGCAGCAGTTGACATCCTTTTGCCGAAAAAACGACTTCTCTAATCGAATTTAATGATAGGGTTACTTCAGACCGGTAGCCTACGACAAATGGCTTAGGACGAGCTCGTAATGGGACTAGTTGGAAGCAAGAGCAACAGAGTTTTGTAAACAAGTCGACGTCCATAATATACCATCCATAAACTCAATACAAATTCGACTATGTATACGTGCGTTCTTCTTTTCCAAATATTAATTAAAAATATTCTCCCCGAGGCGAATATTTCCATCATACCCGAAGTAAATACGGGACAAAGAGTCAAATATGGGGCATTATAATCTAAGTTAGTCACTTGAAAAAATGTAATAAAGCGGACATATTTCCATGCATATCTTATCAAGGAATTCCTCTCGTAGGTGGTGAGGTGCGGGGCGCGGGGAGCGCGGGCGCGTGCCGCTCCAAATTACTGCTATTATTTTATAATCCCTCCTAGTTACGTTTTGAATATTAATGACATTCCGCAGTTTTCCTTCCAACGATCCATTCTAAGCAAATTTCTTTTAATGTCACGTGTTTCCGACCATGGCTATTTTATTTCGTGGTGATCTTCAAATAATTATTATTGACATAGGTAGTAATTCCCTTACGACGTATTAACACCGCGAATTTTAGATTAAAGAAAATGAATATTTTTAAAGATTGCAACATTTGCATCGTCCTTTCCCGTTTTGACATAATTATGAAACGTCACTTTTCTTTTTCGCGCGTTAACGACACCGCAAGAAAAAGTTCTTTCTCGTCAAATTATTCGCTTAAAAATAAGTTTACGTTATATTCTACCGAAATAACAAAATAGTGAGTGACAAAAAGTGTAATATGTGCAGCATTAGTGAAAATCGTAAACCTGAGACGCAGAAATCTGAGCAAATACCTACAGACAACGCTCGCGCAGCCGACCACAGCGGTGAACTTGGATGTAACCATTAGGCGTAAGAATGCCTGGCTATAACTGACCTATACGTGACCGGATACGTGATATCTACAGTGCTTATTCAAGCGATACGGTGGTCATTAACACTGTAAACCACATGTGTGCTGTAAGCTTCATAAAGCTTTTTCCAGTGGGTGCGCGACACCCCAGTAACATATATTTCCTATGTACTAGCTGGAATTTGAACTATCAGTGCGTGACACGAGATGTCCTTAGCAAAGTCATTGGACTATGCTTACACTGAAAATAACTATACTGGGTATAGCAGGTGAGCTACATTTTCATGTAAGCATATACCCTATGTTATTAACTGCATAGCAAACTATCAGTGTGTGGCACGAGATGTCCTTAGCAAAGTCATTGGACAATGCTAACACTGAAAATACCTATACTCTGCATATCAGGTGAGTTACATTTCCGTATAAATTTTAAGCATATACCCTGAGTTATTAGCAGCTTACCAAACTATCAGTGCGTGGCACGAGATGCCCTTAGCAAAGTCATTGGACAATGCTAACACTGAAAATACCTACAATCGGCATAGCCGGTTTTCGGAGTTCCATCTCCATGTGATGTTTGTGTGTTTTGAGTCATCATCATTCTCTTGCCCTTATCCCAATTCATTTGAGGTTGGCGCAGCATGTCATCTTTTATATTTCTCTATTACTTGAATGATTCCAACGGAAAAACTACCATCCAGAAATATGCTTTGCATGAAAACATATATCCAACGTTACTAACCACATAGCAAACTATCAGTGCGTGACATAAGATGTCCTTAGCAAAGTCATTGGACAATGCTAACACTTAATACCTAGAATAGACATCACAGGGGAACCCTATTCTACTATGAACTTCGGTCAGCTAAATTTATAAATATGCTTTTTAACCTATGAGCATGATGGTTGCGAGACAACCTTGCTTATCCAATGTGCAATATAGTCTTGCTAATGCATATACTCTTGCAGTGAATGGGGACCATACTTTGCCACCTGGTTTCCTATCAGCAAGTAAAAGTTAGGTCAGTGGGTCGTCTTAGGGGCGGTTACTTGGCTGCCTTATTTGTATTCTACTGGCTGACACACATTTGTCATGATTGCACATGCTTTAGTATGAGATATTCTCTGCATGTTATGGCCACATTAAGTGAAATCTTTTCATAGCTTCTTCATCGAGTATGATATTATGGAAGCATCATTGGTTATAAATCAAAGTTACATAATTATGCATGTAACCAACCAAATGCAAAACTGGCGAAATGTGGGTGTCTGACACCTCTGCCTAACCGTTCGAGGATTACAGGCGTAATGTTATGTTATGCAAACAATGTTTGTATAACTGTTTATTTTCTGAATAAATTAAATAAAACATGGTGGTAAATGCACTGTAATGTCCCAATACATAAAAACTATTAGTATTGAGAGGGAAAAGGTTTATAGACTGACAAAATTTCGAGGTCTTAACAGCCTGTCAATGTACAGATGACCTTATCAACCAAACCCTTTTTAGTTCCAAATCAAATTATTTCCACTCCGAGACCCGACCCCCTCTTAGGAAAAGATAATAGTACCATTATATTGTAAGGCCCAATGTAAAATAACAACCCTAATAGTAACTCGTTGCTATACCTAGCAATCTATGGCTTCAATATTAAATTAATCATGTTGTAATTTATTTCTGCCTAAGAGTATTTTCAGAGAAAATCACTTAAACCATACTTAATAATAACAGATAACTTGTTATGTCTGATGAATTTATCATAGATACGCTAGATATTCATAGATAACACTCAAGTATTGTATGCGGTAAGCATGTAACCTGCATTAAATAATATTTAATTCCTGAGGAGATGGGCAGACCTAAATTACAGCATAGTAAAGAAGAATGTTAATTTTTATCTGGGCTCAAAATGTACACACTTGATAGTACAAGTAAGTACTAAAGTGACATAATTGAAAACAAGGGGGGGAGGGTGCATGGGAGTGCTAACATGGAGGGATTGTGGTTAGAACATCAAGACATCAGGTGCCATATGTTTTACGTAACAAAATTGCTGGAGCTTTTATTGATAAGGATATTATGTCAGAGAACTCTAATAGACAATGTGTGGGGGAAACTCAGTAAGTTTTCCTATATTCTTTATAATATTATGCTGATTAAGATTATAAATAAAACCGCACTGCTGGTAGCTTACCACGGTTTGGTTGTCTTTACTCTGCAGTATAGACTTATATTTTGGGGTAATACTTTTATAAGTATTATTAAGATAAGTAAATCATGAGCCTGATTGGAGCTCATTCAAAATAAAATTCACAAAATCATGCAAGCATAATTTTTAAAATACCGACAGTAGACACTGTATATTTATGAATCATGTATTTTTGCTAAAAACAATATGCATTTATATAAATCTGTCGAAAGCCTATGTTGCTCAGATAAACTTCACACATTGCTGCATGCATCACAAAAGTGTATATTTTTGCAATGATGACAATCTGGGTGCAGATTGTACACTAAAATATATACGCAAATTAAAGACAGTAAAAGCCTCAATGAATTTAAAAAACAGATTCTTACCATTATTGATAGACAAAGTGAAAACTGTTACAGTATTGACATTTAATTTGCCAAGTTGTTGGTCATCTGCCTCGTTGAGCTATGGTTTGCAAGCACCGCTGAGAATGAGGTTCTGGGTTCTATTCGTGGATCATGCAAAGTGTTATTCCATCAGGAATTTCTCAGTAGCAGCCACAGAGTATGGATTTGTGCTCAGTTAATGACAATAGGCTCGCCCCTGTTACATGGGACTTAAACATGGTGATGATGAATGTGATGTTATGTATACTTATGTGTCTATTTACATTAACATTTTTACTTACATCGTCAAAACTTTGACATTTGATGCATGTAATTTTAATTTTTAGTGAACCAGATTCTATTGTAATGTTTTTATTTTACTTTTTTGAAGCAATTTAATTTTATGTACCTAATTGGAGAAACTTTATGTGTGCCCAATAACATAGATATTATTTACTTATGATCACAAAATTAATGAATTTGAATTCCGATGGAATATATTTTATATATTATACCACCTACTATTTACTTATGATCACAAAATTAATGAATTTGAATTCCGATAGATTCAGGGTGATAATATAGAGCAAATTTTAAAACAAAGATATTTGTTATTCTGCAAGCTCTAATTTTTACCCATTGGAGTAACAAAACAGTTGTTAGGAATATCAACCACAAATATTTTAAAGTTTCTTATATTTCAAGTGAAACTGGTTTTTTGAACTCCATATCTAACTTCATACAGTACAACACAAACAGCAGATCAAATCAGAGCTGACATCAGACATATAACAATCTATAATTATTATTTTATTATAGTTATCAATTCAACATGCACTATATCCTTAAGGTTATAATACTAAAGCTCTATTGTACCTAAAGTAAGGAAGTCATAAGTACCTAGGCGTTTTATCACCAAAGAGTGATATAGTAGGCCTATAATGGTAACCATTGTTACTGCTTGTACTATAAAGGTTTTTAACAGAGCATTTTGGTTCTATAAGATTAAATAGAATTAAATTTTTATAGTTTACCTCTTAGAACGCTTACTAGACCATACGAATCGTTAAAGTGTTGCATAGTAAAAAAAAAAAAAAAAAAAAAAAAAAAAAAAAAAAAAAAAAAAAAAAAAAATGGTCATTTGGTGCTACTTAGTACTAAAGACGACCTAACAAACACTTTTATTTATCTATTATGCACTAATAATGCGTAAAAATAAGTTTTACAGTTCAAGTACTGTAACAGTATCGAAAATACTATTCAAGGATCAATCTGCACTGTACTAAATAGGACCCCTGGTGCAGCTGCTACATAACTTAATAGCTCTATACGTGAGTTTGTGTTACTGCTACGAGCCAAGAGATGATCTAATTCGTTTTTGGCGAAAATATGGCTGCCATTTTCTGCCATGATAGCACATTGACAACACGGCAGGAGCCAATGTGTAATAGCAGCCTGCATAGTCGGGACAAGTACTTATTGTATTAATTTAAATTTAATTAAAACATAAAAAAAATATATGAAGGCGCATTGTCAAATTTGAAATCAGCGTAATGATTTAATTGATACAATTTTTTTTCGCAAGTGCAAGTTACGGCAGAGTAACGGTCCATGAATGTTTTGTGTTTTATCCTTTTACCCGACTGCAAGGGAAGGGTTTTTTCAATACAAATGTTACGTTTAGCAGCAATGGAAAATGACTAAAGCATATGTTACCGATATTATTTGTTTTCTTGGGGAACACTCACGACAAGTGTGATAAAACACATCACTGGAATTGTTTACAGTGCAAAATACAAACATGTTTTGGTTGCTTTTATAGTGCAAATTTGTCACCATGAGACCCTTTATGTAATGTTTATTTAGGGTTTTGTAAACGTTTTTTTCATAGTAGTAGTTAGTACACTCTAATACATTATCAGGACTTTTATAGTACCAAATTTCGTTACTTGGGTAATGTTCACAAATTGACATCCAGAATTATTTGTGTTTTAATTACTTATTGAATTATTGCAGCAAACTCTAAACATCTACCTATGTCAATAATAATTATTTGAAGATCACCACGAAATAAAATTGGGAATCAAACGAGCTTACCTGTTAAGCGAAGTCTTGATTCTAATTTTATGAGTGGTGATCTGAAAAATAATTATTACCCACCCACCACTAGCTAACAACCCCAAAGCTGCAATAATTAATCTACCTAATTCAATGTTAACCTTTCAGGAAATCAAAATCAATGTAGGCATTTGGAACTACTCTGTATAGGAAACAGAGTTTGTTCCTAATGTTATGATCTCTAAAATAAGTGACGTTTCATAATTATGTCAAAACGGGAAAGGACGATGCAAATGTTGCAATCTTTAAAAAATATTCATTTTCTTTAATCTAAAATTCGCGGTGTTAATACGTCGTAAGGGAATTACTACCTATGTCAATAATAATTATTTTTCAGATCACCACTCATAAAATTAGAATCAAGACTTCGCTTAACAGGTAAGCTCGTTTGATTCCCAATTATTCCTTAATTCGACTCAGCAAACGGTCACCATTCGGTAGTATTATTTAACTCAATATGATGATTTAAGTTTGTCCTTGACGCTTACGCTGGCTATTTAAAAATTAACTCGAAAACATTCCCAAAAATGATTCCCATCATGGTAAACTCCACATGATACATGTGATTCACACAGCTCGGCTCCGGTAGATGACCACCCTAAGAACGTCTAATTGATAAAACCCCTTGACTGTAGCGACTGAGCATGATATTATCTGCCTATACACTATACACGCAACGGTCTGTTAAATTATGCTAACAAAGTTATAAATGAACGTTCACAATTATTAGGCGCTAGCCGGAGGACTCACTAATTAATACATTCACCTACCGCGGTTCGACGGAAACTTAAAAAAAACGTGACCCCAACGGCTGCAATAAGGTGGATTGGACTTTTTATTGAGACGCGTAAAAAACGCACACGCGCCTTCGAAATCCGATTAAAAAAGGGGTAGAAGCCAATCTTGAAAAAACCGTCGGATCGAATAACTACCCCTAATTCGAAAGGATACTGATAGAGCTATTTGAACGCCGTTAACGTCCAAAAAGGCGATTGTTTCGATATCAATTAATTGGATCGTGTTTAATCGATAATCTTTCTGAAAAGCAATGTGTCTCTACATCTGCCCTTATAAAATATGGTAATTTTTAAGCCTATCGTTTTCCTTTATTTTGGAATATTTTAAGTTAAATATTAGCAATTATCATATTGAACTAAACTGGCGGTGGTGCAGTTTCTTCATTTTTTTCCAGCCTGAAAAGTTTGGTACTCATATCTGTCTCACATAGTGTCGTTGGTTTAATAATCGGTTTTGGGTTCGATTCCCGAGTCAGACAAAGTGTTATTTCCATCAGGAATTATCCATGAGCAGCCACAGAGTCTAGATTTGAGCCCGATTGTGGCAACACGATCGGCTTTTACATGGGACTTAAACATAACTTAAACAAAATGTGGGTACAATTAGGTACACTGCTGCTTCGGAGACTACATACGTGATGTTATGTTATCCGTCTTACACCAGCTTAATTGTTGCCAAACTATAAATTTCAATTCACTTTAATAGTAAAGTAGACACACTTGTGCAAAAAACTAACTTTCATAACAGTCATTAAGCGTCCACTTATAATATAAGTTACTAGCATTACTAGAAGACCCACACTCATTTTCTACTGTTTATAAAAAACCCTTTTTTGTAGGGCTGCATTAACGCAATATGTTGTTTTATCAAATTCAATAATCCTGGACCAACAGGTGTCGGTATAAAAAATGGACCGTGTCCACGAAAAGTTGTTTGCTTCAACTGTCGCACCTATCTGATATTTTTTCAGCTAGACAAAAACTAACCCGATACAATATTCGTAACCGTTATTAATATTCACTTAACAATAAAAGGAACCTGTTTGTATGTCTGTTCTTTGAATATGTTTTATAAAATGTTCTAAACAATAAACACGCGTGACACATGTTGCAAGAACATGCGAACATACTCTTTCTAAAATATTAGTAGATCTGAGGGTTGATAGATTACAAAACTTGCTTTAAAGCTATGAGCTACATTTATGACCAATGAACAGGATACAGTAAGCTAGCTGATGAGAAGAATCAACGAAAATCAGCTTTGATTTTTAAACTAAGTACTTGGATTAAATCTTTCAATATTTTCAAATATCGAAAGATCTTTCTAATCTCTAATCTATTTAACCACTAAAACTTATAGAAATCTAAGACATACAACAAAACACTGTTCAATGACAGGCGAAACCAAAAGCAAGGGTTGTATTCCATACTTAATCTTTTTTAGGACCACGCGTGTCACGGAAAAAAAGGGTTGAATAAAGAAATATTTGAAAGTGAAACTTTACGCTCACCTGATGCGTCTACGCAAGTTTTTTGAGCTTTTTATGAGTGGAATGTGCATATGTTATAACTCGAGCTCAATTACGAACGCGTCCGGCCCGCAAGTGCGCGCGCGCACAAAAAACATCACAATGGAAGGGTTGGGGAAGAGTTGAAAAGGAATAATGTCCGTGTAAACATCGTGTAATTGCACACAACAGGTAAAAGGGTTCGGTTTAATTTAACTTTTCTATGCTCAGCTTACCGCATCTTGTTAGTAGTCAACGAAAGTTACAATATTGTTACAGCAATATCATTTTCGAAATCTGAATGAATATGTGCATGAAACAACAAAACATGTCGCTGCAACAATGTATTGTAACGTTTTCTTTACAAAGAAAACGAAGTATTGAAGACGAGGAAAATGTTATATAATTTTATTTTAAGTATCTTTACCTTTCTAGGAAGTTCTGATTCAGCTCTTTTCATTTAAATTTTCCCGACATGCCTCTATTTGATACCAACGTTTTCTTTCTTTCTAGGTAGCCGCCGTTGTAGCTTATTTCGTTAAGTTTTCTCGGAAAATATTGTCTGAGGTTTTTAGAACTCGTTACGGCATTTTTCTTCGTGTACATGCCATTATAAATAACCAGTAACAAGTCAAGATATTAACAACAATGCCCAACGAACGACCAGATGCCTCCGAAGTACACTTTGAATATTCAGAAAATCAACTTCAAGTAATACGAAGAATTTGGTTTAAAAAAGTCGACCAACAGCCTAGTCTTTTCATAGCTTCTTTGGGTACGAAACGCTAAAAAAGAAAAAAAAACCGGGCAAGTAGGTAGGTAACTGTAAGTCTTGCTTGTATGACGATGACAGGTCAATCACAGAAATCAAGTTTTAAAGTTTCAAGTTCTTTGGAACTTTGATTTGCAGTTAATAGTACATTTTTATATAAGTGCGGTTTGTTATTGCATTCGAGGCGGATTGAACACCCGAGCCGTATGGCGAGGGTGTTCATAGAGTCGAGAAATGCAATAACAAATTCCCACGTGTATCAAACGACGTTTTTCAACACACTTTCGAAGAAATTAACTAATAACGATACTTTTTAAGTATTTTTGTCATCAATTTTTAGGAGACTTTAATTTCATTTAATTTTTTCCCGCGGTTTGATTTCGCCAGATTGAAGAAGAAGCAAAGGTACGCAGCCGCTAAACAGCCTCATAGGAAAAATATAAAATTTTAATATTTTTTAATTAAGAACACAAATAAATGTTTACTTATTCATAAAAGTAAATAACTGTTTAAAATAATCATGTTTATTTATAGTATTCTTTTTACGAACACAATTTAATAATCAAAAAATAGTAAAGACGCAAATCAAAATGACGAAATTAAAAAAAAAAACACCGCCGACTCTAGTCGGTGGTGATTTTTTTTTAAATTTCCTGTTTTTATCGATTTGGACATCATATCCTCTATTTATGTGGTAGTTTTCTTTCCCGCCCTTTTTTTTTATATTGGGTGGAAAATCATCAAATAACCCCTCCCGCTCTTGGGCAGAGCAAAAGGGAGTGTCAGACTTCTACTGACTAAAAACCACCCATGTTCCTTCTTAGCCCTTCATGTCGAGGCCGCGGTATCTCTTGCGAACAACCCGCAGCCCCGACGGGCGTCGGCCCTTGCGGGCCTCTTCCATGCTGACATCTCTTTGAGGCGCGCGTGGAACACGAACGCGCCGTCGACACGGCCTGTCGTCGTCATAAGACGGACGGACGGCGAGCTTACCCATCACTCACCGTCCACAGGCCCGCGTCTACTGTGGCCGGAAGCCATCACGTGGCCCCCGACGCCCGGAGCGCCTCCCGCGGCGGCTGGGACGAGAGGTTCTCTCCCTCTCACGTTCCGCCACCTCCTTCGCTAGCATCACTGCTTCGCAGAAGGAGGCGACGGCGTCCCATTCCTCCTCGCCCCGGACTATGGCTTGCACCAGGGCCGGCCGCGAGAGGTCGCCGCCGCCGATCGCCGCTACGAGAACACGGAAATAAGATTACCGCACGCGAGCGAAATATATTGCATGTCGAACCTAATCGTAGTGCAATAAGAGCTAGTTTTCGATGAAGTGTATTGAAAAATAATAACCTTCCATACATCGATATTCCTACTAAAGTGATAAAACTACAATTGAACGATTTTCGTATTCTTTTTCTTTACTTTTGTTAGATCTTGCTTCTTACTAAACATGGTCCTAGATCAACGGGATCCTGTGGGTTTTGATTTACTGGCGAATGAGCAAAATTTAAGTAAGTAAAACCTATAGCTTCGGCCGTGAAAATTGTTTTCATGAAGAGGCACTCGCCTAAAAAGAATCGGGTGCTAATTAAACCGGTTTCTTTTTAATAGCATTATTCGCCTCTAAAAATCTACGTTGCCTTTTAAATTACTAAGTCAGCCACAAATAACGAGCGTCTAAATATTACTATCTTAGCCACTAGTTATCTTCTACGTGAGCCACTCTAAATATAACTCAGCTTGATGGTTATTTTTTAGCTTATAAATTTGTAACATGCATTCAAACAGTAAACTTCTAAAATATTCACATTTGGCATCAGAAAAGATATTCTATAGCTTCTAATTTTTTAACTCAGTGTGTTTAAAATGTAACTCATCCCCAATTAATACATCTTCAATTTTAAAATCAAATAATAATAATAAAAATAATAATAAAATATGTTTATTTCTCACCACAAGCCAAAAATTACAAACAATATATATACAGAAACAGTAGCTAACGATTTTTGGTTGTGGATCGCTGGTGCCTGTGGTAGGTAGTAACACCTGTAATACAGGTCACCAGGTCCCCACCTGTTTAAAGGTACACATTTGATAGCATACATCTGGTGTCACAGCAAGTAACAAAAGTTTAAAATAACAAAAGTGAGCTTATTAAAAAGAGACACAAATATTAGAGTAATATAAAGTAAAAATTATCAAAAAGTTGTTGAGAGGTTTTTATGAATGTAAGTTTTGTGTGTGTGTGAGCGTGTGTGTGTATGTGTGTAGAGCGTGTGTGTATGTGTGTGTGAATTGGAGAGAGTGTTAGTGAATGAGTGATTAGACCAATACGTTAAAGAGAGCTTCTGTGGCAGTATATGTTTGGTTTTGCAGCCAGGCCTGTAAAGCGATTTTAAAATTATGTTTGTTCAATGAGTGCAGGGAAAGAATTTGGTTTAATTTATTGTAAAGATAGGGTCCGAGGAAAACAAAGAATCTCTGACTAAAAGAAGTTCTAAGAGGAGCAGCCAAGGCAACTATCTGCTGAATTGCGTAGTTGTTTAAAAATGTAAATTAATTTGCGCACTCTATTTGATAGGTGTGTTATGTACTCTTTGAATGAAAGGTTGCAGTCTATACTATGCCAAGATACTTTATTGAAGTGACTCGTTCAATGTTACAGGGATCATGAGCGCCACTGTCCTCACTACTGCCATTGGATAGTGTCTGGGCAGCAACGTTTAGTGAGCTTGCAACTGACACATTAGTATTTCGAATCGAAAAGTTCATTATTTTTGTTTTCGATATGTTTAGGGTTAGCAAGTTGTTCTTAAGCCATTCACTGACTGTGTCGAATCCCTTCTGGGCAAGGCGGTATGCCTCCTCCCAGCTATCCGACGCAAATACAAGTGCTGTATCGTCCGCATAGGAAAATATTGCACCGCTTTCTAGGCTGAGGCTACACAGGTCGTTCACGTAAATTAAAAATAAACTGGGACCAAGAATACTGCCCTGTGGTACACCAAAAACTACATTTACATCGGAACTGAAGTTAGTTCCAATTTTGGCACTCTGTGTTCTATTTGTAAGATAGCTCCGAAACAAGGACAGCTGGGCGCCTCGTATACCCAGGCATTCGAGATTAGCTATTAAGATGGGAATCGAGACCGTGTCGAATGCTTTTGCGAGGTCCAGGAACAATGCAACACATTTCTTACCGCTGTCAAGTTTCTGAGCTATGTGATTAACCAGTTTGTGAACAGCATCAGCAGTGGATAGATTTCTTCGAAAGCCAAATTGGTTAATCGACAGTAGATTTCGTGCCTCTAAAAATGCGACCAGCCTTGTATTTATTATCTTTTCCAGTATCTTGGACATCGCAGGCAGAACAGATATGGGCCTGTAGTTTTCGACACGGTCACGATCTCCAGATTTAAAAATAGGGTGAAGAATTGCCTTTTTGAACCAGTTAGGGAAAACACCAGATTCAAGACACAGGTTGCAAACATGTGTCAGTGGAGGTACAATAACGTTTCTATGTCGTTTCAGAAAAACTAGAAGAAACACCGTCCCAGCCAACTGCACAATCACTCTTAAGTGAAAGGATTAAGCGTTCCACCTCTTGCTCATTTGTTTTAAGCAGTACAAAAGACTCTTTCTGGGGGTCGGGTAGCGAAAAAGGTCTAGGGTCCCCATGTATTTTATCAGCCAGGCGTCGCCCAACATTTGCGAAATAATCATTAATTTGATTTATAGTGTCCTGCTTATTGTCATTATTCGCTATGAGATCATGGGCTGAAGATTTTTGCTGTCCTATGTTTGTGACACTTTTAATGACTTTTTTAGCTGCCTAGAATTTCTACCTGCTTTTTCGAATTCTAGTCTCTCATAATCTCTTTTTGTTTTTCGTAGCAGATTTGTACAGAAATTACGATACCTTCTGTAGGACACCACGAGGACTTCATTTGACGGATCTGTTCTAAGCTTTTTATACAAATTGTCTCTGTGGTGCATACATTTTAGTAGTCCTTGAGTAATCCAGGGTTTAATCGTAAATAATGGTCACTAATAGTACGTAGAAACTACTGTCGTGACATCGAAAGGCTACTATATCGAAGTTCAGAGTATTTAATACTCTAAATATCGAAGTTCAGAGTATTTAATACTCTAAATATCGAAGTTCAGAGTATCGAATGTCCTAAACATCGATATTTATTTATATGTTGTGGTACAAAAGTTATCGACAGAATTGCTGCAAAACTTTATTTTTATCGGATAATTATACAATGGTGAAAACATTTCTGCGAGCAACTCGGAAGTAGCGCACGCCGGCCACTACCACGGCACCACGGCGCGTTTGGTCACAGTTTTAACCTAACCTAACCTATTTCCCTCAGTTTACAAAGACGAATCATACAATCTGCCTGTGTCTAGTCAATTAGACAATGTTAAAATAATTTCTTTTTAACGATAATATAATAAGGGTGCTAATTAAACCGGCTTCTTTTTAATAGCATTTTTCGCCTCTAAAAATCTACATTGCCTGGCTGCGTTAGTAAATTAGGTGTCTATGTAATAAGTACAAGTTACGATAATTGATGATCTTTATTTGACGCTTTCTGTAAGATATTTAGTTGGCATTGTAAAAAGACGAATTAGAAAAGCTAAGCCACGGGAAAATAAGATAGCCTCTAAAAAGTAGAGGCTATCTTATTTTCCCGTGGCTTAGTCATAAAATTAGAAGTTTGATCACGTGGCCATTAAAAAAATCTGTTGCTCCATTTATTATTTCCCATATAATAATCTAAAGTGTATTAAAAGTTGACATTTTGAACTTGAGTATAATAATTTTAGGTATTAAAATAATACCTAAAATTATTATACTGTGTATATGTATATCTATGTTTCAATTGACTGTGTTATTTCTAGGAATTTAATAATAAACCAGTGACGGTGTATCTATTTATCATATTGCTGTGTAATTACTAGAAATTCTAATTTGTACTTATTTATACCTGTCACTTGACGTTATTCATAATTCCGACGTAGGCGTAGACACTGTCCCATTGTTGGCTCTTTCATCCTGGCTATAATAAGACCTATATTAAGCCTACTAAGAACCATACTTCACAGCAAAATCTAAATAAAAATATTTAAGTGTATTCTTTGCAATGAATCCACATACTTCTTTAGAAACTCCTAAAATAGCCAACACAACAAAGTGTAGCAGTACATTCCCTCTATTAGCGGTTTCAAGGGCCATTATCGTAATTCGGTGTGTCTATAGTCGCTGTCATAGAAATTGGAACATAAATCGAACGGTGACAATAAATATAAAAAAGTATAAAAAGCTACCTCGACAATCAATCCGTACCCTTTTATTGTGGCCGATTGTAAAACTGATAAAGGGATGAACAGACTAGTTGTCCGCGAAGCTAATTTATAAATGATTGAGATTTCGTTTTTTTTTCAGTTATGGGGTAAAAATGTGCGATAACGATCGATGTCGTTTTTATTGTGTTCTGTTAGTGTCCAGTAAAACTGGTTCAGACTAAACTCGTTTTTTGTCAGAATACTCAAAATACGGGACCAGGTCAAATTGTAACTTTACAAATTATTAGAAAATCAACATGCTAAGTTTACATTTAAATCATATGACCATTAATTTGCATATTCTTTAAGACATACCAATTCTGGACAATGCAACATTGTCTATCAGCGATTCTGCTCATAATATATTATTATTTTGTTCTCCATAGTTTCCTTCTCCCCATGCATGTTCATACAAGCTGAACGGTAATCAGATATTTTAATTATTCCCTTCTCAATAATTCAACTAGTTCACTTATTATTTTATCCCATAATAACAAAAGATCCTAATTCCCAACTGTCGATTTAAAAAAAGGATTTTTTTGTAAAATAACGGCAATCGGTATACGCGACGTAGTGATTACTAGTTTCAAAAGCACCCCTTTCTGACCCACTTTTTACCAGTTTTTAACAATTTTGGCGTTCCCTCTTCAAAGAGTTCCCATTGAAAGGCCGGGCGTGAACGAGTTGATGATATTTTTGTGAAGAAAGGGAATTTACGAACAATCTAGTGTATTAACAACAAAAACAGCGATGTTGTGCGCATTGTGAGAGTTTTTTGCAAGTTCGCGTGCGCTTGCGCGTCGGCGGGCGTCGCGCGGCTCGTCCGTGCGAACCCTTCCCGGCGCGCGGATTGAGTCCGGAACCCTTCCTATGTGCGCGAGGGTCGCCGTAGCATGCGTGTACATGCCGCGGCGCACCGTGCAACGCCACAACGTCTCCGCTGGGACCCGCCACACATAGACATACGACCTTTCTGCCACAACCGCCGCCCGCTCCGCTACAATTCGCATGTGTGCCACCCGACAGCTGCATCAGTTTTTATATACGCTCTCATATTTTTTCACAATAGTGTAGCGCAGCGCACCCTTGAAACAGTTTGCGTAATCGATGACAAAACTAAATATTCCGCCCGATGATTTCCGTATTTTTGGAATTCTAAATCGTTCGTCGAAAGCTGACGGGTTCGTAAAATAAATCCATTGTGACAAAAACAACGGGTCACTGAATGAAATCTTTTATTCTTAAATAAATTATACAGACTTCACAGTTAATATTGTATTGTTTAAGTAAAATTGTGTTGCTACTGAATCTGATTAATAGTAAACGATAGCCTGTCATCAAAATAAATCTAGTTTTTCAATGGAATTGTAATAATGTGTAAATATGTGAAGGATATCGCGACATCCGATCACTTTCCGAGAATTGATCTGTATTTTGTTGATCTAGTAATTCAATTTAAGCAGGTAGACAAGTCATGTTAATTTTAAAGCGATAATTTTGCAATTCAAATCAGGCCAAAAAGTCCGAAAGAAACAATAACTACTTAAATATGTCTTTCAGAAATTAAGAAAAATCAGAGCAAATATACCCTGTCGATCCTGACAGGTGTTTCAGAATCGCCAAAAGAAACTTTGTTCTAATGTTTTTTTTGCAGCAGACCTTTACTTAGTTCTTGGATTGAATCGAAAGCTCTAATCTTCCCAAAAATCACGTTAATATGGTCAATGCAAATGCAGACTGTGTGCCCCTGCAGTTCTTTGACCATTTTATGCGTGACTAGCGACCGGTCCAGTGCTTCACAGGGGTGCAATGGTTACATGACAAAATAGGGAGATTTCTTGGCCATATTATAAGTTACTCTGAACAATAAATTGAGGAATGAAGTTATACGAAAACTTTCAGGTTTAAAAGAAAAAGTAGTGACAGAAGAATATGAGTAAATGGTTTGGTCATGTGGACAGGATAAGTGAAAAGCGACTAACTAAAGATTACAAGCCAGATGTAAGAGGAGACGCCCTAGAACAGTGGTTTCGAACCTTGGGGTAATTACCCCCGCTGGGGTAAAACAGCTATTCTCTGGGGGTAGCAAAGAATCTAATAAAATACGTAGCTAAATTAAACGTTGCCCCACACTAGGAATTTTTCCTGTATCGTGGGTGCGTTTACAAACATTTAAACTCACATACACAGAACACACAGACCCGAAACATCTATCTGTAGGCCATACAAATATTTGTTTCGTGCGGGGATCGAACCCGCGACACGTAGCGCCGCAGTCCAATCGCTCAGCCACTGCGCCAACCGTGCCGTCGTAAAAATATAAAATTATAGATCGCCCCGTAGCTCTCTTCATAGCTTCTGTCAAAAAGAAATCCATTATAAAAATTACCTTTCCGAAGCGAGGGAAAAAAAATTTCGAGCTCCCTTCGCTCGCTCATGCATTTTAGTGTTCTCTTATCTAAAGCTTCATGCATAAATTGAAAAAAAACTTCTCTATTTTTATGAACTGTTGAAACAAAATACAATTTGAGGGATGATGTGCAAAGTGTAACATTTTCAAATAATATAAAACTGGACTCTGTACTAGCTTTCTTGACTAATAAAGAAAATAGAGGGAGTGGTCAAATTAGAGTAGGCCCCCAGTGGCTAAAACTCACGCTACGTTATTACTTTTATGAACGATTTTTTAATCAGTTCTTGAGCATTTGATACAGCATTTTTTTAATTTCACAAAGCTCACAAGCATACACAAATAAAAAAATTACAATATAACTGACAAAAAAAAAATAATATGACAGTGTAGGTACTAGGGTATCGAATTGCAGAGGCCACTGGCAATTTGTGATTCATTAAAATATTTTGTATTTGCTAGTTTTGTTTGTATTAATAACATTCGATCGGTAACTTTTAGCCGGGGTAAAATCGGTTTTTGTAATAGGTCACAGGGTTAAAAATATTGAAAAGGCAAGGAACCACTGCCCTAGAAGGACCATACGAGATCTTATTGGTAAGGTTCTTCAGAAAAGTCAGGTGTGTAGGACTCGCAAGCGGCGTGGCGTGGCGGCGTGGGTGTATGACCAAATGTATGAACGTGGACGAAGCAAAAAGAGTTTGTAAGGATCGTAGCAGGTAGCGTTGACCTAAAGGCGTAAGTTTATGCAAGTTAAGTTTATGAATTATTCCCATAATTAATGCTTCTTAAGAGCTGTGGAAGGATATGGAGGAGGCCTAAGCCCAGCAGTAGGAAAATATAAGATACAGGCTGTGAAACACTAGAATATGTAGAAAAATATACTTATTTAGGAAAACAAATTGGGTTCAACAGAGATAGTAATGAGCTAGAAGTGGAAAGAGAGTTAAAAACACATGGGCTAAATACTGGAGCTTCAAAGAAATATTTAAAAGCGATATGCCTATAAGCTAAAAAAGAAAGTTATGGACTCGTGACTGATCCCATGTTTAACATACGCGTGCCAAACCTGAAAGTTCACTATCAGAACAAAAAATAAAATAACTACATGCCAAAGGGGAATGGAGCGTAGTATGTTGAATATAATAAAAAGTACAAAAAATAAGACATGCAGATATAAAAGCAAAATAAAAACCACCGATGCCTTATCCATGCACTAAAGCTAAAATGGAAGTGGGCCGGGCATGTAGCGCCACTCAAAGACCACAGATGGACAAAAACGGTCACATCATGGAACGGACCATTGGGTAAACGTCAAAAAGGTAGACCCTATGCCCACTGGGAGGACGACATCAGAAAAATAGCAGGATCAAAATGGAACAAGATAGCTCAAGACCGCGAAAAGTGGCAATCTTTGGAAGAGGCCTTCACCCGAAAGGGGTTCCAAGTAAATAGAAATCTACAAGTTACTACTAGTTAAAAACTAAAAACTAAACTATCTAAAAATAAATATAAGAGTGTAACCATGTGCAAAAATTTTATAACCTGTGCCGGTTACCTGCATGGACCGGTTCCTATAAGCGCTGGTAGATCGGCGCCGGCTACCAGCTTTCTTTCTGTATACGGCCTTACCCAGTAACGAGTTCAGATAGGCAGTCACTCTATGTAGAATACCAGTATTCAGGTGCATGATGTACAAACAAACATTTGGGAATGAATGCAAGCGACCTTTTATAATAAGAGAAGCTTCATGTCGAGGCAAATTGTGTATGCAGTCAACCATTATGGAGATAACGAAAGATCGTTTAGAAGAAAATTACCTCACAAGAGGTTCCCTCCAAGCATGTCAAATCATATTCATCTACAACTATCGTGTATCTTTCTAGAATGTGGCCTAAAATTCTAGAAACTTCTCAACCCTATAAAGTTTATAAATAACGTTCGTAAATAAAAATTGAACATACAACACATACATTATTGCTGGCTATACGCCATCATGGCTGCTCTCACAAAATAAATTATTATAATCACAAGCGAGAACTCTTTGTGTGTATGTAAGGATTGAGTTTTTATATAATTCACCCCATGTGAGCTCACAATGACGGCCGGTACTATTGATTATGCAAAGCAACGAGCGAGGATGCAATTGTCCGCTTTTTGCGCCAAGGGATGGACGCCGTCGGACGCAGGGGATGGCCACGCAGCACCCCTATGTCTTGTTCACACACATGCATGCGTGTACAGGGTCAGTGATGGTATTTTTATTATTAATTAGAATATGAAAATCATGGTGTCTAAGGCTGTCTGGTTAGAGAGAGCTGTAAATAGAATCTACCTACGATACTTCATGTGTCAATTATCTAAAAACTCCGCATAATAGACGTGAATGACATGACTTAATCACGCGAGGGACATTCCTTTCCCTTCAAAAAGAGAACCAATCATTTTTGTCCCAAAAATATAAGTTAGAGCCGACACCGACAGTCAGAACTATGCCTGTCAATAAAAGAATCCTTTACGAATTCCCCATCTCACCTTACAAATTAAATGGCGACGTCAAAGGCAGGACGACAGCGAGCCAGCGACACTGGACAGACAGCAAACGTTCAATGAAAGATGGGCCCAAGAAACTATCGATTGAAAAGACACAATTAAAGTTAGAGTTAGGCAACTACGCCGTTTGTTGTTCTGTGCCTCGCTCGTGTGTGTAACCCCACGAAACTTTCATCTCTGGAGAGCGTGTGTGAGGGGGGGCTAGCGCGGGGAAGGGGGGCAAGAGGGCCGGCCTCCCTATGAAGGGAGTAAAAAGTAGTTGTGACTTGTTCACCTCTTTCGGTGTCGCCCACCGCGGCTGGATTTACTCGTGAGCTTTTTATTGCCGAATTTTATTATATACCTTCACGGTTTAAATCGGTAACTGGTTCCTTCGTAAATAATTTTATGGATGCCTACGAGTGTATGATGAGGTAATGGTAAATCAAGTTTCGCATTATTTTACTTGGCGGTTAATTTAGTTAGCATTTGCCGATGATAAATATTACAAAAGGAGAGCAAAATATCGGTATTGTTTATGTGCTGTTTTAGCTTTGACCACATAACAATTAATTAAATTAAGTTGAGCAGAAAGACAATTAAGAAGATTATAGTAGCCGTTGTAACAATACTTACCACTAGATAGCAAAAACATCAGATGGTCCTCTAGCAAGGTTCAGATTGTGCCTTACCTACATATTAAAGATTCATATAAATTGAGGAAGGATGTACATTCGAATTTCCGCTTTTACTAATGGAATAGGTATTAGCAGTAACAGAGCATAATAGTTCTTTATCGAAGAAAAAGACTTTTGTATAGAGTAAAAATAAAATTTGCAAGAACAATACTTACGTGAGTTGATAGCAAAATAGCAATTGAATGTATCGAACCTTTCAACCTTGTATAAACTATTATCGGCATGTCACATCAGTTGAAAACGTTGTGACGTAAAGCCTTTACGTAAATATACACAAGAGACAACAAAAATAGTGTTTGTATGTGCTAGTACAAAGGTAGTCACGCCCGCGGCTAGTGATGTCACATAAAACATCGCAAGACGCAGCCAAAGGGTTTGTGCGTGCAGACGCGTGTCGGTGAGACGGGGACTCGGTGCCAAGACGATGCTATCTGTCACTCCACCCCGTCACCCCGTGTCTGCCTCTCACCGCGTGGCACACACCACGCTATAAAAAATCCCTTCCTCACATAAAATCGAACTCGTGCTCATCCGACACGCAACAATTGGATTCGACTGCGGGGACAAAATTCTACTTAAAAAGTAAATTTTATTTTTAAAAAATGCCCTTCCCCTGTACTTCTGTCGGTTTAAAAAAGCCATAATACGTCCCTGACGATGCGCGCGCGCCGGCTGAAGATTTGACGCGCTCGCGCATGTGTTTATAATCGTCCCCTCGTAATTTAACATTTTTTCACAAAAATTTAAACCATACAGTACACCGGTTACTGCGTTCACTGCATTTGAGAAAAAAAAACCCGAATTGTTAATGTATCGAGCGGACATCAAAAGAATAAAAAAATAAGTGGATCCGTAGTTTTTACGTGATCGTGTCCGAGCGGGGCGGCTGGCGGCTGGACGTTATGGGCTTGGTAAGGGCGCAACGGTTTTTGTGTGACCCTCAATTTACAACACAAGAAGGGACATGACATCGTCTCCCCGTTGTACCTTGACATCTTGGCAGGCAAGGAATGTAATGTAAATTTAGTACAAAAACGGGAATTTAAATAAGTGTAGTGGCTCGGGAACTGGCCGGGGGCCCTTCGCATAAAAGCGGTCGTTATTAATACCGGCCTCTAACGACAAAAACATACATGTATGCTGGTGACAGTGATTGCTTACGTGTCCACTAGCTTCCACCTTTTTATTACCTGCTATAATAGAAGACGTTATTTTGCAAATAATATAATCTTGCAGACAAATACAAACACTGGTCTATGAGAAAGGTGTATTATCGTATCAGATCTTTATGTAACAGGCTTACGTTATTAATATTTTTAATGTCTGTATTGATCGGTTGACAGACTCCGAGATATCCATGTGAACGGGCTCAGACAGGAAATTAACATGATGTGAGTTTTCCTTCGGCCCGAGATACAGACGCAATAAATAAGATTGGCAAAGCAGAGCAGTGGTGCGTATCACTTGAAGATGGCGGAAAAAGAGTAAAAAAACATTACGAGAAAATGACCACGCTACTAAGTGAAGGGATAAATAATTATAAGATCGAGGGAGAAACGAATAAGAAATGGTATCGAAAAGCAATTAAAGAAATGAATAAATATAACACTGGCGATATCGGCAATTGTGCATTTATAAGCGCCCTGCGTAGGATTAGTGTGCAAAACTGTGACCCTAGGAACAGAGCAGCCGAGACGAGCGAGTTAAATCTGATTCGTGAAAAATAAATCAACTTCCTATAAAACAGTAAACGGGCTATCTTGATGCACGTATGATAAATCAACTTCCAAAAGAAGAGTTTAACAATACGTCTTTGTTTTTTCAGCGGTACCTATCTTCGCCAATTGTGAACCTATTTTGTTGTTTTTTTTTTTTATTTGGATGATTATGGTTCCGCGGAGATCTTATTTTCTCTTCGGAGATATACAACTCTTCTCTCTTCTAAAAACACTCTCTTCTAAGAACTCTTCAAAAATATATTTATCATAATATAACGCATAATGCTCTGAGGAAGTACGCAGATGAAGTACGTAATAATATTATTTATGGGAATCGGAGTGTCACTGACTCTGGTAGGGCCACCATCAGGGATTTTAATTTTGATAACGCAAAAATTTTGTCGCTAATTTGTCCAAATTTGTCACCAAATATCAGAATTTGTCGGTCACTGGTTCAAAAGATATAAGGGTTTATAGGTGGCCGATCTGGAGAGAGTCTCCCCAGCAGGGCCAAATTTATATCTCAAAAACTTCATATCGAAAGTGGTTAAGCAAGAATGGCAGAGCCACCACCTTGACAGGTGACTCGCTGTGATCTTTGGCTAATTCAATATGATAATGTGATCGGTGGACACAAGCCCACTAAATCGCCACTGAGTATTTAAAAATTGTATTTTAAAACCTCAGACCAAGAAATTTCTTGGTCTGAGGTTAAAACTTACTCTTACACTTATACTTTGTTACTTTTATAAGCTGAAGCCTCTAATGTGTAAAACCGTGTACACACACACAGCTCACAAAACATTCTGTTTGATATTGACAGTCGAACTCTCGGGGGGAAAGTGGGAACTAAACTAGGTATTTGTGTGCGGTTGTTTAGTGTGTGTGCACCACATATAAGGTGCAGAAGCTCTATTTTGATCGTGTGCAAAATCCCATTATAATATTTGATTTCTATAAAATCAAACACCCATTACTACTTTGGATTTTTTACTTTTAATTTCAGATATTGTTTATCTAAAAACAATAAGGGACTTTTCAGCTGCTAAGACGTCGTTGAGACCAATGTGAGTATTTTATATCAACTCAGCCTATCGGAATTTACTCCAAGACAGGATAAGAGTCTCTCATTCCTCGCTCAGTTCCACACCTTCAGTATCTATCTGCTCCAGCCAGCTGCCTATATAAGTTAGTTGGGCATAATAATATGCAGCCAGGGGCAGTACTGACCAAAATATTTAAGTCTACTGTCAAAAACACTGTCCAAATGGTGTCCGTCACCACACTGCCACAGCATGCAATGAGCCTTACCGTTCCATACGGTACAAAACAATAATACGTTTAGGATGCTGATAAGGCAGCCACGATTCTGTAGTGCTACAGGACCTACATAGATGTTCGCCGAATCGCAAATACAGCGTTTCTACACGAACATGCTGTACACATCCCTGGTTCGCAAGGTTAGACCCAGCTTTAACAGCATCCTGAGGATATTTGCGGGGAGGTTTCATTGCCAGTACCTTAACCACTGCTGTATGGTTCTTTTGCTAGGCAATCGTAATATTTAGTGTAAGGTTTAAGTAGGCATGTAGTTTAAGTTGTGTTATCTTATGTTAAACCAGCTAATACCTGTGTCTTCACCCGCGTAAAGTTCGTTGTCCCGCGGGATCATACTCCCGGAAACGGTATATAAGATATTTGGTAATCCAGGTTATAAACTATCTGTGTACTAAATTTCATTCAATCCGTTCAGTAGTTTTTGCGTGAAAGAGTAACAAACATACACACTCACAAACTTTCGCCTTTATAATATTAGTGTGATAGTGTGACTAGCTGTTGTCCGCGACTTCATTCGCGTGGATTTTGTTTTTTCTTTTTTTTATAAATGTGAATATAAGTTTGTTTGCTACGCTTTCACACGAAAACTATACTTAACCGATTATCATGAAACTGTCATGCACACATATTCTTGGACAAATAATCGGTAATAATAGTAAAGAATAATAATAGTACATAATCGGTTAAGCGTAGCAAACCAACTTACATTCACATATATAATATTAGTTGGGATAGTAAAACATTTTTGCAAAAACAAAACCGACTTCAAAAACACAAAAAAGTGAAAAACACAAAAACGAACAACACAAAAAAGTGAAAAATAAACTTCACAAGTAAAAGCAGTTTCTGAAGTCGGTGACATTTTGTCTGTTTGATTTAGTTTTTTTTGCCACCGACTTCAGACTCCCGAGGTGATCCCATTGTCACCAAATCAGGATCTGATGATTGGATCCCAAGGAAATCGAGGGCAATCCTCAAATTTTATAGGCACATATGATGTATTTCATATATTTTCTAAAGCTGTTTAAGTATTTCCGTCTGACTATCATAATATCATGTGCATCATTGTGTATCATTCGCTGATGATGATGGAAGGATCAACTCCTCAACGGTTAGGAGTTGAAAGAAAATTCTTTCTTATTTATACTCACTTATGGAGCGATAATTGTATTCTTTCAGGGTATCAGGTTGACCCGAGGTGGTCCCATTGTCACCAAGTCAGGATCTGACGATGGGATCCTAGGGAAATCGAGGGCAACCCTCAAACTTTATAGGCACTTATGACGTTTTCCATATATTTTCTAAACCTGTTCAAGTATTTGCGTGTGGTCATCACAATATCATGTGGATTCACTGATGATGATGGAAGGTACAACTCCTCAACGGTTAGGAGTTGATAGAAAATTCTTTCAGAACTATACGTACTTATAAAGTGATAGTTGTATTATTTCAGGGTATTAGGTTGCCCTGATGATAGACGGTAAAACTCATTAACCGACTTTAAAAAAGGAGGTTCTTAATCTTTTTTTCATGTATATTCACCGATTACTCGAAGGCGCTTGAACCGATATAGAAAATTCTTTTTTTGTTGAAAAGGAGATATCCCAAGGGTACCATGATAAGAAAATCTGATGATGGCATCCCAGAGAAATCGAGGGCAACCCTCAAATTGTATTGGCATGTATCACGTTTATTAAGTATTTGCATCTAGCAGTTATCACTTCATGTTGATGAGTTGATGATAGAAGGTGTAACTCCTCAACGGTTAGGAGTTGGAGCATAATTATTTAGTAAAATATTATGGGGACGTATATGTGGTTGTATTCTTTCAGGTTATCTAGGTGAGCTGATTATGGAAGGTACTACTCCTAACGGTTAAGTGTTGAAAGCAATAATAAGGGAATCTTGAAGGTTAAGGGTTAGGGTTCTTGGTTGAATGTTAAATGTATAGTAAATATTTGTATAGGATATTACAACTATAAATTGTAAAATAAAAACCTTTTTAGCAAAAAAAAACCGACTTCAAAAATACAAAAAAGTGAAAAACACAAAAACGAAAAACATGAAAAAGTGAAAAATAAACTTCACAAGTAAAAGCAGCTTCTGAAGTCGGTGGCAAAAAAAAACGAAATCAAACAGACATAATGTCACCACTTTTTGTGCTTTTCGTTTTTGTGTTTTTCATTTTTGTGTTTTTCACTTTTTTGTGTTTTTGAAGTCGGTTTTTATTCTAGTCTGCAGCACGTTTGTAATGATAAATAGGACATGTTGTCCTTCTGTATGCGCGTATGTCGCAGGCCGCGAGGGTGGCCACACAGACGGCCGGTCGCCGCGGACGGATGTCTCCCGCGCCCTTCTCACCACTCACCAGTCACCGAACTACGTTGCAAACTCTAACGTGTAAAGGGATGCTGAGGTTTTAAATACAACTCAAATATTGGAAAATTGAGTTTGTTAATTGGCGATTATAAAGGAAAACATATAACTTGAGTGATATTTTTGTATAACTACTAAGAAATGATGCAATCATCCGAATGTTTTCATTTAGTTAGGTATGTGTGTATACCTCAGCTTAGATATACACTTAAATATTGTTCAGAAAAACTAAACTTGACCCAAGAAATAGATACAAACAGTGAGCCTTCGTTTTTGTACCCTTTCCACTTTTTGTTTTCTTGTGAATCCCGACAAGTCCGGGAAAATCAGGGGTTGTTTGCCACAGTAAGCCGGTGTGGGCTGCACATCGCCCCGGGAGCGCATTTACATCAAAGTGTCGTTTCGCGGCAACTTCGCCACGTCGTCATCACCAGCCAATCGCTCGCACTCGCCACAACAATGCTTCCCTTCGGACACATCAATTTAAACACTTCGAAAGGTGATTACTGCCAAAAGTAGTAATAAGGTTACGATTTATATGAGACAATGTGTTGTAAGATGCCATCTAATGCAAACTAACGCCATAGTTTCAGGGTTTCGCTCCAACAGAACGGAACTATCGAACAGCATCTACTTGGAGAACTAATAGTACGAGCCTTACATCAATAGCTAAGCACATACATAGCAACGGTGACGAGGGTTAGTCGCCGTAACCCTTTAATACGGTGGTATGAGGGCCGGGCGGAGGGCGGCAGCGGAAGGGTTGCCGCCTCGACGGCCCGGCGGCTGGGCGGCGCCCCCCTCCCGCACCCCTCGCACTTTTACGACGAGCTTTTTTATCGTGCGTGCTGTCGTTTTTCCTTTTCTATTTTTTATGTTTATTTCCCCGAAACCATAAATTATGTTTGAAAGAAGGGAACACTCGGACGTTCGACAGGAACCGGGGTGACGTCGACTAACTTTTCTGTTCTCCGCTTTTCTGTTTTTTTATGGTCTCTCGTGTGTAATGTGTGTAGGGGTGAGTGCATCGTTGCCATGACGACTGCATGGCATTAGGAGCATTAGGAGTGGGGGCGATCTGGCACTCCGCACTCCGCCACCCGATCGCCGATCACAAATGATATATGTAGCGGGTAGCCGTTATAAATAAACCGTATGTATTTGTTGTTGTAACGCGAGCCGCCACCGCAAACACGCTTGTCTATATTCATTCGATCCTTGTTTGTGGACAAACTGGCGAGATGGACGCCGCGACAATGTTTGCTCTATCAGCACTCTACCGTGTAATTTTACCATCGTAACATTAGATGATCATCTCTCAGCAGTCGACATGTGCGTATTCTTACAGTACATTTTGATATATCACTAATAAAAGGAAATACGTGCACATGCATGAAATACTTACTTTAAAAATGTCCCTCAACTAGGAGTAAAACTTTAACCGATCCATGTAATTGAACAGAAAACAAAATTAATAAGACGTCAGTGGTACACATTCCATTACCAATCAACCGCAAAAAGCGAACAAAGCCGCCGTTGTATCCAGTTAATTGCTCACCCTTTTTTTTTTTTTTTTTGGGGGTGGGAAATCATCCAATAACCCCTCCCGCTCTTGGGCAGAGCGAAAGGGAGTGTCAGACTTCTACTGACTAAAAACCACCCATGTTCCTTCTTCGCCCTTCATGTCGAGCGAACAACCCGCAGCCTCGACAGGCGTCGGCCCTTGCGGGCCCCTTCCATGTTGCTGACATCTCTTTAGGCGCGCGTGGAACACGAACGCGCCGTCGACACGGCCTGTCGTCGTCATAAGACGGACGGACGGCGAGCTTACCCATCACTCACCGTCCACAGGCCCGCGTCTACGGTGGCCGGAAGCCATCACGTGGCCCCCGACGCCCGGAGCGCCTCCCGCGGCGGCTGGGACGAGAGGTTCTCTCCCTCTCACGTTCCGCCACCTCCTTCGCTAGCATCACTGCTTCGCAGAAGGAGGCGACGGCGTCCCATTCCTCCTCGCCCCGGACCATGGCTTGCACCAGGGCCGGACGCGAGAGGTCGCCGCCGCCGATCGCCGCTACGAGAACACGGCGGGGCTCCGCCCAAGCGGGACACACCTCCACAGTGTGCTCCACCGTGTCCTCCGGCCGATCCTCGCAATGGTGGCATCCGGGCGTTTCCTCCCGCCTGATTCGGTGCAGGTACCTCCCGAAACAACCGTGTCCGGTGAGTACCTGCGTCAGACGGAAGGTGAGGGCGCCGTGGCGCCTCTCCAGCCACTCCTCAAAGAGGGGACTTACCGCCACTATCGTGGCGTGCCCTGCACGGGGTTGCGACAGTCGCTCTCTCCATGCCGCCATGAGATCGCACCGGAGGTCTATCCGCTGCGCAGCAATTTGTTTGATATATCACTCATAAAAGGAAATACGTGCACATGCATGAAATACTTACTTCAAAAATGTCCCTCAACTAGGAGTAAAACTTTAACCGATCCATGTAATTGAACAGAAAACAAAATTAATAAGACGTCAGTGGTACACATTCCATTACCAATCAACCGCAAAAAGCGAACAAAGCCGCCGTTGTATCCAGTTAATTGCTCACCCTTGCCTCGCGACAAAAAACCGCGCCATATTGCGTCCAGCGCCCGCGCAGGCCACACTAACCACCGCGAAAAAGAAATTTACGAATAAAGCCTCAATGGTTACACGCTGCATTTAAAATTAGAACCCTTTAGGGCGCCACACCGCCAGACAAAGGGCCGAATGGCAAATTGCCGGCAGGTAGCAATAGCGAATATGTCGAAATGGAGTCCCAATAATTACTAAGGGCTCTAGTTTAATAAATGGCTTTTTTTCAAAGTTATGAAGGGCTGATCGCGCCATACGGACATACCTGCCGCGAGCCCTTCACCCCACACATAATAAGTTATAACTCTTCATTACTTTTATTTGCAGGATTTTTTATGAGAGGTGAGGTTGGCGAGTGGGCGACGGGCAGCGGGCAACCCAATTCGATCGTTTAGAAAGTGGCCGCCACTGACCATAACTCGCCACCCAAATATTATAAGTATGGCGCTGCTGTAGATTATAACAAAATATATTTTTTGGACCATTGTATCGTGAAATACAAGTATTGATATTGTAAAGACAAAACACTTGTTACATAAAGAGATTTATAAGAGCTGATCATACAAGGGTTAGCTTCTGTGTAGATCCTCCCTCATATGTAATGTGCCTAACAATGTGCCTGCCTACCTCCTAAACCCATTGAGAGCGACACAAAACAAATACAGTAAACAACATTTGCTGACAAAAGGAGCTCTTTAGAAATGGGTTTTATGTATCATTGTTTGGATAAAACAAACTTAGACGATACGTAATTGTATGACAACATTGACAACAAACCCTTTTGCC
This sequence comes from Diarsia brunnea, assembly GCA_949774965.1. Classification (NCBI taxonomy): domain Eukaryota; kingdom Metazoa; phylum Arthropoda; class Insecta; order Lepidoptera; family Noctuidae; genus Diarsia; species Diarsia brunnea. Next base: position 8,784,154 of record OX459005.1, on the reverse strand, counting down.
CGGAGGCAGCAGTGTGACGCGATGACTTGTAATTCCGATGTTTTCGCTGTTAAAATCGTATTTCCTGACGGCGACATTGATCGCAGCCAGTGGACCGAACACGAGAGTATTTCTAATGTGCCGGGACAAAGCTCGTCTCCCAAACAATACCTTCGGAGACTATTTAAAACGAATCCCTTGACAACACCTACGCACACAGCATCAAGCTGTCGCGTGGTGCAAATTGTTAACTTGTAGCTTTTCTACCTGACTTACCTACAATAATTGTATACAGATTATCAAAATGATTTATTTGATTTTGCCTTACGAGCTCTTAGAACTATCCCAAAGTCAAATTGTTTTTTCTAATACTTTTTTCTCGTAGAAAAATTACTCGCTCACTAAATAATCACGTTTGCTAGAACACTCAGAAACACCTAACTTAATTACTACACTAAATTATGTTACACAAGCGGTTAAACCTACGACGTCCCTTCCACTGCAGGTTCAAGATAAATCCTCAGATTCCTGTAACTTGCACCACACATAGCGGAAGCTCGCAGATCGCTCCGATGGGCTTACCCGTCCAACCATCGGCAATCCTTTACTGTGCAAGCCTTTCACGAGCGATAGACCAGAAACATTATTAATATTGTCAAATATTTTGGCGGCTCTCACAATGCACCCTTTATCCCTCATCCCCAATTAGGCTGAAGAGAATATTGTCGCTAAAGTTTCTAAAGATTTATCGCTTGTTTATTGTGACTCAGAAGAATGGGAACAAGTAAAAAAGTTGTCTGATATCCATTACAAAGATATTTGTTAGTAGTTAGGAATAGTAGCGGACAACGAACCGCTACGTGATCGCGCTACAAGGCCGGCCTTACATAATTTTCTGTTAAGGCCGAAGAATTATGTTCTATCAATATACAGAGATGTCTGTCTGGAGATAAATAAATGATCTATGTGTGCGATAGCTTTGGAAAAGTTGTTCGGGAGGTGAAATTGAAAAGTAATACTGTCGAACGACTTTCTTAGTTCAATGAACAGTCGCTATTCGGAGGGCAGTCCTAATAGTACCTGGCGTCCAAATGGTGGTTATTGTTTGATAGAGATCTTTGGTAGATCATTGGTAGAGAGTACCAATCAATAGAGTACATAATACTAAGTCTGAATTTCAAGCTTCCATATTATTTATCATTTGTTTTGCACCCATCAAATAATGAACACCGTCACTGAATATTTGCACATGGAGAAAATTGATCACTGTTATGTGATCCAAAACTTTTATTTGAAAATTTCAGTCCGACTGACATCAAAGCCGAGTTGATTCTACTTCGAAGGAGTCTGTTAGTTCACTTACTACAAAAAAAAATATGGGTAGCCGAGTTTAAACGAGGCCATATTATCTAAGTAGAAAATGAACATCGCAGTGGTCAACCAAATTAGGTGACTTCACCAGAAATGGTGTAAAAATCAATTTCAGAAAGTGCTCTACATCGTATCTTGACGGTTTTTTACATGAAATAATTGTGGCCAAACGGCTGCCACAATTTCTCAAAATAGAGTAGTGAAGATGTTTCAGTCTACTGTTAAGGAGAAATTCAAAGCAATAAAGCCGAATTTCAGAAAATGTACGTCGAGTTCAAAGGGTACTAAGCAGAGGAATATTTTTTTGTGTTTTGTTGGTTAGGCTGAGTACTAGTGGCACTGCATTCATACGTTATGGTTTGAATGTATTCTACCAAGTCTTGTCTTCCACGCATCACGGTATTTATCAGATTGCTTCTAAGTATTTTCTAATCCTAGAGTAATAATCTCTAACTGGAAATCAGAGAAGAGTCTCCACTGGTATATCGAAGAAGTATCTACTAATAGTAAACTCGTGGCTGAATAATAATAGTCGCTCGGGTTAAGCAGCGTTCGCCTAGGTTTGTCCGTGGATGACTGACCATCCATTACATACCGAGTTTCCTTCGGTGTTACAGGTAGTCAGTGACCCGAAAGTCTGACACCAGTCCTACCGGGGGTTATTAAGTCCAAACGGGGTTGTTGAGGTCAGATAAGTAGTCGAATACTGGTCCTCAGCTGCATCCGGTTGGACTGGAAAAAGGCTGGGGTGATAATGATGACGATGATCTACTAAAAGTAGAATCCTTTATTTCGTTTCTAATTCTTTTGTATATGGTAGTAGAGGCTACTGCGATTTCCAGATATGGCAAGATGGTACTTATATGAAAAAATATTTAATATATTAGAATACTTACTTCGTTAACTAAACCAAATATAGCACTAAATCATTCCAGTCCATTTTCCAAAAGAATTTTGTAGGAATCAGTATAGTATCGACAAAAATGCGGGCAGCGCCGCGGGGCACCACTAATACCATACAATAATGCAACATTACTCAATTGTTAACTTTTTATGTGTAACGTGACCAGCCAGGAGGAATCTGGACACAAATACTGTCCATTAATACATGTCAAGTAGCGAGACACTAAACTAAGATCACATCATTAATATTGAGGACTACAAGTAGGCGTTGGTGGAGAAGGATAAATTTCATGGAGAGGTGCTTTCACCCTTTACGACTGCAATCTATTTGTCAGAGAAAAGGAAACACATTGAAGCAACTAAAGACAGGAATCGACCTAATTGTGTCCCTAATGTACGTACCACGTACGTTATTGCCTTTAACGATGCCGATTTCATGGTTGTCTTGTACTATAGTATTAGGTAACGACATAATTTTCAGTTGGAATGCCCCTTTAATTATCGTGAGGTCTCTATTTTGTCCTGTCGAGGCTGCGGGTTGTCCGCAAGGGATACCGCGGCCTCGACATGAAGGGCGAAGAAGGAACATGGGTGGTTTTTAGTCAGTAGAAGTCTGACACTCCCTTTCGCTCTGCCCAAGAGCGGGAGGGATTATTTGATGATTTCCCACACCCCAAAAAAAAAAAAAAAGGTCTCTATTTTGTACGACTACGGTAAAATCTGCTAGTTGTATTACATTTGTACCTTGTAAGTACATACATCAGCACATAAAGCTACTACAATCTGTCAAATTTCCTAATAGATATTTAACTTGATCGCTAAAGCATTAAATTCAAGGTTGATTGGAAAAATTACATAAACATAAACTGATTTAAATGAATGTGGTGTCGATGGTTTGATCTTAGATCTCAAAAATGTTGTCTGGATTATTAATAAGTATTCAGGCAGATTTTTAGAACGTTGATGATTCCACAGGGTGGTAAAAGTGAACATCGATTCTTGATTTACATACAATTTGAATGGCTATGAGAAACTATACAATTATTCAGTAAATCTACAAATATCTCAGTACATAAATGTCGTAATTCACCCATTTACCCACCGATGTCGCCGTTTTCTACCCAAACTCAGTGTGACTAAAAAATATTATTTTCAATTCAATAAAAATATAGAACTGCGTATTTCTGCAGGTACTACATAGAGCAGCAAAATATCCTTTTGCTACAATAAATTAAATAAACTGTCAGTCAATAATGCGCTGCGCCCATACCTCAGGCCCAAATAAAAACATGGCTGCGTTTAAGAACCACAGAAAAACACCTTACCGAATGGAGAAACAGTGAAGGATGCAGGCAAACAAAAGATGCAGTTCCGGCGGCAACAATGAAGTTTACTCGCAATCTCATCAAACTTAAAAGGGACAAAATCCGTAAAATCATAGGAATTTTAACGGGTCACTGTTCCTTAAACAAACATCTACATAACATAGGTGTAACAGACAGCCCACTGTGCAGAGGATGCATGGAGGCGGAAGAAACGCCAAGGCACGTACTCCTAGAGTGCAGGAGCGTGGCAGATCACCGGGCACAAACTCTACGATCCCCATTAACTCTCCCAGAAGCCTGCAGCAGTCTGGGAAGGCTGCTAAAATTCTGGGACGACCTATGTTGGTTGGAGTAGGTATTATTTAAACAGCACGCACAATGGCCCAATCAAGAGGCTAAGTGCGGACAAAAGCCCAGTTAAACTAAACTAAACTAACTAATGCGCTGCGCCGGCGCAGCTAGCTAGCACAAAGCGAAGCTGTCCCGGTCAACCCATTAGCGCATGCGCGGCGGGGGCTCATGATCACTTTGCTCACTTTAATTTATGTACTTTGTGCTATTGTCCAGCAACAAAGCGTGCGTTTTATAGCGTTCGGCTGCCGGACACCCAGATTAACATCTATGCTTGGTTTCGCCTTTCTCTCGTTTTGTGCAACACACAATAGACATAACCGGGTAGCCACCTGGCAATAATGGCTTCCATGTTGGATTGAACGCCTTAAAATTGCCTGCCTGTATCATTTTTATGTAGAAAATGTACCTATAACATTCTATTCTATCCTGTAATTAAACAAACGGTTTATTAGAAAGAGTTTCTTTTATATAACAATACTTTTTAATTTATTAATACACGACGCTACATATTTATTTAGTCTCCATAAACGTTCTAAATTAGTTTTACCCAGTTACTACCTATGTTAAAAACTAAATTATCTTTGAGAATACCATATTAATAAATTATCACAATAATAACATAATTAATAATCTAACAAACCTGAGCTAACAACGCCCAGGTTACATTTTTACAGACTAAGAATTGATCTAAAATACTGGAGCGAAGGTACCTTAACCTATTATAATCCTCATTCGTTTTATTCTTTACATATAAAATTCAAATAAAGTATAAAAATAGTTACTAGAAAACCTAAATCAATGGCTACACTTCTTGACAACAAGCCATTTCATCAATCTTTGCTAAGTTGCCAAGCTCTAATAACCCGAGCCTATTCATTTTCTATCCTTGCATCGCCATCATCGGCCACACCCCTAGGGTTATTCACCAGTTCCCCATGAACCCTCACACGGTACACGCACGTGTATACAGGGTGTCCCCAGTTCGACAAGACCCTGACCCTCACGAGACTAAACCCCTTCGTGGACGGAAACTGAACTTCGAAGTACTGGATAGGCTTGCCATCCTTGTCGTACTCGAAGCTGCCGTAGTCGTGAGGATATGCGTCGTAGCGGCTCTCTAGACCTTCAACTTGGAAGAGACGCGGAGCTGACGATATCTCCCTGTGAAAAAAAACTAAATGTCAAAAAGTGGAAGGGACATTTGCAATAGCTTGAAAATTGCTTCTAGAACTTGTTAAAAAGTACCTAAATGAAGGTAACAGTTTTTTTCCCTAACGATATTTATGATAAACTCATAATTTAATTAATTAACTGATGATTTACAAAAAAATAATTACCTCGTCGGTGAAATATGCGGCGGTATGTGTTCAATACTGATGCTGGTTATCCGGACGGTGCCCAGGAGACGTATGGTAGCCTCTCCCCTGGGCCCTTTGAAGGCCCAGCACTCTCCGGGCAGGGTTCCTGGGCGGATCATGGCCCGGGCGCCGAGACACTCGCGGCACAGCATCGAGGTCAGCATATGGAGCACCCAGCCCACAGATGACTCGTAAATGACGTGCTCTATGGTGTCCCCTGTGTCTAATACTCTTGCACCAGCTGACTCGAGCGCGTAGTCCGCTAACTGCCAACAAGTAGAAGGCTCCACACTCATATTTATACCCAGTGCATCACGTTTTACTTTTAATCTTTCAATTTAAAATGATTGGAAGATGCGACGACGTCGTTATCCAATTTATTTTGCTAAAGTGATACCGAAGTGAGATACAATTGCTTGAAGACCTGCTTAGAGATGCTCTACATACCATATTCCAAGGGCGGATCCAGGGGGGGGCACGGGGGCACGTGCCTCCCCTAGACGGTTATGGAGTTTCTATCACAGTACATATTATACTTATAGGCAAATCGAATAATCAGAGTTGTTAAACTATTTATAATATGAATAAAATAACAGAAAGAACATGAGTGAAACTCTTTCTGGCTCCAATACGATTTTTTTTCTGCGTGTGGGGGCACAATGACATGTAGTCTAGTCAACAAATGCTTTTTGGTACGACTGAAAACGGAGACTCTGGCTTACTTCGGGTTTCGTTCACCTTTCATGAATGAATACTATTTAAACTGATTAAATATGAAAGTTAAGAGTTGAAAGAAAAACAGGATTCTACTGAATAGATGAATGAACAAAAACCCGCAGTCAAACAATTCTTATCGCGATTTTTCTATGAATTATGCATTAAATATTAGTTCATTGATATAAAAAAAACTTTTTTGCAAAAAAAACAAACGACTTCAAAACCACAATCAGCTTCTGAAGTCGGTGACAAAAAACTAAATCAAACAAACAAATGTCACCGACTTCAAAAGCTGATTTTTCTTCTGAAGTTTATTTTTCACTTTTTGGTATTTTTACCTAAGTTAAGAAGTAAGTATGCTTTTTTATACATAAAATAATTCACGCCATTCACAACACACCCAATTCATACACACACACAAACACACTCTGCACACTCAATGATCTAAATACTTACACGTACTCCACAAAAATAATAATAACTCAGTATCGACACCAGAACAACAATTACCCTACTATGTGCTGCATCTGTTTCAATACACTCGTATGCAGCAGCATTGACATAATAAATGACGCCATGACTACCACTCTAATAATTAATACACTAAATGGATAGCACCCTACAAACATTAACTGAGATAGACGAAATTGAGGTTGCACGAACATATGAATGCGCTTGCACGGATTTACATAAACATATTACTACTGGTAAAAACGATTTGACAATTATTTCGCAAAATATAAGGAGTATCTACTGCAACTTCGATGATTTTAGAATCTTATTATCCACATTTAAATTTGAAACTGACGTCATAATTTTAACTGAATGTAGGCTACACTCTAATAAACCCATCCCTCAACTTAGTAACTACCTTTCCTTCTTTACTAGGCGTCATTTAAATCAAAATGACGGAGTAGTGGTTTACATCAAAAAAACACTAAAACCCAAAGTTAAAGAAATAAGTCTAGTACAAGCATCTTGTCTTCAGCTGAATATACTAAATAATATTCTTCTCTGTATATACCGTTCCCCATCTAACACAAACGCAGACTGTTTTGTAGATTCTCTTAATACACACCTCAATAGTCTAAACTCTCAGCAAAGTATCATTATAGCAGGTGATATTAATATTAACCTAACCACTAAAGACGTTGAGCCGCCGCACGAATATAAAAATAGGACAAACTACCTCAATATGTTATCACTTCACGGTATTCTATCAGGGCATACACTACCTACACGTGAACTGAACTGCTTAGACCACTTTATGATTAAAATAAATAAAAAAAAGGTAGCTGCATCTATTGCTATTCTACACACGACCATCACCGATCATTACACCACATTTTTAACACTATCAAAGCTAAAAAGCAAACAAAATAATAATAAAACTACCTCATCCATTGACTTCGAACAGGCTCTAATACATCTTAGAGAAAATAACATTGCTGAGCTGCTGTTCTGTGACGATCCGGACCGACTAACTGACTTATTATTATATAAACTGACTGAATCTATAAATCACTGCACTGTTATCAAATCTATACCAATTAGCAAACGTACCATTAAACCCTGGATAACAACAGGTATATTAAGATGCATTAACAATCGCAATAAACTTCAAAAACAAACTCGGAATGATCCTTTTAACGAGGTTTTAAAAATAACTTATCGGCGATACCGCAACTATATTAACAATCTCATAAAAAAATTAAAAAGAAAATTTGAAAGAGAACTACTTACTAAATCAGTGACAAACAGTAAACTACTATGGAAAAATATTAAAACATTAACATACACAAATAACTCTAAAACCTTAAACACGGAACTACTACATATTAGACCAAGTCCAGCTGAATCTGTCAATGTCATAAATGATTATTTTGCAAACATTGGTAAAAATCTAGCCCAAAAAATTGAACCTTCGTCACACAAGAACTCTAACACTCTCCACAAGGAAAATTTACCAACACAGGTGAACTCGTTTGGCCTCTTAGATACTGATCCCGACGAAGTGGGCAGGGTTTTGTTAAGCTTAAAATCTGACAGTGCACCAGGCTGGGACAATGTATCCACTAGATTTTTAAAATACATTAGCCAGGAAGTTGTTCCAATCATAGCTCACTTAACTAACCTCTGTTTTGCGAAGGGTATCTTCCCTGCGCCTCTTAAGCAATCCATTATCATTCCGGTTCACAAGGGGGGAGACAGAGACGATGTCAACAACTACAGGCCCATATCCATTTTACCAGCTATATCCAAAATAATAGAAAAACTAATAAATATTAGACTCTTAAAATACCTACACAAATTTAATACCCTAAGTAGCACACAATTTGGATTCAGACAGAGTATGTCAACCGAAGATGCGGTTGCTGCCCTCAGCTCTCTAGTAGCTGGTAATCTGGATAGGGGCAATAAATGCCTGACTTTGTTTCTGGACTTAAAAAAGGCGTTTGACACCGTTTCTGTACCCATCCTAATAAACAAATTGGAAATTGCAGGGGTGCGAGGAATACCACTCAAACTTTTCACAGACTACCTTTCAAACAGGAAGCAGAGGGTTAAAGTGGGAGAACATATAAGCTCCGATGCAGATGTCACTTTCGGAGTTCCCCAGGGAAGTGTGCTAGGGCCTACTCTGTTCCTGCTCTACATCAATGACCTCTGCAACCTCGAAATAAACCAAGCAAAAATATTTTCTTATGCTGACGACACTGCTGTCGTCTTTACTGGAAACACCTGGCGTGAGGTTGCTTTAAGTGCTGAAGCGGGTATGACCCAAATATCTAGCTGGCTCAAAACTAACCTACTCACTTTAAACACAGCTAAAACCAATTACATATGCTTCAGCATATCAAATCGTACACAACCAAGTACAGATCTCAACATAAAAGTACATACGTGTGTTGATCCAAATGATTGTTTATGTCCAACATTAGAAAAAGTAACGCAAACTAAATATTTGGGTGTTGTAGTTGACCATAGACTATCTTGGTACCCCCAACTCGAACAAGTTACAAATAGAATCAGAAAACTTAGTTGGATCTTCAAGACACTGCGGCATATTGTACCAAAAAATGTTCCCACAAACTCAAAAATTCCACGACATCTCCTTAATGAAATTTACTTGGCTTTGGTGCAATCTGTCTTAGTGTACTGCATCCCAATATGGGGAGGAGCAGCTAAGACTAAATTTATTAACCTTGAGCGGGCACAACGTGCTCTGATAAAAGTTATGTATTTTAAGGAGATTAGATACCCTACCCAAAGTCTTTTCCAAATCAGTGACTTACTCTCGGTGAGAAAATTATATATAATTAAAACTATTGTAAAGATCCACAAGACCATACCTTATGTCCCTGGCCTACCTTTAAAAAGAAGGAAAGATATAATAGCAGAAGTTCCCCAAACGAAAACCAAGTTCGCCAGCATTCAGTATAAAAAACGTTCAGCTCAGTTGTACAATAGATTCAACAGAGAAATTTATGTACATAACAAGAAACAACATGAATGTAATAAATTACTCACTAATTGGATTAAACCACTTACCTACGAGGACACGGAGGCGTTGTTAAAATAAAACGTACACTGACATAATTTTCAATCCCTCGCACTCACGCTGCCATAAGCACACCACACACACCCTTTCACACACTATTCTTAACACTCATTTACTCACTCACTCATTCATCCACTCACCGTACACACCCCCACACATTACATACATCATACACTCCGCCCCCCCCCACCACTAATACACTCACTCACACTTAAACACACACCATCTGAGTGACAAGCACTTTCATTTTTTTTTTATTTTTATTTATTATTTTGTGTCTTAATTTAATATTTTTCATTATTATTATTTTTTTTTTCCATTATAACTTATTTTTCTTTTTCTTTTTCCTTTTCTGTGTAATAATATTGTGAAAAAACAAGTTTGTTAAAGTTAATTGATACGATATGGAAGAGTGGGGTCTCCTAATACAGGCGTTAGACGCCTAAAAGGAAACTTCAATCACTAGTTTGTAAGAATACCCTGGCAAAAACAATAAATAAATATTATTATTATTATTATAAGTAATTTTTAATTATTATTTTTGATCTGTAATGATCAAAAACTACTTGAAAATGACTTTTAAAAACTTTTATGGCTATTTTTTTTAAACAACTGCGTTGTTTAGGTATGAGATAGTATTTTTTTTTTGGAAACATAACCTTTGATGCAAAAAAAAAACTCAGATTTGGTATTAAGGAATATTTTTGCACTTACAATGTTCATGTGCAAGTAGGAACAAGTTGTTAATTAACTAATGCATAACTAAAAGAAAAATCGCGATAAAACATTTTTAGCCGCAGATTATTGTTCATTTATCTCTGCAGTACCCTACATGCCTGAATTTATTCAGTATTAAAATTTTCATATTTAATTAGTTTAAAGAGTTCATGAAAAGTCGGAAATGGGCATAGCTTACGCAAACCTGGGTCCCCGTTTTCGGCCGTAGGTACCAACTTTCAACGCTCTGGGAAAGACCTCTTTATTTAAAAAAAAATACATACTCGCTATTCCGAATCGAATGACACCTGGCTCAAATTTTTCGGAAGCGGAAAAAAAAAAAGCCAAAATGCGCTTGTTGACTAGACTACATATTGTGCCCCCCCCAAAAAACAATCCTGGATCCGCCCCTGCCATATTCAATGATTACTGCTATCGACCCGGCCCTGCTCGAACGGGTGCAATGAAGACAAAACATCGAATTTTCCGATCTACATCTAAATTCAACATACAAAGATTTTTTTCGGATTGCCCAATAAAACTATATAGAAGATTTTAGCAGAACACAGACTCACGATAAGTGACTTTGTTTTTCATAAAGCTCATGTCATTTAAGACTAGGTATGTGTTTCCTACATGAGCATTTTGAAAGTTCATTTAGATTAATTTGGATTTCAATTCAGGTACACACTTTGCGACCTCATGTGACATCTAAAGATCTTTAAAACTTGTTAAGGGTAGTCAGAAAATCTGACCATCCACCTCACCAAGGGGTATCGTTTATCGTGAGTATCGTTACTTACCCAGTAAGTGGGTTGAAAGTTGAGATGGTCAGCTAGACAGTCGCTTCATGTAAATTATTGGTATTCAGCTACACCCGGTTAGACTAGAAACCGACCCGACACAGTTGGGAGAAGACAAGGCAAATGAAGATTAGAATAAGAGATGATAAAGTTCAGAAGCAAACGAAAACGGAAACATGTGTTAGTAAAATATGAGGAGATGATTGACAAAGATGTAACAGGCACAAACAAAGTGGCCATCCGACGGGTTTATAACAACACATGTTTTAAGGGGTAACGTGCTTACTGACAACCTATATCCTAAGAATGGAAGTGTTACGAAATATTTCAGTTTTTTGTTGGACAAAATAACAAACTTAATTAAAGGATGCGATTTCAGTACTACATTGATACACAGTCACTAATAGACAGTGTGTATCAATCTACTGAAGAATGTTAAACCACCCCAGAGATTGAGACGTGTGACTTGTATATAAACTGATTTCAAAGTTATTCCTTTTCGAGGAAAATAATAAATAATTAATTCTTTCATTTAAACGTTTTGAGACATTTATAAATAGGTACGTTTCCGTTCCTTATTTGTTCATTTATAAACCCGCGGACACTGGTGTATGAGTAAATTATGTCTGAATTAGTAATATTCAGGCAGATTTTTAGAACGTTGATCATTGCAGAGGGTGCTAAAAGGGAACCCTCGATCCTTGGTTTAAAATATATTTGAGTGGCTATGAGAAACATACAATTATTCAACTGACCCACAAATATCCTAGTACTTACAGAAATGTTACAACATTTATTCACCAATGTCGCCTTTCTCTACCCAAACTCAGTGTAACTAAAAAAATATATTTTCAATTTAAAAAAAATTGTACAGAATAACGAATTAAATCATAGACAGTGTGTGTGTATCAATCTACTGAAGAATGTTAAACCACCCCAGATATTGAGACGTATGAACCCTTTGTTTGGTTCTACGCAATACCGCCTAATTTTGCTGCTGCAAGTTGCTGGTTCCTTTGAAATTTGGACGTACGAATGAGAAGCCAAAGTAAAACCATTTACAAAACAAATAATACAATACATTGCAAAAAATATTTTTTTCGGCGCATTATTTGTTTCGATTAAACAATCGGCAAGTGAGCGCGCGGGATAAAAGTGCCATACTGATCTAGCAGCTGACCGATAGTTTGCCGATAGCATAGTTTGAGGGCAATTGTGTAGCCCACTGGCCATCTAATTTTAACTTCTTAATTTACTATACTATACGCATGCATGCTCATATCTACTGATTAAGAGCCCGACTTAACTATCGGCCGATAGAAAGTCTGCAGTCTTCGGGGACTCTAAACAAATTGCTTAATGCTGCTCTGGTGTCCAGCCCGCCTTATTTCAATTAGGCCATTGAAAATGCTTTTTTCAATGACAAAAATTAAAGGTTGAGAGTCGATACAATAAATTGCACATCACTAACCTGTCTATCATAATCAGATGTATCGCCGACTTGCTGGTTATTGCGCATTCGCATAACGGGGTCGATGAGGGCCTCCTTGGCGCGTCCGGCCGCAGCCGCCACCTGCGGCAACACCGACGAGATGCGCTCCATCTCGCTCTGCAGGCGCTCGTGCTTGCGATTCACCTGTAAAACATAACATAGTATCACGCCGGTCTAAAATATCCTGTCTAAAAGTACGCTAGCGTCATCTATGACGCAAATGACGAGCTACTCAGCTAATATCAAAATCCTGAATTACGTATCAAAATACGCCAATAGAAAAACCCAGCTGTAGGTAACTGACCAGACACCAGACCCATCTGGTCACTGGATACACCGTTTTCAATGGAGTAGGTATTAGGGAACTTCACACCCTGTAACCTGTTCCTCCTACTCACATATTAACACGTCCAGCTGAAGGCGAAGAGTTTTAACATAAATATTTTAATTCAATCTTCAACAATGGCAATCCATAGTGCCATTGAATTAAGACAAATCTTCAACTGTAGGAAACGAAGTCAAACTCTGGCTGCTGGTTAAAAAAATTGTAGGTACGACACAGGTATCCTCTTTGTGAGAGGGAATGTTCTATAATTCAGTTGGGCTTGGCAGATGACACATGTCTTTGATGTTTGGTTCTAGGACATGCCGGTTTCCTCACGATGTTTTCCTACGCCGTTTTGAGAGCAGTGGTGATGAAATAAATTAAACGTATACCTACCTACCTAAATACAATACTTTTTATAGGCTGGGAAATCATCAAATGACTACTCCCGCTCTGGGCGGACCGGAAGAGAGTGATAGGTACCTACACTTCTAGTCACCAAAAACCACCCATGTGGCCGCGGTATCTCTTTCTAACAACCCGCAGTCCCAGATAAATACAATGCCTGGGTTCCAAACTTCCAACCCATGACATACAACTTGCACGTCGAGAGTTCGAGACATATGAGTACAATGACCACTTAAGCTTTTACGTGTCTATAGGCGTTGATTATTATTTTTTTTATTTATTGAAAGAGAGTAGGTACATTATATACTACTAGGAGCACGAGAAAACTATTCTTTAACATAACATAGCGTTTCATTGCGAAGCGAAGCGATTCTCTCGTGCATATAAAATTAATCAACCTGAGAACGATTATTTGGAGACAATTTACCGCCTATACAATATACATGTAATAATTCTATTTTTAATGATTGTCGCTGTACTCATTTGTCGATCTTTGCCTTCAGATATCTCGGTAACGTGAAACTTTGGGGTACCGTGGTGCTAGACATTTTTTGTTCGTCTGTATGTCCTCTGTCCATACATACCACTTTCATTGTGGGCTGCGATTTCGAAAAAGAAACCAAATGGCGGGCAGGTTGATATGCCACATCGGTTCTATCCCCTTCGAGTGCTCTACTTCTCTACATTCTAAATGCGTCATCATCATCATTTCAGCCGAAAATCTAATATTTTCATCATAACTTCACGCGGACGACGGCGACGTCCTGAAGGCGACAGCTATAAGTAAATAAATAAATAAAACCAATATGGTCTTTATCCTTAATCTCTAGAAAGGCTAAATTAGACACGAGTTCAGCACTTCTGCTTTAGGTCTCATTCTAATTCGAATCACGATACACATGCATTACTCTTGAGACTCTGAATATACGACAAACCAAGATGTACACTGGGTATTGGTGTCATTCAAGTCCAACCCAAAAAGTTAACAAAACTTATAAATACTTGGTCTTTAACCGACTTCCCAAAAAGGAGGAGGTTCTCAATTCGATCGGTAAGTTTTTTTTTTTTTTTTTCTGTGTTTGTACACCGATTACGCCGAGATTTATGATCCGATTTACGTGATTCTTTTTTAGTTTGATGCGTAGTAGTTGCTATTTAGTCCCATAAAAAATTGACAATGTTTGACCTAGTACTTTTCATTTTATGAACATTTTTTTCATTTATGAACATTTTTCGTTTGTGTGTCCGCTAATAACTTCGTCGTTTATGAACCAATTTTGATGATTCTTTTTTTATTATAAAGGAGATATTTCAAATGGGCAACGGAGGGCAACCCTCAAATTTCTTAGGCACGTATTACTTGTTTCGTGCTTTTTCTGACGCTATTCAAGTATTCGCATCTAGCAGTCATCATTTCATGTTGATAAGCTGATGATGGAAGGTACTACTCCTCAACGGTTAGGAGTTGAAAGCAATAATAAGGGAATCTGGAAGACAGGCTGCGGGTTGTTCGCAAGGGATACCGCGGCCACGACATGAAGGGCGAAGAAGGAACATGGGTGGTTTTTAGTCAGTAGAAGTCTGACACTCCCTTTCGCTCTGCCCAAGAGCGGGAGAGGTTATTTGATGATTTCCCACCCCCCAACAAAAAAAAAAAAAAGGGATTCTGGAAGGTTAAGTGTTAGATTTCTTGGTTGAATGTTAAATGCATAGTAAATATTTGTATAGGACTACAACTAAAAATGAAAAAATAAAAAACGTTTTTGCAAAAAAAACAACCGACTTCAAAAACACCAAAAAGTGAAAAATAAACTTCAGAAGAAAAATCAGCTTCTGAAGTCGGTGGCAAAAAAACGAAATCAAACAAACAAATGTCACCGACTTCAGAAGCTGATTTTTCTTCTGAAGTTTATTTTTCACTTTTTGGTGTTTTTGAAGTCGGTTGTTTTTTTTCGTTAAACAACTACC
This sequence comes from Diarsia brunnea, assembly GCA_949774965.1. NCBI lineage: Eukaryota > Metazoa > Arthropoda > Insecta > Lepidoptera > Noctuidae > Diarsia > Diarsia brunnea. The sequence goes on along the minus strand of OX459005.1, from coordinate 8,768,872 downwards.
GCCATCTATTTAACGCCCTAATGCTACTAAATCCCACTTTGTAGTCTGTACTAGACGCCGGACGGAGGCAGCTTACAACGCCATCTATCTTGTTAAATATGAACAATCAGCAAACGTAAGGGGCTGACTATTTGCTAATCTGTCATTTTGCGATTCTGACGTTTTGCGCCCAAACCATCGTAACGTATGGGGTCAATTGAAAAGACGAAATTCAAAATCGTACTTTCTTATACGGGCACATAAATCCCTAGGCTGTGTCCTTATCTTACTTTATAAATGCCAAAATTTGTGAGAATGAACAGATGGAAAAACTACTAAACAGATTTGGATGAAATTTGGCACACAGATGGTTCATTAGCTGGATTTATACTTTTTCTCCTGATGGATTCCGTGGAACAATTATCGAACTCCACACGCCGAAGTAGCGGGCATAAGCTATATTAAGTTTTAATCATTTACCTGTAAAGATGAAGTATACGGATATTCCGGACACTGAAAGCGGTCCTTGCAGTTTCAAATGTCTAACGATTTTTTGTACTTTTTTGCGGGAATTAGAACAATAAATAGTATAGCCACCTCAGACAATCCCCTAGTAAGCTGCATGACAACGTATTTGATGTCAGAGAAGTCTCCGTCCAGCGACTCTTGAGAGGGTCCCCAGTAATACGCGTACACATGTAACCCGAGTAACAAAGATAGTGCCATGCACACGAAGGAACGGAACACGTTTCGGAAGCACCCATCTTGTCTGTTTCCATGACCGTAATCCATGAATTGTTTGAGTTAGATTTTTGCGCTAAAACTTATATTTGATGACAGCTGTATATCATCAGAAGTCATCTTGACAGTGTACATAAATCTCTTTCTTTCGTACTTCATAATTCTATTTATTCGCTCATCCAAGCCTTGTCCTTGTCCTCCTTGCGATGAGTGGCTACTGTGCTATCTCCCGTAATCAAAGACATGCTTTATAGACTATAATGTATAATACACACTAGCTTTACCTTGCAATGCCCTTTTTCCTACCTACTACCTACCAACTAGTACCAACCTACTACCTACCCACCTTAAAAACGAAGACATGTGATAAGTCAGTGTTTGAACAGTATTGCGCCCCATAATAATATAGGATACCGAAGTAGTACTATTACTAATTGAATTAAAGGTAATATAAGTATTATGTCCTGTCATAGTCGTTCAAGACGTGAAAAGGCATAAACAGAAAAAAACCGACTTCAAAAACACAAAAAAGAGAAAAACACAAAAACGAAAGAACAAAAAAGTGAAAAATAAACTTCACAAGAAAAAGCAGCTTTTGAAATCGGTGACATTTTGTTTGTTTGATTTCGTTTTTTTTGCCACCGACTTCATTTTTCACTTTTTGTGTGTTTTTTGAAGTCGGTTTTTTTTTGCAAAAAAGTTAGCAAAGCAAATACTTAAAAAACTTTAGAAAAGGCACGAAACACATAATACGTGCCTATACAATTTGAGGGTTGCCCTCGATTTCTCTGGGATGCCATCATCAGATCCTGATTTTCTTATCATGGTACCACCCTTGGGATATCTCCTTTTTAACAAAAAAAGAATTTTCTATATCGGTTCAGGCGTCTCCGAGAAATCAGTGAATATACATAAAAAAGATTGAGAACCTCCTTTTTTAAAGTCGGTTAATGAGATTTACCATCTATTATCAGGGCAACCCAACCCTGAAAGAATACAACTATCACTTCATAAGTACGTATAGTTTTGAAAGAATTGTCTATCAACTCCTAGCCGTTGAGGAGTTGTACCTTCCATCATCAAATACAAATACAAAATCATCAGTGAATCCACATGATATTATGATGCCCACACGCAAATACTTGAACAGGTTTAGAAAATATATGGAAAACGTCATAAGTGCCTATAAAGTTGGAAGGTTGCCCTCGATTTCTCTGGGATCCCATCATTAGATCCTGACTTGGTGACAATGGGACCACCTCGGGTCAACCTGATACCCTAAAAGAATACAATTATCGCTCCATAATAAGTGAGTATAAATAAGAAAGAATTTTCTTTCAACTCCTAACCGTTGAGGAGTTGAACCTTCCATCATCATCAGCGAATTCACATGGTATTATGATGACCACACGCAAATACTTGAACAAGCTTAGAAAATACATGGAAAACGTCATAAGTGCCTATAAAGATGGAGGTTTACCCTCGATTTCCCTAGGATCCCATCATCAGATCCTGACTTGGTGACAATGGGACCACCTCGTGTCAACCTGATACCCTGAAAGAATACAATTATCGCTCCATAAGTGAGTATAAATAAGAAAGAATTTTCTTTCAACTCCCAAGTCCCAACCGTTGAGGAGTTGAACCTTCCATCATCATCAGCGAATTCACATGGTATTATGATGGTCAGACACAAATACTTAAACAGCTTTAGAAATTATATGAAAAACATCATATGTGCCTATAAAATTTGAGAGTTGCCCTCGATTTCCCTGGAATCCCATCATCAGACCCTGATTTGGTGACAATGGGACCACCTCGGGAGTATACTTTTTCGAACACAAAAAGAATTTTGAAAATCGGTTCATTAATGACGGAGATATGCGATAACAAACATACAAAAAAAAAAAAAAAAAACATAGACGAATTGAGAACCTCCTCCTTTTTGTAAGTCGGTTAACAAATAGATCAGGGGGATCCTTGCCAAATGTCTGAAGTACTGCAGGCGCCGTTTCATGCAGACGGTCGATAGGCTAGATTTAACTTTAAATTCGTTCAGAATCGAGGTGTCGTCGCTAAGAAGAGAGAAGAAAAAAGAGCTAAGAAGGAACATGGGTGGTTGAAGTCGGTGACATTTTGTTTGTTTGATTTCGTTTTCTTTGCCACTGACTTCAGAAGCTGCTTTTTCTTGTGAAGTTTATTTTTCACTTTTTTGTGTTTTAACACACAAAAACGAAATACACCAAAAAGTGAAAAATAAACTTCTGAAGAAAAATCAGCTTCTGAAGTCGGTGGCAAAAAACGAAATCAAACAAACAAATGTCACCGACTTCAGAAGCTGATTTTTCTTCAGAAGTTTATTTTTCACTTTTTGGTGTTTTTGAAGTCGGTTTTATTTTTTGCCAAAAAGTTTTTTATTTTTCCATTTTTAGTTGTTCCCAAACAAATAATAGGTTTTATTTATCCCCAATAAATGGAACCTTACATAATATCTTACTGTCCAAATCTGGGTGTACACATCTGCGTACCCCCTCAGATCATACAGGCGTGATGTTACGTCATGATGTTGTATAAACAATAAACATCCAAGCGATTGCAGCAATCACGACAGATTTGCCGTCAATTTTTGAAGAGTTCTATTGTATATCTCCGAAGATCAGGATCAGATCTTCACCAAATTTAAATGGGACCACCTCAGGAGTATACTCTTTCAAATAAAAAAAGAATTTTGAGAATCGGTTCACAAATGGAGGAGAAATCAGGAAAAAAAATACATACACACGAGCATAGAACCTCCTCCTTTTTTGAAGTCGGTTAAAAAGAGCTAAGAAGGAACATGGGTGGTTTTTTTGGCAGTAGAAGTCTTACACTCCCACCGCTCGCAGTTATTTAATGATTTCGCAACCTCCAAAAAAAATAGGTATCATTAGCATTAGTAGTAGTAGTAGTAGTTAGTAGTTTCGCTGATTCTCCTGTTCCTTCAAATCTTCTCTAATCGCTTTACCGCTGTCTTTGCACTCTCGACTCTTCTTACCATAATCCTGTTCGGTCAGTTGTAATATACCGTCACGAACCACGAACAACAGCTTCGTTTTAGCTCGGTTGATATGGAGTTCATATTCCACAGGCGTTACCCACCTGCTCCATAAGTCAGGTAGTCCCGCGGAACCCAAGAATTATAGGCCGATCACGTGTTTGTCGACGGTCGATAAACTTCTTACATCCATTTTGAGAGCGAAAATTATTAAACCCATTGAGAAAAACTATTATGTCCGACTCTCAGAATGGATGTGGGAACGGTTCCCGCGGTACTAAGGAGCTACTCCTCATCGACATGGCCATTAGCCAACAGGTTCGTCGAGCCCGCAAGGATCTGTCGACATGCTGGATAGACTATAAGAAGGCTTACGACTCGGTGCCACATACATGGCTCATGAGGGTGCTGGAGTTCCCGTCGGGGCTGCGGGTTGTTTGCAAGAGAAACCGCGGCCTCGGCATGAAGGGCTAAGAAGGAACATGGGTGGTTTTTAGTCAGTAGAAGTCTGACACTCCCTTTCGCTCTGCCCAAGAGTGGGAGGGGTTATTTGATGATTTCCCACCCCCCCAAAAAAAAAAAAAAGGGTGCTGGAGTTGTACAAGATAAACACAACTTTTTAGGTTCTGCCTAGCCCTGAATCCTCTTAGCACATTGCTGGAGGATTCAAGTCCGGTGATTGAGGTCCTTCCTACCGGTTGAGGAGAGAATGATGGTCAGGTCATATCTCACCTTCTTTACATGGATGATCTGAAACTCTTTGCCCCCAACAAATTGCGACTGATGGAGTTGCTACAAATGTGCCGTCATGTATGTAAAGAGAGGGGAGATTATGGAATCCGAGGGAATTCAACTCTCGGATTCCATACACCTCAGATCCCTTTCCTCATCCGAAAGCTATAAATATTTGGGTATGTCGGAAGCGTTAGGCATTAACGTAGCTGAATTAAAAAAAAAAAAATACTGATATTTTTGCGCATAATCAGACCCAATTAAAAAAAATGGCAATTGAATTACTGGCTGGTCATCCTGGTCATCCTTAACGATGACTGCTTCTTGTTGATGTAAGGTTGTGGTTTAATTGGTCTCTGACTAAGTCTGGTGTGATCGTTCAGGTTTTATTTATATTTTCTTACTGTCCCTTTCTGTATATGTCCGTGTCCTTATTTCTTTAAAACCGATATGATTCCGTGGGTTATGCGTTTGTTTACTATATATCTAAACTAATTATTAATATTGTAATGTGTAACTGTTTTTTGTCCCAAATAAATAAAATGAAATAAAAATAAAATGTGTGTGACCGATCACCTGGTTAAATTAAAATTGAGGGTAGTCTTGGAAATGCTGTAGAAAAAAAACAAATACTTTGGGTATTTAAATCGTATATTAATACAAAATGGCTACAATCCGCAGATTGTTACATAAAGTGTAACCACATAAGTGCAAATATAGTCCAAATAGAGAATAGTTGTAGATATATGAACTTGACCTTTCAATGTATATAAAATTTATACCTTTTATTTTTTGCCTGGAATTTGCTTGCATTTTATACAAGAATAAATAACGATAAAATAATCATTATGTGATAAATCAAATCCATTGTATAATAAAATAATCGATATTGGATATCAGTACCCTCCTGAAATTATAATATAAGAAAGACGGGTTGGCACGCTTTTCTATTGTAACTATTTGATTGTGGTTTACACGAGTTTCCAAGCCAAGGCTTTGTAGTTTGCTGAAGAGCAAATCAAGGCATCACCAGGTCACAATTTATGTAAAAATCTGCAGTAAACAACTCTTATGCTTTCTGGTTTTGCGTGGCGTATTCGATTTGCGCGGCGGCGACGGATTTCATAGCTTCATGTGCTGAGTGTACGTTGCCGCGCCACGCTAGGAGCACGTCGCGCAGTTGCTGCCACTGAGCGCGCCCGAACGTGCGGTGCATTGTGCTCGACACGCGCACCGACCGCTCCGCCTGGTTCATGCGTGCACGCACCAGCTTAGTTTTCAGTACTAAAAGGAAAATGAGAGATTTTACAATTTCGCATGTAGCATAAAAGCTCATGGAAAATAAGTTAACAGTTAATTTCCTCGTTAGTAGAGTGATCGCAAGCGACTGCCGAGTATGAGATCCAGGGTCCGATTTCCAAGTCGGGAAATTGCTATTGAAGTTTTCTATAACTTATTATTTCTCAGTAACAACCATTGAGAACGGCGAAATATGAGTGTACCATTAGTTAGGGACACTTTTGCCTTACCCTTCGGGGACACCAGGCGTGATATTATTATGTTTTCTTATGTTAACAACCAAATTGCGGTCCTCAAACCATGTCAGAGGCCCTTGAGGCGGTTCAGTAACTCTGCACTCTGACACTAGGATGTGTGGGGTTGTTAGACCCTACTGCCCAGTCCACACGATAAGAAGAAGAACAACCAATAATTGTTATTTATGAATATTTTTTTTTTTTTTTACTTTTTGCCTCTAATAAGTCAACAATCAAGGGCATTATCTGATGATCAAATAAATATTTATCCTTCATAGATGACACATAATGTTTCAAGTCAATTAATGCCTTTATACTAAAAGAATATAGTAGTTTTACCTTCAATGATGAAAGCTTCGACATCTTGTTCTTCAATTTGTAGTTCTGATATAATCTCATCATAAGTGAGTTCAGGGTTGGCCTCAGACATTTGCATGAAGGTCAGGATCCTCATTTTCTTTACATTTTGTTCATGGTCTAGACCTGAAAGTAAGGCACATTTCAAAATTAATTTAATTATTCAACAAATATATTTCAATTATGATAAAATAATGAAATAAACATATACCTTGAGACTGAACAAATTCTTTGTGGTTCTGGTAAAAGGTCTGATAGCTGGATAGTTTCTCTGATACGAAAATGGTGAGCAAGTCATGGATGAGTTCTCCTTCAAGGAATCTTACAGGTTTGAGGGACAGCAGAGGATCCAGTAGGAATGTAATGGGATCAGCCAATGCCGTGGAGATACATTTGATAGCATCCTCTCTGGCGTACGAGGCATTCTCATCAGTATATGTGCCGAGAAGTTCAATCATAACCTTTGAAGCCAGTTCACTGAAATCAATTCAATTTTCTAAGTGAATAATAAAATCTTGTTGGAATGAAAATTCGCTAACTAGAAAATTTCATATTGGAATTTTAAGTTTCGGGAACTAATTGGAAAATAGAAACTAACATTTAAACCCTTACTTATAGTAGACACCAAATAGTTATTGTTTGTAGAACTGGTAATGTAAGGTGTAATAGTAATTAGCACCTTACACTTGCAGTTTAAGTTAGAAGTGGCAAGTGAGTATCTTAGGTGTGTTGATGCAAACACACAGATTTGGTAACACTAAGAGTTTATTGGATGTACCAATCATAACTAAGTTAGAGTAGTTTAGACGTTAATCCGCAGTGTTTACGTAAGCAGGTAATTTGTCAAGTAACTTAATACTATATTAAACATTGTTATAAATACAAATGAGAATTAGGTTGGTTTCGGGATGGTGTGTATGTAAATCGTACAGGCAACAACTTCCAAACAAACACAGGTATTACTAAACACCAACAGGCAGAACTAAGTGTTTGTTTTTTAGAACAACAATGGTTTTGATAGTAATTAAATATAATATTACCTGTTCTGATCCTTTAAAACTTGGTGCAAGATTCTGTACAGTTTCTGCATTTGTTCATTGGTGGGTGGGCAGCCAGAGAATTCTTTCCTGAGCTGTTCCACACTGGTGAACACCTCGCGAATAGCTCCAACGCGAGCTGCCAGCTCCACCACATGGTAGTACACATGGTAACGCAGGGGGGAATTTGCCTCCAAGTTGTTGTATAAACGCCATAATCTGTAATATTGATATGAAACAGTTGTGTAACTGTAATACATACATGTGTGAGTCACACCCTTTCCCCAAGAGGGTAGGTGAAATCACAGAATGCCACCTGCTTCGATCCTTACATACTCCTTTTGCCTCATCCACATTCATACTTTTGGCATACATGTATTCCGTAACTATAATGTTTCTTCTTATAACAGCTTTTGCAGAAATTCAATCCACCAGATTACGCAATGTAGCGTTGTCTAGAATCATTATATTCTAATTGATTAAATTATTAAAGAAAAATCATCTGGGCTATTTAGTTACATTTATGGGTTGATTTAATGACATTTGAGATAAGGTATTAAAGTGATCTATGTGAATAACTTACGACTGTAGCACAACCATGCCAAGTTTGGGCCCGGGTGCTTTTGTGAGCCTTTGACTGAAAGCCAAAATCAAGTTTTCTCCTCTTTCCAGAGGGATCTGAAATAAAACTTCGATATAATAATTTATTTACTTCGAAAACTTCGATATAAATCATACAATGCGAATAGTTTTTAAGTATTAGTACTTAAAAACTATTTTTTTAACTTGGATCACAGATTTCTTGTATGTATTTCAAGAAGTTGAGTGGCTAGTACACTTTTCACGTTTTAAATAGGCAGGCATTACTTTTGCTGAATAATTAAAGCTACTTACGGAGACCATGATGGAGACAATACTGTTGAGTATCGCTTCGATTTCGGCTTCATTCGGTTCCTTGAAACAAACATCACAGACTCCCACTATTTTGTGTAAGTCGTCCTCTATTCCCTTCGGCGACTTCTCTTCCGCTATCTCTGCACCGAGGCTCTTGAAGTATTTCCTAAGTTCTAGTGCCTGAAAGCATCGACAACAATTTACGATTGTTAGAACTAATTTACACTTTCCCCGACTCTACGACTAGGTTATGTTGACGTTAACTTACTTGATCTTCGAGAGATATATCCATAAAAACGGCGGGGCCCTGCATTTTGGATGTTGCAAAATACGTGTCCTCCTTTTAATTCAATTGAATTCTTTCTCTGAAAGAGATATTATTAAAAAATGCATGTGCCACAAGCAGTTTATGACACGGCACGGCTCAACAAAAAGAACTACCACAGATTATTTCATTATCATTTTGACATTTACGGTCTTTTGACCACTTGGCACTTGTCACTTGCCGGATTTTTTTTTTTTTTTTTTTTTATTTACCCCAAAGGGAAGGCTAAAGTCTTTCGACACTTGCCGGAAACTTGAAATCTAGGGAAATGCACTAACTTTTTTTTCCTTTTTTTTCTGGTTTCGCACGGTTTTTGCATTTAGCCAATGTCAAGTTAAAATTATTTAAATAGTGTAGGATACAAAGGTAGGGAAACTGGAATTTATCCAAATTATTTAGTACTAGCGACCCACCCCGGTTTCGCACGGGTGCAAATGTGACATAACTACAATTTTCGATAATTAAGAATACTTGCCCTAATACTAAATTGCCTTAAATCTAAATTCAAACCAAAGTCTTAATCGAAGAAATTCCAAAAAATATGGTTTTAAGCTAATCCTATCTAACCTAACCTACTTAACCTAATAAGTAGGTAGGTATTTACTTATTATAAGTGCGGTTTAAAAATAATCCTAACTACGTTTTAAAAACGAACATACAATCATACAATTTCGAAAAAAATGTCGCGCTGAAAAGCCACGTTTTGTCCTAAAAAAATTAATCACTTTAATCTATATATATATAATTCTCGTGTCACAGTTTTCGTTGCCATACTCCTCCGAAACGGCTTGACCGATTTTGATGAAATTTTTTGTGCTTATCCGGTATCTATGAGAATCGGCCAACATCTATTTTTCATACCCCTAAGTATTAAGGGTTGTCCACACCAAACATTTTTTTAGTCACCCATCAAAGTTACCGGGAACGAAGTCGCGGGATCAGCTAGTATTTATATACTATTAAGATTAACATACTGACTGGTGGAGTAAAATAATGTGTGATAATTATGATGAATGATGTTAATTTGCAAATAGGTTTTTACATACACTTTTACAAGTCATTTTTTATTAAAACTAGTTGGGGCCGGTGTTTCGTTCCTGACTACTCTGAGAAGAAACTTCCGAAACAAACTCAGAGGTCATGGTCTCTTTTAAAGTCCAGACATGATCTTGGTCACACATGAAGACTATGCAGATTAGTGCCACTCGGGTCGATCTTTAGGTAAAGCTGTGCTTGCCTAGGTCGGTCTGTGGATGGGTGACCGCCCGACATACCGAGTTTCCTCCGTGCCTCGGAAAGCACGTTAAGCTGTTGGTCCCGGCTGCCATTATATAGATCTTTGGCAGTCGTTACAGGTAGTCAGTGATCTGAAATTCTGACATCCAGTCTTACCAAAGAGTATCCGTATTACCTAGTATTAACTGGGTTGTGGAGGTCAGATGGGCAGTCGCTCCATGTAAAATACTGGTATTCAGCTGCATCCGGTTAGACTGGAAGCCGACCCTAACATAGTTGGAAAAAGGCTAGGCAGATGATGATGATCGTCATTTGAAGAAAGCACCACACAGATTTTAGTGGACCCGTCCAGTCGGTGCAAGCATGCTGATGTCTTATTTTCAGATCACGTATAACCATTTTATAAGTCTGTGAGACGGTATCTCGGTTCTGTGAACTACGGGCCAGAGCCACTTAAACAGGTATCGTTTCAGTGCAGCGAAGGACCTAGTAAAATTACATACTCTTTGGACCTAGTACCGGAAACTATTACGGCAACGGTACAACACTATTCAAGTTTGTAAACAAACGAATGAAATTATGAATTAACAAAAAGGTCTCTGGGACGGAAATAACACTTAAACGATAAATTAATGATCGCTTAGCATTTTTTTCATCGAAAGTACTCCTAGATACAAATGCATGAAAACCGGCTACTTACCTGTGCACCGACAATAATTGAGGTTGATTTGTTTGTCCTTCTTTCTTGCACCACACTTCACAATACAACACGCAGGCATATTGAATTACTGTTTTCTAACATGCACATGCAGTTTTAAAGGTAAACTCCTCGTAATTTTCTCACAAATCTCAAATAAAACAAAAAGTAAACAACCATTTGACACAGCAGAACTACCACGAAACTCGCCGCATATCATGGCGATAAATATACCTACCAGTACCGGCACTCGTTCGGGCTGGTCTGGTAAGTGGTAATCTCTGGTTGTGTCTTGCGTCGCGGTTAATTACTATCCCCACTGCGCAAGAGTTTACACATTGCATTGACACCACAGAGTACTTTTATATATATTGACACGTGCCACAGGTGTGTGTGCGCCGGGCCTACCGCACAGTATAAATAATTGTGCCTACCTACCGGCTGCGTGTGCCTAAGTGCCGGGGCACACGATGCGTTGCGGCGCCGCACCGCAAATATTTCGACGAATCGGCGGGCATACGACCAGTGAAATGGAAGGCGATTCGTCGAAATCTTGTGTCAGAATGGTCTATACCATTCTGACACTATTGAATAGCAGACTCGGGGCCCTGGTTTTGGAATAGGTACGATACAAATGTTGCGCCACTGGTAGGGAACAAAATTGTGATACAAAACGCTGTTAAATAAAGAAAGTAATACTAATTTACCTTCATCAGGTAAATTCTTTATCATAGAATAAGTTACATCGTCGCATCCAGGAGATGTATCCTTAGATTTGATACAATATTTATCTAGCTCCTGAATAGAGATCTCGCATTCTAATGTGGGGTTACTATGGTGAACGGTAGGGGTCGATGGCGATACAAAATCGGGTGTTAAAGAATTTAAAAGGTTTGTGGCACTTGGAGCGTCCACAAAACTTCAAGGCGAACGGTAACCTTTTAACCATCTCATTTTGCACCATACTTCACTAGAAGGTGTAGTGTGATCAACTCATCATCTGCCTAGCCTTTTTCCCAACTATGTTGGGGTCGGCTTCCAGTCTAACCGGATGCAGCTGAGTACCAGTATTTTACATGGAGCGACTGCCTATCTGACCTCCACAACCCAGTTAATACTAGGTAATACGATATGTAGTGTGATCAACTAAGGAACAAAAATTTTGAAAGTTCATTGTTCTAGCCTGTCGGATTAGTCTTTAGGAAGTGTTTATTCTACCTTTAAGAGTATCCAGGGGTGTAGGATTACATCTAAATTTTGATAAAGCTAACCTACGATGTGCCACAGTTTGTGACTATTGTGACAGTTCAGCAGTCCAGTATGGTTTCGGAGTGAAGGTTTAATTAGGTGGTCGCTGCCTAGATTTTCATTTAAAACGATCCAATTAAATAAATAAATAAAAAATAAAATCATGTGTTTGATTAATTAAATAAATAAATTAAAGTTTAGCGCAATATCCATAGAAACTAGTGATAGGTATATCTGGGGAAGACTGTTGTAAGTTGTTATCAACTAAACGAATTCGTGTATGTGTTCCATCGTTCAAGGGAATATAGTTGTTATCTAACTCTTCGGGGAAATGTGGAATATAATATTTTCCTACGTTTGTATAGATTCTTTTTACGTACCTACATATTGTTTTGTGATTCTGTGAACATTGTGGCTTTTTTGTGTCGTGCCCTGCATTTTCTGAGTAACAATTTATTAGCGTTTATTTTATCAAAATCGACTTACAGATGCAATAGAGGTTAATTTTAAAACTTAATTAGTAATCTCAAGCATAATATTTTTTGCATTATTTTCTTTTTGTCTTTCCTTCTTCCATGCAAAGCATGAAAGTAATTAGTACTCCGTGCAACAGCAAAATTCTTACTGGTTGACAATAAAAAAAGACATTCAAATATTACTTTTAGTCTCTTTGACCATTTGACATAACAGGTGTCATCTAAGCGGCTAAATAGAAATATACCCATAAATTTTGCCTTAAGGTGAATGCTCCAACCACCCCGCGAAATTCAAATTTCCTTACGTTTTTTGCAATTTGCAGGTTCAGAAAGGTGCAAAAATGACTTTTTCAAGTTCCTGCACCTTTATGAACTTGGAGGCTTGTATTGATGATTTTGATGATTATATTTCTGTAACTACATACGTCTTACAGCCGCAATTTATATTTTAAACAACATACAAACTAGCACTGGTCTGCAAATTGCAAAAAACGTAAGAAAATTTGAATTTCGCGGGCTAGTTGAAGCATTCACCTTAAATCAAGTACCTATTGTAACGTTCAAGTCAAGCAGCATCTGCTTAACTTAGCCGCATAATAGTCGATAAAAAATAGAGGTGTCAGTTGCTGGGATCATGAGGACCGTATAGCGTCGGCTTATTGCAAGAACACTTTACTCTATGGCAAGAACTCATTAACTGCAAAAAATCACTAAATGCGTTTTTTCAATGGACTCCTTTTGACACATTTTACAAAATGCAAAAACTCAGTAATTTCTATCCAGTCAATTTTAAATTAGTGAGTTTTTGCATTTTGTAAAATGTGTCAAAAGGAGTCCATTATAGATAAAAACGTATTTAGTGATTTTTTGCAGTTAATGAGTTCTTGCAATAAGCCGACGATAATCACTATTACGTGATACCCACTCAATGTGATACGCAATGCCAATATTATGACATTCACTGTTGAAATCAAAGTTCGGTTAACAACTGGAGCTTGATAGCTAAGCTACTAAAATTTGAAAAGATACGCAATAGCCCTGCAGGCCTGTTGTTTTTGTTGCTCTTGTAGCGCAACACTCTATCTAGACCTGTACCTATATAATCTAAGGGGAGGCAAGTTGATAATATGAAAGAACTGTTAATACATTATTTTAAACTAAGTATCTTTCTTTAGCTACAACGTACTGTATCATAATATTATTAAATCTAAGTTAGAACACATCTATGTATTCGACTGAAAGACTTGTATCTGTGGTCATTAATAAAAAAATATTTAAAAAAAACCTGTCAAGAATGTGTGACGTGACAGACAATTTTTAGTGTCGTCAACAAAGTGAAAATTGAAAATAGTAGCGTCGTGCTAGAAAATCCTAATCCTTGGATTATGTAAACACAGTAGCTTCATAGAAGTTAAGAATCCAAACTGCTCCAACATGAGCAGTTTCCATAAAACTAGTGATTCACGTGTCACTATAAGTGGCACAAAGGTTAAAAACAGTTTACCGATAATATCATCTGGTATTCCTTCTCTGGACCATATTATTGGTAAGTAATATTTATTTGTATGCGTTAATAACTGATAAAAGAAGTATTTCTATGTAATCAGTTAGATCTATATAGCTTGCTAATTACTTTGTAAATATAACCTAAAATTGATACTACACATTCGTACATAGCAATCAATAAAATTATCCTGCCATGAGATCAATAGACTTTTTTTTTTTAATTTTGCAGGCGGTGGTTTACCGGCAGGAAGCATATTTGCTGTTGGTATGTTCTTCTTTATTTTGATAATTTAAAATAAAAATATTCCATCTCTCTTGAGGATGTAATGTATTGATTACTTTTCAGAGGAAGATGTCCTGGCTAACTACAGCAGAATTCTTTTGAAGTATTTCTTATCTGAAGGAGTAGCTTGCAAGCATGATTTATTGATTGCATCTGCTGATGAAAGTCCAGTTGATATTGTAAGTGCACTAACATTTAAAAATACAGACAGGTTTACATAAGCTTGTCAAAAATATTATACAGAGTTTCCATCCTTATCCTCCTTACCTAATTTATATTTAATTGCTAGCTTCCAAACATCTCTATTTGCAGTTATGTACAAACACAGAAATTAACTCTTCAAATAGGATTAATATGTCTGAACAAATCTATCCCCTTTCATTAATTTTCAGTCAAAGGAATTACCTCTTCCTACCATAATTCCTCAAGATGACGAGGTCACAACAACAGCTAATGATGTGGATAAGATGAAGATAGCATGGAGATATGAAGGTCTCAGTCAGGTGGAGTCTTCATTTGGTAGCAACACTAGTTTTGGACACCATTTTGATTTAAGCAAGCATATTGATGCCAACACTATTGAGAGCTGCAATATTGAGTATTGTAAATTGGAAATGGATAATGAGACTGTCAATGGTAAGATATTGTATTTTAATATAAATCTAAAATTAGGTGATTAATTAATGGAATTTGATAGTGTATGAAGAATAAAATAATCTTAGTTAAACTTAGCATATTGTATACTTAAAACAATACACAACATGAAAACTGTTATTTAATTTCATCATCATTCTTTTGGCCTTCATTTGGGTTTGGCAGTGTTGGCATTGGATGTCTTATTCTTTATGTTGTTTTCTTACAATAAGATCTAATTCTCTTGTCTAATTTCAGGTTTCAAAAACAGCCTATACCATAAATTACTGTCTAGTATTAAAGCATTAGTTTCTAAGGAAGAATATCAAAGTAATGTTAAGAAAAACAGTAATATTTTAAGGATTGGTATACAATCACTGGGATCCCCAGTGTGGATGGCAATGGACTGTGACAATGAAGCCAGTGGGGACCACGGACAAGATCTCATCAAGTTCATGTATTGTCTAAGGGTTATATTGAGGGATACGAATGCAGTTGCATTTGTTACCATTCCTGCTCATCTATTTGATGTAAGTGTTCAACTGAAAGATGCCCCAAGTTATCAATCTCTTGCCCTTATCCCATACTATTTGGGATATGTGCAGCATATGCTCCTCTTCCATACAGTTAATCATCATCTCAGTGGTTACCCTCTTATGAACCAGTAGCAGATGCCCGTGGCTTTGCCTGCATGGATGGCGGTTATCACGACCAAAAGTAATCTTTTCATCCCCCCTTCTTCTTATCATGGGGTTTGGGTTTCCGAACTCAGTCCTTGAAGTGGACCATTGTGCGTGAGCCATGTTGGCCGATTACTCTAACCAGCCCACCTCCCTCCAGAAGCAGATCAGACTTCCCGGTCTCCTCAGGGCATCCGCAAGGGATCTTGGTGTTCCTAGGGTTTCCTCACGAATCTTGGTAACGCCTGTGCACTCAAGGAGCACATCGCCACCGTTTCCTCCGCCTCCATGCATGCTCTGCACAGGGGACTGTCAGTGATTCCTAGGGTGTGGAGGTGCTTATTCAGTGAACAGTGTCCAGTGATGGTTCCCGCCACCAGACGCAGGCTATCTCTGTCCAGGCGCAGAAGTCGCCTGGTCAGAAGAACTGAGGCACTATCGGAGAGTATTCGAATATTAGTATCCGTAAATTCAATCCCTAAAGAATAATCAGATCACGTCGAGACTAATACTAGAATGCCACAAGGCCCTAGAACGAATCACGGTACTGAATCACAAGACGGTAACACTACAATGGATTAGAGGTCACAGAGGATCACTTGGAAACGATGCGGCTGACGAACTTGCCAGAAGAGGATCCAGCACAAAACCCTACGGACCCGAACCCATTGTGCCCATTCCTTTCAAGCAGCTAAGAAGCTGGTTAAAAGAACACACTCAAATACAAGCGGAGAGGTGGTGGACCTCGACACCAGGTTGTAGGCAATCCAAGGAAGCTATGCCATCCCTGGATATAAAGCTGACCAGGCGCCTTCTGCGCCTGGACAGAGATAGCCTGCGTCTGGCGGATAGTATGTCGTTGTGCAAACCGCGAAAGCATAAATACAAGCCCCTATTCAATCCCCATACCCCCTTTCAATCCTAATGAAAAAAGTATGTCCTTTCTCAGGCTCTAGACTATCTGTGTACCAAATTTCATTTAAATCGTTTCAGTAGTTTTGGCATGAAAGCACGACAGACAGACAGAGTTACTTTCGCATTTATGATATTAGTAAAGATTTCATCCTTCACACACTCTTTACACTGTTTCTTAGGTCTTCCAGTACTCTTATATCCATTCATATTACTCAATCCAACCTCAAAAAAAAGTCAAGTACTGTGTTAAAATAATTATTATACTTATGTGTTCTTTACAGGACGATCACATAATGAAAAGACTGTTGTACTCAGTGGATAATGCAGTCAGAATAGAAGCATTTGCTGGCTCAAGTCGTGAGACAAACCCTGTGTACAAGGACTACCATGGTCTGTTCCATATCACCAAGTTGTCAGCTATCTACTCTCTGGTGCCTTTTGTGCCGCCCAGTCTTGACATGGCATTCAAACTGAAGAGGAAGAAGTTCGTCATAGAGAAGCTACATTTACCTCCAGGTTTGTTTTAAAAAAAGCATAAATACATCATGCCTTTGCCCTTTTCTCTAATATGTATCTGTTATCTGATCCAACATTCGGAACATCCTACCACTATATCAGATTCTAATGAAAACTTTTTTTCTTTTTATGGATGATGCCAAAACTTGTACTTGTTTAGGACAATTAAAAAAGAAAGTGTTAAGTAAATAAGCAGTTGTTGATTTTTTAAACATTAATATGATGTTTCAGAACTTCAAGAAACCAAAGAACGGGAACAAGATGACATCACTAGCGTACCAAATGTAAACTGTGGTGGATTTAAGAAAAGAGACATCGAATTTTAAAGCGGTGAAATAGTACATAAATAAGGACAAAATTAATAAACAAATAATATTTTTGTGATACAATAAAATATACATTATACAACATTGAACTGTTTCTTACGAATTTTATTTAAAACCTTTATACTTACATTCACAGCTCGTGGAGAGAGAGGAGAGAGCTCGTAGGCTTAATAAGAACTGCCACTCAGGTCCATCTTTAGGTAAAGCTGTGTGCTTGCCTAGGTCGGTCTGTGGATGGGTGACCGCCCGACATACCGAGTTTCCTCCGTGCCTCGGAAAGCACGTTAAGCTGTTGGTCCCGGCTGCCAGATACAGAGTGTAAATCAACCCATCACACAGCTGTTAACCAAGCATTCTGTACATCAAACTAAGTACCCCTCTGCAAACATTTTTGCTCGGAAGCGATTTTTTTTTTGGGGACAAAAATCACATTGCACTCTTAAAACATTGTGCTATCGGATGCTTTGAATAGTAAACGGGTCATGGAGGTAATTGAAGTAAAGAAGCTGTGAAAAATTTAGAACTTTGACCCCCAATATCTCCGTAACTAGGGGGTTCCCAGGTATGATCTAGAACAAAAAAAATATCGCAGTGGTGGGGAGAACAAGTGCCCTTAGTTTTCGTAAAGGGTACTTTTACACCACGTAAATCAACCCATCATACACCCGTCAACCAAGCATTCTGTACATCAATCTAACTACCCCTACGCAAAAATTTTTACTGGGAAATGACTTTTTTTTGGGGTCAAAAATCACATTTTACGGTAAAACTCAAAGTAGCACTCTTAAAACATTGTGCTAGTGGATGCTTTGAATAGTAAACGGGTCATAAAGGTAATTTAAGTAAAGTTAAAACCTGAAAAACTAGTATTTACAAAAACAGCTGTGAAAAATTTGGAACTTTGACCCCACAACACAAACACGTTGTTTGAGAACAAGTGCCTTTCGTTTGCGTTAAGGGTACTTTTACACCCTATATAGATCTATGGCAGTCGTTACAGGTAGTCAGTGACCTGAAATTCTGACATCCAGTCTTACCAAAGAGGTATTGTATTACCTAGTATTAACTGGGTTGTGGAGGTCAGATAGGCAGTCGCTTCATGTAAAATACTGGTATTCAGCTGCATCTGATTAGACTGGAAGCCGACCCTAACATAGTTAGGAAAAGGTTAGGCAGATATGATACTTACATTCATAAACTCACGC
Organism: Diarsia brunnea; assembly: GCA_949774965.1. NCBI lineage: Eukaryota > Metazoa > Arthropoda > Insecta > Lepidoptera > Noctuidae > Diarsia > Diarsia brunnea. Next base: position 8,750,517 of record OX459005.1, on the reverse strand, counting down.
CTTTCCCGTGGGGGTAGGCAGGAACTACAGAAATAGCCGGATCTGCTTATCAGGGCTATCCTGTGGGTGTCTCGAAGTGTAGTAAAACCTCCAGCTAAGGGTTAAAAGACGGCCACGATAAATTAATACCCCTTTTGCTTCGGTCCTCATAATGTTTGTGCGATGTCGCAATAAACTGGCCAGTATGTCCATAACGAACCTGTTATTCCACAGTGTAAATGCCGGAGCATGCATGAGCGATTCATGCATTAATTTGAACAAAAATACCTTAATACTCAGTCACCCCACCTGTTCACCAGAGCGTATCTCCCTAAAACCGGCGAATCTATTCATCGTCCGTTTGTTTATTCACATACTCACATTATTGGTTGTAACTAGCGTTTTGACCACATTTCTCCGTGTCGTATTACACTGAATCCTTGTGTGCCCCTTATTCATTTATCTAGTTTTATTCCGTTCAAAAATGTGCAAAAATGATAGTGCTAAAGTGCTATTTGGATGTTTCAATACCATATTTTTTGTAAGTAATTTAATAATACTAACTTCTGTTTTGAATTCACTGTTAATGACCAGTCAAACCCAGTCGGTGGTAAAAAACCAGTTACTGTTATATTTTATACGTACCCGGTGTTAAGGTAGCGAGGACGATAAGTACCTCTACTAACTCCTGTATTATTTCTCCTGTAGGCGTGCGGTTTTGTGGAAGTAATATGTGGGTTTCTATTACTCTGCGACTCGAAAAGAATACTCCTATCACGACTTCTGGCGGCGCCTGATGAAGACTTACTGACTCATCCACCGTTCTACTACCTGTCCCTCGCTCTCCTGGCCGCCGGGCTAGCTCTGTGCGCCACCGGAGCCCTTGGCTGCTGGGCTACCTACATGCCTAGTTACACGGTCCTCAGTATTGTAAGTTTTGCCTTTTAATACTGAATTGTCCTTCTTCCTTCCGCTCTTGACAGAACGAACGTGAGCATGATGAATTGTGCTGCTATTTAGCGTACTTTTAATCGTTACTAAAATGTGCTATTGAGTAACATAGGTCACCGACCGATATAATTATGTAGTACGTTGGCTTCAAGGTGAAACATAGCTTTGGGTGTGAGTCAGTCACTGAACCGACCGACCGATTTCTAAACAGAAGTTGGTGGTTGGTATTGGTACCACATTCATTCATATTATTTATGTAATGAATAGGAGCCACCCAGTTTGTATGTAAAAATATAAGCATCATCACCTGCCTAGCCTTTTACCAATAACATTAGGGTCGGCTTAAAGTCTCTAATCGGTTCCAGCCATAATACACGATACCCCTTGGTAAGACTGGTTGTCAGACTTTCGACTTCCTAACTATCGGCAACGACCGACAAAGATCGGACCACACCCTCAATAAAATAAAAAGAAATTGAATTAGGTATATACACGGTTTATGTAGGTACGTCTTTATTTCAGTACTTCTTGGTAGTGCTGGCGATGTTGTTATGTGAGTGCGCTGCTGGAGTGATAGCCGCTATTTGGCCGCGGTGTCTGGGTCTGCAGAGTTCCCGAGGGGGCGCGGTAGGCGCTCTACAGACTTACTACGCGTTACCCGACTTCGAACACTTTACTGCGGCTGTGGACTTAGCACAAACCGAGGTAAGTTGTGTTCATTATGTTAAATTCATCGGTATGTGATGCTGCTTTTGTCACTTTGCGCACCATAAACTGAACTTTGGGGAAGACAACCTTACCCACACCATGTGGCATTAGAAGTAGTTGCTAAGAACGGCAGTGCAAGTCTGATAAATTCATCTTCAAATAACTCCTTCCGCTTTGGGCGGAGGGGATGGGAGTGTCAGACTTCTACTGACTAAAAATCACCTATGTTCCTACTTAGCCCTTTGTGTCCGGGGCCGCGGTATCTCTTTCAAACAACCCGCAGCCCAATATCTTGTGCTTGTGTTATTTTTGACCTCGATGTACCCCTACGGAGAAGACAAGAGTGATGTTACATTAACATAACGTATCTCTTTTAGTTGCAGTGCTGCGGTATGACGGACGCTCGTAACTACGACATGTCCATCTGGCAGCTGAGACGGCTCGGTCCTCGCGGGATGTCGGTCCCGCTCAGTTGCTGCGTGCAGTATGAAGACAACGTCTCATACCTCAACCCCGCCCCAGTTAACGCATCGCGATGCCAAGAAGTGCAGCCGAATCCTACCTTTAGATATGTGCCGGTAAGATACACTGTTAGCCTTATTTGTATAACAAATTATTGAGCACCGGCAACCTTTTCTATTCAAAGAGGAGCTGACGAGTGACGACTCCAGGTGATTTCCGAGCCAGTCATTTACAAAATGTTGTGTCGTATGGCGCAATTTCATTAGTCGATAGGGCCCGCATTCGGGGAACCGTTTATAATTATGTATGATATTAACTCCCCGTATGTTGTGTACCGAACGAGTTAACGACAAATGAAATTGTCCCAGTAAGTACGGCAATTGTGGGTTTGAGTCCTGCTCGTCAGATTTCTGATCATAAAATAAGCAGCCTTTTCTTTGATTATAGGGATGTCTCGGACCATTAGAAGACTGGTACCAACAGCAGTATTTAATCCTAATGCTTGGATTATTCGTCGTGGCCGTCTTCAAATTAGGAGTCCTGCTGAGCACAGTATTTTCGTGTATTCGGCTCAGGAGACGCCGGCAAATACTACAAGCATTTTCGATGCGATCTCTAGACAATAACACGAATGAGAATATCTATGAATGTAAGCTGAGCCCCGTACATGAGGAGCCAATCACCGCGAAATATATCCAACCGAATAATTTCTACAGCCCAAGAATACGGAACCCCAGAATTTTCCACAACAAACCTAATGAGGTTGTATGAGAATTAGCGACGGAGATAAATGCTTTAGAGAGGAAGTTGGAAAGGTTTTCTGATTATTTATACAAGCATCAGGCTGACTCTATCATGTGGTGATAGAAGTATCAGCTGAAACTAGAATTTCTAATGTTGCTGGCCCTTTTTCGTAACAATAATAAGTTTTTGCTATAAGTCCATCAAAAACAAGTAAAGTACGAAATATGTGCCATAAATTGAATATTTCCAGAAATATTGACTATTTTATTTATAAGAGTAAAGGATCTGTTCCGTTCAATTTGTTCTCTGAAGCACTTGCTCCGGCATTACGTACCTTAATATGTGTTCGATTAGTTTAGCTAGAGTTAAAAATAAATAAAACACATTCACTCAATATGCAATATTATTTTCAAAAGAACGTTCAAAAATTGGTCCTAAAGTTAAAACATTATTAACAATGGCTCTGGAATGTTGCTATCATTCACAATAGTTGGTTTTACAGCTGTAAACTATATCAGAGAGCTAAACCTTCATCGGTTGGATTGTTTTTACATAATGATTTTTATTAATTTCATACCCATCGCTGGTATACATTGATCAAAAATTCCTAAAGTTGTTTAACAACAGTTTTGTATTTACACTACTATAAAATAACGAAATGGGTGAATATGCATTCTCAAATACATACTAAACAATAAAAAGAAAATGCACTTTACAAAGAATATGCTACACATTCGTTGAAAAAGTAAATAATAATTAAACCAACAATCTATTTATTCCAGAATCTCTCATAACCCCAAACTAAAATGATACCATGAGATCCTTAACAATAACAATAATCTATGTATAATAATTGATACTATTTATAATCTATTGACCATTGAGACCGACATCACAGTATAATCTACAATCATCTTAGGTACAGGAATGATCTTATTATTATTCTTACTTCATAAAATTTACATTTTGCACTATTTAAATGAATTGGGCTGCCGCATGTGTGACAAACCAACAAAATATGTGTTGTGGAATAAAACTCAATTCGAATGTCGATAGAATGTCAGTGGCTGGGCCAATAAAAGTTGTAAAATAAGTAAGTTTTAGCAGACGACAATGTAAATAAAGTAAAGTTGTGTAATGTGCGAATCGAGGTGATTAGCCTTTTGGCATCGGACAACACGCAATACCAACCTAGAATACAGGCGGACGTCGGAAATGTTTGTTGTCTATCGCAATCTTGCCACACTTATAAACGCAATTAGTTGTTTCCAAATCGATTGGAATAGTAACTATTCACCAATGACCACCTAAATTACCTTTCCACAGAAGGTCGCCCAGCAGTCATATGCTAGTCACCTCGATTATATTTTATTATAATCTATGTTTTAACATAGCAGTCGGTATCTATTGCCCCGTTTATTTCACTTGTTTTCATAAATAAAATTCATTAAAGTAAATAAAATATTGTCTTTTGTGCTTTTCACCTTATAAACTAGAATAAAATCTGCAATAAATATACATTAGCCTACTCTGCAGCTAAATAATAATTATCTTATGAAGAATAGAATGTCAGTTTCGTGGATACTCGGAGACTATGGGTAGTATATTTAGCTTATGCTTATTAATATTACAAACATTTTAAAATTAAAATATTTACAAAGGAATTATTAACAATAGTAAAAACTATAAACACTACGAAATTGATATTTTTCATAATAAATAGTCTACAAAAACAATGTGGTCCAAAATGTAAAGTGGCGTACTGTCGGTCACAGTATACTCGTAAGAAGTAAGTAGGTTCTACTGGCCATCTCCACTCTGGCCTTGTTAAATTCCTGTGTAATAACTTTGGTCATCATTTGTTCCATATTGGTCGTACATTTGTATTTTTTAGAAGGTATAATAAACACATTATGTAGACAAAACCCGAATATGATAAAGTCTAATTGACTTTAAAGTGGGTCAATCAGTAATTATATTACTCTAAAACGAACACATATAGCTGTGCCATTTATAATTTAAAGGATGTCGTTCAAGAACGAATTGTCTAAGGAGTTCAGGAGCTCCTGAGCGGTGAGATTGCTGGCGTCCGTGGAAGGCATGTTGTCGAGGAAGTCAAGGTTGAAGTCTGTAGTTTGTCCAGTGAAGGAAGACGTGTTGTGGAGAGACGGGAACGAGTGCTGCGAAACGTTCCCATTCTGGTTTTGCATGGCATTCTGGGACATCATTGAGTTCTGCTGCATAGGATTGTTCTGCGAGTGCATGGATCCCTGACCTTGCATGGGTCCGTTCTGCATGGGGCTGCCCTGGTGGCCCATACCCATGCCACTTTGTTGCATGGACATGCTTTGAGACTGGCTCATGTGGATATTTGGCATCTGTAAACAAATAGAAGTGTTAACATTTAGAGCCTGCGCACACCACGTTTTTTAAACGCGCCGTCGACGCGCGTTTTGGGAACGCGCGTCGCCGGCGCGTTTTTATTCTGCAGAGCAGTTTGTTGTCGTTTGTATCGATTCAAACGCGCGACACCGATACGAGCGCTAGCGCGCGCGCCTTCCCTACGGACGGGGTTTCCCCCGCAACGAGGGAAAGGGAAGTGAGAATCTACGCTAGTAGCAATCGAGCGATTTGGTGCACCGCACATAACAAAGCGCATGTAATCAATGCTGTCTCGACCGACGCCATCTCAATACTGTTGACGAGGTTCTGCTTAAAAACGCAAAATGCCAGCGCGTTTGTATCGCTACACACGCGCGTTTGCATCGCGTCTGTATCGCTACACACGCGCGTCTGTATTTATACAGGTGTGCAAAGGTCTACAGGCTGCGTCTGACTTGCGTGCGTATCGCGTCTGTATCGCTACAAACGCGCGTCGACGGCGCGTTTAAAAAACGTGGTGTGCATAGGCCCTTAGATGTATTCTTATTTTAGTCCATTGAAATGTTTCATTTTTTGGGCTTCGCGTGTATTTGTTAAAGGACGCAATTTTATTTTTTAGTTACCAAGGTTTAAAGTTAAATCCAAGTTTGTGGGGTTGCAACCCTTATCCCAAGGCAGCCATTTTGAAAAAAAGGGTGGTTCATACGATTTTATGGTGTTTATGCCATGGTAAACTAAAAGGGTCATGCAAAAAAAACTTAGATAACGTTTTTTGTTGCGTTCGTCATCTAAAAAAAAAATTGCGTCCTAGCTCTAACAAATGCAAACCCAAATAATGTAACTGGACTTTTTGATAATATCAACTGAAAATTCCATAGGGGATAATGAGCGCTTTTGGAATTGCAACGTTAAAGTCAGCGCCATAAGTCTAAAACTCAAACCACACTCAATGTTAAAAACAAACCAAAAGTTCATCTTCGATAATGTGTAGTGGTAAATGTAACAACAACAAATGACACATACCTGTCCCTGCACGCTCATCATCTGGTTCTGTTGCATAATGAGATGAGACATCGGCGACTGTTGTTGGCTGGAGCTGCAACATAAACAAATTATGAGTAACGACATAATAACACAACTAAACCATCGGATAACTATGTAATGGTTTCAGTTTACAATGTAACGGAATGGTGTTTAAATACTCTTTAGGAATTATGTACTAGTAAGTGTTATTTATAATTTACGTTTGCTCAAAATAAGAAAAAATATTATTGTTGTAAATAAAATCTGTGTATTCCGTACATTATCATGATCTTCCTGCCCTTATCCCATTCCATTTGGGATCGGCGCAATAATATTTATTCCATCTTCCATTCTCCGTTGTCAGACGTCATGGCATTATTTACTCCTTCCTCTTTCATATCTTTCTCATCTTTTGTTTGGCCTTCGTCTCCTTCTCCATCCAACAACATTATTATCCATCCCTTTTTTAGTCACATGCGTTTCATCCCTCCTCATTACATGTCCATACCAAGATACACAGCTTCCATTTTTTCTGTAACGGGCGCCATTTTCAAACTTCCTCTAATATACTCATTCCTTATAACAACAGTTCTTGCTAGAATCGAGCATACATACCGTTGTTGTTGCTGCTGGTGTTGCAAAAGCTGTTGCTGCTGCAACCGCGCCTGTTGCAGTTGCATCTGTTGTTGCTGCTGCTGCGTTATACCACCCATCGAGCCCATACTGAAGCCTGAAATATAAGTTAATAATTGTAAAGAGTGTTCTGGACAGCCGACTTGCCATTACAGGCAAATAGAAATGTTATATTAATACAAAAAGCCTTTATTTTTTTAGGACCTATGCAGTTGCTGAACTATGCTCAATTGGGGGTATATTCATGAACGCTGCTAAGGTTAAGATATGATGATGATATGATAGTGATTACGTTTTTTAACGTTCCATCCCCTAACTTTAAACAGGGCTAAAGAAGAATCCGGGTGCGTATATGACCAGATGTATTAATGTGGACGAGGCAAAACGAGTATGTAAGGATCTTAGCAGGTGGCGTTCTGTGGTTTCTGCCTACCACGAGAAAAGGTCACTGAGTAAGTGGCTACCTGTAACGACTGCCAAAGATCTATATATGGCAGCCGCGACCAACAGCGTAACGTGCTTTCCGAGGCACGGAGGAAACTCGGTATGTAATGGGCGGTCACCCATCCAACTTAGGCAAGCGCCAAAAGATCGACCCGAGTGGCAGCTATTATTAAGCCACGAGCTCTGTATGTATGTTCATGGATTCGTCACCTTGATGATGATGTGGGAACTGCTGCCTCGAGGCAGCCTGCTGCTGCATGAGCACGTGGCGCCAGTCGGGTGTGTACTGCCGCGTGTGGTGCGGGAACTGGCGGCGCGGCGCGGGGCCGGGCGCTGCGCCCACGAACCGCGCCTTGTACTCCGGCGGTGGAGGTCGCATCTGTTGCTGCTGCTGCGCGCGAAGCATCTGCTGCTGTTGCTGTTGCAGCATCTTAGCTTGTTGCTCGCGGGATATGCCGGCTGCGGCGACGCCTGTGGAGATGAGATAGATGTTATTTAATATGACATCACAAATCTGCTAGTGCCGCATGCAGGATGTACCCCGGCAGGGTGTCTCTTATACAGCAGTCCCTGCTGTTTGTTTGATCAACATAAGACATTTCTTATGTTGAACAGGAACCGGTTTTGAACTCAGTATAGACAGTTCAGCTCTCACAAAAAGTTTGAATCTGCCACTAACCAAGATACAATGTTACAAAATTGTGTTTTGAAATAAATAAATTAGGTACTATTGTATTGTAAATATCGGCCCGAAGTTATTGGGCGTAAAAAGATATTTATGAAACACTGTTAACTTTCAGGATTATCGTAGAAATCAATTACAAACTCTGTTCATTGAAGTTTGATAGTATTCAGGAATTTGTCTGTGGAGTTCTATAGCAGACTAGCTTCATCATCATCATTCTCTTGCGCTTATCCAAATTCATTTGGGGTCGGCGCAGCATGTCTTCTTCCATACTTCTTCTATTACTTTTCATCTCATCAGACTTCTTTCTTGCTATATCATCCTTTACACAGTCCATCCATCGTTTCCATGGTTTTCCTTAGTTTTATCCTAGATATAAATTAGAAAATCTCTACATTGAAGTTTGATAGTATTAAGGATTTTGGCTATAAAGTTCTTTAGCAGCCTAGCTTGTAATATAAATACTGACCAAGCGGTGGGCCTCCTTGTTGCGACTGCTGCTGCGGGTTAGCTTGCGGTCGCGCGCGCATCGCCTGAGAGAAGTTGATGCTCTGCGACTGAGACACCGAGTACGAGTCGCAGCCGCCACCTGCAAGCGTAACACAAGTTTTTAATAATTTTGAAACACGCAGAACGGAAAAGACAGAGGAAAGCGTTGCCCAGCAACAGGACAAAACTGGATAGTTGTAGGTGTTAGTTGGTATCTTAGGTTTTTTTTTTTATTTTATCGATTATCAATTGTTAATTAAGTATTTAGGTTAATTATATAATTTTGTTGTAAAAATAATATAACAACTACCGGAAACATAGTGACCCGAACCGGTCATCCTGACGCTCAGGTCCGGGTACCGGGCGAGTGCATCGGACACGTTACTTCTGACTGTTCACGCCTGGCTTATAGCGAGTTCTTGCACAGGCACGACCAAATCGATAGCCAGGATCATTCACCGGTAACTTGCCTTGAAATATAATCTTGTGGAATCTGAGATACCGTTCTAAAAGTATGTGCCCGACCCAGTTCTCAAGAAAGACCATGTCTCGGTGGACTGGGATCAGCCTATCATTACTGACAGCACTATTGTCGGCAATAAGCCGATAGACCGATCAGCGCGCCGCGTAATGATAGTCAACGTTACCATTCCACATGACGAGAACCTCGTGAAAGATGAGAAAGAGAAACAAATAAAATATTTCCACTTGTGTGAACTCAGCTGTCTTTGTGCCGATTGTCGTTACGGCCAATGGCCAAATGGATATCAAAGGCCTGATTCAGAAGACAGTACCTACTCCTCGATACGGCCCGCATTATGAAGAGGTTCCTAAGTACCAGGGTAACTGGAGTCCTAACCGCCGCCGCCGGTAGTTAGAATCCTGGTCCCGACATCGGCGGACCACTTTTTTATTTTTAAGAAAAAGTGTTCCATGTAGGTACGACTAATTAAATAAAGGGACATAATAAAAACACATGTTGTTTTCAAAATAGATTGTAAACAACCTGTTATAAAATTTAAATCCGTGCCGGAAAATTGCAACAATAGCGATATACGTACATACATTATTTTATTATGTAATTTAAGGGAAAAATTGTGTTATGTACGTAATAATGGTCGAAACAAAGCATTCACAATACGCAAGTACCTACACAAGATCTGTAGATACGTACGTATGTACGTCGCAGAGGTTTATTCTGTCGAACGTAATCGTTGTAAACAACGACAAGGAAAAATGTGAAGAACGCAGGTAGTAAAACAGAAACCGAAAATATGAATACAATGGTTAGTAACGAACTTTTTCTAAAGCAAGAAGCAGTAAATAATACTCTGATCGAATTTAAATAATACTAAACCAAATTGTATTTCAGTGACTTAATCATATTTAAAAGGAGTTGTTCCTAATCAATCCAACAAAATCGTCTGGCGAAATAACGTCCACGTACACATTTACCATAATAACCTCTGACTACTCGTTCCAGAATACAGGCCACAGGCGTGATGCTGTTATTGATCCCTTACCCGTACAGTCACAAGCATTAATATCTTACACTGACGCAAACTATTTCATGGTACGAACGTAATAATCTCGAACCATATTTTCTCGAAAATGCAATCGTTAATCACGAGTAAATCGCATTCGAATTTCTCCTAAATATAAAGTATTTACGGTAGTGACTGTACTTCGTCTAAAATTACAACAATCAATACAATGTTGTAGCTGGAATCGAACGCAAACCCCTGTACGTAGCCGAAGTATGTAAATAAATGTAGAGTGGGATGCATCATGCGAGTGCACTGAGCAGCGTAGTGCGTAGGTAATAAACACGTCAAACTAATGTCATCGTGATCCGAGGTGCGCGACTTGGCGCATTCTCGCAGAGCGTCAACCTCGGCCCTCCGCCCCTCGACCATTCCACGCGGATTACGTCGAATTTGAGAGCAGAAGTTCCACAGATTACAAAGAGACCCTGAAATATTTGCATATCTACCAAGATTCTAGTTAATTCGATATTGTAAGATGAAAATTGGATTGCACCGATTTGCACCCTTAGATACTTATGAATATTGTAGTCTAGCGTTTGCCCTCTACTTGATTGCGTCAAAGAAACATTATCGCATAGTACTCCTACTCAGCATAGTCAGTACTAGGGTTTATGGATGAAATAGTAAACATTAGCGGGCTGAAGCTAAAGCAAGTAACGAAAGATTGTCGTAGCAACAAAATATTGTGTTGTTGAAAACACGTTGCTGGCATTGCATACAGTAGCAAACATGTTTTGCCTCAACTTTATCAAAATACAACGGTGCAAGACCACCTTTATTTGTTTAGATGAACACAATGGAGACGGGTAATCTGCATTATCTCAGCGTAGAGTCTAAACATTACGATCGATTGGAGCGACAACCTTCTCGAAGTGATTTTCAGGGACGATTTCATGACGCATTGTGAGCCTTCTGCCCGTTCTAATTTCGCAGTAAAGTAACATAACATACACCACCTTGCATTTACACTCACGCTATCACTTAACGCAATAGCATAAAGATGCTAATAGTTTGATTGTGGCTATGTACCATGAACTATGTGCTTGTAACTTATGTGCCATGTGTCCAAAGCGCATGTGTGTTGTTATGAAAAATAAACTTAGCACGCGAGGTTTCTTTGTTTTTTATATTTATATTATACTTCGTACCTGGAATATGCAAGTAGATAGTCATCGATTGTTGTAAGTAGTAAAGAGGTATTAACGTGCACTCTGGTCTCTTTTATTTTAATAAAGGTTTACAGATTGTCATGAAATGCCACCTGTCTATTCAGAGGTGTATTATCAGAGTTATCAGATGACTGGCTGAGGTTTTGTCAAGGGCCGTAACTACCATAAACTGCAATCAAGGGGGTTTGTCTGTTGCCGTCGGGGCTGCGGGTTGTTCGAAAAGATACCGCGGCCTCGACACGAAGGGCTAAGAAGGAACATGGGTGGTTTTTAGTCAGTAGAAGTCTGACATTCCCTAGCACTCTGCCCAGAGCGGGAGGAGTAATTTGATGATTCCCCCCCCCCCCCAAAGCGGGGTTTGTTTGTGATTTCCTATATTATGCTCGACATTTGCACAACACCTATACCATTTTCAATAAAGCCGTCTATTACGAAACGTAATTTAACTATTACGATAAGATTAAATCGTAAACATACATAATATAGTAACCGAAACATTTGTAAAGCCACAAAAAATTCAGTAAACATTTAAAAATAGCACAGTTTAAACTATTAGGCACTCAATGACTCTCGTCAATATCAATGGGCCGGAATTGAATCATCATTTTTAGCGTGTCATTAGCATGACTCCGCCGTGTATTGAGAAAGCGATAATACGCATGCGCTTGGTTTGATATCAACTTGGGAATTTGTTCATTCAGATAAGGTTTTAATTCAATTCTAACTTATTTAGCTTGTTAAATGTTATGAATAATGCCTGCTTTATACGCGGTGATAATCCTGCAGAAATTAAATTTTCGTTTTATAAGGAGCGCCAAACTTACATTCATGATCACTGAAATAATACTATTTTTTTATTGTTAATTCATGTGTTCTGCTCTAAGAAAGTAATCCTGTGTTATACGAACAAGTATCGGGCACATATTTTCAAGCGGAGTGAACCCCGTACGGGTATGACCTCCGCAGATTGATCGATCCGCGGAGGTCACCTCTCAGCTTTACATGTACCTATAAACCTTTTTTGTTGATATTTACCTTGATGATGTTGGGACGATGGCGTGCCCTGGTTGTGGAAACTGGCGTACATGCCTTGCTGAGCAGCGACGGAAACATGCCCGCCATTGCCCCCGCCGCTCACTTGCATGTGCTGGGCTGCTGACACCTGAGAACAAAGCAAGGGACATGTTTACTTAGCACCCAAAGCAAGCTTCGTAATTGGCAATAGGTTCGCCCCCCTATTGCATGGAACTTGAACTTATGTAGCGAAATGCACCTCTGCCTAACCTTGTGTGGTTAACGCCTTAATGTTATGTGACGTGTGTTTTACAAAGCGAGTATAGTACTCGTGTGTAGTGTACACGTAAGGTAAACTATAATACGCTCTAAAATGTTTCAACGTAAGTGTGAAAGTGATTCACAGCTGATGGTGTAAGAAAATTGCGGAAAATCATTTTCCTGAAAGTACACGGTGATCGAGCGGCGAAGGCGCGCGGCGCGGCGTCTCATATCGACGAAGGAAAATAATGAATAAAAACAATTTGCTTTATGAAATTTAAATTGCTATGTAAATAGGTTATATATCATGTTTTAGATACAAGATTCCACTGGCCTATTTTGAAAAACTAAAAGCAGAACTAGAAACATTTATTTGCCACTTCTTTTATCAATCAGAATTCAGATCCGCTCTTTGTGTCGTTTTTATTCGTCGCTAACTACATAACTCATTATAATATTGTTAATTTTATATGTATAATATTTTTTGTATGACACTTGTTAAAACCTTATGTCGAAAAAGATACGTAATTTTAATTGTTGCTAACTGACGCTGTTGATGTGTTTTTAAAGTCACAGCGATAGTTAGAGTCATAGAAACTGACTTCTCATGTTAATACAATAGGTAATTTACTAATGAGTACCTACATTTTCTATTCGTGAGACATGACTGGACCTACACGTAAATATTGCATAACTAGGTACTTGAGGTTTAAAACTAATTACTAGTTGTTGTACCGAGTTTGCACTTGAGTCCACTCAACAGATTGCTTAGTGAAAATTTTCATTTTGTAGCTGAAGAGTTTGTTTGTTTGGTTGAACGCGCTAATCTCAGGAACTACTAGTTGAAATTGAAAAATAGTTTTTGTGTTGGATAGTCCATTTATCGAGGAAAGTTTTAGGGTATATAACATCACGCTAAGACCAACAGCAGCGGAGCAAAAATAAAAATGCTTCTCAAAGTAATAATTCCACGCGTCAGAAGCTAGTCATCAATAAAGTAAAGCTATAAAATCTACCTCATACTTAGTTATAAAACAGCGTTTGTAATTGGTTCCGAATTCAGCCAATGTGGCTACTAGCTTACCGATAATAAAGTCATTGTTGTTTGAGATAACGCGTTACTTTTATTAATTAGTAAGAGCAACTAACGTTTTTATCAATTTTGTTCCCACTCCATTCGATTCAATATTCGTGCGTTGAATGAAACAAAGTAAGAGGAAATGTTTCAGTTTTTCTCTTCCCTTAAGAGAGGAAAAATAAATTTCGATTTCACTGGTTTCTCATGAAAACCTATAAAGTTTTTGTTTCAAGCTGAAATATTGAAAACAAAAAGATATTTCTTTACATTTCCTGAAACAACAGTTTTTCTTTGTAATTTTCTATTTTTTCAGTGGGCTTTATTTGCTAACGATTTTAGAGTAGGTAAGCCGGTATTATTCTTGATTAGCCGTATGGAATTTGGCCTGTTTACTTAGATATCAGCAAATATAGATACCTACCTATATGCTAATCTATTTATCTGAACATTTCAGACTGATACGGGCATCAATTTACGTAACATCAGTATGGAACCAACCAGTGAATACTAGTTATGAGTTTATGACTTCAAAAAAACTTTAGCATAATAACGTCGAGAATTGTGTTAACTATAGGTTGCGATTAAACTTATGGATTTAAAGTTACGTAATAAGGTATAAGAAATATTGATTCGCCATAGGACCGCGTTACGTCGTCGACGCCTAACCATTTGCCTTTCTTTAGAGATCTTTAATAAGAGCATAGCAACAACAATTGGGGTCTAATCTTTACAATTCCAAAGTTTTCAAACTTAGGTAATATAATAATATTATGTACTCCTTGCAATGAGAATGCGGACATAACCTTATGGAGTCACTGAAAGTGTTTATGAAGGGACACCTGCCCTCAGTGTCCCCCACTCGCCACTCAAGCGGAAAATCTTAACATGCAACGTGCATTATTTTCATTATGGTTCAGCATGGTACAATACTTACAGATATTCGAATGCTCAAAGGTATATAAACTTAGTTGGGGGTTAAAAGTACTAATAGTGTAGGAGTCCATAACAAAACTTCAGTCCACAGCAAATCTGATCTATTCAAAATGGCTATTAATAAAACAGGAATAATTGTGCTGGCCGCATCTACCTGACGAGCTTGGGACAAAGTTACAAAGTTCTGCTCTGTGGTTCTGCTGCAGATTTTAGACTAGCTGGAAACAGTAACTCTAATTCAAAATGTCTTAGTAACAATAATAGACTTCAGTCAACGGAAAGCTGCTGGTAACAGCCAAAACATATACTAACTTCGGGGATTGTACAATCTGTTGTTGACATTTATAATGGAAACCCTTTAGATATTAGTATATTTTAAGTAATTTTGGCATGAGAGTCGTACTTCGATGATAAAAGAATGGCTCCCAGTGGCCCTAGTTGCTACAAATATTCTCGTGCATCATAATATTAAAATGAAACCACGCACCTAACGAGGCGCGAAAGGGGTTCGGATGACATCCAGCCATCATCTTGCTAGGCGATCGAACTTTATATCGTCGTATTCAAGATGATTAAGAGGTCCGAGGCTCCGGGCGTTAGTGACAACGCCTACTGTATTTTTCTCTACTGGTTTAAATACATTAATTTGATAAAGTTATATAAATGTATTATACCTTCCTAGCTAACTACCTGATCACCTGATCAGTTCTTCAGAACGTTTCTTATTGGGACGCGGGCGCTACAATAAAAATAATAAATAGAACGTATTACGAATTTACGTATCCGTTTTTGCGGTTTATAATTCCATAACACCTGCCAATTTGCGAACTTTTGGCAAGTTCAAAGGTGTTCAGAAAATTCAAACGCAACATCTATGTTATTGGGTGACATTTTTTTAAATAACTATGTCATTATAATTATTTTAATTATGTTTTTTTGCTAATTGTGGCTGATTAATAAAGCAATTCTATAAACAATATTTATTTTATTTTATTGATTGAAAAGTGGAGTGGGTTGGATCAAAAGATCGATTAGTGGACTTTGTGTCAAAATATTAGAGCGTAGCGCTACAATGACAGCTGCCATTCTGGCAGAGGTGAGCACAGTGAGCAGTGTGAGCACACGTCACCGCCGCGCCGCGCGCGCCTCTCTCAAGCCCGACGCACGGCAAACCTGTTTGGAGCGCTGCGTCCGCCTGCACCCGCGATTTTTGTTATTCTCCAACAATATCATATCGTTCTAAATCCGCTAACCCGTATGCTGTTTGCACTATTGTCAAGCCAGACGACCTAACGGAACCTCTCTTATCCATCCGTACATCATTTTTTCGTATGACCCACGCCTGGGATTGTTATCAAGAACGCAGGTAGAAACACTGTAATGTGAGCAATCTTGAAGGCACCTTTCGAGTATCGGTTTTGAACTCTTTGGGACAACTCTAATACTAAATATTTATTATTTGCTAAAAAAACAAACAGTATGTTTATGGTCCTTTCTGGCATACTTAAAAAATGAAAAGTCGACTCGTTCGTTTTGTGAATGGCAAAAAGAAATCTCCAAATACATTTTGTTACACAACCTCAATATGTAGTGCGCAAATTCTGCGTTTTGATTTAGTGTTACATCTAAGATCTTCGTGTTACGCATTGCAATCACTTTCCCACAGAATAAAAACCAGTAGCAAGTCAAAT
The DNA here is from genome assembly GCA_949774965.1 of Diarsia brunnea. Lineage (NCBI taxonomy): Eukaryota > Metazoa > Arthropoda > Insecta > Lepidoptera > Noctuidae > Diarsia > Diarsia brunnea. Next base: position 8,734,324 of record OX459005.1, on the reverse strand, counting down.
GATCCAGTGCCATCTTACTAATGTCATGGACCCAGCAAATGTAATGGCGTGTGAACATTTTACTTGGAATGATCTGCGTCGATCTGTATCGTTCGTCAAGTACGTGTGTAGATTCTGATATCTGATTTGCGTTGAAACCTTCGCCATATCCTCTCATATTCTCAGAATCACATTTAAAAGCTAAAATGACATCACGGAACTATGATGAGGAAATAGGAAAAAACATTAGTAGATATATTATAGTCGAGGAGAATTTCCCATTGATTGTTTAGCTTTTCATTGATTCCTCATTGCTCCCAAGTACTCACAATAATAGTTCCTGATTCTATGAACGCAGTTCAACTAAATGAAATGTTATAGGAAATTTTGCAGAGGAATCAACCTCGCCTAGATAAAAACTACCACCCACCTATTAACCTACTTACTTATATTAACCTGATAGATTTCTAAGCACAGGAGTAGTGGGTATACGTAGAAGCTTATTTACTAAGTAATTGCCAGAATTCTACCTAATCCAGACTAAAATCCAGGAAGCATTCGAATTATTTGCTTTGTAAATTTCCTTTTAAAATTGTCAAAATAAAGGGGTCGATATGACTTTAAATATAGATCGTCGATATTGCTATAAAGGCCAAAGGATGTCGTTGGGAAGGGCGCGTCAGGTATATGACGTCACAAGCCCCTGGGTTCGTCACCGTAGCGCTAGCAGCGGAAATAGATCGGCCCACGCGCTTTCGTCACTGACACCCACAACCGCAGCTTTCAGTTACTACGATACCTTCCTTTTTCATTCATCTTCAATTTATCTATTTTCGGCTCTATTCATTTATGCAAATACACTGAAGTTGAATGGGGCTTGAAAATTCTTAATGGCGTAGTTGCTAGCGTGCTCTCTCCTTTGTCGGTCCTTGGCTAACAGTTCGAGTTAGCAACCGTCTGGATTTGTTCGGATTTTCGACCTTCGTCGGCAGCTCCGTCAGGCAGGACTTTGTCAGGCGTTTTCAATGTAGAGGGAGATTTTCGAATTAAAGATTAATTTTGATGACTAATGAAAACTGTCTGATTTTTTTTCCACATAAGTAACTGGATTTTTTCAGTACTTTTCAATATTGAAATGGTAACTCTACTAACCGTTCCAAGTTCTTAATTCTCGTGGCACCGCAACAATCCATAAAGTCTAATATTTTCGAGCAAGTAAGACACTCTCCTAGTGAGTCTCTATACAGCTTTCTAAAAGTCTTGTATAATAGCAATTCGTTCAACTTCAAACGTATTAATTTATCTATTACTTAAATTCAATTTATTTGAGTGTTCATCGCTAACTTTTTTAAGTCGTAGGTGAACCAGATTCGTTAATTTGTTCTTTTACAAAAAATCTAACAGAATACGACACAATAAATCTAGTAGACATTAAAACCTCTCGGACGTCGAAACACTTGTTGTATTTCATTGACAGTAGAGCTTTTTGTACGTATCCACACGACATTGTACATGAGAGAGAAAAGCTTATAATTACGGAGCCGAGGTGTCGAGCGGGTGTGACACGTGGACACGTGGTTCACTCCCTGACTCGGTAAGTCGGTACAGGAAGCTATCGGGGCAACGGGCCCTACTCTTTTTATTCCATTCATTCATTCTCTAGTGTCATCGCCATCGGCCGTCTCGCCGTCACGACTTTCGAAACAACTGAGATTTAAATGTGATACATATTGTTCTAATAACACATGAAACCAGATTCTGCGTCAACCGAAATAAGAATACTCTGACCTTGTTTTGAGTGGGAGTGTTATGTCATAAAACGGTTTGGAGTAAAATAAAGAAACACGACAATGAAAGGTCACTTTTAAAGCGATTTTTTGCATTTCTTTTGGAAGTTAATCAGCATTTTAATCAGCATTATGAATTGTTAATTGTAAGAACTTCTTAGAATAAAATTGTTAAATAAGAAATATTAATTACTACGTGCATTCAATAATAGGTTCATACATACACTTGGCAGATGACTCGCAAAGTCACAACATGGGTACCCCTGCCCTGGTATGTATGTATTAGTGTAAATAAACATCGACCACCATTGTTTCAGACTCAGGTTATCTGTCTTAGCAGAATTTACAGATGAGCTTAGATTAAAATGACTGCTAGTACTAGATAAAATCATGATGAGGTCATGATTCAAGTCGCAGATCCGTGAAATGTTTAATTAAGTACATCGCCATTCTCGCCGAGGCACTGTGTGGCAATCGTACCTACACACTTTAGGCAGCTATTAAATTAACCGTCACGCCATTGATCCACGAAAGGTTAAGCAGAGACGAACCTTTTACATAGTAACGAAAATAGTAAACACTTACGCTTTTCTAAGATTTAGTTAGATCTAGAATTTGAATAAGTAATCGTATTAAAACTTTGAAGGACATTCAGTGAAGATAAGTCAAGTACAATACCGTAGTATGGGTGTAGTCGACCTCGTAGATTACCACCCTAAGGTTGAATGTCAATTGCACTAAGTGGCATGTTGTAAAACGCTATGGTATTAGGTATTTTGTCTATGTGACAGTTACATAGTTACGACCTTAACGAACTTTCAATTTTACTGTAAGTTGTAAAAAATTGTGTAAAGTTATAGAAGGTCGAACTCTCGAAACGCTGGAAGTACAGTACTAATTTCTATCTACATGCTTTCAAATATTTGTTATTATGATGTTGACACAAAAACCATAATTATACAGGGTGTTAACAAGGGTGACCATGTTTTTCACAAGATAAATACAGTACATCTGACTGCTGCATACTACATTATGTAAACAGAAACAATACCTGTAATTATCAGTTTGCTAGCATAGCCATCAATTAAATCTCATTTGTATTATTATGTAAGTGGGTAACATTGTATTGTTGCAAGACACCGTACACACTACTGTATACGGAGCCTTGTTTACAATGGACGGCCTTTAAGTAAAACATGTGGCTTTCGATACATCTGCTTATTCGCAACACGCACGTGCTTAATAAAACTTACATAGTAACATGTCATTAACTATAAAGTGTCTTTAAAAGTGCTTTATGGCCATTTTTGTTGAAATAGTCGTATAAGAATCGCGCGAAACAACCCAAGTTATTGTTATGTCAATATTACGCATTTGAGCCATTTTGTCTATCTCTAAGCATATTAATGAAGCACGTAAAGAATATAAGTTCGTATTGAAATGAATATGTAGTTCCATCTCTATCTACTTGTTATACAACAAGAAATATATAGTCGCACAGACGTCACATTCGCCAACTATCCGTGGACCGTGTACCTAAGTGTAGGCGAGTGTCGACGAGCAGCGCGCGCATACCCTCCCCGGTCGATACTACACCAGACTCCATGTTTTTTATGTCTTTTCACGTCACGAATTGCTCAACAAAAAAGACTTCCAATAATTAACTTAATGCAATTCACAGGCACTTAATGACGTAACGAGGAAACGAGAATATTCTACATTTTTTTTATTGAACTAGACATACTCTGGTGCATTTATGGACGCGGCAACGACATTCAATTTGAGAGCGGGAAAGTACACTCGTTCTTTGGAAGTTTGGCGCCATGTTATGAAATATGTTTATTCGGGGGCTACTATATTTAAAATTATAGTAATTCTTCGATGTATAGAAACCAAAATAGTTACAACAGATGTACTCATGATTATGAGTGATTCAAAAAACTTCAAAGAGTAGGACCAAGTTTATATAGTATGCCTGCAAAGGGGTTCCATACAACTGTTTGTGTGGGACTGATTGGTGTCTAGATTTTTTGTCTGATCAATTCTAAATAGCTGCAGAAGAGCTAGTTTGTGTATACTAGTTGTACCACCACAAAAATTAACGTCTGCCTCGTTATTCTAGTGAGCTCGTTAGCGCCTCTGTCTGCTGTGTATGTATGAGGTCCTCGATTCGATTCCCGGATCGGGCTGTGATATCAGATTACTTCTATCAGGAAATCCAGTACTCAAGATTCGCGCCCGATTGTTAGGAACAGCACAACAGCTACGACATAGGACACCTCTGGCTAACTCGGGATTATAAGTGCGATACTACGTTATGTCATATAAATGCAACTCTGCAAGAGTAATTTCATGTGATACAGAAAAGTACTAACCTGTAAATTATGGTGCGGCTGACTGAGATGCAGTTGCTGCTGCTGTGACATGTGCAGGTGCTCCATCTGCGGAGGGGCGGGCCGCGGTCGGTATCCGGCGTATCCGCGGTAGCGCGCCCAGTCGCCGCCCGCCGCCTGCTGGTGCTGCTCCGCCATGTGCTTCAGCGTCTGCGCCGCCGGCGACATCTCACCACCACCGTACGGCCGCGGCGCCGGCTCGCCCTCCGGCGGCTCTAGCCCCATACCGCCACCGTTCAGTTTACCCCCATCGATATCGAAGTCCTTCATAAACTCCGGATACTCCGATATCTCCGTGATGAGGTCCTCGAACGTTTCGTCGCCGTCTTCCTCGCCGATCAGATCGGCCAAGCCAGGGAATGCTGACGCCGCATCACGCTCGAGTGCCGCTGCACACTCGTCCAGTCCCACGAAATCGTCATCAGCGACTTCCGACTTACACTCAGCTTTGCATTCTCGATCACAATCTAGCGGAGTGGGTACCCTCGGAGGTGCTTGCGGTAGAGGGGGCGAACTAGACGTCTTTACGGCATTTGCGAGGGCCTTCACCGTGACGTTCGTGGATATCTGCTGAGGTTGCGAGTCCGCTGCGGAGGTGGTGAACTCTAATTGCTGAACGATTTCCACGGAGAACTTGGTGAGGGCTTCGCCTCCGACACCGCCCCCACCACCTCCACATTGGAGTTTAGCAGGGGGTTCGTAGTCACCACACCCAAACTTTTGTTGCTGAAACAAAAGGAAAGATTATTTTAATTCATACTTGTATCAAAAATTATCTAAACGATACTTTTATAATGATATGTAATACCTTTACCTACATGCAAATATTGAGGCACGTGAGATAAAAGTGCTATAAAAATACCGATCAACTTGTGATAAAAATTCATGCAATCACTTTTACCTACTACGTGGTGGAATTTAGCTCAGTATTTGTTTTGAATTCCTATATTTTATTTATAGCAGGTTATTTTGACAGGTGAAATATTTAAACAAGCTGATCAATTGAATCAAGTAACCAATTACTTTGTTGTCAGGCCCAACAAGACCAGGGAGAGTATTAATCTAGCAGTATATGGAACGAGAAATACGAAAGAGTTAAAGTACCTTATTCCAGCTGCTCTATCCAGTCTTAAACCACATAAACTATGATTGATTTTGAAAAAGTGGAAGATTTAATACAACGGAATGAGTAGTTTGAGTACCTGATACTTGGAACAACAATTGTAAGCCAGACATTGGTAGGTAAATGCTTTAATCAAGTGCGTGACTGGCACATGCTCATTGCCCACTATGCGATAGCAAAATTAAATTAATCTAATTGATCTCTGGCGAACATCCTCTTCCACATAGTAGATTATCCATGTCCTCTGTATGATAATTCTTTTTTTTTTTATTAAGAATTTCGTATTTATAGTCAAGTCAATACTCAGTCGTTTTGAATATCAAAACATAATCGTTATCTGCCTTTACGATATGCTAAGTCTATTTCCGGCCAGGCTATTTAATTATATTGAAGGCAAACTGACTATTATAAGTACATGTAAGTATGAAAATGCAAAGAACTGGTTCAGCTCCTTCACAGTACAAACGCTGTTTACTCATGTCTTGCCTAATTAACAGATAACACTTGACCATTCGTCGCTTAGAATTTCTTCAGTAATTAGTGCAAGCGAGTTGAAGATCACGCTACCAAGTGTTGTAATTGCATGAGCACGATAACGCCATAGCCATGTATGAAAATATTGATCATTGGTGAATATTTTAATGTAGCGGACGGTGGGAGGTGGGCACACTGGGCACACAGTGGCGCCAACTAGCTCTTAGTCTAGGCACCGTGTCACAGCTGCCACCCTATGAACTATAAATTATATCAGAGCTAAACAGTATTCGAACATGATTAAGAACTTAGTCATTGGATGTAGTTTGCGATGTCGGCAGGTATTGCCATGGTCTGCTAGCTCGCCGGTCTATGCTCCGAATTACACAATGGCAATATGGCCCAGTTTCAAGAAGCTATTTTATTTTCTAACATTCAAAACAGTGCTAACAAGTGACAAATTTTAATAGTTGTTGACATGGCGCTACTTAGTGACCATGGCGGCCTTTGATTATCCAGAACACATCGAGTGCCTGATCGATCCAGAAATATTTAAATGAAATTTGTGGATCCTAATGATGAATGCTTATGCTTTTGTTAAAGGGGTTAGAACCGATATCAACCTGGCCGCCAATTTGTTTTTTTTTCGAAATCGCGGCCCACGATGAAAGTGGTATGTATGGATACTGGATAGAGGACATAATATAGACGAACAAGAAATGTCCAGTAACACGGTACCCCAAAGTGTCACGTTACCAAGATATTTGAAGGTAAAGATCGACAAATGAGTGCAATGACAATCAATAAAAATAGACTTTTTATGTGTATAGGCGTTAAATTGTATCTAAATAATCGTTCCCAGGTTGATTTTTATTATGCGCACGAGAAAATCGCTTCGCATCGCAATGAAACGCTATGTTATGTCAAAGAATAGTTTTCTCGTGCTCCTAGTAGTATGCAATGTACCTACTCTCTTTCAATAAATACACGACACACGAAAAAGACACATAAAAGGAAGGATAGACACGTAAAAGGTCTATTTTTTATGTGGTCATTGTACTCATATTATTATGTCGATCTTTACCTTCAAATATCTCGATAACGTGACATTTTTTGTTCGTCTAGGTGTCCTCTATCCATCCATACTAATTTCACCGTGGGCCGTGATTTCTAAAAAAAATCAAAATGGCGGTGGGTCGATATGCCAGCTTCCATACATAAAAGTTCAAACCCCTTTGCATACTGCATTAGAATTGTATCAGTACTAACTATCCTAATATGACAGTAAAAAATAGCTTTAAGCAACGCGGATTGCTAAGCCATTGGCTCAATGGATTCCACAACGTCAAACTATGGTAACTACGTAACACGTAGTTACTTAATAAAATGTGTCAGAAAACAGCGCAGGCGCTCGGAGGTCGTCGCGGTGAGCGGCGCGAGACAATGCGAGGCGTTAGTTGTGAAACTCGCGCAGTTTGCACAACCGCAGACCGCCCTACCGTACCTATACGTGTACATGATCTAGCGCAGGTAAACTGGCTAGATAGCTACCAGGAAGCTGCATTAGCGAAGCTAGTAGCCAACACACGTAGAGAGGAAAGCAAATAATGGAATCTTCGGATACAATATTGAAACGCAATAATCGATACAGCAAAACAGCTCAAGATACATTTGCCCATGTTTTTTTACGAAGGTCGTTTTCCAATGTAACATAGTGTCGAAAACTTGTTTGATTGAGTAGATAATTGTACTAATTTGTTTGATCGTTAGCTATAATGTTATAATAGTTAGTAGTATGTCGCGTGCTGAGTAAAGTGAAGCGCTCGGAGGCACGGGATGCGGTGCCAGAGGGTCAAGTCAATTGACGTCGGGCAACATCCGGTGTGCGATGCGGCGCTTATACAGCACGTGCTGCCACTAATTATCTCCCCATCTCGACCTACTGATGCCCCATAAATTGTGTCTAACGTTTTACATCTAGACTATCACACGCTACATAAAAGAATTTCAACTTAGGTTAAAACCACTCAAGGTATTGTAGAAGAAAAACTTATGCAACTCGAAACAGTAATTGAAAATAGCATAGCTAATGAAGTCGAAAATTAAAATCAACTGAACACCAAAACATATCCGACATTAGTAACAAGAAATGATTTATCGTTTTACATTTGATTGCCTTTCCAGAGAGTGAGAGAAAAAGGAAAGCCATGGAAAAGCACCGAGGACATTTTGCGAAATATTATTACTCCCTGAATTTTAACAATGGGAAGTCGACAAAACTCTGGAAGAAGTTGAGTTCAAATGTAAAGGCTGAATTCAAAACCATTTACGTAATAACTGGGCTTGTATTTGTATTAGAACAATACAATCACGTGTAAAACGCAAACACGTGACCTATAACGAAAAATGAGGAAGTAATCTTATATAACACAAGCTAGGTAAGATGAGATATAGAAGTTTCTGAGATCGCAAAAATGTTGTTAGTAACAGAAACCAATTTATAGGAGCCAATAGACACACTTATAGAAATACATTGTTATTTTACGAATCAAAATGGTTTCTATCATATTGATCGGTAAGGAGGTAAAAGTGCTAATGACGTTTGATAGCGTTTCAAATGCATTACTTTTACTACGGTATTGTGCCCAAATATTTTATGGCGAATAACGGGAACCTTAAGTGAACATAGACGGACATAGATTTAACATGTGAACGTAACCGGTTTCCAAAGTGGTTATTCTTGTTTTTGGCCACATTGTTTAATACGACACTTAGATTTTACGTTTTTCATACATTTGAAAAAGTAAAGTGGCCTTAAATGATCATGTAGTCGAACCCAATGGCAAAATGTAGCCACACATTGTACATAATACTGCAAGAACTCAAAATAGGTTCTAAATACTGTCTGCAGTCTTCTCTCCTAGAAAACGATCGCGTCGATATTCCCACTAGAATTGAGAAATGCATAAAAATCTCAGAATTCTATCTAATCTCAGTCTTATGCGATTTCTTATACTTACTGCTACACCATATTCAGTCTCGTGAATAAGACTAGCACTTGGCCGGTTCATCAATAAATATCTAACATCCCCATTAATATGTAATGATGTCACATAGTGTTGACCGAAGAAGCTCGCAGGACTTACGATACTAATTCTTTAGTGGTCTTATAAACATCATATACTACTAAATCCATAATAGTCTTTGCAAGAAATAGTTCGTTCTTTGTTTGACTAACAACCATATTATTTTTTAAAGATGCAAGTGATCTAGATTGAGTATTTTTCAAGCACTTTTATCTATTTTATTACTCTCGTGTAAATATTACAGTTCATCTTAGTAGTTTTAACCAGTTATATTATTTTCTTACCACGTGGACGACACTGCTGTGTAGATTGCCACTGATGGCTGGCAGGTCTGGCTTGCGATCGCTCTTCTTCGCCTGCCGTTTAGCCTTCCCTTCGAGGAAACGCTTCTGAAGTGCGGTGGTCTCCAGGTTTTGCTGCTCACACGAGCCGGTGAACGATTGGTCGAACCTCGGCACACATTCCGATTGGCGTCGTCGATACGTTTCTATCCTTCGTCTGCAACAAATTAAATAAGATGTAGGTTGTTTTCTATTCCGGAGACATTGAATATAATTTAGCCCTGCGGAACACTTTCCCTGTGCGACATACAATGTTAGGAATGAGATCATTTTTATGTTTGAGAGCAGTATAAATGATTATTATCATCATTGAGTAAGATTTAAGGTTGATGGACTGTTTCAGTTGTATTCGTTATGTTCTAGTTCCATATGTTCCCACTTCCGAAGGCCTTATTCAAGAATAAATTGGTTTTCGTAACGCACGGTCTTGAGTTGACTATCTTCCTACTTTCTAAGCATTCTTGCGTATTCTAATAGCATACTGGCCAGAACATCGATGATAATAATAATATGGAGTCTGTCTTCGCGGTGTTATGGTAATATTGATTTATAGCAGGTACCCCGAAATAGAAAAATCCCAACTAGCTGATAAAGTGTTGACGACATGATTCCTGAGTCACCTCTTACGACACCCACAGGAAGTTTGTACCTAGTTAAGCGGCGTATTGTATGGGTATGTATCACAGTTCACAGAATAGAGATAGAATTCTTACAGCTCAATACTAGAGCAGCCATCATTCCAAAACAATTTCAACTAAAGAGCCGACCAAATGAGTCACGACCACGAACGAAATGCATTTGAGCCCACGTATTCATAGGTACATTGCAAGACTGTATTTGCGTAAGCAAGTTCATAGGTATCATTAGCCTGAAGCGTCAAATACTTAATTAAATGCACATAATGATAACAAAGAAACAAATGCCGTGGTCGTACAAAACAAGTGGAGGTACACAGTAGGTGTCCAAGTACAGTGTACCTAACAAACAATATTTCAAGCGATGCTCAGTCAGCCGCAACTCCCGAGCGCGGTCACCTTGAGCAAATGTTAATGCGGACAGTCTGTCGGCTTTATAAAAAAATCATTACAAGCTTTTCATTTATTCATCAGTATTATTCTCCGGCGATGAAATCCTCAAGGTCACTGTCGTTCTCAGTTTAGAAAACAATTTTAAAGGCATACTGAATCATGCCAATAGAATTCACAGCCCTTTTTTTTTTTGGCGGGTGGAAAATCGCCAAAAAAGCGAAAAGCGGGTGGCAAATTACGAATTGCCTGTGAGTACCACGCAAAATTATTTAAATGTGTGTCGGTATTTAACCCGTTACGAGTAGATTCGACCAAATCATACAGGAAATGTAAATGATATTTCCTCGCCATATCAAATCTGAGGTAATCAAGGAGATTTCAATAGTGTTATTTATAAAACAAATTAAATTATGTTGTTGAAATAAAATTGTTAAAATAAATCATGCGAGAATAATTATCTATCTATCTATATATATCTCTAAAATGTACTACAGTAGCTCTTTTTACAGTAGGAACATAATATATTATGTATGTATTACACAGGTGCCCAAAAATGTGTAATCAAATCATAGAGCACTATGGTGTAGTCTTATTTTATTAACCTTCTTCTAAAAAAGAAGAGGTTATGTATTTCTCTGTGATTACTGGTCTGTAATCTTTTTTCATTTGGTAGAGGACGTTGGTAACTCCATAAAAAAGCATTTTTTCTTCTTTGTCTATCAGGATGATGTTCTTCAAACTTCTAGTTACAATGTGAAATTAATACTTGACAAGGATTTGTTTTTGGAGATACCACAACTAAAAAGTAAAAAATAAATAAAAATGTGCAATAACTTTACTTTGGAAAGTCGATGGCTAAAAAATTAAACAAAAGTCACCGACTTCCGAAAGTAACGCTACTTTCCACATTTTTGTGTTTTTTTTTAAACCTGCTATTTATTTTTGTTTTAAGTAGAAAATTATTTTAATTTTCCAAACCACTCTGCGTATTAAACATAGAACGTGACTATTTATTTTTGCGTTGTTTCTTTCTATCAGTCTGCCTTCTTACACCTTGTTTTCTAATCGATAGTGAAGAAATTATACAAAGCAACAGACGCCAAGGTATCTATCCTATCCTTTGAAGAACGAAGTTAATTCAAAGTATAGGATTGGGTTAAAACTTTAAAACGTTGATTTGTCGTGTGCTCGATTATGGGTGGAGGATTTTAGGAAAAGGCTGACCAAGTGTGTCGGCCGGTCCACACAAATAGTGAAGGATTTCATGCTGTGGATCAATATTTTTGACATTACAGATTACAGAAATCTTAAAATTAAAAACACTAATGTCATTAAAGATTAATTTTAGCAGATATATTAGGTACTCATTTTTCCTGATACAAAAATATTGTGGTGTTCGAATTGTAAGTCCGCATATGGTAACCATAAAAAAGCCGGGACATTTTCTTAATTTTCCATTACGTCACAGACAGAATACATAGGTACGAATCGCTACGTAATTGAAATTCATTTTTTAAATAGGTAAGTACGTACTTCTCCTTTTTTATACCTTCCCTTTAATATTTTAATTATTTTTTATTTTCAAATTAATATAAGTTTTTATTCAGAGGCGGAATAGAGATTTTTATTTCGCTATAGTACGTACCTACGAATGTAAAATAAAGCAATAAATTGATTTCAATAAAAACACCCTAACACACAACCAGGTCTCAACTATAGCTAATTCAGAATGTTAAACAGCTTCGTACGTAAACACTCCGTTATGTAAGGGATTCTATGTGCAAGCATTTATTACATAAGCAGTATTAGTGGCGTACGTCAGCGTACCGATATCAGTCAGTTATATTGCACCTACGTATTACAAATCTACAACTACTAGGGGTACAGTATCATTCGTACGGTGTATGATGCCGAATCATTGACATTGAACAAATGAACATCGCACTTCAACACGGCCCACGGTGGTCATTGGTAGATGTAAATGTAACCACTCGTAGTCTCGTAGATACCTCACTCAACTCGACATTCACTTTCCCTAAAGTTATGCATTCTGTGTTATAACTAGTACGCTTCGCAACACGGAAAAATAAACGAATTGATCTATGGAAACCAATAAAATATTTATTGTATTTTAAAGACTCGTTGCTAAGCTCCAAGCGGTAGCATTATATAAAATCTGGAAAAATCTTTTTTCTTGAAAACTTTACATCATGGAAAATCTTGTATAAAATATTTACTCGTATAATCAGTCCATTATTATAACTGACTTTGTTTGTTTGCTAGTGCAATATGATATTACTTCCTTCTCCATCCTTGATTATTGTCTCAACTCTCAATCTGATAGCAAGTAAAGGTCGGTACAAAAGTCACTGCGTTACATAAAAGGACGCACGTAGATAATTTGTCTTCATGATCTACCTACGTAGCTCGTACCTATTATGTACGAAATAGAATAATAAAATTGTCGAGTGTAATTAATACGTCACAGATAAAAGAAGTAATGATTTAGACGCTAACGCTATGAACAATTTCATGAATATGTAAGTCGTAGTACTGGGTGGTAACTAACTTATCAAAGAGTTATGTTCGCTCCTTTTATACAGAAATTTCAATAGACACGTATATGCTAATATTGTTGTTCTATGTGGTTAAGAATAAGTTGATTTGATAAAGGTATATTCGATTGATTAACATTTGCGAACCAGTAATATGGAAGCTATTTAAATGCTTACTATAAATCAGTGATTCCCAAAGTGGTCCCGGTGGAAAATGGTCGTATTGAGTTGAGACTAAAAAAAAGCATGTCGAAGCTATAAAATTAAAATCAAAGCATTTATTTCAAGTAGGCCCGTTACAGGCACTTTTGAATAGTCGAAACAAATACAAAATAAAAAGAAGCTACAGTTCCAGTCACAAGACATAATAACTGTGAATGTACTGTTTTGGCCCATTCCCTAGCAGATTCAAGTTTTCAGATTTTTTGCCCAAAAAGTCTTTGGAGCTACGGTCATCATCATGCAATCCTAACAGATAGCGCGAAAAAATAATATTGGTTTTTTGCTTTTCTTTTTTGGTCCCCGGGCCTGAAATCAGAAAAAGGGGATAGAACCGATGTGGCATATCAGTCTGCCCACCATTTTAATTTTTTATCGAAATCGCGGCCCACAATGAAAGTGGTAAGTATGGATAGAGGACATTTAAAAGAACAAGAAATGTCCAGTAATATGGTACCCCAAAGTGTCACGTTACCGATATATTTGAAGGTAAACATCGACAAGTGAGTACAACGACAATCATTAAAAATAGACGTAAGAATTTTTTATCGAAATCGCGGCCCACAATGAAAGTGGTAAGTATGGATAGAGGACATTTAAAAGAACAAGAAATGTCCAGTAATATGGTACCCCAAAGTGTCACGTTACCGATATATTTGAAGGTAAAGTTCGACATATGAGTACAATGACCACATAAACAATAGACCTATTACGTGTCTGGTAAAACAAAATGGTGGGTCGATATGCCAGCTTCCATACAAAAAAGTTCAAACCCCTTTGAAAGTGGTCTACCAGAAAAAAAATTGGGAACCTCTGCTGTAAATAAACAAATTCTTATTTTTTACAAATCTAACCAAACCTAAACACCTCTCGCGCCCGGCCCTGGTGCAAGCCATGGTCCGGGGCGAGGAGGAATGGGACGCCGTCGCCTCCTTCTGCGAAGCAGTTATGCTAGCGAAGGAGGTGGCGGAACGTGAGAGGGAGAGAACCTCTCGTCCCAGCCGCCACGGGAGGCGTTCCGGGCGTCGGGGGCCACGTGATGGCTTCTGGCCACCGTAGACGCGGGCCTGTGGACGGTGAGTGATGGGTAAGCTCCCCGTCCGTCCGTCTTATGACGACGACAGGCCGTGTCGACGGCGCGTTCGTGTTCCACGCGCGCCTCAAAGAGATGTCAGCAACATAGAAGGGGCCCGCAAGGGCCGACGCCCGTTGGGGCTGCGGGTTGTTCGCAGATACCGTGGCCTCGACATGAAGGGCTAAGAAGGAACATGGGTGGTTTTTAGTCAGTAGAAGTCTGACACTCCCTTTCGCTCTGCCCAAGAGCGGGAGGGGTTATTTGATGATTTCCCACACCCCAAAAAAAAAAAAGGTAGGTACAGCGTACCTAGGTTAGGTATTATTTATTTTCTTTAATTAATGAGGATTTAATTTAACCTTTTCATATCCAACCATGATATTTATTTCAATTTATTTGATTTCATAGCCATACACCGTCGGTAAGCCTTTCAAAATTTCAATTGTGGACAATTCAAATCTCTTCTATTTATTTCTTTCAATGCCATTTATATTATGATATTTTGCAATCAACAACGTTGTATAACGTTCAAAATAAATCAGGAAGACTAGGAATAACCAATCACGACTCAATACGATGAGTGTACGTAATATGCAGTTACTCAGAACTTGAAAGTCAACCGTATCGTCCGTATCGCAAGTGAAAACCACTGAATAGCTACACTACTTTCACGAATGAATACCATTTTAAACTAAAGTAAAATCAGTGTAACGTTTTTGCACAATTGAGCGTGATGTGTAACTGGGTAAACATCTGTCCTTATCGACTGGGAAGCAGATTTATTGTAGCGAGTGCGATCCAGTGCTATTATCGGCACCTGACAAACTTTGGGTTATACTTAGGCGGTGTTAAAAGACGCGGTGTTGTAGGTACGTACTACTGCAGGGCTACCAAAAACGACGCTGCCAAGGAGCAATTTGTTCCCAAAGGTCCCTAGATGAGTCAACAAAACCATGAGTCATTCCTTCTGAGTGACTCCAACGACTGATACAGCGAACTAAAAAAAGAATAACACATTACAAGACTTCAACGCTTCCAATGTGAGTTAAGTGTGCTGCGTATGTGTACGCACCACGCACATAATCCAGCTGAATCCTGAGCATCTGGCATCCCTAGCGCAATGTCGCACACGCCGCAGTGTGGCAGTACACTGTGTAAACTTGTAGGTGTTTTTGTTTAGTTCATTGACCAGCCGGTCGCCGCGGCTGTGCGCTACGCAAACAACGCCTCGATAAGTCCCGATTGTGTGTCACGCTATGTCACTGACATTGTACCCGACAATCTCCACATACTACGAGATCATCTTTCGACAGATACAAAACTAAAGAACAAACAATCAACTATTTGCATTTGTCATCGTAACTATGTTTGCTACGCTGTAAATTAGCACGTCCATCTGCGCTGTTAGAACATACTTATGGCACACACGACTTTATTATTTGATTAACGAAAGCAATCCGTATAGCAAGTACGAAACCGATCAAGAATTTTGCATACTTACCTACCACGACTATGGGTGTCCTGAATGCATTTCAATGAATGCGAACACGGACTACACACATCGCCACTATAAAATAGTATACAAGACGTATATTTTGAACCCAAGTAAGAACTTGAATGGGGTCATTGAATAACTTATTGCTAACCCAAAACAATAAAAGGATACCTCAATGTCTTCGAACTTTGACCGATTAATATCATCGTGTCAGGCTGTCAGCAATGTAACTCACACCTGACCAATTCATTCAAGTTGGTGCTCAAATAAGGACGCCATCCACCGTGTAGTTCTTTCACAAATATTTTGGCCTTGGAATATTTCAAGTGATTGGTCCTAAAGACTACACTACTGTGTTTTCAAGGGCCCCATTCTTACGAGCAACCCTCTCTATTAAATTGTATTAGGGGCTTACTTAGTGTGATTGCAACGGTGTTTAAAGGGATAGAGATAAGGAGCTGTACTGGTATTTTTAAATCAATACTTTTCTATTCTATTCTCTTTTATAAAGTCAATAATACCCGATGATTACGATTATTGCAGTAAAATAATAGGAACACATAATAATTACACATTCATGAAGTGCTTTGTGTGTTATTTTTAAAGTAAAGTGCAAATAATTGTCCAAGTTGCTTATTTATATAGTCACTGACTTATAATGATAATTATGCAGAATTAAATGATATAATACCTATACTAGCGGACCTGGCAGACGACGTCCTGCCCGGACAGCAGCGCCACCTACCGGGTCCAATTGTGTTTTCAAACCATCCAAGAACCCATTGAAATATCCCCAGAAAGTTTCATCCAAATCGGTTCAGCCGTTTAAGAGGAGTTCAGTGACAAACACACCTACTACAGTAGAATTATATAAAGATAAGAAATATTTTATCCTAAAATTATTATGGTCACTCTATTAACCTTTTTTTTTTGGTGTGGGAAATCTTCAAACAACCCCTACCGCTCTGATCAGAAGCAGAGCGTCTGAGCAGAGCGAAAGGGAGTGTCAGACTTCTACTGACTAAAAAAAAACCACGCATGTTCCTTCTTAGCCCTTTGTGTCGAGGCCGCGGTATCTCTTTCGAACAACCCGCAGCCCCGACTGGCACTCCATTAACCTGTCAAAGATATACAAAAAAGTTAGCGAAGTAAGACTTCTCTAGCGATGTCCTTGTAATGTCAAATACCTACTATAGATAGGGTAACCTTATGGTGAGTTTAGGAGTCCGTCTCGCCGATCAGGGTGTATCCCTACAAATGATCCCATTAGCACGAGGGATCGTCCCTCCGAGCTACGGTGCCAATATCGATCCGGGCCGAACAACCAACGTAATGCATGTGCCCTCATAACTTATAGACTCGACTCCCATTTCCCCCTGGATACGCAACATATTTAACTCCTGTGTTACTTAGGACAGACCTTTAAGGTGAATTAACGAAGACTGCTCGTGTTCGTGTACGCAAGGAGAATACGTAATGTTGCGTTACAAGTTATCACGACAAAAGCAGATTCTGTTGTCTACATCGCTATACAAACTCTCTTTTCACGAATGAGTAAGTGTGAAAGTATAAAATATTTTAGTAGCCTACGAGCGACCGCTCTTATTTAATTAGGCCTTTGTTTCGTGAAATGGACCTTATTAATTTTTCTGTAATTAATTAATGATACATAAGTGATTAAGAACTGTTGAATCTTTGCATTTGAGAAATCATTGCATAAAGAATACGAGTATCGCTTAATCCAATTAAATAATTCTCATAACTAGGTAGGTAGTAGACTTCAAGAAATCATCACTTACGATTCGTAGGGTCGTCTCTATCATGATGATTAGATAAACTACCAACTCAACGTGATAGATCAAATGTTAAGTATTCAACACGTTGATTGACACTCGATTATGTGACCCACGTATCTCCATTTCTCCCACATGGAGAAATGGAGATACGTGGGTGAGCACTTAATCCATATTTAATAAAGATGACATTTGCACATATTTATTCTCAAACAGCAACGAATTGCAGCTTAATGATTCAATGAGTATTATGTTCGATCTATTACATAGGTACCTATGTATACACAGAATTCGGGTTATATGTTCATTCTGTGCCTAGTGTAGATCCCGTCTACTTCTTAGAAATTAGCCCAAAAGTATCGTGCAAATGGTATATGCAGTTCCACTAGAGCAAAATGTAGTCTCTCTACTTTCTCTAAAATAAGGATCTCTAAAATTGTAACTAAGTAACCTTAGGCATCGATGTATCAAGTTACAAGTTGGCTGCAATGTAAATAAAACACAGCGCAGCGTTTATGCACCGCCAACTGGCTATTCAGTACCGTTAGATACACACCGAGACCCCGACATAATTTCACTGAGTGCAAACCGCGATGCACTAACCTCTTCAGACATATAAACTTATACAACACTAGTAAGGCGCTACTCTACTCTGGAATTTCTCAGTCCAGTTTTGTAGCATAAACATAAGTGTGACTGTTTTGACTTGGCCGACGATATTTGCTTAGTTTATCAACAGAGTCAATCGTTCGCGCTTAGAAAGTCAGATTTGACTTAGCCAAGCAACGTCTACGAAGGTATTTTCGGATTATGCAAGTGCTCATTAGGGAGCAATTTACAACGAACACTTTTTATTGTTTTTGCATTCCGGCAGTTGCATTTGTAGTACTTGCAGAGAATGATCTATGGAGGTGAACGCTTATAAAGAGAACCAATTCTACATCTTCTACTTGGTTTTAGTAATATTTACAAAGGGCAGTATTTGCTATATTGTGTCGGATGCTTATCTTTTAATTTTAACAACCAAGATGGCTACTTTAATCAATACTAGGCCATTTTACGACAACACTTTACCGACTGGGTTGTTGTGAAAATTAGACAAGGTTTGCTCGTCCATGAGACTGATCACTGCTAGATAGGTTCTATTTGTTGAGTTGGGTAGACTTCTTGAGTGATGGAAAGAGTCGGCAATATCTGCTGCTCTATCTTAAGGCTCCTCTCTCGAAAAAGCTTAAAAACAGCGTGCAGATGAAGCAGTTTTTCACCGGCACTTACAGAGAAGTTACATCTGAGAAAAATTGTTAGTAATCTACATGATATGACACGTAATTTGGTTTAGCCATAATTTTTGTATCGGTATCTCATAATAAGAAAAAAAATCCACAAAATCACCTCCATATCGTTGAATGGAACCATTTTACTCCTTCATTTTTTTAACAAAATAATATAAAAAAAATATCTACTGCTTTGAAATACAAAGGAAAATAATTTGGTTTTGTTACTTTTTAAAAACATGTATTATTTTAATTATAATAAATAAAAAATGCGTCCGTTTAAAGTCCGTATCTACGACCGAGAGGGGTAGTTTGTATGCACAAGGTCATTGGCGTGAGTACAAGCCTTAAGTTTTTGCGCTAATCGTTATAGTTTGTAATGCAACCTCTGGGCTGCATATAAATCGCAAAAAAATAATTATACCAGCAGTACTAGGCATTATTTACGAAGGTAAGACGACTTTCATTACCTTTCTAACCATATTTCTTAAAGCGTGATGTAGTTAAAGTCCCTACAAAGATTTCACTATTATTAGTTCGAGATTTAATCGATACAAACGTTTATAATAATAAAATTTCGTGTTATTTTCCTTCGTAATGGAAAATTCAACAAAATTGCGACCGCTATCAACAGGAAATTTATCAGTAGCGCTTGAAGCAACGTTCGACAAAAATACATTGGTGTTTAGGATAAAGTAATATTACTTAATTTTGCCATTGCCTACATTGTTTTATCGAAACATAATTGCAGAAGAAGGCGATTCATTGTATCCATCATATCCATGTAACTCGCCGTCTTCACACCAAAACAGACAGTTTTTAACTGCTCCTGTGATGGTTGGTGATGTTCATAATGGGATCTTGAAATGATTTTTCCTTAGTAGATTTTTAATAAGAAATTATGATGAACTAAGTGATTATTCGTTCTGGGGAATTTGTTCGCCGCTTTATTTTCTCAGCTACAACACTCGGAAGTGGCGAAAGGTAGATGTTATAAGGGTTTGTCCGTCTTATGTAATTTTAGACTTCCAAAAAGTGCTGTTTTTCAGCTGGAATACAATAATTGGCTTTTCATTTGCTTACTTCCGCTGTCCATAAATCAATACTGTGCATGAGAAAAAATTTATCGAACTACGGCACCCTTCACTTTGCGTGATCCGACACGAACACCACCGGCTTTCTTTTAACCTTCTCTAGCTGCCGCGCAAAGGAAGTCTAGACTGAGATAATCATTTTTGAAGTCTTTTTGGGATGACAACCCTGAACTGGGCGTGGTTTACGTCCCGACTCCCAAGTTGTCTTATTGAAACTCGGGACATCGGAATAAGGTTGGCACGCAAGCCAACTTGCGTTAGATATACGTGATTGTTTACGTGTCTCGTTTCATCTGATGCCCTTGCCTTAATGTTAATGGTCACTCAATATCAAAGGCGATGTAAACCATGAAGGTGTGTTGAACTTCATCGAAAATAAAATCGATAGCCATTGAGCTGAAAAAACTGCATGATTTAATTAGGGACTTTGTTTCTGTCAGTGTTTTGTACTAGAGCTTACTAGCCTATGGTTGTGGTATTGTGGTGGGATTTTAGTACTGCATTTTGTTAGGTACTTGGAAGTTTGCCATTTTGTCTTCCCAGATAAAAAATAAGAATTTGTGAAAGGGGATGTTTTTTAGGGACTGCCTTTTGGAAATAATCATCATCTGCCTGGGATAAAGCTTCCAGTACCTATAACCTGATGTAGCTGAATACTAGTATTTTACTTAGAGCGACTTGCGACCCACGGATGCCCCTCAAGTTAAAGGGGAAAATATACAAGTCCGTGATTAGACCTGTCGTACTGTATGGATCAGAGTGCTGGGCTTTGAAAAAGATGGATGAAAAACGATTGCATGTAGCGGAGATGAGAATGTTGAGATGGATGTGCGGAGTGACAAGAATGGATAAAGTGAGGAATGAGTATATTAGAGGAAGTTTGAAAGTAGCACCTGTTACAGAAAAATTGAAAGGAAGTCGTTTATCTTGGTATGGTCATGTAATGAGAAGGGATGAAACGCATGTGACTAAAAAAGTGATGGATATAAATATTGATGGATGGAGAGGGAGAGGAAGGCCAAAGAAAAGATGGATGGATTGTGTGAGGAATGATATGAATGAGAAAGGCATAAATGCCACCTTGACGTGTAACAGGGAAGAATGGAAGAAGAAAACGTGTTGCGCCGACCCCAAATAGAATGGGATAAGGGCAGGAAGATGATGATGATGACTTAGAGCGACTGCCTATCTGGATAGGATAGGAATCAAATAGTATGGATTCTCAGCCTAATTTGAAAAAAAAGATTTTTTTTTTGATGTTCTAAGAATGCTCAGTCATGATGAATCAAAATTTTATTAAGACTAGATTTGAAATTCATGTCAGAACACTTTTAATATAATTGGTTGGAACAGCAATATTTATCAAAATGCCTACTTTTTTAAGCTTATGGTCACAGATTTGATTAGATTTTATTAACCCCCGACGCAAAAACGACGGGGTGTTATAAGTTTGACGTGTCTGTGTGTATGTGTGTGTGTGTCTGTCTCTGGCATCGTAGCTCCCGAACGCAAGAACCGATTTTGATTCTGTTTTTTGTTTGAAAGGTGAGTTAGTCGAGAGTGTTCTTAGCTATGTTTGATGAAAATCGGTCCAAGATGGCCGCCGCCACAAAATGGCGGTTTACATTTTTTTTCACAACTTTATCAATATGGGTATCAAATGAAAGGGCTTGATTAGTAGAATACTATACACTATGATAAATTTCAAATCCAAGATGGCCGCCGCCACAAAATGGCGGATTACATATTTTTTCACAATATGGGTATCAAATGAAAGGGCTTGATTAGTAGAATACTATACACTATGACAAATTTCGAATCCAAGATGGCCGCCGCCACAAAATGGCGGATTACATACTTTTTCACAACTTTATCAATATGGGTATCAAATGAAAGGGCTTGATTAGTAGAATACTATACACTATGACTAATTTCAAATCCAAGATGGCCGATTTAGCTAAAGGTTAATACCATACGGGTTAAATAAGCTTCGCAAAAATAATTGAGTCGGGGGTTTTTTAAATTTTTATTTTTTTCAGCAAATTATTTATGGATTTCTATAAATTGTGGCAGGCAAAAGAGCTGTGGGTCGTAGGAGGAAATCGTGGCTGCGCAATATCCGGGAATCGACGGGAATTAAGAGCGCCGCGGAACTTTTTAGACTGGCAAAAGACCGGATCGGATATGCGGAGCTGCCTGCCAACCTTCACTAGTTGGAGAGGCACTTGAAGAGAGAGATAAATTCTTGCTTATTAGAGTATCACAACATATTTATACAGGGTGGTGCCGACGATACGACAATAAATGAAACCACGGGTAGTTCTAGTTCATAGGAACATTTTCAAACTATCAGATAAATCCTAACACCGAAAAACTATAAATTGTAAAAAAAAAAATTGTAGCATAAAACTGTAAACGAAATACAATGCAATTTACAAACAAATATTGGTTTACTAACCTTAGGAATAATTTGCACCGGTTAACGTGTGGAAATTGTAACAAACGAATTTGGCAAAGACATTTAGGTACATTATTATCAAATCAAATCAAAAATGTTTATTTGCAAGATATGGTACAATATGGGTTCCAGCACATCCTGCCATTACATGGCGTACAAATATTTCTATTTTTTGTTTTGCTAGCCTACTCTGTCCCACTCCAGAGCAAAGGCCTCCCTCCACTCTTTCCACTTCTCGCGAACCCGCGCGTGGAGGACGCGCCAGTTCCAGTTTTGACGGAACCAATCTAGTTCATCCCGCTATCTCCTTCGTGGCCAATATTTCTATAATACATGTATAAATCGTGACTTATAATATTAATAACACTAATACATTATATCACTAATTATGAATTAATTCATTTAATAGAATTTTATTGGAATAAATATTATAATTTTTATATCACTACAAAGTCGCTTTCTCTGTCCCTACATCCCTATGTATGCTTAAATCTTTATAACTACGCAACGGATTTTGAAGCGGTTTTTTTTAATAGATAGAGTGATTCAAGAGGAAGGTTTTAGTATATAATTTGACCGACATCCACGCGGGTAAAGCCGCGGGCATCAGCTAGTAATTATAATAATGATGAGTAGTACACTCTTTGTTTTGGGTAGTTGTGTAAAAATTAGCCAGCAACATTGTGTGCACTCACGATTCTTGTTTTAACTTGCCTCGCTTTGCTCGGGTGTTAACTCTAAACTCTTGCTCCGACAATGTTGCTTGGTAATTTTTGCCATCACGCGTTGGTTGATATGGAGTTGCAGTCACTAGCCCGATAATTACAATTTATAAATTACAAAAGCGTTTTTTTTACAATCAGCAGTTTTTTGTTGTGCTGTTTAATAATTGTTTCGAGATATTGATCATATCAAATTAATTGCAACATCATATTTATTTATATAATGACTCAACGATGGTGCACTGCACTGAACATTCTGCTCAGTCACAAAATCAGTTATGCTCAACATAAACAAGATGCACATACCTTAATCCGATGTATTATATTAGGTTACAGAATGAATACCAGTGTATTATTAATGCTATGCCAATGCTGAGCAAAGGCGTCTTCTCATACAGAGCAGACATGAGCATTGAGATATAAAATATTATGCTTTATTTCTTATCTCTGTACACTGTGATCAGTTTCCAAAATAATATAGTTTTTTTCTTGTGGCCACAGATACAGTGACTAGTGGTTAAAAAAATTAATTCATTTTTCGAGAGAATCGGATCACTGTATTAGTAGATTGTGATGCGTGGCTAATTCAATCTGATACTGCAATTGGTGCAGACCAACCTAAGTTTTCTCATGTTTCCCATCATGAATAAAATAATTCTAATTTATATAATTGGTATGCAAGGTCTGGTTTATAGAATCAGAATATTAAATAAGTATTAAAATGTATTGAATTTCTTGTACCAATCTCAGTTGGCAACAATTTACATAATAATATGTAGTGTAGGGTATGTGTATGATATAATAAATGTGAATTTGAGCACTGATAATAATTATATGGGTGAAAATATCACTGACAGCAACAATTGTATTATCTAAAATAATGATGAGTCATACGAGATATAATCAGTAATAACATTATACTACTTTGGGTAAATACACGGTCACAATTTCTTTTAAAGATCAGATGAATAGGCATTGGTTGTGAACTGTGAGCATAATGCTCTGCCTCTCGCATGTATGTTGTACAGTTGAATATATTGAAATGTTCAAAAAATATTTTATATGAAGAAATAGAATGAAATTTCCATATAACACTCACCAAAGCTTTTTTAAGTTACTACTCTATTATCATGCACTTAGGTTGAAGATATTGAGATATAAACAGAACAATGTTTTTTTCCATGTGAGAAAGTACTGTAACGTGTAATAACTAACTGTTTTATAATGTAAACATGGTAAACTCACCTCAGGCGATCAACAACAGCTTGTCGTTTGGGTGGCAGTATCATTTCCTCCATGGGCTGCAGCATGTTGGGCGGGTGCTGCGCGGGCGCGGCGCCAGGCAGCAGGCCGCCCGCGCCACCGCCTCCGACCAGATGCTCCACGGTGCCTGTTCACTGTTCACCTCTGTTCCGTCATACTCCTCACAAGTTCTTAACGTGCCCCACTCAGTACTCAAGTACTGCACCGCAAGTGCGAGAGCACTATCAAAAACACACAGTTCGTCCTGAACATCCTCAACAAAATATTCATGTTGTCAAACTTTCAAGACTATAGCTTCACAAATTATTTACCAAGTTTTAAAAACCTTCCGTTTCTAATAATTATTAGAACATTGTAACTTCTACGTCAGTTTAAAATTATATAAATAAAGAAACACGTCAAATTCGGTCAAATGATAAAATGTTTTGGAACAAGTTATGCAGTCAACACATCGAAAACAGTTTTGCATGTAAATCTTCACAAACGTTATAATTTTATTGGGCACTAACGATAATTTAGTTGCACTAAACTACAAGTATAGGGTTCAAATAAATTGATACACTGATATTGACTTTTTCAGAACAATTTAAAAAAATCTTTGGCTTAGCCAATCTAACACGAATGGCCAAACATCAACTTTACTAAACCTAGCTTAACACCCATATTCATAATCAAAACCTCATGATTTCCTCGACTCGACTCAACCCCAGTGAGGTGTTTTCACATTCATAGTTACAATTTGACTCCTCACCTCAAACAGTTTCCTCAGTCGAAGTGAGTTTGAGTTGAGGAACCAACTGTCAAATATAAGGTACGTCGCGATCTACCTTGAAGCTCCCTCAAGGGACTTTTAACCAAAACACGCGTATTTTTATCCGATTTTCATGATGTCTTTTGAAGAGTTTATTGAATATTTATATGATAATCCTTACAATTACATGTCGCGACGCTATTTAAGAGATGCAGAAAATCCTGTTGAGTTTTATAATGAAAATGAATTTAAAATTAGATTTCGCTTCAATAAAGATATTGTGATGAGTTTTTTATTACCGCTATTGTTTCAAGACATTGTTGGTGGTAACAGACGTGGATTGCCAATTCCACCCATAATCCAAGTGTTAGCGGCATTACGATTTTATGCAACAGGAAACTTTCAAGTAAGTTATCTTTTTTTTTTTGCAGTACCTAGTCATCAGTTCAAATTAATAATTAATTAAGTAAATTTGAATGTTTATTACAGTACAGTAGGGACATACATACATACTTAAATGATTATAATGTATTTTCAGATTGTTTGCGGGGATTTGCACCATATTAGTCAATCGACAATTTCAAGAATTGTAGCAAACATTTCCAAAATTTTGGCTTTAAAAATAAGACGCTTTGTCAAATTTCCGGAAGTTGCTGAGCAAGCTGATGTGAAAATCAGATTTCATCGTATGGCTGGATTTCCTGGGGCTATAGGATGCATTGATTGTACTCATATACCTATCAAAAGTCCCAGCAGACAAAACGGTGAAGTGTTTCGCAACCGCAAAGGTTGGTTCTCAATTAATGTGCAAATAGTGTGCGGACCCCAAATGGAAATATATGACATAGTTGCACGATGGCCTGGGTCTGTCCACGACTCAAGGATATTTGCAAATAGCAGGTGTCATATGAGATTCGAAGGAGGGGAACTTACAGGTTTACTAATTGGTGATAGTGGTTATGCGCAATCATCATTTATGTATACGCCTGTGCTTAATCCACAATCACAACCTGAAATAAGGTACAACAAGGCTCATATCTCAACAAGAAATATAATCGAAAGATTTAATGGTGTATGGAAAAGAAGGTTTGCATGTTTAAATAGAAAATTGCAAAACAATTTACCCAACACATGTAACATAATAGTAGCATGTGCTGTGCTACATAACATTAGTATAGAAACAAATCAAGAAATGCCTGAACCCATCTCGAATATCAATTTAATTCCAGTCTCCCACACTAGAGAAACTGCACGGGGTAGCGTTATTAGGGCTGCATTTATTGCCAGGCATTTTAGTTAATAAGAAAACAAGTACAATTATAATGGTAAATGTGTGTGCGTTATATTTAAGTATACAGTACTTACTTGTACCTTTATTTTTAATTTTTGAACTACTTATATGTGTCAGTTAAGTTTTGTTTACACAGTTTATTCAATATCTTTAATTCTATTGTCAAGTTAATATATTAATTGTAATTAGTAAGTAGGTACAGTTATGTGTATAGAAAAATAAGAGTAGTTTTTATATTTAATGTATTTTCATCTGTTTGCTAATATTAATGATACTATGAGGGGCATGTAAATAAAAACCATGTATATTAAAGTTCTAATTTTTATTTCTAAATATAGCTAAACGCAATTCAGCCTCTTCTCTCTTGGCTTTATTACACTGAAGAAGTTCCTCCATAGCTTCTCTTTCAGCCTTAGCTTTGAAGAAGTTCTGTTCAGCAGCCTTCACTATCCACTCTTTCTCAGCTATTCTGAGTTTGTGTAGCTCCTCTTCTCTTTTTTGGGATCTGTCATATGATTGTTGACGGATAGAGAATTCCTCTTGGATCACTCTAGTCCGTATATTTCTAGATCCTGTAATGTTACAAATTAAATCTATAAAGTACATGTGATTAAGTGAACATTAATGTGTAAAAACATCTTCAAAGAATGCTTTCAAATGTTGCAATTGGTTCAGAATTTAAAATATTAAGAACAAATCTAAAAGTTATTTGAAACTTGAAAAATATATATGAAAAAGTACCTTGTGATGGAGCTACACCATAATCAGTCAGACGGGTCTCAGAAAAACGAGGAGGAGTGGTAATATTATGGTCTGCAACAAAATATTGTGTTAGTCTAAATTGTCTTAAATATCATTCAATACCGAACAATATTGTTAAAAAATGTTGGTATCCTGTACCTCTTTCTGTTGCAGGCTCATTCACTTGGGTTCTGCTCTCACTGGGAGCAAACAGAACTTGAGGTGTGTCGGGGTCCCAAGAATGGACTTGCACGTCTGTAAAATAAAAAAAGAAACAGCAATCAAAATCAGACACTGGGAAAAAGTAGTAATTAATCATAATAATATATGTAATATAATTTACCTGAAATAGGCATGTTATCGCTATCAATAACATCATGCAACTCGACATCTGTTTGCTCAGCAAGAGCATCTTCCAGTAGTACCTGGTGTTGGCTAGAGGTGCTAGGCAAAAAGAGTCCACCCCCAGTCCTCATCCTTTCCCTTTTTTCGTCAGCCAATAAATCTTTGCGCCGGGTTTTTAAATTTTCCCAACATTTTTTAAGTTGAGCTTCAGTTCTCTGGAAATAGAATGATATATTGTATGCTTAGGTTTATTGAAATATCGTTTAAATAAAGTTTATAGACGGAAATATTGTCGATATGCAGTACATTACGTACTTACTTTTGAATTTGTTTCAATTGCATTAAATTCCTCCGTTAGGCGAGCCCATGCAACTCTTTTTAATGCTGAGCTCCCCGTACTTGTTGCCACCGAGTTTAGTCTGTATTTCACTATCAACTCCTGTAGACACATCTTTTCGCTTTCAGTAAAAAACTGTCTTCCTGTTCCAGCCATTTCGAGCAAGTAAACACAGCACTGATGTAATGAAACGCTGATATAGGAATGTTTTCATATTCCCAAGCCGAAGCCATACACTTCTCAAGTATCACCATATTTTTTGCCCAGGACATAGGTTCAAGTGGATAAATTATTAGGGTTTGTTTATTTATCGTTCTACGGTTCTACTTTCATTTGACAAGTGTTCAAGTGTTGACACTTTGAAAACCACAGATAACGCGCTTACAGACTGCTCTCAAAATAAGCTTAGCCAATATAACAAACGGAATATTCCTCCAATAATGACGTATTCATGACGTATCGCCTCGACTCGACACTCATTCGAGGGACCTCATAATTTCCTCAATCTGACTACTATGAATACCGATTTTGAGGTTCTTTCGAGGCACTCTTTGAGGTCTCCTCGAAGGAGTTGTGAGTCGAGTGGCTTTCGAGTTTACAATTATGAATATGGGTGTAAGTCTCTCCTTGTCATGTCACTCACTGACGCTTACTTTGCCAATTGCGTTTCAGGTACAAAAATATGCTCAAATAAGCATCTCAAATAGTAAGATTAACTGAAAAACTAAAATAATTGCAAAATACAACTTACTACGAACAGTGGAAACTGTGAGCGAAAAATCCAGTGGTTAAAATCTGTGATTACATTGCAACAATAACAATAACGTTTTATCATACGTGGCTCACGTTGGTTAACATTGGACCATGGAAGCCCATAGGAGGGGAAAATTTGTGATGGTATGGCAACTGTACTGTTGCTATTATGTCACTGTCAATGGATGATGGGATTGATGGGTGTCACACTGACAAGTGACACTTGATGACAGCACTTGCAAAACAATTGCAATTTTTAGCGAGTTAAAAATCCAAATTCTGAAAAACTATAACCTCTGGAGATTGTATATCAGTGTTAAATCATAGAGACTTTCATAACTACGTTGACTTTAGTTTTATACTTAGCTAATATACAAACTCTACAGCAATGTCTGCTTTAAGATTAAAAGTTCGCTACTCCGCAATATGTGCGAAGAGGTTATTCATGCAGCCGATAAGTAGTGCTAAATATATTTCTGCTTGTAACTTAATCACAAAACAGCCAAATGGTAAGAATGACCACTATAAACAATTTTGTAGTTTTATAACTTTCCCTCTGTATTCAAGTTATTGCAATAACTTTTTCAAATATTTTCAATATTCATGTAATTCATTCATGTAATTGTTCATTTATGTAATTTCTTCAATTAATCTTTAAAGTTTCTATGAAACCAAAAGGTATCCATAGTAAGATTAATCTTATGTTGGACCCTGCTTCCGACACCAGTGTATCAATAGGTATATTTTTTTTTGTGATTTTAAAAGAAATATTTAAAAATGTAAGCAATGTGTTAAATAAATAAAATAATAATCTTATTTAATGCTACAGGCTTAAATCTACCAAATTACCAAACAAGCAGATGCTACAGTGCGGCTGCTGAAGAAGTTTCGACAGAAGCTCCAAAAGATTCTCCAGTGAAAGGTTCTGGGAAAGAAACTGTGAAAGGTCCAACAGAAAAAAGAGAATTTCAAGCGGAAACCCGCATGCTATTAGATATTGTAGCAAGATCTCTATACTCGGACAAAGAAGTTAGTATACTTGTCAGAAAACACATAACTTACATTGACAATGTAGATTAACACAGGATACTTTTTATCTCATTGGGGTATGATCCCGTGGGCCAAATACCAAACTTGATAACGGCGAAGCCACAGGCATAAGCTAATTCTAATTAATGTTATAAATGCGAAATTTATAAATATTTTGAGTTGTGTGTCAATGTCATTACAGCGTTTTTGAATAAGCGGAACACAATCCAAAGTGATTGTTAAATTCTAAATAAACATTAGCTAAGCAGTAGCCCCCTATTCATTCAATAAAATTAACATGAAGCTAAAAGAAACCCAAAAATTAAAACAAACCAATGTCAATGTTTTGCCGAAATTACAGGTTTTCATTCGGGAGTTAATCTCCAATGCTAGTGATGCTTTAGAAAAGTT
Source organism: Diarsia brunnea (assembly GCA_949774965.1). Lineage (NCBI taxonomy): Eukaryota > Metazoa > Arthropoda > Insecta > Lepidoptera > Noctuidae > Diarsia > Diarsia brunnea. The sequence goes on along the minus strand of OX459005.1, from coordinate 8,704,507 downwards.
CCGCTACCTGAGTGTGAGCTCTGACTTGAACACTCTGAAACTGGCTGAGATGGACAGGCCACTAGAAATAAGACTGTCCACTGATAAGCAGGCTAGGACACTCACCTTTCAGGTAGGTTTTTTTTTTTAATAATTTTATTTTATGTCTATACAATACAACAATTATCATTAGTCCCACAAATGGGCTTATGTTATGTTATTTTAGTTTAATAAGCCCATCAACTCACACATAAAGTGTAGGTTTTCGTGCAACAGTAATTAAAATCGATTATGCACTATTATTAGGATACTGGAATTGGTATGACAAAAGATGAGCTCACTGAGAACTTAGGAACTATAGCCCGTTCAGGGTCCAAGTCCTTCATTGAAGAAATCAAGAAGAAGGGTGCGGATGAGGCCAACACAATCATAGGACAGTTTGGTGTTGGCTTCTACTCGGCATTCATGGTTGCTGATAAAATTGAGGTTTATACTAGAAGTAGCATAGAAGGATCACAAGGCTACAAATGGACATCAGATGGGTAAGAAGCAAATTTTTTGTTTTGAACAAAACTGTAATTATTATTTTTTCTGCTCAAACATTGTTTTTGGTGCATTAGAATTGTTCACTTGTCTGATTTCTATCATTACAACATCCTTTTAAAATATTAACAAGATATGTTTAGTCCCTATGTTTTATTGTTTAAATTCAGTTCCGGCACATATGAAATACAAGAAGCTGATGGGGTACCTATTGGCACAAAACTGATTGTGCACTTAAAAATGGACTGCAGAGAATATGCTGATGAAGATACAGTTAAAAGTAAGTGGTATCATCAAGTACCTTTTTAAAAGAAAATAAAAACACTAAAACAAAAATAAAATATTTTATTAACGCATTTCAGATATCATCAAAAAGTACAGCAACTTTGTCAGCAGTCCTGTCATCCTGAATGATGAGCAAATAAACCAGATTAAGGTAAAAACATATTTATTATATTTGTTTCTTTAAGGTGGAAGCCCGCGAAAGGGGATAGAACCGATGTGGCATATCAACCTGCCCGCCATTTTGATTTTTTTTTCGAAATCGCGGCCCACACGGTGATAGTGGTATGTATGGATAGAGGACATTTAGACGAAAAAAAAATATCCAGTGGCACGGTACCCCAAAGTGTCACGTTACCGAGATATTTGAAGGTAAAGATCGACAAATGAGTACCATCAACGACAATCATTAAAAATAGACTTATTACGTGTATAGGCGCTAAATTTTATCCAAATAATCGTTCCCAGGTTGATTATTATTATTCGCACAAGAAAAATCGCTTCGCATCGCAATGAAATGCTATGTTATGTCAAAGAATAGTTTTCTCGTGCTTCTAGTAGTATGTAATGTACCTACTCTCTTTCAATAAACAGTAATAATAATAATCAACACCTATAGACAAGTAAAAGGTCTATTTTTTATGTGGTCATTGTACTCATGTACAATGACCACAGCCAGTACACACGGCTACACATCAAGCTATACATTTCCAGTTTACGCTGATCTCGCACTGTACGGAAATCCTATACAATGCGAGACCAGCTTATACTGGAAATGTATAGCTTGATGTGTAGCCGTGTGTACCAGTGGAGAGCACTGGTGGCGGCTCCGACTTACGAACAGTGTGTCGTGGGTTCGAACCCAGTCAGGTGCATTACTTTGTGTAATTTATTTCATCACCACTGCTCTCAAAACGGTGAAGGAAAACATCGTGAGGAAAACAGCATGTCTTAGAACCAAAAAATTCGAAGACATGTGACATCTACCAATCCGCACTGGGCCCGTGTGGTGGATTATAGCCCATCCCTCGTAAATATCTCGATAACGTGACATTTGGGGTACCATGTTACATGACATTTTTTGTTCATCTAGGTGTACTCTACCCATACATACCAGTTTAATTGTGCGGAGGGTCGATATGCCAGCTTCCATACAAAAAAGTTCAAACCCCTTTAAATACTCTTCCTTTTTTCTAAAATGAGCATGTTTAAATTCTCTTACGTTTTTCAGTGTCAGGTTGTATGTTGATTAAATACGATTTGTATGCACAATTTGAATTTCACTGACTTACCTGGCGCTACACATTGCATTGACTAATCTGGCGTATGTACTTGTACTTAATTATCTGTGTATGATTACAGCCTCTTTGGTTGATGGAGCCCAAAGAAGTAACTCAGGAGCAACACATTGATTTCTACAAATTCATCAGCCAGGCTTATGACAAGCCCAGATATACATTGCATTACAAAACTGATGTCCCTCTTAGTATTAGGGCTGTATTATATGTACCTGAAGGCAAACCAGGCCTGTTTGAACTGTCCCGCGATTCTGATGTGGGGGTCGCATTATATTCTAGAAAGATCTTGATCAAAAGCAAGGCTGAAAATATATTGCCGAAATGGTTGAGATTTGTTAAAGGTTTGTATTTTTTTTTCTTGTTTTTATATATGCCATCAGTGCATCACTATAAGCAAATTTGGTGAGCGCGTAATGTCGAGTGCGTCCCCCATTGTGCCTTCAGTGAGGGTTACCATAATTCGTAAATTATATGATTATTTTATTTTGTGAATGAATCACTGGTTCCTTGAGGATTGTAATTTATTTAAACAATTACTGCTTGTTTTCAGGTGTGGTTGATTCCGAAGACATTCCATTGAATCTTAGCAGAGAACTATTGCAGAATAGTGCTCTTATTGTGTAAGTTTCACAAGCATACATACATTTACATTTCTGTTAAAGTAGTAAGTGGAAGCCCTAGGGTAGCCTACAAAATTCTAATTTTCTTACGTTTATACATATGTTTATTTCTTGAAAAGTCAAGTATTAATGAATATTATCCAGTAAATGCGATGCGATGCGTGCGATGATGATGATCCAGTAAATACATGCGTATTAGGGCGTTAGATAATTTGAAATTCACGGGCAACCCTAGTGCTTCCCCAAATCAATAATTCACGAAAGTGACTTAATGATTTTTTCTCACTCTCAGAGTGAGAGGTTCTAGCTGTGTCATGAAAATGCCTAAGATATAATGATATCATCTAATTCCCAGAAAACTAAAGACTGTGCTGACCAACCGTTTCCTGAAATTCCTGATTGATATGTCGAAGAAAGACCAAGCTGAGTATGAATCATTTTACAAAGAGTATTGTATCTTCTTGAAAGAAGGAATTGTTACTAGTCAGAGTCCCATAGAAAAGGTGAGCGATTAATGTGTAGCAATGTTTACATCTATGTTTCCGGTTATTAATAATTGTGATTTTAATTTTAAGGAGGAAATTGCGAAATTGCTCCGATTTGAGTCTTCGAAGCTTCCAAATGGACAAAGGACGTCGCTGAGTGATTATGCCACTCGCCAAACAGACGATCAGAGAACTATCTACTACTTAGCTGCCCCAAGGTTTGTTTAACATCGAACCATTTTATTTTTAAACACTTCATGACCGCTTTAGACTTGATTTGTTTTCAAAAAACAAATGGCGAATATTGGGTGTGTTCGTGCGTGTCTACTTTTATAGGAGAGCCGGTGGCTAAGTATCGCTTACACGGCTATCAAGTGCTAGTAGTTGTACTTCATTTTCTGGCCGACTCATTAGTCAGCCCACAGCCCCAGGGAGGACTGCCACCCCACTGGGTGGCAGTCCTCCCTGGGCTAGGTGTCAGCCATTGACTTCATTATGTTCATTTTTAAATGTCTTTTTTATTTATTTAGCCTATATTGTCCCACTGCTGGTCAAAGGCCTCCTCCATAGCCTTCCACTCTTCTCTCCGTGCGGTTTTCTCACGTTAATCTCGAACAAAAGCCTCCCTCGGCGACAACTTCTGGTTCTTTAAATGCCTAAAACATGATTTATACAATTAGATACTTTACTTTGCAGTCGTGAATTGGCTGAAACATCACCTTACTACGAGTCACTCAAGAAACGCGACGTGGAAGTGTTGTTCTGCTACGAAATGTACGACGAGCTGGTGTTGTTGGAGCTGAAGGAATTCAACAACAGGAAGCTTGTCTCCATAGAGAATGATATGCAGACAGCAACTAAGGAGGAACCAGAAGATGTCATTGGTGATTATACTTTTACATCCTAAATTAATTTTTATTTCTTTGCTTAAAATTGGTGTTGTTATTATAAATAGTTGCACACATTACTAAACCATTTTTGTGATATTTATACTGATCATCTTATCTATATTTTCAACAGGAAGCGACGCTCTTCTGAAATCTCAAGTAGACGAAGTAGTGAACTACTTGAAGGCACAACTAGCTGGCAAAGTATTTGATGTAAAAACAACAGCCAAGTTGGAAACTCATCCGTGTGTTATCACTGTACAAGAAATGGCGGCAGCTCGACACTTTATACGCACTCAAGCACAAAGTCTAAGCGAAGAAAACAGATTCGCGCTGCTGAGGCCACATTTAGAAATAAATGTCAAGTGAGTTTTATTTGCTTGAAAAGTATTCCTTATTAGTCTAAGTTATGATAATTATGTATACGACAGCCCAATAAGCTTGACAGTCCACTGGTTCTCACTCTGAAAATACTCTAATAGCTCATTTACACTCTCGCCTCGTGACTCGTATCGCACCTCGACTCGCAGCTCGTTTGATTTTTGCGAGATATTGTGTGTCTGTTCACACTCTCGCGAGGCGTTCAGTTCGCTTTAAGCCAGCAATGATGGAAGACGTTGAATTATTAGCAGCAGCAACTCTTTCCCTTCTTAGTTTTTACAACTACGTGACTTATTTAGAAAAAAAAAGATAAAAAAATACTTTGCCGAAGAAGATGGTGAATGATATCTATACATCGCAATAGAACCCTTTTTTTATGGTGGGTGGAAAATCATCAAATAACCCCACCCGCTCTTGGGCAGAGCAATCATCTGCCTAGCCTTTTTCCCAACTATGTAAGGGTCGGCTTCCAGTCTAACCGGATGCAGCTGAAATACCAGTATTTTACATGGAGCGACTGCCTATCTGACCTCCACAACCCAGTTAATACTAGGTAATACGATACCTCTTTGGTAAGACTGGATGTCAGAATTTCAGGTCATTGAATACCTGTAACGACTGCCAAAGATCCTCCACAGACCGACCTAGGCCACAGACCGACCTAGGCAAGCACAGCTTTACCTAAAGATCGACCCGAGTGGCAGTTCTTATTAAGCCACGAGCTCCTAAACGTTACTGGTGAAATGTGGTGTACTATTACTAGGCACCTCTGCCTAAACCTGGGGATTAAAGTTGTGATGCCTTATTTTTAAAATATTTGTATGGCCTACAGATAGTTGTTTCGGGTCTGGGTGTTTGTGTATGTGAGTTTAAATGTTTGTAAACGCACCCACGACACAGGAGAAATTCCTAGTGTGGGGCAACGATTATTCTTTCCGGGTAGCAAACCCACCAACGCACATGCGTAAAAACAGCAGCATGTATTCTTTGTGCATTTTATAATTTGTGAGGATTACAAAAAGTGATTGACACTTTTTATTAAAAAAATGTTCATATAATTTTCCAGGCACCCAATAATTAAGAAACTTCACAAACTACAATCATCTGATAAGGAATTGGCCAAAATGGTGTCTGAGCAGCTATTCTCCAATGCCATGGTGACAGCAGGACTCGTGCTGGACCCCAGAAACTTGATCGCACATATTAATGATCTTTTAGTCAAAGCTTTAGAAAAACATTAGACATTGCTGTTAAAATAATTATAAAGATTTGTTATTGTATTAAGAAAATGTATTTTATTTACTCTTTTCCTAAAATATCTGCAGTCATCATCTTCCTGCCTGTACGCCCACCCTCATAACCATCACGTACGGCCGCACGCGCAGTGATGTTAACTTAAGGGTGTGACTGTACATGAAAATATGATACGTTACAGGATTGTTTTTTTCATCCTCAATAAATGTCTTCCACCGTACGGGGTCTGTCAGACTCGAAGCGGGATGTAACGCGAATTCCGCTGCCCCAAACTCGCGTTTGAGAATACAAGAGCAAGCTACCTACTTAGACTGATACGACTGAAGCAAATCTTGACCGACACTTTCCTTTTTTTGAACCCTCCTAGGGGGTTTAGAATGTTAGTTAAGGAGGAGGCCGAACACGTAAAAGAGAGGGAAACCTCACGCCCCAGCCACTGCAACAGAAGAAGAAGCCCTGGGCATCGGGAGTCGCAGGGTGATTCCCGGCCACCGTAGGCCAAGGCCTGGCAGGGTTGAGGAATTTGTTCGAAAGAGTTACCGCAGTCCTGGAAAGCTGGCTGGAACGCAAAGAGCATTAGAAGGAAAATGTATAGGTTTTAGTCAGCAAGAGTCTGACACTCCCTTCTGCCCCACCCAAAGCTGGAGAAGTCATTTGATGATTTACCAGCCTTCTAAAAATAAGTTGTTTTAGAATGATTTACCTACTGAGTACCTACATGGTAACAGTTTTCGCGTCGGTGTCCCTTCCACCCTGTATAAAATTCCTTGAGAAATATAGATCAATGAAAAAAATCGAAGCCCCACAACTCAGAAACGTTATGTCGCTCATAAAGACTCTTACTACTCAGTTCCTAAATGGTTTCTTTAACAGCCTCCGTGGTCGAGTGGTTTAGGCGTTTGCCTAGTGACCCGGTGGTCGTGGGTTCGATTCCCACGGGAAGCAAACTTAGTAAAGTTGTTTCCAGTTTGGCTAGGACATTGCTGGCTTGAATCACTTGATTGTCTGATAAAAAGAGGATTCCGTGCTTCGGAAGGCACGTATAATCCGTTGGTCCGAGGCCCTGGAGGCGGTTTAGAAACTCTGACACTAGGGTGTGGTCGTAAGGTCTTACTGCCCACGACAAGAAGAAGAATGGTTTCTTTGGGAAAGGTCACCGTCACCCGATTTTTATATATTTTTTTAGCCTTTAGTGTAATATATTTAACAATATTTTTAAACCCGAAATTGTATGTAAAGAATGTTTTTGTTTACTTTGCCGCGCATAGTGCCTAATGCTTAGACCTCTACAAATCCACCCCTAAAGGCGCGTCCCCACTAGGGCCGCATGGCCGAGCCTCGTGAGTATGGACGTGAGCGAGGCCTGAGCCGCGCGGCCTAACAGGAACATTTCACTATGAGCCGCGCGGCTTTGTGATGCTCAGCCGCGTGGCCGAGCCTCGTGAGTGTGGACGTGAGCGAAGCCTGAGCCGCACGGCCTGACAAGAACGTTTCTCTACGAGCCGCGCGGCTTATAATGGGGATGCGCCTTAAGGCAACCCACTATCCAAAAAGAAAAATAGAAAAAGCAGGAACCGTTGAGGAGCGTCCCCAATAAGGCAATAAAGCCGCGCAAAGGGTGTTAACAATACTGGCAAGCCGCGCGGGTGTCTGAGGCCGAGCCACGTGAGTGTAGACGTGTGACGTGAGCGAGGCCGTTAGGCTAAAAAACAAAAAGCATCGTCCGGCCCTAAAAGCCGCGCGGCTCATAATGGGGACGCACCCTTTAACTGCACGAGTTTTGCACTTTTTTTTATCTGAGCGAAGTATTAAACGTAAAACGGAATACATAACGAAACAAACTGCTGAACGCATCGGCATCGAAACGTAACGTTCTTGAATGGAAAACTGATTTACTGAACGCAGCGCCTCGGTGAGCTAATGCTTGCGGCATTTCTCTAAAGTGAGGGCGGCTTTTTGTTAAAATTGTGTGTTGTAGAATAGATACATTAGTTATCTTACTGTGTTTGTGCGTTATTTGAACATATCCTATGACTCTTAATAATCAAGTAAGTATTTTATGTTATAAAAGCGTATTTTATGAAGTATTTATGAAACGCTTCCCTTGTCCCCGTACCATGAGTAATTTTTTATACATACATAACTATTATACATTAAAGAACATCTCGCTCTTTCTGCGTAGCGTTAGCACTTATAATTTCGTAAGGTGACGTATCTACTAGTGCCGACCCTAGCGGAACAGGGCTTTGTGGCATTAAGTGATACAATTTTGACGCCGCGCAGGTATAAGCACAATGGATATAAACAAGGTGGATTATGAGGACGATAATAAAACTCTGGACAAGAAGCAGATTGAGGCTGAAGAAAAGGAAATGATGTTGAAGGCTGAGGTGGAGAATGTCGAATCTGCAGAGTTGAAGACCGATGACGGGCCCGTGAAGACAGCCTTGTCTGGAGACTTGACGGAACAGGGCCGCGAAGTGAAGCCCAAGTTTATACCTATAGGGGCCATCAAAATGCCTGGATTTTTCACAAAGAACTCTGATAAAGACAAGTCTAAGGTAGTTGTTTTCACTAATTGATTTTACTGTACTAAAATTCTGCATAAGAATTTTTATTATCATAATATTTTAATTTGGACAAATACTTATGAGTATTTGTCCAAATTGTAATGTAATAAATGATTAAAAAATAATGATTTGATGCAGGATGAAGAGGCAGCTATTGAAAAAGACACTGACAATGAAAAGGCTGATGATACCTCCAAAACCAAAGAGAATAAATTCCAATTCCTGCAAAAGTTTACAAAATTCTTGCAACAGCCTGAAAATGAAAATGGTGAGTTACATAGCTGCAGAGAATGTTATGTTTATTATTAAATAAATTAACCATAAAGCTTAACCACAATATTGTACTATCTATATCTATGTTAGTAATTCATTGCATGTGGAATAATCTAATGTGACTGTACTCACAGAATTTGTAAGGGTTCTATCAGTTCTACTACAAGTAGGCCTTTTAAAAAGAATAAAGTATTTGAATAAATATGGTGATTTCAGAGGAAAAAGACCGCAAAAAGGGTTTATTTAACATAAAATATCCAAGGGTTTTCCAAAAACGTGGTAGTGCACCAAACAACACTGATGCTACTCTTGCATCTATGGAAACTTTGGATGACAAGTTGGACACTCCCAATGATGGCATGGAAACTGTGAAACTGGAACCTGTTGTAAGTATTTAATGAATAGATTTTTTAATTTGACATAACTTCACTGAGCCTATTGCCATCAACAGGTCTAGAGTCTGTAGCTGCTACTGAGAAATTTCTGTAAGATAAAACCTAATAAAACTTTGTCCAACCTATGAATCAAGCGTAGGACCTCTTACTCAGTATTAGTGTTGTCAATCACTAGACCAATGAGTACTAGTATACATTGATTGACTAATTAAAATCTTTCAAATTTTCTGGAAGACTCCCATGTCCAATATGTTATTCTTAGCTACAATGATGTTTAGGATGCCAGGACATGACAATTGCCAATACCAGTAAAAAAAAATTAATTAGATTTCAGCTTATTTTTACACGACTGCCCCAAAAAAAGAGTGTTATGTTTTTAGCGTTCATGTATGTATGTATGTATGTTTGTTTGTGAGTTTCTTTATTCCACCATAACTTCTAAACGCCTGAACCGATTTTAATGTATGTGGTATCGTTAGATTCGTTACGTCATCCCGGGTAACATAGGCTAGAGAAAATATCAAAAAACATAATAGGGTGGCCATGGTTTAGAAATAAAAATAACTTTTAATTTGTTTTTATTGAAATTTCAATGAAAAATATAATCATTGTCTAGAACTTATTAAGTAGATTACAAAAATATACCACAGTAGTATTCAATATCTAGTGTTTTCTAGTAATACTACTTAACAAATGATATGGTGACATTTTAAACCCGGGATACGATACGAATAAGCTACATATCAATAGATTCTCTGTAATGAAATAAATAAAACTGGCTAGGTTACAACTCCCAAATCCATCCACAACGGCACCTAAATGGTTTTTAAGTTTGTATGAAAAGTCAGTATGTGTGAATCAATTACTAGAAACATGGCAAAAAAATACCGATATATCACTAAAAGATATGAAATAAAAAACAAATAATTAAAAAAAATAAAAAACACGCCTGCCATGACAAAAAGTAAATTAAAAAATAAAAACCGGCCAAGAGCGTGTCGGGCCACGCTCAGTGTAGGGTTCCGTAGATAATAAAATATTATGTAAACGAAGTTAAAAAAAAAATACGGGCAAATGAAACTTGACCTCTGGATTGTATAGGCGCTCATACGATTCAGGGACCAAATTATATTGGTTAACTGCAGTTTCCATCTGTTGTTTCCATCCAAGTTCAAAATAATTTTCCTAGAAAGTCCTTATAAAGTTCTACTTTTCAGATTTTTTTCGTATTTTCTAAACTTATGGTTCAAAAGTTAGAGGGGGGGGGACGCTTTGTTTTTTACTTTTGGAGCGATTATTTCCGAAATTATTGACATTATCAAAAAATGATTTTAGTAAACCCCTATTCATTTTTAAATACCTTTCCAACAATATATCACACATTAGGGTTAAAATTAAAAAAAAAAACACTTCCCACTTTACACAATTCCCTGGAACGCTTCTGACAGTAGTGTATCGTTTTTACTGTGCTCTCGGTTATAACATCCAAAAAGTCAAAAAAAGTTAACGTTGCTGTGTGTTGTTGAGCGTACTAGTTAGCCAATTAACTCTGCTATCAAGAAAAGTAAACAGTGCTAATCTACAATCAGTGACAAATAAGCTACAGTGAAAAAACTTTCAAAAAGTTTGTACCAAACGGACAGTCATCGTACGACAGTTACCTGCTCCCCGCAACCAGCCTACCACCCCGCTGACATCCGATACATGCTTCACGTCACCGCAAAGCAGCGCTGCAACGCAACTCGACCATCGTGTACGTACATTTGTTTTCACTGTAGACCACTGAAAACTGTATTCTGCTAGGGACAAAGCGTCGAATTACGAACATCAAACTCTTTATTCAAGAATATTACTATAAGTAAAATGGCTACACACAGAACACCACCTAAAACGAACGACCTAACTTTATCAAACATGTCTACCTCTGCACCAGATCTGAATAAAATAGATTCCTGTGACATCAGTACACCTATTAACATAACACAACGTAAAAGACCACGTTTACATGAGGATTGTACACCAAACAATAATTTTACAAGTTTTAAAGACGAAATAATGTCCATGATGAACGAAATCCGTGTCTCTCAAAATAATCGTCTAGATAAGTTGGAGGAATACATGATATCCATTCAGGAGCAGAATAAAGACATACAGAAAACAAATATTGATATCGATAACTCAATAACGCACTTGTCAATGAATGTTAAATCAGTCGAAGATAAAATAGACCAACTGGAACACGAGCGTAAACAAATACATTTACACATATCGGCACTGGAAGAAAAGCTCGATTATCTCGAAATTGGTAGTTTAAAATCATATACGGAGGTTAGAAATGTACCTAAAGTCAACAATGAGAAGAAATCTGATCTGTTTGGATACGTCTTTAACTTGGCTAAGACCGTAAACTATCAGGAATTAAATAGAAACGATATACGTGACGTCGCCAGGTTACCGTCTAAGAAAGACATACACAATTCGTCAGTCGCAGTTGAATTTACGAACACGTTGACCAAACAATATTTTCAAGAAGCAGTCAAGAAGTATAACCTCTCTAAACAACAATCTGATCAACTCAACTCAACCAACATGGGCATTCAAACTTCAAAACAACCAGTCTACATCTCTGAATTACTCACAGCTAAAATGAAGCGCCTTTTATTCCTTGCGCGAGACTTTGCAAAAACCGCTGAGTATAAGTTTGTCTGGTCCTCAAATGGTTATATTTATATACGCAAAGCTGAAGGAAAACCTTACATCCGTATCAAAAACGAAGCTCACTTGAATGAACTCAAGAATCAAAGTAATGATATTTGACTAACTATCAATCTTTTGTATATGTCATTTGTTTTGTATTACCTTTCATTGCTTGTCATACTTTCACTATTTTATAATAATTATGCATGCTTAGTTTTAATTGAAAAATATGTCTGTACAACATCACAAATTAATACTAACTCTAAACACCAAATACAACACAAACAAACATTACACATAAATAACACGTATACCTTCACCACTATCACTGCTTACCCACTGAAGATAATGAATCACTCACCGCAGAAAATAAACACATCGTCACCAAACAATAAATGGATCAAGTATTTAATTCGTGTTAGCTCACTCGTACGCGTCATAACCTCACTTTCTTCGTATATAATTCTGGCGATATTCTTAATTATTTACATATATGTTGCACTTTGTATTACTACACACACTCTTAAAACCAGTCTAATCAAGATAAATATTGTTTTTCCTTGCTTCATCTTAATTCATAATGCTAATAAATATTTAACTACGGGAATGAATATAACACAACAAGGTTTAACGAACTCCCACTCAACGTTTAGTATTTTATGCACGCCTATACATTACACTACCTATCTGAATCTATACAGTAGTGGTAAGCGCTCACTTAATGACTCAAACGTTAACATGCCGATAATCACACCTCAATGTTTGTGCGTTTGCTGTTATTCCGGGCCAATAATTTCTATGTCCACTTTATTTTTTATTGTTACAAATGGCTAATACCGACGTAGAAATAGATGACTTAACCATATCAGACTCCAGAGTCTGTAATGCTGAAGACTGTCATCGTTTTGTCTCACACAGTAAAACAAACATAAAAATACTAACCCAAAATATTCGAAGTATTTCTCGTAATTTTGACGAACTAGTTGTTCTATTGCATAGACTGAAAATGGAGTGTGACGTTATCATACTAACAGAGTGCTGGCTATCGTGCAATCTTACTATACCAAACCTACCTGGCTATAAGTATCACATAACACAGAATTATAAAAACCAGAACGATGGAATTACAATCTATTATAAAGAATCGCTTAATGTAAAGATAACTGAACCGCCATTTTTGGATAGCAACTGTTTAGTAATAACGATAAATAATGACACAGCTATAATTGCAATGTATCGCTCACCATCATACAATAACCTGACACCCTTTTTAACATCCCTCGACTCAACTGTAACTAACTTAAAAAATATAAAATCTGCTGCTATAATAGGAGACATAAATATAGATATTTCAATGCAATCGCACGACAACAAAGCACCTGAATACCTTAACACAACAGCTTTTGGAGGATTCCTACCAGCCCATACTTTTCCCACTAGGCACGGTAAATCCTGTCTAGATCACGTCCTGCTTAAAACTAAATTTAAATCTCACACCTTTGTCATAAATTCTACAATCACAGATCACAACGCTGTACTACTCTGTCTTTATCAAACCCACAAAAAGAAACATCATCAATCTCACATTACTAAACTTAACATCGCTGCTATTTGTGAACAACTGGAGAATATAGACTTTGGCTTCATTGGAGATATAGAAGATCCCAATCTTGCTATGAACAGTCTTATTAAGATCCTACAAGACGCGATAAAACCAAATACCATGATTGTCAAAATTCCCCGTAAAAAGCGGATAATCAGACCATGGATCACACCGGGATTGCTTAGGTGTATTCAAAATAGGGATCGGCTCCATAGAGAATCACAAACAAAACCCAATGATGAAATACTAAAACTAACATACACTAGGTACAGAAATCATTGTAATGATTTGTTGAAAAGACTCAAAAGGGAGCACGACAGGTCAGAATTGGACAGAAATAGTAACAATAATAAAAAGCTTTGGGAAGTTATCAAAACCATAACCAATACTAATAAAACTAAATCTGGCTCCTCCAATCTTCTCGGTGAGTTCCCTCTAGCATCTGTGAACCAGGCAAATGACTACTTTGCAAATGTAGGCAGTTCACTAGCCAATGGGCTTCTTAACTCAGCAACAGTACAAAATTCAACAGATTTTCCCATCTTAAGTCACACTAATAATGCTTCTTTTGTATTATTAGACACAGATGAAGATGAGATTTTAACACTTATTAATGGGCTAAAACTTACAAGCGCAGTCGGACATGATAACATATCTAACCACCTACTTAAAGCCATTAAACTTAAAATTGTTCAGCCACTTTGTAAGGTATTTAATGCTTGCCTCGGGCAGGGTGTCTTTCCGGACGTGCTTAAAAAAGCCATTGTTGTCCCTGTTTTTAAATCCGGTGATAAACACAGTGTTTGTAACTACAGGCCTATTGCTATACTACCAGCTCTTTCAAAGATACTAGAAAGAATAATTAATAGCAGACTCGTTGGGTATCTTGAAAGCAATAGTTTAATATCCTCATCTCAGTTTGGTTTCCGCTCTGGCAGGTCAACGGAGGATGCAGTGCATAAACTAACGGACTATGTTGTTAGGGCACTTGATGATGGGAATAAAGCACTTGGTATCTTCTTAGACCTAGCCAAGGCGTTTGACACTGTGTCTGTTCCGCGTCTACTTACTAAACTGGAACGACTAGGAATTAGAGGCTTGCAGCTCAAACTGTTCCAGGATTATCTAAGCGGTCGTAAGCAATGCCTGAAAGTAGACTCCTACATTAGCATGGATCTTCCTGTTTCGTTTGGTGTTCCACAAGGTTCAGTGTTGGGACCCACACTCTTCTTAATTTACTTAAATGACCTTTGCGGATTAAAATTGGATCAGGGCATTATAATATCCTATGCTGACGATACAGTATTGTTATTCTCTGCTGATACGTGGGATAAAACTTTCACTCTGGCACAAAATGGTTTTGACAAGGTGTCTGAGTGGCTGAGACGAAATATTCTTACCCTAAACATAGATAAAACTATGTACATGCCATTCTACATCAGAAATACAAATAAACCTCCTACACAACTAACTCTAAAATCACACTCGGCTGATATTCACCAAACACACGGTAGTACCAGTAATTTTCATCTGCTCAGGAAATCAGAGGTGAAATATTTGGGTATTATTTTGGATTCATGTTTGAACTTCAACGCACATATATCGTTGCTCCAGACTAGACTAAGAAAATTAATATATGTCTTTAAGAACTTACGTCATGTGGCCAACATTGAGATATTAAAAAAAGTGTATAAGGCACTATGCCAATCTATACTTATCTATTGCATTACATGCTGGGGCGGAGCTTCCAAAACCACTCTTCTTCCGCTAGAAATAGCACAACGGGCAGTCCTTAAAGTTAGCTCCTTTCGACCCATATATTACTCTACACATCTATTATACCAATCCTGGAAATTACCTACCGTCCGCCAACTTTTCATTACAACAACAATCCTTAAACAACACGCTCTTACACCTGTAGACCGGAGTATTCTGCTTAAACGACGTCACAACGCCGTAGCACCAAGATCTATTCAATCAAAACACACATTTACACAAAGGTTCTTCTGTTTCGGCGGCCCTTTCCTCTACAACAAACTTAATACCACACTCAACATCTATACACTAAACAAACAAGAATGCAAAACCAAATTATTCGACTTTCTGCTTACATGCGATTACCAAACAACAGAGGACCTTCTTAAAACCTTAAGATAAAAAATACTAAGTAAAACTCAACACCTCTACAACACAATACACACACCAACACAACACACACACCAACACAACACATACACCAACACAACACACACACACAACAGAACACACACAATCACCTAACAATACAACACACACATAAACAATACACACCAAATCAGCTTTCTCTTTTTTTTTTTTTGTAAACATTTACTTATTATTATTATTGTTATTTTTTTTATTTTTTTTTTTATTACTTCTTAAAAGCAATTATACTTAAATGCCATACAACATTGTTAATACCGCTCATAACTCTGGGAAGAGAACTGTGACCTGAAATACAGGCTCGGCCTAGCTCAGGCGCAGTTGCACACATTTAGTCTTTGTACCTTATTCTAACTGCTTGTAAATACTGATGTCAATATGTTACATTTTTAAGGAGAAATAAACTTATTATTATTATTATTATTATTATATAGGGGGGCTACCCTAATAAAACATTTTTTTCCAATTTTTATTTTAGCACTTTGTCGGCGTGATTGATACACATATTGGTCCCAAATTTCAGCTTTCTAGTGCTAACGGTCACAGAGATTAAGCGAGGACGGACAGACAGACAGACAGACATGGCGAAACTATAAGGGTTCCTAGTTGACTACGGAACCCTAAAAACAAGTCAAAGGAATTCAGCGATGAATGGGAGCAAGGTCCCGTAAATGTATTCGAAAATGGAAAACTGAAATCTAAAACTTTTATTGCAGTCGGGGGACCTGTAAAGAATTGTTCCACCGAACTGTCCCCCGACTGCAATAAAAGTTTTAGATTTCAGTTTTCCATTTTCGAATACATTTACGGGACCTTGCTCCCATTCATCGCTGAATTCCTTTGACTTGTTTTTTATTTTTTTTAATCATCTATTAGCTTAATTAAAATAGATTACCACTGTAACATTTCAATTTAATTAGTTTAATTGGCATTATCTAAGTTGTATAGCAAGTTTAAAGTTATTAACCATTTTATTTGTTTTTTTAACTACTTAGATGAACAAAAATAACACTAAGAGGAAGTATATTATAAAAATTATGTGTACATGTCATGGCCAATCAATTAACAAAAGAATATAGAATCCCCCTACAATTCCAATAAAGTTACTATTATACTACTTTATTTATGGAACATGTGATTGTCAAGTTATGAAGGTGCTGGTTATCATGTAATGACATTTTATTTGTATTTTATAGGAAGTCGAAGAAGGTAAAGTGGCCACTAAACTACCACTGAAAGAAAGGATTCGCC
Organism: Diarsia brunnea; assembly: GCA_949774965.1. Taxonomy (NCBI): domain Eukaryota; kingdom Metazoa; phylum Arthropoda; class Insecta; order Lepidoptera; family Noctuidae; genus Diarsia; species Diarsia brunnea. The sequence goes on along the minus strand of OX459005.1, from coordinate 8,687,808 downwards.
AAAAGAAATTTATAATTGGTAAGATTAAAAAAAATACTTGTTTGTGATTTAGACTCGTTCCTGACTGGAGAATTGGAAAGGCATGAGAGACTCTGTTCCACCTATTAAACGGAACGGTCTTAGGTTTAAAAGAGTTCCAAGAAGTTAAATATTGAGCATTTTGTGATCTCTGAGCAGAGGGATGATGTGGACATGGGTAAGGAGCGGAGGGCGTTGTCTGTGACGGCCAATATGATAGCCCACAGGTTTTGTTCGTTGCTCGGAGGCCGTCAAAATAATTCTTTTCAGAGCGTTTTGTATGTCCCCGTACACAGCCAGTTTGAGGGGGTCACATACCTAGTACCTACAACACTCTCCGTGTTCAGTACAAAAATGCGTTCAGGGTGTTATTGGGGCTAACCTGGCACTGCAGCGCGGCGGGGATATTCGCTGACGCCCGTGTCGATTGTTTCAACACGACGATGCTAAAACGGTGCCCATCTCTGGTGTGTAACCTCCGGACCACCTCCAACACCATCCTGAGCGTATTGCGAACACACGTAACGACAAACAAACGAATGATTCAGAGGCATGCGTATTATTAGTCATTAGTTTTATTAGTCAATAACATCATCATCATCCGTAAGACGTCCACTGCTGGACAAAGGCCTCCCCCATAGAACGCCATAACTAACGGCAACCTGCCGTTAGCATCCACCGGTTGCCCACAACTTTCACGATGTCGTCGAATAACATTATCATTTAAAATAAATTATTTATAATATTTAATCAATTATTTTTATATATTTTGCATTGTGATTAAAATTTAAAAAAAATCTTTAAACTGCAACATAATCTGATCTACTAGGAAAATATTTTTCAAAATATTTGACTGACATAACAATATTCTGGTAAAATTCTGCAGTCGTAGATTACATTTTCGTAAATAAATATGGTTACACGCTTCAATATGCATTTTCCATATTATTAAATAGGTAAATAAACGTTTTCTTAATTCCAGATGATATTGTGGTTGTTGGGATTGTAATCATAGTCCTGATAGCAGTTATTATTGGTATCATTATCGGAGCTCATGCTGGACCGCCACTCGAGCGCCCTCTGCGTCTCGGCCGCTTCATTACGACTTTCTCGAGCTGCGGGCCTGTTGAAGGGTATGTGTCTCTACTATAATCTATATCAACTTATTTGATATTATGTGTATAGGATACCTTTTAGCCCAAGAGCCTACGACGGCCAGACCTTCGTTATTTTATAAAAGCTGAAAGTTCGTCTGTGCATGTTCATATGGGACATGCACAGACCAACTTTCAGCTTTTAAGTAAGAACGACCAGCGTATATAGAGTTTGGGCTGTGGTTACTTTGGCAGGTAACAGGTAGTTAAGGTACATAAAATAGTACCTTACTTTCGTTAAAGTATAAAGCTCAATTTTTTATATTGTCTTTGGGATAACTTAATCTCGTCATCCATTGCTGGACGTTTCGGACAGTTGCCCCTGCCAGACACATTTTACCACTTTGTAAGTGTCTATCTTTCAAACGATTGACTTTGAGGAAAAATGGTTTTAGAAACGTCAATGACATTTTTAAAGACCTATCTATAGACACGTATAGGTTCGATAAAAAAAAAAGTTTCAGTCCCATGTATGGGGAGACCCCCTTAATCTTTTATATATTTTTGTTTTTGTATAAGAATCGTAAAGTGGTTCACAGAATACATCTACTTAACTAAATTGTGTAGTCCTAATAGTTATAGAATAAAGTGGTTGTGGCGAACTTTCAATGTGTCTATTGAGGTAACATATTTTTGTAGGTCCCCAAGCAACATAATATATAAAATTAAAATTTTATACTATAACGAAAGTATAATCATTGTTCACGCGTTAGGCGCGTTCCCCTTCAATTGTGGTTGTGAATTTCAAAATGAGCCTTCTTGGTTACTCCAATATAAAATGGTTTATTGCAATAAGAAGTTAATAACTTGGTACAATACAGAACGGTTCAATAATTAAGATTTTAAAATGAAGCTATACAGAGCAAGGCTGAGATTCGAATGTGGTTAATATTGAAGGAGAACCTAACAGCTAACGTTCCTCGTGAAAATTCGAGAATCTTCGTAGACTGTTCCCATTGCTACATTGGCTGTCCGAAGATGATGAGCTAATTTTGAGTCATGACGTGTATGTAGGTAGGTTCCCCAAATAACGGAACGCCTACGGTTTTTTATAGCAATCAGCACAGCCTCAACATCATGCGTAAACAATCATAATTTATTAAAGTTTAGGGGTGTCTGGCAGGGGGTTGCCACTGTCAGAAGTGTCCGGCAATGGATGACGAAATTTCTTAAGTTAACCCAAAGACAATATAAAAAATTGAGCTTTATACTTTAACGAAAGTAAGGTACTATTTTATACACCTTTACTACCTGTTAACTGCCAAAGTAACCACAGCCCAAATTCTATATTCGCTGGTCGTTCTTACCTGTATAGGGGAAATGCACAGACCAAGTTTCAGCTTTTATAAAATAACGAAGGTTTGGCCGTCGTAGGCTCTTGCACTATTTTCCTATATAGCAAATTTCTCTTTCAGCATACTGGATCAAGGAGTCTACAAGTTCTTTAGTATTCCATATGCAAGACCCCCAGTTGAAGAAAAGAGATTTACGTATGCTCAACCCTTGGATAACCTATCAACATGCTGGAATGGAACTTTTGATGCACGAACGAAGGGACCTCTCTGCTTGCAATTCCTAGAAAATGCAACAATTACTGGTGAAGAAGACTGTTTAACTCTCGATGTGGTTACTCCTCACGTGCGATATGATACGCCGTTACCTGTCGTTATTCTGATTGGAGCTAATACTTTGGCTGGAGGAATAAGTCCTGCTCAACCTTCGGCACTGTATGCCCGCACCAAAGAAGTAGTTTTCGTACGCCCTAATTTCAGATTAGGTCCTTTTGGATTTTTAGCTCTTGATATTCTATCAAACAGTAGGTACCCGCACACGTCCGGCAACTATGGGCTTAGTGATTTATTAATAGCATTGAAGTGGGTAAACCTGAATATTAAACATTTTGGAGGAGACCCAGACTCAGTAACTTTGTTGGGTCATCGAGCGGGCGCTACATTGACTGCTGCTTTAACTACCGTTGGTGCAGCTCAGAAGTTATATTCCCGAGCGTGGCTGTCATCACCTTCCATCATATTTCCTGGTGAAACATTAGAACAATCCCAAAAGTTAAACACTAGATTCAAAGAAATGACGAAATGCAATGATGCCAGTTGTCTACGACAAATTTCTACAACAGAAATTTTAACTCCTGATATTTGGTTGGAAAATTATATGGGAAATCTGCCTCGTAGTGATGAATCAAAGCATTCTTTATTGGTGTTGGATGGGGATTTACTAAGAGTCCATGCCTATGAAAGTTGGGATACTCAAAAAGAGGCGAAAAAGTCTGGAAAAGACAAAGTGTTTAAACCAATGGTATTCGGTACAACTCAACACTCTAGTCACTCGGATCTCTTACAGAAAAAACATCTTGATTGGACAGCTGATATTGTAGAAAAACTTGTCAATGACAGTGTGATTGGCGAAAAGAATTTGACTTCTTCAGTGTTCAAACACGTCAATAAAACGTATAAAGGTTTGGTGGAATTGATTTCATCCATTCGTACATTGTGTCCTCTGTTAAGTCTTACTAGGTTGCGTCTGGCTGTTCCGATGTATGTAGTCCTTGGGTCAGGTGCCGGCGGCGGGGCTGGCGGATCCGGCATAGCTGGCATAAATGCTGATGTAGAAGCCATTCTTGGAACATTCGAGTCGGAAATGCCAGAACAACGTCGGTACATGGCTGCTATGCAGCAGCTCTTCTATTACTACGTGTGGCATGGTCACTTGCCCGGACCAGAAAGTGGTTTAATTCAAGTAGGTCAAGATTTGCTTCCTCTTAGTGGCTTGCCTCTTTGTGACTTACTCATTAGGGAAGATATTGTACCAAGGTATGCCCACGTTGACTAATATGAATGGCAGCAATTTTATGACTCTGCAACATTTTTGTTATTAAATAATTATGATATAATACTTGCTCCAATATTTTATATCTACTTCTACTTGATACTATATATTATTAATAATTCTCACTGTCTATTGTGTATGTGTTTCATAGATATTATCAAATAATAAAATATTCCCGAAAAGTAGAATGCTCAAAACTGTCTGAATAAAAGACCTTCTGTGTTTATTATTTATTCATAGTAATGAATTTAAAATCCTAAAGTACAAAATTTCCAAAGTAATTTTCTTGATCTCGAATCCATAATCGTTTTTTGCTAATTTCAGATATCTTCTATACATGATATAAAATTGTGTTTTAGTTTTTGTATAGAAATTTGTTAAAAATGCAAAATTCTAACTGGATATACTAAGGTATTTGACATTCCTAAAATAGCAAAATTTATCAATGAGCAGCTAAACACTCTAGAATAAGTAACAATTAAATAATAAGGATAAATTAAGTGAGACTGATGTAACATGGATCTCATCTGATCAGGAAGTCTCTTTTCTACTCGTTTTACTAGTAAACTTTGTAAAAATTGTTTCAGTTACCTTTATTTTTAGAAATATTTTTTTCTACTTTTATATGAACAATAAATATATTTTATATATTATATGAATTAATAGGACACATTGATCCTGAGGTTTTGTTAGAAGGGAAAACTTACAAGTTTTTATGAAACTTGATACATAGGACTGATGAAATTTCGATTTCTGACACACAATTTTATTGTGATATAAAAATGTGAAACTTTTTTATTATAGTACAAGTATAGAATATTATTATGTATTATGAAAACCCTTGTCTCCCCAGTTATAGAAATCTCAAGATGAATGTCCTAACAGTAGGTATCTGGCAAGATTTATTACGTTTATCAGCTGACGTGAGAATAGCCGTAGATTTTGTGTGTGAAATAAACTTATAAGCTTTTATAAAGATATTCTTAGCCAGTGTCTGTAGCCGTATACATCACATTTAGTCCCACCTTTCTTACCAAATGTATTTGATTAATGGGTATTTTGTATTATTCTGTGTAGCTTCTTTTTTATTGACGCCAGCCCTCATATTGTGTGAATGCTATAGATGCGTTTTGCAGCTAGGGGGAAACAAAGGTTGCTAACAATGCATCTTGTGATGTCAGACCCCTCAAACATTATTTTGCTACTGCGCTTTTAAGGGGTAACTTGCTTCATAATAGCAATTAAATTTCGATTTTTTAATAGTACTTACTTAGTTTCTTATTTGTCTCAAAGTTATTGTGATTTTAAAAAGTCTGATCAATCCAAAGAAATGTTGAACAATTTACAGTATTGTAATTGCTGTATTAGTTAAGTTATTTATGTGTTATTAATGTAATGTAGTTCGCGAGAATCTCTATGCCTATCGATATACTCTTGTGTTGCCAAAATGCTTTATGTAATTAAGTTATTATTGCACTAGCGCTATCTGTAGTATAGTTACAACTTTGTGTAATTTTGTAAATTGATCCAAATAAATTGGTGTAAGACTGATGCATTTTTTTATTAGTAGTTTGACTTCCTTATTTTAAATCGATAACTGGTATCAATACAAACAAGAAGATATTATATGAAACATACTCTTCTAAAGGTTCACGTTTTCGAAATATGAGTTATCAAAACCTACTCACTGATGGCATCTTCTGTAGCACAGAACAGAAAGTTCTTCTGTTCTGCATTCTGTAGAATGATTACACTTCACCCAAAGAGATTTAAGATAGGTATAGAGCGGGCATTGGGACATTTGTCATTCAAATATTTTCATCTCGTGCGTCTGTAGCGCCATCTAGCCATGAATAGAAAAAGCTCGAACATAAACAATTAATTCAGCTATTCCCCGGTAGATGTGCTAGAAATTATCGACAAACGATATCGATAACGTTACACTGGTACGTGAAACGTTAGCTATAATTTTTAAAAACATAATAAGTAACCTCACTAATTAAGTAAAATTAATATCTTTTGAGTACACTTAGTATATTTTTCCTACTGTCTTTACTCTTTACATGGAACGTACAACATCATCTTTCAACATTTCGATTTCGAATACGATGAAGGGTTTTTACGCTGACAGCTGCAAACCTCACTTCCAAAATTATGATATGTTAACTCTCCCCAGTACCTATATACATATTAGAAACCTGCAAATTTGTTCGTAAATATCAAGAGTTTTACACAAAGCGCGAAGATATACAATCACGTTTCACACTCCGACACAAATCAAGATTAAACATTCCGTATTCTCGACTAAAAATACATTCAACAAGTCCCTATGTAATGTCTATAAAAATATATAACAAACTACCTGAAATAATAAAAAAAGAAGAACAATTTAAACATATTTATAAAAAAACTAAAACAATTTTTAATAGAAAAATGCTATTATAGTCATCATCTGCCTAGCCTTTTCCCAATTATGTTGGGGTCGGCTTCCAGTCTAACCGGATGCAGCTGAATACCAGTATTTTACATGGAGCGACTGCCTATCTGACCTCCACAACCCAGTTAATACTAGGTAATACGATACCCTTTGGTAAGACTGGTTGTCAGACTTTCAGGTCACTGACTACCTGTAACGACTGCCAAAGATCTATATATGGCAGCCGGGACCAACAGCTTAACGTGCTTTCCGAGGCACGGAGGAAACTCGGTATGTCGGGCGGTCACCCATCCACAGACCGACCTAGTATAAATGAATATTTAAACGATAAAATTAAATAATTTATAAAATCTTCTATGTAATAAAGAATTCCTATTATGATGTTATTGGATTTATTTAAGATAAAGTTTTTTGTATTTTTAAAGCTTCCTCTCTCCTACTACATCTTTGTCTTTTGCTGTGCCCGACAGGGTCCATAATGATCTCATTTTTTTTTAATTTACCACCTAAGTAGGTACACATTGTGGAATGCAAATAAAGTTTGAGTATTGAGTACGTCTCATCATCAATAACCTACAGCAGTCAACTGATAAGTACAATTTTATTTTAAATATTTATTTATTATTTCCAACATAAGTTGACATAACATAAAAAAACATCGATAACAGATATCGATAAATGAGAAACTCTCAGAAATACAGTACACCTACTGAGCAACAGATGGCGTTTATTGCAATTATGTAAATGTTCTATAATATTTTCTGTACATTATGTTTTATATCCTAAATACTAGATAAATAAAGAAAATACTTACGAAAATAAACTAAATCCAAATGCTCTCGTTTCACCATACCGAGATTTGCAATAGCGCAACTGGGTATTTTTGGTCGGAATTATTATTTTTCTACAAAATGTTTTGACACGTCAACACAACCCTTTGACACAACCTGACAAGCTGACTTATCGCACTAGACTGGTGGACTTTTTGCTTCGAAGTAAAAAGTGTTTGGTTACGATTTTTGTCGTGTTGTCCCGTCTATAGCTAGTAATATTTGAATGTCTTTGACTTCACCCCACCAATTTTAGTGGGGCAGTTTCCACATTTCCAACTTCATTTGTCCGAGTTATACATTAATATGATCGTAATTACTTTGCCCGTGGATTTCAAACTAATGGCAACTGGTATTATACTGGGGCTTCCGCCGCTCCACCTGTTCATTCAGCAGGAAGCAACGATGACGGCGGTGCGCCTCAATACGCTACAACTCTGGGGTAAGAAGTACACGCAGCATACTGCGGCACTAGAGGGACTCCAAAGCGAATTCCCCCTGGTGAAAGCTGTAAATGATCGAGTACCCAAACAGTACGTATTCGATAAGAAATACAAAATTCAACTCCATGAGGATCACCGCTGCGAGGGACTTAGCCCTGCAGAAGTGCGGATCTTCACGGATGGATCCAAAACAGGTACTGGCACTGGAGCCGGAGTCTTCTCGGAGGACCTCAATATCCACTTAGCCGTACCTTTGGGGGCCCACAACACTGTCTTTCAGGCAGAATGCATGGGTATCACCCTGGCGGCATCAGCCATCTTGGCTCGGGAGGTAAAGGATCACTCTATCCGTATACTTTCTGACAGCATGGCGGTGCTGCTGGCATTAAGGAGCCACACGGTCAATTCCGGGCTGATACACGAGTGCCACCAACGCCTGAACCAGGTAGGTAACCTAAACAATATAACCATTCAATGGATTAAAGGACATAGCGACTCCCGAGGCAACGATGCAGCGGACGAGCTCGCTCGAAGGGGCTCAAGCATGGCAGCGGTGGGACCAGAACCCATCGTGCCGCTCCCTTTCGGTTATCTTCGCACGCTGGTAAGGAAACGTACCAGGGAACTTCACGCGAAGCTGTGGCTAGACCACGGCGAGTGCAGGCAGGCCAAGGAGGCGCTTCCCGCCATCGACGCCCGCCTCACCAAACAAGCGCTCCGGCTAACTAAGCTGCAGCTACGCACAGTGACGGCCGCCATCACTGGACACGGTACTTTTAACAAGCACCTCTTTGTTATAGGAGTCACAGATAGTCCTCTGTGTCGAGCCTGCATGGAGGAAGAAGAAACAGCAGCCCACGTGCTCCTGCACTGTACGGGTGTTGCCCCATACAGGGCCAAGTACTTCGGTAACCCAGGTACTCTCCGCGAGATTGCCAGTAACACCAAGGGGTTGCTGGCTTTTCTCGGGGAGCTGGGGTGGATCGAATAAGATTCCCACCCGCACGCAAAATACACGCTCAGGGCGTGGAGTTGCGGACACTAGCCCGATGCATCTAATCTAATCTAATCTAACTGGTATTTTATTTTATTTTGCACATATCATAACAAACTATCTCTAAAAACCGCTTTTGTAGAAAAGCGCGGGAAACGTTCAACTTGGCGGACGCGTCCTTTTTGAATTTAAGATAAATTATTTTAAAATATTGTAATATAGGATCAGTAGTCTTAGTTTTAGTGTTCTATCTTCTTTCTTTTTAAATTTTGTAGTTATTTTTCTTCGGTAGTGGTAAGTTTTTACACAATTTTTGTTGAAGACGTTTTTAATGAACGACCCGCCAGACCCGGGGGACTTTGTTCCCCCGGCAGGCAATTTTGTTACTGTAGTAAGTAATGAGTCAGGCATGGACACTGATGGGTCGTCCTCGGCTCGTCACCTCAAAAGAAGCCGCGTACATGTGTGCAAACACTGTAATAAACGTCGTCGCACCCGAAAAAACCACGGTTCCGAGTCGTCGGGTTGTGGTTGGACGGATACTACTACAAGTCCTTTGAGTCCTACAACAACTTTAGCAGAACCTATTAGCTCTGTTATACCAACCATTGCTGCTGATAGTCCGGTTATTCATGCTCCATCCATTGCTGTTCCCGCGCAAATCGGTCGTAAACCATACGACAAAACCGACAGTGCACCATACATTATCCACGTACAGAAAAAAAACTATCTCCCCTGATGATAGTACTACATTGCACCCAATCACTTTTGGGAAGTTCCTTAAACATAATGCCTTTCGAAACATCATAAACGGTAGCGTCAAAAAAATTGGGCGCAATAAAATTTCCCTCTCATTTTCCAATTTTCTGGATGCAAATTCTTTTATTTCACACAGTAGTCTTGAAACATATAATTACAAAGCTTTTATACCCACGTTTAATGTTACTAGAATGGGTCTAGTGCGTGGTGTTCCAGCAGAATGGTCTCCAGAGGAAGTAATAGATAATATTACAGTTCCAATTGGTTGCGGTCCAATTTTAAAAGTCAGACGCCTTAATTTTAAATCTGTTGTTGATGGTACAACCACTTGGAAGCCATCCCAATCTATAGTTGTTACTTTTGATGGACAGGTTCTACCTAAAAGAATCTTTATGTGCTATAATGCATTACCTGTTGAATTATATATTTTCCCTACTGTACAATGCTTCAATTGCTGTCGTTTTGGGCATACTAAAATTCAGTGCAGATCTAAACCTCGCTGTTACAAATGTGGTCAAGGCCATACTGGAGATAGCTGTGAAAGGGAAATAGATAATGCTTCTTGTTGTCAGTGCTCTGGCTTTCACTACGCCATTAATAAATCTTGTCCTGAATTTTCACGACAAAAACAGATCAAATCATACATGGCACATAACTCAGTTTCTTATGCTGAAGCAGCAAAAGTATATCCCCCAGTAACTAAATCATATGCTGACACACTTTTATCTTCTCCTTCTAAAAACTTTGCAGATACTCCATCAATCTCTTCACCTAATAGAATGCAGGCTTCAAGTAGTTATAAAAAGACTGTCTTCCTGAAACCACGCTCCCCACCCAAATCTGTACAAGGTTATAATAAAGAGGCCCATAATGCTATTATTAATGATTTTAAAATTCCCCAGCCATCTAATGGTTGTACTTTTTCTTATAATCAAAATAATGATAAAAATGATGTAAACTTTTCTATAAATGATTTTCTCTCTGCATTACACAATCTTCTTTCTCAGTTCAACATCTCACCGTCCAACGCTGCTTCAACTTTCAATGTACCTCAATCCATTCTTAATGGACAACACATCCAAAATAATCCAGTGGAACTGCCGCAGTCTAGTAAACAAAAAGAGTGATGTTATATACCTTTTAAACAAATATGAGCCATTTGTCTTTGCTTTAGCAGAGACTTGGCTCAAAACAAATCATATTTTTAAAATTAATGGTTATTTAACCATTAGGGAGGATAGATCTGATGGGTATGGTGGTGTAGCTATACTTATCAAGAACTCTTTTCCTTTCTCTGTTGTTTCATTACCTCCTCATAGTGAGGAAATTTCTATTGTAGCTATTAAGGTGCACCAAACTTGTTTTGTTTCTATTTATATTCCTCACCCTTCTTCATCTATTCTTCAAGAGATGAATAATCTCTTTTCTTTTCTTCCAAAGCCTTTCTTAATATTGGGGGACTTTAATTGCCATCACCAATCATGGGGTTGTTCTGTTTCTAATTGTCATGGCGAGGAATTACTAGATATAATAGACTCATATAACTTATGCATTTTGAACTCAGGAGCTGCTACTCGCCGTTCAGATCCCAACCAAAACCAAAGTCTTCATTAACTTGGCATACTCTAAACTTCACTCATGGTAGTGACCATTTCCCAATAATCATTACTTACCCTCTTTCCAAATCAAAGGCATCATCATCAAGGAGATCTAACTTAAAACATAAATTACCTAGTAGAAATAATAATGACTGGGACAAATTTAGAAGCATTGTTGACAGTAAGCTTTGCTCCTTGCCTGTAATTTCTGATGGCAATGAAAACAGCTGTGCTGAAGCTTTAGCACTTATGTTAATTGAAACTGCAGATGTAGTTTTTCCTGTAAAAAATAACAATAATAGTATAATTCCCTCGCCTCCATGGTGGGACTCTGAGTGTACAGAATTAGTTAACAAACGTAAAGAAGCGGAATACAACTATAACCTTAATATGTCTGATATTAATTTTGAAACTGTTACTAACTTAATTAACGAAACTTATAAACTTTTTAAGAAGAAAAAATTTGAATCTTGGCGTAACTTCTGCTCATTAATTTCACCGAACACTCACCCAACGATTGTCTGGCGTAATATCCGTAGATTTAGATCCATTTATAAGAACCCTTCCCCTATACCTGATTCTTTAGCCAGCGAATTTTTAGATAATTTAGCGCCGCCTTGGGTTCCCGAGGCTATTAACCCTAACCTGTCCTTACCAGCAATATTATCAATAACCAACGGATCCCATAGCCAAGACACGCATACGGCCCTAGATGACCCATTCACTCTTACTGAACTAAAGAGTGTTATTCATAAAACTAAGGATTCTGCACCAGGCAGTGATGGCATCCCATATTCCTTTTTTAATAATTTAAATGAAGACGTCCTCAGTTATTATTTACATCTTATTAATCATATTATGATTACTGGAAACATCCCTGTTGAATGGAAACGTCAAATGGTGTTGCCATTCCTTAAACCAAATAGAATCCCATCTGACGCTTCTTCATACCGTCCCATAGTTTTGTCTTCAGTTCTGATGAAATTAGCTGAACACCTAATCAAAACTCGTCTTGAATGGTTTGTTGAAAGTAAGGGTCTTTTGGCAGAATCACAATATGGCTTTAGAAAAGGTAGAAGTACCAGTGACTGTTTAAGCATTTTGACTTCAGATATTCGGATTTCATTTTCTAATAATCAATCCATGGTCGCGGTTTTCCTCGACATTAATTCAGCCTATGATAATGTTGTATTATCAGTTTTACAAAATAAATTAAGAGCCTTACGGGTTCCATTGAATTTGTCGAATTTTATTATTAATATCCTGACTGAACGTTCTATTAGTATGTTAATTGGAGATCAAGAGGTATCTCGCCTGGTGTGGAAAGGCCTCCCACAGGGTTCTGTGCTCAGTCCCCTCCTATACAATATTTACACTTTTGATTTAGACTCGTCCATATCTGACCATGTTAAGGTTCTTCAATATGCCGACGATTTGTTGTTATATTCTTCAAGCCAATCTGTTGAACAAGCTAGCCAGGCTATCAATTCCGCTTTATCTAATTTGGAGTCATGGTTACATCTTAACGGCTTGGATATATCCACGTCTAAAAGCGCGGCTGTTTTATTCACCCGAAAGAGAAATATTCCCACAATAAATCTCTTTTATAAGGAAACTCCTATACCGATTAAAGATAATTTCAGATATCTAGGGGTAATACTTGACTGTAAACTAAGTAGTGTTCCTCATTGTGATTATATTGTTAACAAATGTGAAAATCACCTAAACATGCTTAGATGCCTCTCTGGTGTATGGTGGGGTGCGCACCCCTTTTCTTTGAAACTTATTTACAACGCAATCATCAGAAGCACTCTGGATTATGGGTTGTTTCTACTGGAACCTGGTAACGTCGTGGCTCTTAAAAAATTGGATCGCATCCAATCCAAAGCTCTACGCATTGTTTCGGGTGCCATGAAGTCCAGTCCCATTAATGCACTCCAAATTGAATGTGGGGAAGCACCTTTACATCTGAGACGACAATTCCTGTCTGACAAATATTTGTTCCGGATTCTTCAGTCATCAACTCATCCTCTCATTCCTAAACTAGACTCTTTAGTGTTACAAATAGAATCTTCAGACTACTGGTCCCATAAACGTGCTCCCTGTCTAGTTATAAGCTATAAAAAATTCCTTTCACTTTCTTCTCCTATTCACCGTTCCAATAAACTTCCCATGTTTAACTGTAGTTATGAAAGTTTACTGTTCAGCCCCACCCTAAATTTTACCTGTGTTAAAAAATCAGACCCTGACATAAATTCAAGTTTTAATCTTTTTTTGGCTGAACACTTAGAGTACCACCATATATTTACGGATGCTGCCAAGCGGTCTCCTACGGGTTGTGTTGGGATAGGTACGTACACAGAACAGACTTTTATCTGTTCTGTGGGTACGTATCACTCTCAATACAACATCGTCCAAAAAATAAAACTGCCTCCGGAAACTTCTGTTTTTACAGGGGAATGTTTCGGTATTTTAAAAGCATTAGAATATTCTCGCCTTTTTAAACTCAAAAAAACTATAATTTTTACAGATTCTCAGAGTGCTCTTCTAGCCATCAACAAATCCCCTTTCGAACATAAATCGCAGCTTCCATAAGATTTAATAAGAGAATTTGCGTTCAGAACCATCTCTGAGGGTAATTCCATACAGTTTGCGTGGATTCCGGCCCATGCTGGAATCCACGGCAATGAAATGGCGGATACACTCGCCAGTGATGCGGTGCAGTGTGGAGACTTAGTTCCCTATGCAAATTTTAGCACTGATCTTGTGACTCTACCAAAAACTTTTCTTCGTGACACTTGGAAGATAGCTTGGGATATCAGTAGCAAATCGAAGGGCTGTTATTTTTCTTTAATTCAACCTGACGTTCTGGAAAAACCGTGGTTTGGTAGGGCCAAGTTTGGTAAGATGGAGACCTCCATTCTTATACGGATGAGACTGGGTCATGTTTGCACTCCAACCCATCTTGCCAAACTACATATCATTGACGACCCCACTTGTTCGTGTGGCACAGATGTAGGCTACTTAGATCACATCCTTTTCTCCTGTCCCTTATATGACCATTCTTCCTTTCTTAGTAATCTTTTGTCTCACCGTATACCTTTCCCTACCTCTATACTTTGTTTACTTTGTACAAATAGTTTTCCTGTATATAAATGTATAGTCTCATTCATTATTCAGAATAATATTAAAATATAATTTTTCGTCATTGTAATTTGCTCATTTGTACCTTCTCATTCACTTCTCCATTTATTGATCCTATATTTCCGCCCTATTCTAAATCCCGATGAATTGTTACTTTTGTTTCCGTAAAGTTTCCCTACCTTTGTTTTCCTCGCACCTAGTACTAAAATAAAATAAAAACTCAAAAACGTGACATTGGCTAATGCACATATCGTGCGAAGCCACAAAAAAAAAAAAAAACCGCTTTTGTAAAGTACGGAGCAGCTTTCCAAAAAAAGATTAGAGAACTTCCTATTTTAAAGTCGGATCAGTCGGATAATGAGATTTACCTTCTATCATCAGGGCAACTTAGCACCCTAATACAACTATCACTTCGTACGTATAGTTTTAAAAGAATTTTCTATCAACTCCTAACCTTTGAGGAATTGTACCTTCCATCATCATCAGTGAATCCACATGATATTATGATGACCACACGCAAATACTTGAACAGGTTTAGAAAATATTTGGAAAACGGCATAAGTGCCCATAAAGTTTGAGGGTTGTCCTGGATTTGCCTGGGATCCCATCATGAGATCCTGACTTGGTGACAATGAGAATACCTCGGCTCAACCTAATACCCGGAAAGAATACAATTATCGCTCCATAAGTGAGCATAAATATGAAAGAATTTTCTTTCGGAACCGTTGAGGAGTTGTACCTTCCATCATCATCAGCGAATTCACATGATATTATGATGATCAGAGGCAAATACTTAAACAGCTTTAGAAAATATATGAAAAAAACTTCATGTGCCTATAAAATTTGAGGGTTGCTCCCGATTTCCATGGGATCCCATCATCAGATCCTGACTTGGTGACAATGGGATTACCTCGGTAGTATCTTTTCGAACGCAACAAGAATTTTGAACATCGATTCATTAACGACCGAGATATGCGAAAACAAACATACAAAAAAAAAACAAACGAATTGAGAACCTGAGAACCGTACTAAGAAATAATGGAGAACCTTTATTAAAGTTGGCTATGTTGATGAATAAAATACGAAGTCGTTGGAAAATAATTTATTATTTGAAACACTACAATAAACAATTACACGAGTGTAGAGAAACGCCAACTAACTATACTATCGGCCAGAATAATTATAAACTATTTAGAAAAAAAAATAAACAAACCCAGATGAAAACTTTCTAAACTAACTTTAAATAAATAAGTCATCAAACAATTAAATTATAGTTAGGTCTAAAAAATAGTTTTTGGTAGTGAAACATGTAACATGGTTTTATAATGATCAATTTTAAATATAACATCCACAAAATACACAATTGACACTAAAATATAACAATAGTCACAAAAAAAATATCCAGTCCTGTTCAAATATCATACTATGGAATGTATGTTTCAATGATTGCGCTCCCTCAAGGGGGAAATAATGGTCTGCAAGTTTTCTTTGCCGATTTTAGTAGATTTCCGTAAGACAGAAGGTGATTTAGGTTTGTATTGCAATTGCTCCGAATCCTTCTTCATCTTGTCAATGATAGATGACTGCTTTGCCACTGTCATTGTCAACTCCTCGTTTTCTTGGCGAAGCAATGATAACTCGACTACGAGAGACTGTTGATCTTGGATCTGTAAATAATAAGTGTATCAGCATTATTTTGCTCATAGTCACGTCTTCCTCACGACGACGTTTTGTTTGATCCTAAAAGATTGTAGTGCTTTGTCACCTGTTGTTGAAGGCATTGGTTTTCAGTCTCAAGCCGGTCGATCGCGGCAGCTGCTTGGGCTAGGAGCGAACGTGACTGTTCAGCTGCAGCGGTAGCCTGCCCCGCGTGCTCAGTGGCCATTTCACACAGCTTCCGTTTCTTTTCAACCTATAGAATAACAAATTACAATGATTTAATATTTAAAAAAGAGAAATGGTAAAGAACAACTTCAAGACTCAGCCTACAGACCTCTTCACGAAGTGATTGAATTTGTGAAGAAGATTCCTTCTTTAACATCTCCACATCTTCTATAAGTTCATTCTTGATTGAGCCTAATTCACGATATGCTTCTGTCTCAACATTTTGTAAGCTTTCTATCAAAGAAACATTGTGCTCCATAATGCGGTTGTGCTCCTTAGCTAATGCTGCTTTCGATTTCAGGATATTTACTAAAGCTTCCTTGTATTCATTACACTCCATGGCAGTGTTGTTTAGAGTGGATTTATAATTTTCAAGCTCATTTTCTAACATTTCCTTTGTACTCAATAATTTTTGTACTTTGTCTTCCAAATGTTCCAGTTCATTATCAGATTCCCTCAAGCGCATAGTCAATACTTCAACAATGTCTCTTGTTACAGACAGAGATGTTTCAAACTTATTCTTATCTTTTACAGCCTTATCCACTGCAACTGTTAGTTTATTCATTTCATTTTCAAAATGTATAAGTTTAGTCTTTGACTCTTCTTTGATTTCATCCCTTTCTTTTATCAGAACTAGCTTTTCTTTGTTCAAAGACTCATTTACATTTTTTAGATTATTAATTTCCTTCTGAAGAATCAACTTCTCTTCTTCAGTCAAAGATATTTTAAATACCAGGTCTTTGATATCATCTTCTAGATACTGCAATTTTTTCTGCTGTTCAGTGTAAAGATCATGAATATTTCTAGTGCGTTCTTCAAACTGTATCTCACACAGTCTCAATTTTTCACGAGTTGTTTCATCAATCTGCTCAATTTTAGCTTTCATCTCAGCATCCTTATTGATTAACTCTTGTTGAATTTCTTGAACTGCCTCAAATTTTTCTTTCGTCATTTGGTTTTTAATTGTTTCTATATATGTTTTATAGTTTGATCTAATATGTTCTTGATCTAATTTTGATTTATTTATGATTGCTTGTTTTTCTTCTTCCAACTTTGTTTTTAAGGCTTCCAACTCAAGTTTGTATTCACGGCGGATGCTCTCATTTGCTTCAAGGGCAAGGGCATGATGACCTTTTACCATTTCAAGTCTTTGACGGAACTCTTCTAAATCTGTTTCTGAATTTGTTAATTTTTGTTGCAAATCCTGACATAAGCTATCTCGAATAGTAATAACTTCCTCAACAGATCTCAATTCCAATTGTTTGTCAGTGACCTCTTGTTCTAGTTTTTCACATTGTTTCCCTAGTACATTAATTTTGTTTTTCAAATCGTTAATGAATTCAGTTTGATCAATAGCATCTTTTTGTTTCTGTTGTTCCTGGTCTTCTAAAGTGATCTGCGAAAATTGGTTATCCAATTTGTTGCAATTATATTGTGTAACTTCTTTTACCTGCTTTTCAAGCTGTGAGATTTTTTGTTTGAATTCATCAATTAGTTTAGTATATTCAGCAATAGTGTGATCTTTATTTCTGAAATTGAAATTAAATTAGATAGACACCCAGTTTCTGATCTGTGAATTTCAAGTTGACAAGATGACAAAGTCTACTTTAGCATTACTTAAAAAAGGATTCCTTCAATATTATATAGACAAATGTGTTCTGATGTTTGGTGCAGATTATATTTTACCTATATTTCAAAGGAATCCCTCCAATAATGAAGAGTGAATAATAAATTAATATTACTTAATCAAACACAGTTATTACCTTATTTCCACTTCCTGAGATTTAACTAATTCATTTGTAGGTTCATTCTTAACTTTGGGCAAAGTTTTCTCATTTTTCTTCTTTAGACTAGTAGGAGCTTTGATGGTAGATGCAAGTTTTAAAGGTTTTGGCTGTGAAAAGATGATAAAAATGAATAGGAACTGTTCCTAGTTTTATGCCTGAACATGTGTGAGAATATTGGCCAGTTATCTATGTCATTATACACTAACGCAGTGCACCATAATAATAAGTTTTAACAGACAACTCTGTTTTCACAGAAACAGCTGTTATGTTAGAATACTGTCTGGCACCACAGACAGATATTAAAAATGGCATAGTTACATGACAATTCATAAATAACATACATTATTTAATCAATATGGAATTATCAATGAATCTATTATGTTCATATAACATTGGCCAATATTAATTATACCCAAACTTATTACACTTACTCATAATAAAACGGATAGCGCTTTAAAGAAGCAGTAAATGAACACTTACCGTTGCAAATGACCTGACACTGGGTACTGAGCTGCACTGAGACTGCACATCAGTGTTGGTTCTAGAAGATGTTGGGATAATAAATGGCTTAGGCTTGGCCCCTGTAGTGGAGGTTTTAATATTCAGCTTTGGTTTATCATTTTCTGATTTGTTTGGCTTACTTTGACCTTTTTGAGTGGAGCCTGGAGCTGAAAACGAATTGATATGGTTTTAGGAATGATTGGTAATTTATATAGATATTCTCATTGATAGCTAATTCTATGTCTGTCTGAACGAATCGTGATGGTTACTAAAGAATGGAACTGTGTACAGTACGCCAGTCAACTACGATATCCACTCTTATTGCTACGGAATAAAGGCGCTGGCAAAGTCAAATGGCTCCAAAGACCGTGCAGCTAACAGTATCTACCAACTGCTTAATGAACCTATAGGGCTGCTGTACTGTAAGTGATCTAGGTACCATTTAATTTCCTAAGGTCTTGCACTTAGCTGCTCTATTTTTTTTTAAGTACTTAACTGAACTGATTGCTAAGCTGTCCGGTATGGGAAAACTAACTATTTGCTGTTATGACACAAATCACTTACAAATGGACTTGCAGGCATCAAGGTAACGTTCTATAATTCGTAAATAATCAATTATTGGACAAATCAAGTCAATTGGAAATATGGACACGTACCGGAAAAAAGCTCGTTTTCTTTTTAGAAATATGTACTCGGACAAACTTACCGAGTGGTTCAAAGCGCTTCGCCTTGGAAAACATGATCTAAAATATTAATTTGATAAATTAACGATGCTTCTACCAAACTATCTTTCATTAATACCCGTCCAAAAAATCTCAAGTAAATAACCGCCAACGTTTACTTCACAATAAAATATAACGACCCCAACTGTACGAAGATGAGTGAAATAGTGAATGCGCGCGTAATTTACTATTATTATTTACAAACAATGCGCCCATGCGCCGATCAGCCGTTGACCGTTATATCACGTTCCATTTTACGTTCGCACTTCGCAGTATTGAAAAAAAAAATACGAATAAACAATCTGTGGAAAGGGAAACTGCATACAAACCTTTTTAAAAAAACGTTTAAAACAACTTTACTTTTGGAAGTTGGTGGCTTTGTATGTTTCATTGTATTTTTTTGCAAATGTTAATGGGCCCACTTACTTAAGGTGTATGTGCTACGGGGCACCTGTTTCGGCCCACGGCCGATAGGGCAACCATAGGGACAGTACGACGATAAATTGCTTCAAAGCCAACGTTTAGCTTTGATTTTCTTATGCAAAGCATATATATAGGACAGTTAGTAGGTACTGAAGCCAAGTATAAGGTAAAAGGTTGCAGGTGGCCGAATCGGCGACGAGTTTCTGGTACTACCGCGCGTCATCCAATATAGGCACTATGCTAGGTGTCACACTAGCAAATCTCATACATCGTGCGCTTGCGACCGCCCGGGTCGTCTGCTGTCCAGAATTTTGCAGTATTAGTTCTACGAGTACTTATGCCAGGGAAAGTTTAAAAAAATCTTCAAGTTGTTCCTTCATACATACGGTAGTAGGTGGAAAATACAAGGAGGTAGTACTAGTGTGGCGTAGCTATGTGTAAATAATTGTGATGTGTATATTATTGTATTATTGATTTATAAATATTTTATGTTGTTTAGTTTTTAAGATTTGATATTTATTGTTTTTCTAAATCTTTACATGCGGGCGGACAAGCTAAGGAATTTTGATATGCATACTTTTTGTTGTCGACGCACGCATGTCAAAGATGCCATATAGTTTTTAAGTTTTGGAAGTGACGTGGAATCCTTCATTAAGCTGAGACCTAAAATTTTCTCCTTTAACCAATTTACCACGTTTAATTCGATTATACATTTGATTCCTCACCATTTCAATTTCCGTTTTACTCCTTCCATATATTTTGTGCTCCTCGTCTTGAAACTGTATATATAATAATAAACTTTCATAATATCTGTTTTTACATGAAGATTTCCTTTTGGTTCCCTCAAGACCCGCACTAAATTGGTGACCCCTTAGAAGAACGCGAAGATGGCAAAGAATGGTGAGCGCAACGTAACCGTGGCAGGCCAAGACGGCGACGGTGAAAATTTTCAACAGACGTTTCGTGCTGGCGTACGTGTTCCGCCATTTTGCCCGCTAGCGGACCGCATCCACGACGTCGTCGGACCACAGGTACACTCAATGTCTTCCATCAGCTCAGATCCAGAAATAGCCGCACTGGCTAAGCAGATTGAAAAACTAGAGGTTTTAATGGAGCAAATGTCTCGAACACGTGACCGATCCACGAGATTAAACAACCGTTCACGTCATCGTTCGGGTTCGTCGAGATCGCAGTCAAGTTACCGTAAATTCCCACAATGCTGGTACCACAATAAGTTTGGAGAACGTGCGAAAAAGTGCGTCAAACCCTGCGACTACAACGCAGCGGGAAACTCAAAGGGCGGTCAATGATGGCGACCGATGATCGCCCAAGCAATGGTCGCTTATTCGTCACCGATAGAATATCCAAAACGGAATTTTTGGTTGACACCGGCAGCGACCTCTGTGTTTACCCACGGTCGGTATTACCAGGACGGCGTGAGTCCTCGGAATATCAACTGTGTGCAGCCAATGGTACGTCGATAAAAACATACGGGTATATTAGTTTAAGTTTAAACTTGGGGTTGCGTCGTGATTTCACGTGGCGTTTTATTGTAGCCGACGTTACAAAGGCAATAATAGGAGTAGATTTTTTGTCATTTTACAATTTAATTGTTGATTGCAGAAACCATCGCCTTATTGACAGTTTTACAACGCTTACGACCCCGGCTTCTCCTACACGTTCGTCAGATATTATTTCCTCGGTTAAGGTAATTATTGGTGACACCACATACCATAACATACTACGGGAATACTCTGACATTACACGACCACACGGCGTACACCGCACAACTACACACAATACAGTCCATCACATTCAGACTACACCTGGACCACCGGTTTCATGTACACCACGCCGCCTGGCCCCTGATAAATTAAAAATCGCAAAAAGCGAGTTTGAAGCGATGCTGAAAGATGGCACAACCAGACCCTCAAGTTCACCATGGTCATCGCCATTACATTTAGTTCCTAAGAAGAACAACGGATGGCGACCGTGTGGTGACTACCGAATGCTGAATTCTAGGACAGTACCCGATAATTATCCAATACGTCATATTCATGACTTCTCACATAGTCTGTCAGGGTGCTCAGTCTTCAGTACAGTCGATTTGGTAAAGGCTTATAACCAGATTCCAGTTAGCCCAGAGGATATTTCTAAGACTGCCATTACCACACCATTCGGTTTATACGAATTTCCTTTTATGACTTTTGGTCTCCGCAACGCTGCGCAGACATTCCAGAGATTCGTCGACGAAATGCTACGAGGACTAGACTTCTGTTATGCATATCTCGACGATTTCTTAGTGTTCTCGAAAGACCAGCAGACCCATGAAGATCATCTTCGCCAACTTTTCACCCGACTTCGGGAATATGGGATGGTGATCAATACCGCAAAATGTGTTTTTGGAGTTAAAGAGGTAACTTTCCTCGGATATAAGATCTCTGCCAATGGCACCAGCCCACTACCAGAGAAGGTGGAAGCCATCACCAAGTACCCCGCACCAAAATCGGTACGAGAACTTCGCAGATTTCTGGGTATGTTAAATTTCTACAGGCGTTTCATACCTGGAGCAGCTCAGCACCAGGCTCCCTTGAATGCTCTTTTGGTGGGGTCTGTCAAAGGCTCCTACCCAGTGTGTTTCACAGACCAGGAAATGAAAGCCTTCAACACCTGCAAGGAAAATCTTTGTAAAGCCGCAATGCTTGCCCATCCCGACTGTGAAGCCAAGCTAGCTTTAGTGACCGACGCTTCAGATACGGCGTTAGGGGCAGTGTTGCAGCAATGCAAGGACGGAGAACCATGGCAACCGCTGGCATTCTTCTCTCGTAAGCTAAGTCCAGCACAATCTAAATACTCGCCTTACGATCGAGAATTGCTTGCGATATATGAAGCTATAAAATACTTCAGGCATATGGTCGAAGCACGAAATTTTGTGATCTACACGGATCACAAACCAATTTGTTTTGCATTCCACTCTCGGAAAGAAAATTGTCCACCGAGACAGTTCCGGCACTTGGATTTCATCGCACAATTTACGACCGACATTAGACATATATCTGGTAAAGACAACGTCGTTGCTGACAGCCTCTCACGGATCGAGGAGGTTGCTCAACCAGTTGATCTGTGCAAACTGGCTCAATCTCAGAAGCACGACGCAGAGCTGGAACAACTTCTTATCAGCAACACATCTTTACGTCTTGTTAAAATGAAAGTGCCAGGTTCAGATGCCGAACTGTACTGCGACGAAAAGACCAAGATTCCCCGACCATATGTCACAAAAGACTACCGTCGTAACGTTTTTGACAGCATACACTCGTGGAGTCATCCAGGTGCAAAAGCAACAACCAAAATGGTTACGGAACGATTCGTTTGGCCAGCAGTTAAAAAAGACTGCAGAGAATGGTGTCGTTCCTGTTTAGCGTGTCAACGCTCAAAGGTGACCCGTCATAACTCATCACCATTAGGAACTTTCAATCCACCAAAGGCTAGATTCAACCATATTCGTGTCCCTTCGTCCAGCATACTCACCATGGAATCCTGATATTTCATGAATGTCAAAAAACTGTTCTGAAATAGTGCTAAATAGTGCCCAAAGGAAAAAAATAGTGCTCTTGTACTTGCGAAGTTATAGCCATAGTTCGATGAGTATGCTGGACGAAGGTTTCGCCCAGCATACTCACCTCCGTCCGGAGAATCTGTATACGCTTCAAACATAATTCATACTTCAAAAAATAGTTCCCAAATAGTGCCAAACGGTGCCCAAAAAGAAAAAACAGTGCTCGAATAACTTCGGAGTTATAGGCTTCGTTCAGTGAGTATGCTGGGCGTAGGTTCTACGCCCAGCATACTCACCTCAGTGCGCGAATATCGAACGAGCTATAGGTACAATTTACGTCTCAAAAAATTGTGCTTGAAATAGTGCCCAATATCAGTCCAATTTTTGCTTGACTTTTGACTTAGAAAACCATTAAATTTTAATGTAAACTTCTACATACTAACGTAAAATGGGGTACAGTCGTCGACACATGTTTTTGGACAAAAATATTAAACTTTCTAATTGTAGACTTCATGTTATTGGAAATAATTATGGTATTTTCTCACATGTCAAAAACTTTCGATTAAATGCATTATTATATATTTTATAAATAATAATAAATGAATGAAACTTTAAGCGTAAATGAAGTCTATTACTTCATTGCATTGTGTGTTTGTCTGAATAAAAACAGTCATTTGCAGCCAATAAAATTAATATCTTGAAAAATTGTAAAAAGGAAATTATACAGTTTCTTTTTGTATATATGTTGCAGGCAAAACTTATAACCAGTCAAAACTAGTACTGTGACATAGTTATACAAATTTTTAAAACTCTTTCCAATAGTTTCATCAATGAAAGGTTTAGCAATAAAAAACATTTTTAATTACTTACGTTATTTATTACTATTTAAAGGGCCAAAGTAATCAGAATTCTAGTTAACTAGTTCACAGCTTTTGTTAACATTAACGAAAAAATGAACGTGTTTTTGTAAAAAACAACTCGCTTGCTACCTAGTTTTACAGTGCAATTAATGAATGAGTGTAAAATCAATTTAGTTAAATGCCACTATTATAAATTGAAATATACTTACTGATTTGGGTGCAGCTCCTATATTGATTACGTACTAGATACACAATTTTATATAGGTAAATAATGACATCACCAACACATTGTTTGGTTTTGCAACCCACTATGTAGTCAAACTCAAAAGCCGGCGTTATTATAATGATGTGCGACGAAGTAAACAAACAAAGAAACTGAGAAGCGCTTGTTCGTTTCGATTGCTTTGTGACACAAAATGGACCCTTATCACCTTCAAAATACAGATCAGTCTTGTCTAATAATCGTAAGATGTTAGGGCAGCGCCATCTAGTATTTAAACATAAACATATTCATTTGCGTCGCGGGCGCCGCGCGTCGTAAGCCCCATACCTATTGACCGTACGTGCATCCATTACTGCCACACTATATTGAACTTTATCACATGAGGAATACAGGTCAATTCCGTAAACGTTGTGGTACCGTCCTTGATCCGGAAAATGATTATTTTGAATAATTTTGTCAGTTGTAATGTAAGCATTAATAACAGCAACTTTATTTTTCATGCATGATTTACTTCATTTGATATCTTAATCCTTCAAGCGCCGTGATCTAGACAAAATATATAAAATCATTGTTCCTAGCTACCGGGGTCCCATGCGACGCGCGAAGGCTTAATCATATTATTATAAAGTATTATTAAAATAATGTGTAATTAATAATATTGCGATTCTAAAGTAAATACTCCCTTTTTTTTTTTTTTTTTTTGGGGGGTGGGAAATCATCAAATAACCCCTCCCGCTCTTGGGCAGAGCGAAAGGGAGTGTCAGACTTCTACTGACTAAAAACCACCCATGTTCCTTCTTCGCCCTTCATGTCGAGGCCTCGGTATCCCTTGCGGACAACCCGCAGCCTCGACAGGAAGTAAATACTCCCTTACATAGACAATTAATAATTTACACAAGACAAAAATTGTTAGAAAGAAAGTTAATAATATTGTATTCGACTGTACTCAATGTAATGTATGTAGAAGTTTACAATCAAATTTAATGGTTTTCTAGGTCAAAAGTCAAGCAAAAATTGGACTGATATTGGGCACTATTTCAAGCACAATTTTTTGAGACGTAAATTGTACCTATAGCTCGTTCGATATTCGCGCACTGAGGTGAGTATGCTGGGCGTAGAACCTACGCCCAGCATACTCACTGAACGAAGCCTATAACTCCGAAGTTATTCGAGCACTGTTTTTTCTTTTTGGGCACCGTTTGGCACTATTTGGGAACTATTTTTTGAAGTATGAATTATGTTTGAAGCGTATACAGATTCTCCGGACGGAGGTGAGTATGCTGGGCGAAACCTTCGTCCAGCATACTCATCGAACTATGGCTATAACTTCGCAAGTACAAGAGCACTATTTTTTTCCTTTGGGCACTATTTAGCACTATTTCAGAACAGTTTTTTGACATTCATGAAATATCAGGATTCCATGGTGAGTATGCTGGACGAAGGGACACCCATATTCATATTGACCTCATCGGCCCTCTGCCACTGTCACAGGGTTATCGTTATTGCCTCACAGCCATCGACCGCTTTACACGTTGGCCTGAGGTAATACCAACATCTGACATAACAGCAGAAACCGTGGCCAAAGCCTTAGTGAGCGGTTGGATCAGTCGTTTCGGTTGTCCTGTTGACATAGTAACAGACCGCGGACAACAGTTTGAATCAGCACTGTTTAGACAACTTTCGGATATGGTAGGATTTCACCACAAGCGAACCACGGCTTACCACCCTGCCTGTAACGGCCTTATAGAGAGGTTTCATAGACAGCTAAAAGCTGCTATAATCTGCCACTCTAGCGGAAATTGGGTTGAGTCTTTGCCACTAGTTTTATTAGGAATCCGGAATGCTTTCAAAGAAGACATAGGAGCTACCCCAGCTGAACTTTTGTATGGGGAAACGCTCAGGCTACCAGGGGAGTTATTTCAGCCACAGGTCGATGACACAATTGACATGTCAAACTATGTGGCACGGTTAAAGACCTTTGCGAGAAGGTTGCAGCCGTCACCAGCATCCCGTCATGGCAGCAAAACAACATTTGTGTTTAAAGATTTGGGTACGGCTAGTCACGTTTTTCTCAGAGATGAGACAGGAGGCTCGCTAAAACCGGCATACACTGGACCACACAAAGTCCTGCAACACGGGGACAAGGTATTTAAGCTCCTTGTCAATGGCAAAACTGTCACGGTTTCCATTGACAGGCTTAAACCTGCCTACATATTACACGACCCAAACAACAACAACGCAAACACACACACAAGCTCAACACCATCCACTTCACAAAAATCACCACATACCACCAAATTACCCGAAAACCCAGGAGATAATATCAAAACGACAAAATCAGGGCGCAAAGTTCACTTTCCTAACTATTATCGCCCGTAGTGACGGTCTCTGGAGGGGGGTGATGTGGCGTAGCTATGTGTAAATAATTGTGATGTGTATATTATTGTATTATTGATTTATAAATATTTTATGTTGTTTAGTTTTTAAGATTTGATATTTATTGTTTTTCTAAATCTTTACATGCGGGCGGACAAGCTAAGGAATTTTGATATGCATACTTTTTGTTGTCGACGCACGCATGTCAAAGATGCCATATAGTTTTTAAGTTTTGGAAGTGACGTGGAATCCTTCATTAAGCTGAGACCTAAAATTTTCTCCTTTAACCAATTTACCACGTTTAATTCGATTATACATTTGATTCCTCACCATTTCAATTTCCGTTTTACTCCTTCCATATATTTTGTGCTCCTCGTCTTGAAACTGTATATATAATAATAAACTTTCATAATATCTGTTTTTACATGAAGATTTCCTTTTGGTTCCCTCAAGACCCGCACTAAACTAGGTAGGAAAAATTGCATTGGGCCGTATTCAGGGTACAGCTCAACGACCATGGCTCATGGGCTCATGGCTGTATGGTCGTTGGTACAGCTAGATAAATGCGTAGTATATACTTATATTCGACGGCACGGTTGGCGTAGTGGCTGAGCGATTCGACTGACGCCTAAAAATCCGCCCCTAAGATGACCCACTGACCGACTGCTGCGCTGCATGTAACGTGTTCAATCGAAAAAAAAAACAAAAATAGCAGTGTAGTTGAGTGTAGTGGCTGTGAACAGAATTCGATCTAATTCGGCACGTTGATAGACCTTGGTCAGGGAACACAATTTTTAGTCCCAGTAGTTTTATATGTTAGAGTGAAAACTCTTTGTACACAATGTGATTCCTTGAATAAAAAGGAAGAAGTCAAGTGTCATCTTGACGCTTGTTCCTTTTGTCTTGAACAGAAAATGTGAATGGAAAAATATCCGTAGATTACTATTGTTTGTTATAAAATAAGTTTTATACGTGTTTATTAATTGTACAATACAATATCAGTTTTCTTAAATGTTTAGTTTCCGAATATACTAAATTCCTTGTGCCACCGTGTATCATTTCACCGTTTGAACATCTCGCTTCAATTGGTTATGGGCCCAGACACGTGACATGGAGCTAAGTAAAATTCAAATTTCTAAACTTGATGGAAATAACTGGGTATCATGGAAGTACCGGATGTCGGCGCTGCTGCGAGGCATGGACGGTATCATGGACATTGTACTAGGCAAAACACGAAAGCCTGAGAAGCCTGCTGTAAGTGGTGGCACTGGTGATGCTGCTACTATAGAGGTATTGGCTGAGTATAAGAGAAACTTAGGAGAGTACATGAAGTTAGAAAGTACTGCTCTATTGTTAATAACGAACAATATTTCGGATGAAGCTCTAGACAAGGTGCTCAGGTTCACGAATCCTAAAGAAGTGTGGGATGAACTTCATCGACTGTATGATGGTGTTAATGACGACCAGTTATATGGTGTGTGCATGGAGTTTTTCCAATACAAGTGAAGAATTTATGGCACAAAGTAAATCAAGAGATCATGAAGACGGACGAAGGAAGAGAATTGCCCGAGGTACTTCTGATCTGCAAGATTTTGGGAACATTGCCAGAAGAATATTTTTCCTTTAAGTCAAGCTGGGTGCTAATGTCAAAGAAAGACAGAACAGTGGACAACCTGACAAGTCAGCTCTGTGCTCACGAAAAGGCTTTGACAGCTAAGGATAGTGGATCCGAGGCAAGGTCTGGCAGTATGCTGTTTGTAAAAGGCACTGAGAAAAGAAAAGTCAAGAAAGGGAAAGGTCCTACTGCTTTCAAATGTCACATATGCAAGGAAGTTGGACATTTTATGAAGAATTGTCCGAACAAGGAAAAGCGTTTAGAAAAAGGAGCAAGCACTAACGCTATGGTGGTACGCTTGAATGCGACAGATTGCGTAGATCGTGATGAATGGTACGTGGACAACGGGGCCACACACCATGTTACGATGAGAGGTGATTTGTTTCAAGACTTTGAACGCTTTGCAGAACCGCATACAGTGACAACCGCGGACGGTAATAAAATTGAAGCCTTAGGAAAAGGAACAATTTTGATGAAAGCAAAGAGAAGAAATTTAGATCTGAGGAATGTGTGGTATGTTCCTACCGTTACAAAGAACCTCTTTTCAGTGCTGGCAGCACAGGATTTGAATCCAAACAGTTTGTTTGAGTCACGTGTCACTACTTGCTTAATGAAAATCAAGGGGAAATTGGCAGTGACTGGAAGCAGACAAAAACATGGTGGTTTATTTAAGCTGAACTGTAAGCCAGTCCAACCTAAAAGTAATGTACTGAATACACTGGAGCTGGATACTGTGGTGAACAAAGTAGACACGTTACAGCTTTACCATGAGCGAATGGGACACCAAGATAAACGCCATGTTAGGAGAATTATTGAGAAAGAACTGAATCTCAAAACCAAAGATGGTGGAAGTTTATGCGAAGGATGCATTTTCGGAAAAAGTCACAGAAGGAAATTTGGTGTTCGTGAAAAAGCAACCAGTCCAGGAGAACGCATACATTCGGACGTATGTGGTCCGTTTCCTCCATCTTGTTCCAAGTTCCGATATTTTGTACTCTTTAAGGATGAATACACTCGGTACCGTTACGTTTACTGTATGAAACAGAAGTCAGAAGTCCCTGAGAAGATGAGTCAAATGTTAGCTGAAGCGAAATCGGCTGGACATACCATCAAAGAGATTTTAAGTGATAACGGAGGCGAGTTTGACAATGAGAAAGTAAGAAAAGAGTTGACGAAATATGGTATTCAACAGCGGTTAATTATGCCTTACACACCTGAACAGAATGGATGTAGTGAGAGGGATAACCGGACAATTGTTGAGATGGCCAGAGCAATGATGCATGCTCATGAAGAGCTCCCTCAAGTTCTGTGGGCAGAGTTGGTAAATACTTCTACTTATATTTTAAATAGAACAGGACCAACTACTGTGGAACACAAATCGCCGTTTGAGTTGTGGTATGGGAAGAAACCACAAATTAAGCATTTGAGGATCATAGGCTCAACTTGCTACGTGCATGTTCCAAAACAGAGAAGGAAAAAGATGCAGAAGAAGGCAAATAAATGCATATTGGTAGGCTATGACAATGACGATGGGTATAGGCTTTGGCATAAAGAATCAAACTCTCTAGTTAGGTCCAGAGATATCACTTTTGATGAAAGACCACTGGACTCCAATTTAGAAGATGAAGGCACACTCAAAGAGGTACAAGAACTGGAAGTACCTTTGTATGTGAGAAAGACATATAATGGGACACATACACCTGTCACAGGAATACAAGAGGAATCACCTTCAGACAGAGGCGATAGTGTTATAAATACTCCTGTTGTAGGTTTTGATGAGAGTGATGACGTCGAGTTTGAAGATGCAAGGCCAGACATCTCTGATCAAGAATCGGTTGAATTAGGAGGGGAGAATGAGGAAAATGAGAGTGAGGTCGTAGAAGAGTTGGCAAGACGTGCCATGCAGCTCAGAGATCGGTCACTCCTCAGACGCCCGGTAAAATTAAACGATTATGTGACTCATGTTGATACTAGCGTTGATAGTCACGCAGAACCGGTGACTTATAAGGACGCAGTTTCTTGCCCAGATAAAGATTTGTGGCACAAGGCCATGAACAAGGAGATAAAATCTCTGAAAGAAAATGGAACGTGGGTTCTTGAGAAATTACCCAAACATCGCAAAGCTATTCCCTGTAAATGGGTCTATAAGGTGAAATTAAACCCTGATGGGACAGTAGAAAAGTTTAAGGCTCGTCTGGTGGCAAAGGGCTTTCGCCAGAAGAAAGGGCAGGACTATGACCAGACCTTCAGCCCTGTTGCCA
Organism: Diarsia brunnea; assembly: GCA_949774965.1. Lineage (NCBI taxonomy): Eukaryota > Metazoa > Arthropoda > Insecta > Lepidoptera > Noctuidae > Diarsia > Diarsia brunnea. The sequence goes on along the minus strand of OX459005.1, from coordinate 8,657,379 downwards.
GGTTGACAACTGTTCGAGCTGTACTTAGTGTAGCAGCTAGTGAAGGCATGAAGTTGAGTCAATTTGATGTTTCAACAGCTTTCTTGTATGGGTCTTTATCTGATGAAGAAATTTATTTAAGACAACCAGAGGGCTATGATGACGGAACAGGCCGAGTATGCCTTTTAAAGAAAAGTCTTTACGGCTTGAAGCAGGCTCCTCGTTGTTGGAATAAATGTATACTGGATTTCTTCAAGAAGATAGGCTTTAAGGTTAGTGATGCAGACCCATGTCTGTTTACAAGAGAAAAGTCAACGGGAAAACTTATAATAGCCTTGTATGTGGATGATGGGCTCTTGGCTGGGACAAGTCAGGAACTTATTGATGAGTTCATCAATGAACTCAAAGGAAGGTTTGAAATAACCACCAAACCAATATCTTATTATTTGGGTTTGGAGATTGATGCCAGAGAAGGTGAAATCAGAGTACATCAGACCTCTTATGTGCAGAAAATCTTGAGAAGATTTGGAATGCAGGATTGCAGACCAGTAAGTACGCCGGTTGTAAAGGAAAGTGTTGTTTCTGAAAAAGCTGAAAACAATGAAGATTACTTCCTCAGTAACTACCGACAAGTGGTTGGAGCACTTGCATATCTGATGGTCGGTACCCGACCTGATATCGCGTACGCAGTAAGTGTAGTCTCAAGAAGCTTAGAGAAGCCAACTCAAGCAGATTGCGTGCGATTGAAGCGCATACTTAGGTACTTACAATTTGCACCAGATATGTGCATCATATATAGGCGAAGCTACAAAAAGGGAATTTTGGAATGCTACAGTGATGCGGACCATGGTGGCGATGTAGCTACAGGAAGGTCAACATCGGGAGTGTTATGTATGTTTGCTGGAGGTCCTGTATCGTGGCTAAGCCAGAGACAGCAATGCGTTGCTATTTCTACGACAGAAGCAGAAATTGTTGCAGCCAGCGAAGCAGCAAGAGAGAGCACATGGCTTACTCGCCTTCTACGGGGCATAACAAATTTGGACGATTTGCCCGTGCTTCATGTAGACAACGAAGCGGCTGTAAGACTGGCAGAAAACCCCGAGTTCCATCGCAGAACCAAACATATTAGGACCAGACACTTCTTTGTGAGAGAACTGGTCACAAATGGAGAACTACTTGTGAGTAGAATCAGTAGTGAGCTTCAGCTGGCAGATCTGCTCACTAAGCCAATGGCTAGGCCAAGGCTAATGAAGCTTGGAAAGCTAATAGGTCTTCACATTGAGAGAAGGTGTTAGAGTGAAAACTCTTTGTACACAATGTGATTCCTTGAATAAAAAGGAAGAAGTCAAGTGTCATCTTGACGCTTGTTCCTTTTGTCTTGAACAGAAAATGTGAATGGAAAAATATCCGTAGATTACTATTGTTTGTTATAAAATAAGTTTTATACGTGTTTATTAATTGTACAATACAATATCAGTTTTCTTAAATGTTTAGTTTCCGAATATACTAAATTCCTTGTGCCACCGTGTATCATTTCACCGTTTGAACATCTCGCTTCAATTTTATATTCATGGGATATTTTCTGACCTCCATGTGGGCGAATCCATAGACTTATGGAGAACAAAATATCGAAAAGGACAATGACCACTGTGTTATCTTTGGGACAATGACCACTGTGTTATATTTATCTATACTAATATTAAAAAGCTGAAAAGTTTGTTTGTTTGAACCAATGAGTAAGGAAAAATAGAATAAATATATGTCTATGGTTTGAACGCGGTAAACTCAGGGACTACTGGTTGGAATTGAAAAAATCTTTTAGTGCTGGATAGTCCATTTATCGAGGAAGGCATTAGGCTACATAACATCACGCTACGATTAATAGGAGCGGAGCATAAATGAAAAATGTTGCAAAAACGGGAAAAGATATTCCTTTTTGAGAGCTTCCGTTGCGTGCGCTGCGAAAACGGTTTATGTTACGTAAATATCATGTATGACGGAATTGTTCCTCTTTAAAAGTTCTAAAAAAAAGTTTGCAACAGCATATGTTTATCTTTTGAGATTGACTCACTGTACCTAACCATTTTTTAATATTAAAATGTTAGGTTTAAAATAATGATATTTTGCAAAGCTTATTTAACCCATATGGTATTAATCTATATCTAAATAAATGTGTTTGTTAGCACGGAAATTTAATATAGAATATTTGTGCCCTTTACTCTATACAGTTTAAACAAATATCTTAGAAGATATCGCAATGTAAATATACGGGCGACAAAATAATTAAGCGCGTGGCAGTCATTCGGTCCGGTGCGGTAGGTACGTGGGGATTCTGGCCTCTGGGGGCTCCGGAGAAATTCAAATTCAAAATATTTACTGCACCATAATGTTTACAAGTACAAGGTGTTACTGTATATTAAACAGTAAGAGATACCTATAGTAATTGTTACTTTAATAATATAATCGAAGCCAATCTAAACTAATAGGTATTATAAAGAGGAAAGGTAAGATTTTTTGTTTGTTACGAGTACGATTTAACTCAATTTAATATGTTAGATAGTCGATTTATCGAGAAAGGTTATAAGCTATATTATGTGACGCAGACGAACTTGTGTGGGTCAGCTAGTAGTTATTTATAGTAGTAACAATCAGAATGAGGAGATAAAAAAAACACATTTTTTCACATAAAATAATTTTAATTCCTAATTTCAATTAAATCACACACAATTACATAGAAGGTGGTGGTGGTGGTACAGGTAGTAAGGGAGGGGGTGGGGGCACTCCCATCAGTGGAGCACCAGGTGGAGGAGGCAGGCGCATGCCATGGTTCTCCCACATCTTAGGAGGAGGTGGAGGCATACGTAAAGGCTCCATTTTGAATGCAAACTGCAAGAAAAACTGCTTAGTATCTCTGTTCCAATGAGTCCAGAACTTTGAATCATGCTTCTCCACTTCTCTGCTTGGCACTTTGAATGCAATTGTCTCGTAGGGCTCAGCGGCAAATAGCAAATATTGCCATCTACGATCTGGAGGCTCTATCTTTTGTTCGTATGCTGACATAAAGCGGTGCCTTGGCTGCACACCTTCAGCAATTTCTACAACAAACAACATTTTAATGAGATGCTACATTTGGCCAAAATGTTAAGTATACTTTGGGTTACTGTGGAACCAAAGAACAGAATTATTATTATCAGCCTTATGTTTCCCACTGCAGAGAAACATTTAAAGGGGGTCTTACGGGAGAAAGCAAACAAACTCAACTCTTACCAACTGTGAAATGTGAAATAAAAATTATATTGCATTACTATATTTAAAAAAAAGCAAACATGTTTCAACTCATCAGTTCCCATTGATAGACTACTTTCAGGCTATACATACTTAAAAAAAATGATTACCTGGGTAATCCACTTGAAACAATAAACTTTGTTGACCATTTTCAGGATCTTTTTGCTTTGTAACTCTGTAACCAGGACGTCCAATCTTTACAAACTTTTTGGGTTCAATTCTTGGCTTTTCAGGAGCTAATTGTTGAGGTGCTTCTTTAGCTTCCTTAGCCGCTCGACGAGCTAAGTTGGCCTGATGCTTTTTACCTTGAGTGTGGGCTAGATAACTTCCCTCATTATTGTGGAGAGTTAAACACAGTTTGCATTCATATGATCCTGTAATAAAAGATTGATTTAGAACTGTTAGTAGTCTGTTTGTCTGCTCCAACTTTTGGTATCTAAGCAGCAAATCATGCATAGATTGTTAAGCACATATTAATCACGGGATGGATGAAATGGTGACAAGTCACGGGAAGAATCTACGACCCCACAATCCCCTTAAACTTAAGGGAAAGAATTATAAAAAAAATAATTGTAAGTCCTGCTATCCATTAGAATGTTGGGTCACAAAAGAGATGAATGAAAGGCAATTGCATGTGGCTGAAATGTGAATGCTAAGGCGGATGTGACATGAATGAATAAAATAAGAAATGAGTACTTATGAGGAAGTCTGAAAGTGGCACCAGTGACTGAAAAGTTGTATGGCAATCGGTGGTCATGGTATGGGCATTTGTTCCAGAGGAATAAGGAAAATTTCCCATCAGTGGGTTGTCATAGGGGCAGTCCAGTATGAATGTGTTTGTGAGTAGATAAAGACTAGAGAAAAACAATTGGAAAGTGTGTAGGATGTGCCAAGAAACGAGGTGTCTAATAAAATGACAAGTGATCATCTTCATCATTACAGCCGAAAGACGTCCACAGCTGGAAATTGGTCTTCCCCAAATGTCACCACAGTGACCGTGCGTTTCGCATTTAGCAGGTCCCCACAACCTTCGCCAGGTCATCGGTTCACCGGGAGGCCTTCCAACGCGACGTCTTCCGGAGTAATAGAGAAGTATGAAAAAAGAAGACGTGTAGCGCCGACCCCTAAGTGCAAGAGAATGTTGATGATATTTAAAATGTGGTACTTACCTAAATGATTTTTCATAAAATAGGGATCTTTATTCAAATCAATGGTTTCCAACGCGAGCTGGCGAAGTCTTTCGCGTCGGTCTCGATTGCTTTCGGACCATGACGCCACTCCTCCACCGCCAGTTTTGCCACCAGGACGGTTTTGAAAATCCATCTTAACCTATGTAAATATACGGTGGTATATGGATTCCTTGTAACTCTTTTACTAAACTAATTTGTTTATCGATGTCCTTTCAAGAGGCAAGCCAGACGGCGTGCGTCACTGGTCACTGTAAACTTGTAAAGCTGTCATAAATGACAGTTGACATTACGACATTTGTAACGCGGGTTTTGCATGGTAATAGAAATTATCGTGTTGTTGTTACGCAGTCTGTGCCATAGCGCGCGCTCCCCCTCCTTCTCCGCCCGCCGCGCACCTCCCCCGCAGAGCGCAGGGAACGCTTCGCGGGCGACGACGGGACGGGGTCACGGGGTGGGTGGAGTATTCCGCACTTCAACGGGGACAAACGTACGAAGGAAGGAAGGAAGGAATGATTTGTCTTTGTACGTAACTAGTTTCGATGGAGGAATTACTTGTCTTTGTACGAAACCACGGTTATGTACCATGGTTACATACGAAAAATTTACTGTCATGGTTTCGATGAAGGAATGATTTGTCCTTGTACGTAACTAGTTTCGATTGAGGTATTATTTTGGTCCCGTCGGGGCTGCGGGTTGTTCGCAAGAGATATCGCGGCCTCGACATGAAGGGCTAAGAAGGAACATGGGTGGTTTTTAGTCAGTAGAAGTCTGACACTCCCTTTCGCTCTGCCCAAGAGCGGGGTTATTTGATGATTTCCTACCCCCAAAGAAAGGTATTATTTTGGTGATTGAGGTAGTTCAGTAGAAGCGTCTGCTGTCTACTGAACCGCCCTTCATCTTGTAATTATTTTAAATATATAAAAATTAATTTCATATTTTTTTTAAAATACCATAATTTAATAACTAAAACAGAAATTCAAATTGAACATAAATACGTAAGTCTGTATTAAAATAAATAAAAAAATCTAATTCTAAGACACAAAGGGCTATTTAAGAACGAACATAGGTGGTTTTTAGTCAGTAGAAGTCTGACACTCCCATACAAAAATCCTTCCCTCCCTCCCTTAAATAGCCCGCTCTGAGCGCTCAGAGCTCAGAGCGGGAGGGGTTATTTGATGAATTCCCACCCCCAAAAAATACAACAAGGAAAATAAACGAAAGAGAGAGAGAGAGAGAGAGATAATACACAACTCTATGTAGAGACACTAGCGCACTGACCGACAACCCAGAGCCACGCAGCTTTCTTTGAAGTAGATCGACAACCGTCCCACACTAACGGGGCACGGCTGCGTAGCTCGGCCTCAAGAGGTAATTTTTGGGAAATTTGCAGATTGACATTTGCGGCTGTGGGATCTTGGACCAATTATGACATAAATCGCTAGTTTCGATAAAATAATTATTATTCCTTGTTCGTAACTAGTGAAATTTCATATTTTTGCAAAAATTCCTTGTACGTAACCGTGGTTTCGTATAAAGACAAATAATTCCTCCATCGAAACTAGTTACGTACAAGGACAAATCATTCCTTCTTCGAAACCAGTTACGAAACTACGGTTTCGTAGACGGCCGAAGCCTTAATAACATACTTATTAAAAACAGACATTTATTTTCGGGAATAAATAAGAATATTCTCTAACAAAACGTGCACTAACAGTCACAAGCTCCTTTAGTAGGGTTCTCAAGTTTAGCCGGCGCGTGTTCGTCTACTCTAACAAAACGTTGACTGCAATAACTGCAGAATTGAGGACCTGGTGCGTCCATATTAATATAAACTCGAGGATGACCTTCAGCATCACTACCTCCATCGCACCATGTTTTTCTGCCTATAACTTGTTTTGCTGCTACGAGTTTAATCAATTTAATTGACCAGTTAGGGTTTACTACTTTCCGAGTGTTAGTAAAACGTGCCATTCTGTAGTCATCGCTATCCCATCTCTGACCAGTATGGGTACAAACATCTTCTCTTCTTGTAGCCATAAAACGGAGATTTATATTTTTTACGTTTGTTATGAGAACACGTCGTATCAAAATATATTTCATGTTGAGTCTCAGATCAGATAATAGGGTTGAGTATCCTTGTTACTACAATGGAAAACACTTTGATCTGAGGGAAAACAATTAATTTTTCAAATACTTTTTCTGGAAGTTCTAACTTACTATTCTACTCTTTTGGCACTAATATTTTAAATACCTACTATTTTGTAGCGAAGTGACAGACACATAAATTATTATTAGAATACAAAAATTAGAATACTTTTATAACCAAAGTGACAAGTAAAAAAACCGGCCAAGTGCATATCGGACCACGCACAATGTAGGGTAAATACTCAGATCAAATAATCTGAGGGTAAATAAATGTAAATAATATTACTAATATTTTGGTTGAAAAATTATAACAAACTTACATTTGCAGTTTCCCATTGATATAAAAACTAAAGATACGGTCGTCCGAACATTTGCTCGACGCGTTCGCCATACAGAGAATCGGTGTAGTCTCGGCATAAAGGGCTAAGAAGGAACATGGGTTGGGTGGTTTTTAGTCAGTAGAAGTCTGACACTCCCTTTCGCTCTGCCCAAGAGCAGGAGTGGTTATTTGATGATTTCCCACCCCCCCAAAAAAAAGAAAAAGGTTTCCGTACCATTATCTAGAAAATCGACAAAAAAAACACGTTTGTTAAATATTTATTTTATTATATTTTTTAATACCTATTTTTTGTTCTAGCGGTAACAAAAATACATCATCATCTTCCTGTCCTTGTACCATTCTATTTGAGGTCGGCCTATCACGTTTTCTTCTTCAGGTAACAGAAAAACATCATCTGTGAAAATTTCAACTGTTTAGCTATCACGGTTCATGAGATACAGCCTGGTGACTGACAGACAGTGTAGTCTTAGTAATAAGGTCCCGTTTTACCCTTTGGGTACGGAACCCTAAAAAAGACGTCAGCTTTACAGACGAATCTGTTTTAGTAATATTTTTTTCTATTTACTTGTAATCGACTAAACTACATGTTAAATTACCTAGTTTTGCACTAGACCTGGAACTACAAAGTAATGTCAACTGTCAAACTCAACTTGCCGAATTCTTTTCTTTTGTCAAAAATAGGCGGAAGGTACTGTCAGACATAGAAATCTGATTTTATTAATGTAATCTAAAGAATTTGTGAGGTTTAATTACCAAATTTCGAATAAAGACTTATTAGTATATAGCGTGGTATAGTTATTTTGTTCATGTGGCTAAAAAGTGACGGAACAAAATTGAGATAACCTAAGTGCTTATATTGTGTGTCTTGTTTTTAGGTAGTGCTTCAAGATGTTGATGCCTAAACAGAATCGTGTGTCGATCTATGAATACCTCTTCAAAGAAGGAGTTATGGTAGCTAAGAAAGACTATCATGCTCCCAAACACCCCGATCTGGAGAAGATTCCTAACCTCCAAGTAATTAAGGCTATGCAGTCTCTGAAATCCAGAGGATACGTCAAGGAACAGTTTGCCTGGAGGCATTTCTACTGGTAGGTACACACAATAACTAAGTTTTAGTTAATGTTTACAAAACCAAAACAATCTCTTTAGCTGCGTTAGTAGTGTTACTTTTTGTAAACGTGTTGTGCCGACCCCAAATAGAGCCCACTCTATACACATGCAGTATACATGCAGTATCCAGATAAAAAATAAAAAGTAACACTATTCATCATCTTCCTGCCCTAGTCCCAACTAGGGCAGGAAGATGATGAATAGTGTTACTTTTTATTTTTTATCTGGATACTGCATGTGGAAATTCCGTAATTATAATTACACACTCACTTCCTCTTATTTATAGGTACCTTACCAACGAGGGTATTGAGTACCTGAGGATCTTCTTGCACCTGCCTCCTGAAATCGTGCCCGCGACCCTCAAGCGCTCCGTGCGCGCCGAGACAGTCCGCCGTGGTGCTGTCGGCCGCCCAGACGCGCCCGCCCGCTCCGCCGAGGACCGCTCCGCTTACCGCCGCGCACCCACGACGCCAGCTGCCCACGACAAGAAGGCTGATGTCGGCCCTGGTTCTGCTGATGTTGAATTCGTAAGTGTTGTGTTCAAGTTCATAATAGTCTGTAGTTAATTTATAGCAATCTAATGTTTTAACATTAAGAAATAAAAGTACTAAAAGTACCTATATTCAACAGTTAACTATCTTACACACATACTGACCAGGAAGCATGCATAACCAATCTGTATGATCCGTTATGTTGATTCACTATGGACCGTTCTTTAGGAAGTCCCTAAATTATTTTCAGTAGTAAATAAAGTTAATTTACGAACTTCTGCCATTTTTACGAAAGTCATATTGACTTCCTTTTTGGTTGAGTTGTCGCAAGTGCAACTGCTGAGCATGAGGTACTGGGTTTGATTCCCGGGTCAGGCAAAGTATTATTGGGTTTACATCAGGGATTTCTCAGTAGTAGCCACAGTCTGGATCTATGCCTGGTTGATGACAATAGGGTCGCCCCTATTATTACGTGGGACTTAAAAAACGTAACTAGCGAAATGTGTATGTATTATTAAGTACACCTCTGCCTTCGGGGAATACAGGTTGATGTTATTCTTATTATGTACATATATTAGCATATTGCCTAATAATTGTTGTGTATACATACTTGAAACTCACGCCATTTTCTCATGGCGGTAGGCAGAAACCCTATTGATACTGGATCAGTTTCTAGGTTTTGAGTAAAAAATGGGAACAATAAATTAATTTCTAATTTTGATATTTTTGTTAATTTCAGAGAGGAGGATTTGGACGAGGCAGGCCTGCACCTTAATTAAGTTTAATAAAAAAAACATCTAATCATAGTAATTGTGTTTTAATTCACTTCTAAAAAGTGGTAGACAGCTTCTTTTTCAAAAGCTCTAGTGCTATTAAAAAGCTGTGTCTGCTATCCATATCTTGACTACCTGAAGGCTTACCTGTGATGAATGTTTCCTCGGGTGGCACACTGAATGGAGTGGAGTCCACCATGGTTGTTAGATGTCACAAGTCTGGTTTTAGGTGAAGTCAATTTCCACAATGTTTTTCTTCTCCATTTTAAGAGCAGGGATGAAGTAAAGCTTACCTTGATTTTAACTGACAAACTACATCTCTTGGGCCACCACAGCTCAATTATGTACGATAAGAATAAAATAATTGTCCGGGGAAATGATGTACCAGTGCAACGTGGGTATTTTATGCTTTTGATATTAGATTCCTGAAACTGAGACATCTTATTTTCTGTACTCTTTAGGTACTTCATGAAACCAGTTCTAACAGCCACATGGGGATGTATTTATGTTCATGCTGTATTTTATAACCATTTCACAAATTTTTACTATTTTAAGATTCAGGGTGTATCTTTGTTGTTAGGGGCAGTTTTGAATGATAAATTTTGAGGTTCAAATGCAGTTATAAAATACGTGTCAATAGTTCGCGCCACTAAAAAGAACGATGAGGGGAAAGCGAAGGGGGGGGGCGTGTGTGTTCGCGCATGAGTACACTCGCGCACGAAACTACTAGGCCTATTGTTTTATTTTCGAACTAGCTTTTCGTTTGCGGCTTCGTCTTCTTAGTCGATTCACTCTTGCCAGAGCGGTCGTGGTTATCATGTTCCGGAAGGTTGGGCAGCAGACAGCACCCGCCGTACGAAGACGTCCCGCCACCCCTGCCTGCTGGCCGTCGATCAGGCACATTCGTGCACGGGAGCGCCCCTCGCAGCCTTCACCTGGTCCGTCCATCGCATCGGGGATCTTCCCCTTGGTCTTGTGCCTTCGACTTTCCCCTGTACGACAAGACGTTCTATGGAGTCGTTTCCACGCCAACTAACATGCCCAAAGAATTTCAGGATCCGACTAAGCTCATCAAGGATGGAGGCGTTTGTTTGGAACTCGGTCCAAGAGACTCCGAGCATCTTCCTCCAACACTACATCGCGGCTTCGTAAATATTGCATATTAGTAGTATGACATCGAATTTATTAAATTTAATTTCATTAAGTAGAATTAAAACACGTTTTGTGTGTGTTGTAAATGTGTTCATTAAATACACAATTCTTCTCACTGTAGACTCGCGACATTTTGCCTCTGCGGTCCGTTTCATGCATTGTTTTAGATTATCGATAACTAGCTGATGCCCGCGGCTTCAGCCGCGTGGATGTCGGTCAAATTATATACTAAAACCTTTTGAATCACTATCTATTAAACCGCTTCCAAATCCGTTGCGTAGTTTTAAAGATTTAAGCATACATAGGGACGGACAGACAGCGACAGTGATTGTTTTATACTATGTAGTGATGATAGTGATATTTTTATCAGCCTCTCTTCATAAAACATTTTACGTCAAATAATTTATTGCTCCCCGCCCCTACCTCATACCACCAAATGGACCGATAAATCGCCTAATGCGCAGCTTGACCCCCAGCGTACTAGGGATGGGCGAATTCGGCAAATACAATAGGCTGCCTAGGAATCAAGGCACTGTTGAAATTACTATCACCATTTGCAATAAATGTCTGTACTTTAGAATTCGTTTAATTGGAACAGAACAAAATCCATAACGCAAATAATACCATTTCCCAGAAGAAAACTGTCATTATAGCTACCTACCCTGAACTTGAATTAGACTTAAAAAGTATAGTATTCACTTTTTCTTTTTCTCAACCAAAGTGAGAGAGATGTGTTGTAAACCACCAATATAATTACCTATGTTACCGGTATTTATACATTAGTCCCCGCTTAGCTTTAGTGGAAACAGGTTGAGCAGAGAGGATGTCTGATATTCGTTTAGGCCAGCCTGCAAACTCTGCCCGCCTTTTGTGTTGCACTGACCACTGAGTGTACGTACACCACAGATATAGATAGACCTAGGTCCATCTGGGGTTGCCATCTCAAAAATTTGGCAACCAGGACAAGACGCGTGAAAACCCCGGATTTTAGGGCCCAAAACTCGGACAAGTCAACAGGTTTTTTAAACATAGTCAGAGTAAAAAACAATATTTTTATTTATTCTCAGACCTTAAAATTAAAAGTCTTTTTATCATCATTTTAAATGTACCTAACAACACAGACAATTATAACAGTTTGTTACAAATTGTTTTTATTTTTAAATTGTTAATTTTTTAAACCCGGACTACAAATGAAACCCCGCCCGGACGTTTCCCGGACGCCCTCTAAACTAGGACAAATCCGGGGAAACCCGGACGGATGGCAGCCCTAGGTCTATCTATATTTGTGGTGTACACACATCTCTGCTCCGATCTAGCCAGCATGCATCTCAGTAAAGTTTCGGTAGATACACCCTAGCTCTCAAATACTCCTATTCTCTCCGCATGTAACCCTCATACTCAAAGAAACACCAATAGAAACAGAAAATAATTTATTTGAAATATTCTACAAGTCTCCTACTATACATCAGTTGCGGTTGGTAATAATAATAATAAATGATTACTGATTTTACATGATTTTTTATTTACGTCAATTCAATATTAATTACATACTTTAGGATTTGGTGGTGTGGGGAACTCTCCTATCTTAGCCATGTAGTATTGATGAGCACGGAATGGCTTCAGCTCCCAAGGTACCTGATCTTCCATGAACGTGAGCTTAACTCCGAGGTCTTCTAATGTTGGGAGGCTATCGTCTGTAGCGTCAGATGTTGCTTCCTGTAAATAATAGCCATATGATATTAATAGACACGATTTAGAAAACTGGAAACGTGCTTTCGGTATCGCACGACACTTCGAAGAGAGAGATGGTGCCGTATGAACCTAAAGTTCTGTAAAAATGTAGTCTGAATGCAATCTAATGTGATATCTATGTATACGTATAGGTACAGTCGCGGTCTTTTCCGCCTGCCCAGTTAAAATTTTTTTCGCATAAATCATGCGTAGGCGCCAAACCCCGCCCCCTCAAAGTTTAGGCCTATTAGAGAAGCGTCAACGTATTTAGTTGCAATCTGCACTGCGCAGCTTAGTGACGTATCCTCTGTACACCTTTTGCGAATTTTACGGACGAACTTTGGCGCGCTTACCGGACCTTTTGAACATTGTAGTCTAGTCGACAAGTTGAAAATGGTACAAAATAGAGATACTGCTCTTAAAATTATGTGCGATAGCTCATTGGATCCGGAATGACGTCTAGAAAAATGTGCCAAAAGCGTGTATTAGCACATAAAAAATTGCAAAAGTTATAAACAATTAAAGATGAAAAGAAAATGGCATTTCGTTTTTTGCCAATATTTAATAAACTATTAATATTTAAGAAATTTCAAAAAAAGATTCTGAAAGAGGAGGAAATTTCCAATAAAAAACTCCAAACTCCCGGAACTCTATCTCCATTATTTATAATTTTAATTTAACGCTGAAAATAGGTCTGCGCGTGACATTTTTAGGATGCGCGCGTGGCGTCAAAAGCGAGTACGGCACATTAATTCATTTATTTAAGGTATTGAATTTTTTTTTTAAATTTGAAAAAATTATGGTGTGTTCTGAACACTATAATTAATTTATTCCCGTTGGAAATTTTACTTAAAGTTAATTTTTCAACAAGTTAAACAATTGTTAACTAACGAAATTTTCTCGAACGACCGTCTTAATTGTAAGTGAAAAAAATTTTTTAAATAATGGTCGTAAAAAATTTTCGCTTCGTAGAGCCTTTCTTACATACATACTTAACAAGATCGTGCCATAAAAGTTAAAAAAATATTTATACTTTGTTTATAACAATTTTTTTACTTAAACAACATTACTTGGATTTTTAAGTTTTTGTTTAAGTAAAAAAATTGTTATAAACAAAGTATAAATATTTTTTTAACTTTTATGGCACGATCTTGTTAAGTATGTATTATTTAAACATTTTTTTTCACTTACAATTAAGACGGTCGTTCGAGAAAATTTCGTTAGTTAACAATTGTTTAACTTGTTGAAAAATTAACTTTAAGTAAAATTTCCAACGGGAATAAATTAATTATAGTGTTCAGAACACCCATATTTTTTTCAAATTTAAAAAAAAAAGTTCAATACCTTAAATAAATTAATTAATGTGCCGTACTCGCTTTTGACGCCACGCGCGCATCCTAAAAATGTCACGCGCAGACCTATTTTCAGCTTAAATTAAAATTATAAATAATGGAGATAGAGTTCCGGGAGTTTGGAGTTTTTTATTGGAAATTTCCTCCTCTTTCAGAATCTTTTTTTGAAATTTCTTAAATATTAATAGTTTATTAAATATTGGCAAAAAACGAAATGCCATTTTCTTTTCATCTTTAATTGTTTATAACTTTTGCAATTTTTTATGTGCTAATACACGCTTTTGGCACATTTTTCTAGACGTCATTCCGGATCCAATGAGCTATCGCACATAATTTTAAGAGCAGTATCTCTATTTTGTACCATTTTCAACTTGTCGACTAGACTATTGACCATTGCTCTGCTTACCTGACCTTTGATTGACTAAACGTTAACCTGTACAATAATATTGGACTCCTGAGAACCTGTGTTAGAACATTTTGTGCATAATGTCTTCCAGAAATCTCATACACGAAGAACAAAATTAAATTATAATTTTGCATGGACAGGGATTTAACATCAGTCAAATCGCTGAGCTGAGTCCCAAAATAAAACAAACAATATGAATCACGTTAAAATGTTTAAATTCTTAAAATGGACTTTATAGTCATAAACATAAAGTCCATTTTAAGAATTTTAAATTTTTAACGTGATTCATATTATGTTCTCCAAAAGCGGCTATTTTAGGCCCGCTGGCTAGATCAACGTTTCACCCCCTAAAGCCCCATTATTTAAAATTTTATCGAAATCGTTAAAGCCGATTTAGAGAACACGCTTACAATGCCTGTTAAATAGCATGGGATTTCATAAGATTCTTATAATAAATTTAAAATACTCACAGAAATCATTGAGTTTTTAATTTACAATTACCAAACCAACACACACGCACCATTAGTAACGAAAGTCAAATTCAGTTTAAGTTTTTTTTCTAATAATGGCAGTTTGAAAATAACAATAACTCTCGTTCGGCGTGCGTCGGACTCGTCAGTGCGGTGGAACGGTATTGTATTTCATTCATTATTTCTATACAAAGGCGGGGCGGAGCTAGAGAGCGCTTCATGTTGTAAGTGCAAGCAAATATGAGCTTAGTGGTGGTCAGGCGGGAGTGTCCTCGATAGTACATTTATACGATTTTCTTCACAACCCAGACGTCTTTTACAACACCAATGCGTAAAGAAAGCAACTGCATCCAGTTAATTAGAACAACCTATCTATCCAGCATATTAATCTTATAGACGAGCGGCACTTTACCGACTACAGAAATAGGTAACTGTAGCCTTCGTTCGCCAGTGTTTGTGCTCCACATGTCGATGTGTCCCGTCGGTTCCACTGTAGTCACTGCAGCGTTCAAAAACCGTCTTGCGGATATCAAACCTGTTGCGAGCCGCCTTTCAGATGCGGGCAATATAGCGCGCAACAAGACACCCGAATATCTGGACGCGGTATAATGGTGTTCAGGGCATATTATTCTATAGCGTTAATTATAAAACATGAATAATATTACCTTCTCAATTGATTCCCAGTGCAGGCCTCCCAACGGCCAAGCTGGTGAAATCAAGCCGATCGTCATAACCTTGAGAGGGAAGAAAATCTTGTCATATTTCATGTCGTAGCGCTGGTAACCCCACTCTGCGTCTTTGCGCATCAGCCCGTAGAACCAGTCGACCAAGTCAGATAATAGGTATTTTCTGGGTCTAAAAGAAAAATAATATTTTCAGTTAGTATCATACCTACCTAGATCGATATTGTGCCCCTATATTGGAACTTTCATTGAAAACGATATGAGCAGTTTTCGAGAACGTGATTACAAACGAGTCCCTATAATGCACGTCACAGTAATGCACATACCAGCAATGCACGACACTGGAATGTACAACACAGGAGTGTACAACATTGGAAAAGGAAACATCACGATGTCGCCAATTGCTGGGCTGTACCTTGCTTGTCCGACCCAAGAATGTACAGCATGTTAATTAGCGACATCATAATCGACATAAAAATTTACGAAGTAGGTAGTCTTTTCATATTCGGTCACAGAATTTATAATAGATTCGGTCCTTTTTCGCCCGTGGTCCCGGTCCCTTTGTCCCTGGAAGGGACCACAAGTATTTTTGCTCGTGGTTCCTTCAAGAAATATAAACTGCCGAATTAAATTGTACTCCATGACGCGCGCTCGCTTCGCTCGCATATTAAATAACACTAATATCTTCTGTCCCCGAAGTGCCGGGCCTCCGCCGGCCTCCTTCGTCGGCCTACGGCCCGGTGCCCATGCCGCCCATAGAGGATAAATACTGTCGCGAGACGGTCGTATTATAGGAACACGAAGAAAAAAAGAAGGAACCACGAAATTTTCCAGTATTTTATGGACCACGGAGAAAAAAAGCTCCTAGTTTACTTTTTTAATGTGACGTCACTGTTTGTTTTGATTCTAATTGTCATGTTGTACATTCTTTGTCCGAACAATCTAGGTCCGGGCCGAGAATGCACGACATGACAACGTACAATATTGGAATTCAAAACACTTACATTCCAATGTCGCGCGTTCTCGTGTCGTGCATTGTTGTGTTGCGCATTGCTGGTTCCCTTACAAACACTGCACATTGAATAATTTAAGATAGGATACAATTAAATTATAGTAGAAATTGTTGGCTTACCCAGTGGCCTGATAAACTTTACACTTAGTGTCACAATCGCGAATAGCATTAATAATTCCTTGAGCAACATTCGACACATAAACAGGCGCCTTCACTGTGGCCTCGCCATTCTTCCACAAGGGCATGTATTGCCCATTGATACGTGCAACCGAAGCAAAGGACCTGTATTTAAAAAAAGGGTGGATTATTTATACCTACAGTGTAAATTAACCCTTCACGCAGCCGTCAACCAAGCATTCTGTACATCAAATTAAGTACCCCTACGCAATTTTTTTTGCTGGAAAACGACTTTTTTTTTTGGGGTCCAAAATCACATTTTACGGTAGGTAAAACTCAATGTACCACTCTTAAAACATTGTGCTCGTGAATGCTTTGAATAGTAAACGGGTCATGGAGAATTTAAGTTATAACCTGAAACACCTGAAAACTAGTATCTAATCTCCTGTAAACTAGTATAACGACAACAGGTAGGCTGCATATGTTGAATGTTGTTCATCAAAATATGCAGGGATTATCTGGCAAAGAATTAGAGTTAAGTTTGTTTATGGAGAATCAAGATGTTCAGGTTTTATGCCTAACTGAACATTGGTTGAAGGAACATGAAGTAGCATTTATCAATGATGATTTCTATACCGTACAGAGTGCATTTGTGAGAAAAAATGCTATTCGCGGTGGATCTTTAATTCTTGTATCAAACAAATTAAAATGTAAACAACGTTTAGACTTAGTTAATCTTTCCATTGAGCGCATTATTGAGTTGTCTTGCGTTGAACTCGAGCGATACTTAATAATTTGTGTTTATAGACCCCCTTCTGGGGACTTTACTCGTTTCGAAACTGTAATGGAGGATTCACTTAATAAATTAAAATCAAGTAATAAATCTATAATTTTATGTGGAGATTTTAATGTTAATATTTTAGATGTTACTCCATTAAGTATCAGGTTTCTCAATCTGTTTAGATCGTTTAATTTAGTTAATCTGTTTTTTGAACCAACAAGGATCACGGCTTCTTCATCAACTTGCCTTGATAATATGTTCAGTGATTGTGTTGCCGAGGACAAATTAGTGTTAAGTGACTTATCGTCTGATCACTGTGGCTTAAAAGCTAGCTTCCCTATGCCATTAAAAAAAAAAAAGCCGCGCACAATAGAATGCAGGCCTCATACAGCTAGTCGTTGCAATAAATTTAAAAATAATGTAGCACTTAAAGTAACACCGTCAATAGTAGAACACGAAACTCCTAATGAAATTTATAAAGCCCTTTTTGATGTTGTTCAAAATGAATACCTATCTATTTTTAAGTCGAAAACTGTTAACATTAAGGGACCTTCTGTGGGCTTCAACCAATGGGCCACACCAGGTATTTACAAAAGTCGAACCCGATTATACGAGTTGTATGGTCTTAAACAATACCGGTTTGATACAACTTTTCTAGACTATGTTAAAAATTATTCTAAATTATTTAAAAAGATTTGTATTATTGCAAAATCTAAATTCTTAAGCGAGACCATTAAAAATTCTAATAATAAAGTTAAAGCCACTTGGAAAATCATTAACAATGAAACGGGTAAATCTGTTAAACAAGATAATCACCTTGAGATCATGGTGGGTAACAAATTAGTTAATAAAGCAGCCGACGTAGCCGAGGCTTTTAATGAGTATTTTGCCAGCATACCTATAGCGACGACTCGTTCCCTAAGTTCGT
Organism: Diarsia brunnea; assembly: GCA_949774965.1. Classification (NCBI taxonomy): domain Eukaryota; kingdom Metazoa; phylum Arthropoda; class Insecta; order Lepidoptera; family Noctuidae; genus Diarsia; species Diarsia brunnea. The sequence continues at coordinate 8,639,434 of OX459005.1, read as the reverse complement.
CGCCGTCTAAAGCCGAAGATCTTTTGCATAGCAGCGTGTCTAAATGTGGTAACGTATTTAGTTTCGAACATGTAACACCTATTGATGTGGTTAACGTTTTTAATTCACTTAAGTCTAAAAACACAGGTGATTTTTGGGGCATTTCTATTAAACTATTAAGTAACATAATCGACATTGTAGCCCCCTGTCTTGCTGTCACTTTCAATAAATGCGTTGATTTGGGGACTTTCCCTGATCTTATGAAAAGCAGTAAAGTCATCCCTCTATTTAAATCTGGCAGCAAACATGATATTGGTAACTTTAGACCAATTTCTATATTACCCGCATTTAGCAAAATTTTTGAAAAATTAATTCTCAAACAGTTGTTAGTACATTTTAATTTAAATAATCTCCTTCACAATGATCAATATGGCTTTACAAAGGGTCGTTCGACTACGGATGCAGGTGTTGCTTTGCTAAAACACATATTTAACGCATGGGAGAACGCACAAAATGCAGTCGGTGTTTTCTGCGACCTCTCTAAAGCTTTTGATTGCGTACATCACGACACGCTTTTACGGAAACTGCGTCATTACGGTGTTCGAAATGAGGCCCTAAATGTGATAGATTCGTATTTACAAAATAGATTCCAATGTGTAGACGTAAATGGCGCCAAATCTTCCGGACTACCGGTTCGGCTTGGTGTACCTCAAGGTTCAATACTGGGTCCGTTTTTATTCTTGGTTTATATTAATGACCTACCATATTATTTAAAAGGTTTTTGTGACGTTGTGCTATTTGCAGATGATACCTCTCTTATCTTTAAAGTAGATAGGAATAGACACGATTTTGACGACGTAAACAGCACGCTGTCAATGGTCACGGATTGGTTCACAACAAACAACCTTGTTCTTAATGCTAAGAAAACTAAAATAATTAAGTTCGCTTTACCCAATGTTAGAAATCTAGGTCCCAATATTATCCTCGCCAATCAAGAGCTGGAAACTGCCGACTCTGCTGTATTTCTGGGCATAACAGTAGATTCAAAATTACAATGGGGTTTACACATATCAAGCCTAGCGGGAAGGCTAAGTTCGGCCGCATACGCCGTCAGAAAAGTAAGACAATTCACTGACGTTGATACAGCACGGTTAGTCTACTTTAGTTATTTTCACAGCGTTATGTCCTACGGTATTCTGCTGTGGGGCAAAGCTGCTGATATTCAAAATATATTTGTTCTGCAGAAGCGAGCGGTTCGTGCAATTTATCAGCTGGGTGCCCGAGTTTCTCTTAGAGATATTTTTAAGGAGATTGGTATTCTCACGGTTGCTTCTCAGTTCATCTTTGCCAACATTTTATATATTAGACAAAATATTCACCTGTACACTAAAAACAGTGATATTCACAATTTTAACACTAGAAATAAGCATAAACTACGCGCTCCTTTTCACCGGCTTCACAAAGTTCATAATTCATTCGTAGGGCTCGGTATAACATTTTATAACAAATTGCCATCTTCTTTTCTAGACTTGCCATTTAATGCATTTAAAGCCAAAGTAAAATCTAATCTTTGTTTAAAAGCTTACTATTCCATTAACGACTACTTAAATGATAGGAATAGTTGGTCACTGAGTTGAACACAAGACAATGTTTGTTTGTTAAGTATTTATGTTCTTTCTCCAAAATTAGTTTACTGACATGTTATGTCTTTTTTATGTTTTTATTATTATATACATTTTTATTTTTGACTTGTGTCTGTAATCAATCGTAATATTAAGTTACACCTTTCTATTGTATCGAGTCTGGTTCTTCTAACCAAACAGACAGATGTGTTGCTGGGGAGTTTGTTCCGCCACTTCTTCTTTCCAGCAAAAAACACTAGGAAGTGTCGAAGGGTGGGCGTTTTGGGGGACTGTCACTTGTAAATGAGTAAAGTAAAGTAAAGTAAATTTTGACGTTCGAAAAGTGCTGATTATCAGCCTAGTTTGAATAAATGACTTTTGATTTTGATTTTGAGTATTTACAAAAACAGCTGTGAAAAATTTGGAATTGGGATTTCCCAGGTATGGTCTAGTACAAAAAAATGGTAGGGAGAACAAGTGCCCTCCGTTTGCGTTAAGGGTACTTTTACACCCTTTATAATGTAATTAAAACAAATAAAAAGTAGTTAACAAACTAAAAACCCTACTAAAAAAACTGAAAAGCAAAAAACAAGCACATTTTTCTATTCTATTTTATTTTCGTAATTTTAGATTAAAATGAACCCCGCCTGCTTCCAAGTTTTGTTTAATTAAAAATGTGCTTGTATTTTGCTTTTCAGTTTTTTTAGTAGGGTTTTTTAAGTACTTTTTTATTTCCATCTTTTTAGTTGGTCGCGTAAAATACTACGCAGACGATTTGGCTTTTTTATACGATTTGTCACTATGATATTTTTTTTTTATCTCCTTTCAAATCCCTTCATTTTGATACCCTACTCGATGGTAATGGACAAATTTTTTATTTTTTATTTCACGATATGACCCCCAAAAACAGCAATTTTTCTTTGTTTTTTAATTTTAATGTAGCCAGTGACACTCGCGCCACCAAGACGAATTTAACGACGTATATTTTATTTAAGTCCGTTCATCCGTTTAGGAGTTATGAGGGAACAAAGAAACGGACATACATACATACATACAGGTAAAAAAAACGCATTAAATACTTGAAAAAAAAACTGCTACGAAAAATACACTAAAAATGTTGGCAATTTATCATTTTAGGTCAAAATAAAATCACTTCAGTGTTTTTTTGCTTGGATCTCTTTAGTTAGACATACTGAATGCTGTGTAATTTTTCCATCTATTTAATTACACTTACAATGGATTTAAGAAATACCACGTTTTGCAGCACATTATTATGAAACTTATACTGGGATTCCTCTACTACTTGATTCATACATCAAAAAAAAAGAAGTAGTTCTTTTTACACGACTGTCCCAAAAAAAGAGTGTTATGTTTTTACTTACTCTACTTCTTGGGCTTTTACATTATATTTTTAACAAGTGTTATATGGGTGTGATATAAAAAGTAACGTCCTAGCTCTAGTCCAGGCATACACTGGAAATTCAAACAATAGTTCTAACCAGGAAACATCTTCATAAATATCTCAAGTTTTAAGTAATAATAAAGACGAGTACCTCAAAAATCGATCTTCACTGCCATAGATGTCTGAGGCACGTATGATGGTAGCTGTGGGGAACTCTTCTCTAACGGCACACTCTCCCCAGTATTTGCTGATCTTGTATTGGGATGGCTTCTTCAAAACCAAGGGTTCAGGGTTTGGTGATTGGTTCAGGTAAGACACATGGATGAATCTCTCCACGCCCATCTCTCGAGAAATCCTGTAATAAATATATACATAATTATTATGTATTTATAGTGTATAATAATTACAATGTTAATTACTTTGTTTTGTACTATGTAATAGATCAAATTAGTGCTATTTCATTGATATGGAATAATATGAAAATATATTAAATTATTCTAATGATATATCAAAACTATTGTTATTTGCAGATTATATCACATTTTTGTGGCAACCATTAATAAATTGGAAAATGGGAGCAGAATGAAGATGATCATAACTAAATTATTTTGATTAGAAGAAACTTGTAATAATGATTTGAAACTCTGTTGCACTTAAACACACAGTTGAAAGGTGATAGTAATTGAGTGATTTACATTCAGCATGTTATACCTTGCAATGCGTCTTGGGGCATCCACATGAATGTCCTTATACTTGAAGTTCTTGGTTTCATAGTCACGGCCCAATAAGTTGATGACAACATTGGAGTACTGGACAGCCTTGGCAATGGACTCTTCATCACGGACATCATATCCTGTGAACAGCACCTGTCCTAAGTCTCCAGCCACTTTCAATCTCTGGGCATCATAGAAGTCACCCCTGTAGGGCAAAATCATCTGAAATCATACAATAACCATTTATACTATTTTAATATAGTAACTATACCATGGGAACATTAGATGTATTGATAGAGTAATATTATTTTGATCACTTCAAAAGTAAAGAAGGAGGGTGTTGTTTTTATTCATTTGTATTGTAATTTTCCTTTGTAAAAACTGATGTATATCATAACAAACACAATGTACAGCTCACCTGAGCTCCAGACTTGCCCAGTTTATTGCATACATAACGTCCCACAAACCCTGTGCTTCCAAACACTGTTGCTACCATGCCATTAAAGCTGGCCCGGCCACCAGTGCCCCGTTTGTAAGCGGCTAGGTTGGGCATATTGCCTTCCGTACTGTATGAGGCCGACTTGATGTAAACAATGCTCAACGAACCTGTCGCCGCTGAAATGGTCCAGAATTAAGTTTCAATCAATGTAATCCTCTATCATAATTGTAAAGAGCTGATAAGTCATGTCTTAATTTTGAAATATAACTAACACTTCGAGCTTTTAAACAAATTATGTAAGAGTTTATTCAGCCAATGGTAATAAGTTCGTAAGATTCATGAAAACTTACGCTTTATTTTAGTGACGAAATGGCCTGAGAGAGCAGCTGTTGCCATTTTCAGGCCTGATAAATTGTGCTTTTTACAAATAAAAGTCCCTGAATCCCATCAAGCGAAGGGAGAGAAAATCTAAATCGCAATTTTATTTTCTCCTTCGAAAATAAACGTCAAATTTGACACAGATAGTTGGACAGCTGGGTTTACACCAAAGACTAGAATAAATCTGTCATAATGCCAAACGGTTGTTAGGCGAATCATGCATGGAATTATTACGTACTAAGTAAGTGTTATGGTTATAATAATGTAATTCGAAATTGGAATAACTAATAACATGAAATACAGATTAGAGACTCTAGATAGCACGAGGCGAACCGTGTGACCTAACTGGAACGGGCCCCGTGGCTCCTAGTGGGGATGCGCTTTTATGGGGTGGAGGGGGAGACAAAAACAATGAGTGGAGTAATGTTGACATGGTGTGATATTTGCAAAAGCCGTGTCTTTGGGACCCTACTAATGAGGATGAAATAGTAGTTTTTTCACAGAGCTTTTTAAAGCCTTTTTATAGTTTCTTATTAGTTTATTTAATAGTTTTTTTTAATTATTTTTTATTATAAAGTACTTTACTCTAATAAGCAATACATATTTAAGAATCCTATAATAAAAAAGAAGAAACTAATAAGGAATAATTTAAATAAAACTATAATTAAAATTATTTTATCGTCGTTTAAGATCAATTTTCCTTCGTGGCGTTCGCTGGGCCGGTGTGGACGCAGAATTAGTCACGACCTGACTTTGCCATGTGTCAGTCATAGTTTATTGCACAGAGACACAGAGTACATTTTTATATGGTTTATTGTACTCTGTGGTGTCAGTCGTTTGTTTGGCACGTCTTGAATCAGGTTTTTGATGGTCACTTTGGTTAAAGTTTGGTTAGCCTGTCAGTGATGATAGCTCAATCAATTCTGAGTTTTTTTTAGTTCGGTTTTCCTTGTTTGTACGTATTGCATACGTTTGTTTTAGGTCCTCCTATGTTGTGTTTGTACATGGGAAATCATTAGTATTGACCTAGTAGATCCAGATTGAATAGTGACTTGTGATCTTTAGGTGTTTTGGATAATAATATAGTGGAAGAGTATACAATGGAAGAACGCGAAATCGAAATCCTCAGTAGTAACGATAACATAGATGAAGTCTGCCAAATATTACAGTGCTTTCTAAAAAATGTAAGGCTTGCATAATTCAATTACGAGTGTCAACATCTGAAGCGCTCCAATGATAGTCATTTATAACACTTAACTGTTTCAGAATGAAAACACGTTCAATTTCCCTGATTTGGCCGAAAATAATCAAAGAGAATTATTGTGGACATCTTTATTTCAACGTCTACAGGATAAGTCTTCGGCGTCAGTTCACGCGCTCTGTTTAGCATCTGTCAGGGTGTTAAGGTTTGTGATCTTTTCTTGTAGTGTGCTGTTTAATTTTTTTTATCCAAAATACTAACAACGAAATTTTATCGTTATTTAGCCGGGACAAATCAGACCTGGAAAATCTGATTTGTGAAAGATGGGTCACAACTCTAATAGAAAGAGCTGGCTTGTACAACTTTGAAGCTCTTGATGAAGAGGCCATGATGCCACTGGACCTAATAGAGAAGGATGTGGCAGTGGAGGCACTCAAATGTCTTTGCAACATAACATTCAACAGTGCTGTGGCCAGAGTCCTGTGTGCACACACTTCCATTGCTCAGGGATTAGTAGCCAGACTACGGATTTACAAAGAAATGCCTTTCAAAGAAGAAATCATGTTGTTTGATTTGAAGTTGCTCTTCATTCTAACTGCTTTGCAACATGACATAAAAACTAAGATAAAGGATGAACTACATGGCATGGAGTATTTGATAAATTGTTTGGGCGAAATACTCATAGAAGCTTCTACTAACGTAGAGGCACAAACTTCAAGCAGCACTAGCTTGGCTGAAGGACCTACCACCACCCCACACTGTTTTCTTCAGGTAAGAGGTGTGACATAGATATACATAAAATAATCATTTAAACATCATAGCCCTAGGCTTACAAGTCAATACCATTAAGTACAAATGCCAGCCCATCAAGCTACACAAAACTTCAACCTTATGCTTTAGCAATAAAGTTTAGAATCAACTAAAGAAATTTGACAGATAGCTTGCGTCTGTACAAAAGGCTTATTAGTAATTTTGAATAAATATTGTTTTCTTATTTAGGACAACCAACAAGCCATTGTGTGTGAGATCCTCAAGACCCAGTTCAACCTGATTCTGCAGTCAGGTACAGAGGAGCCGGCCGATGAGAAGGAAGAGGCTATGTACTTGAAACTGATGCCGCTCCTTACTGCCTTGTTGCACGCTCACACCTCCACCTCCACAAAACAAATGGAGCTGTCCAGTAATATTGCTAATTTGTTAACGAGGTATGTTTTAATAAACATTTTTCATCTACATATTTGGTTACTGGCCACTTATTCCACAAAAAACTTATTCTTTTTTATTTGCCACTTATCAGCTGCTTGCAGTTAATTAAAGCGTGGCTCACTTGCCTTGTGAGTTCTCAAATTCACTGAGTTTTATATTAGACAGAGCTCTACTAAGTTCATTGTTTTAATCTTTTATTATCTGATATTATAGACTGTCTAGTTGGTTGAGTGACTGTGGACAATAAGTTCCTAGATTCGATTTCCTGGTGGGGTAAAGTGATGTTGGGTTTTTCCTTCAGAAATTTCTCATTAGCAACCATGGATTTTGGATTGGGTTTATTATGTTATGTTATGTCTGATTATTGTATATTTATCTTTCCAGTGTCCCACCAATGTTTTACCCCTTCCTGACGCCAGAGCTAACCACAGGTGAAAGAGCACAGTATGTTTATGATGGCAGAAACATGGATGCTTTACAAGCTCTCATACATTTGTTGCAGTATAAGCTTAATATAACCACAGTAAGTTTTGTATTTATTTGCACTGCTTACTTGTTTTGAAGTTTAGATTATCTTTTTAATTAAAGTGGAAATTGGAATGGAAATAGTATGATCTAAACTATTAATTGCCTTTTAATTTATTTGATACTTTGCAGCCACAATCCCTGTTGTGCTTTACAAGTGGCACTTAGTTTTTATCTGATGATTGTCATGAAGTGCTTACCTACTGCTTAGCGAACAAAAACAATGTGACCAGAAATAGTTCTACACCCTAATGATGAATTCCTTGGTATCCATTTCAGGGTCCAAAGACTCAGCGTGAAAATCTGTCCCCCATCCTGACAGTGTTGAACAAGAGCTCCCGTGGATGTCGTTCGCAGAGGAAGTACCTCCGGCAAGTAGTACTGCCTCCATTGCGCGACGTGTCCCATCCGCCGGAACAGGGGAACCAGCTGAGGAACCAGTTGTGCAGGCTCCTGACTACTCCTGTCACATCCGTCAGGGATTTGGTTGCGGAATTTCTTTTTATCCTGTGCAAGGAAAAGGGTGAGAATAATATTTTGATTTAGCAATTATTGTAACAGTGAACATTTGTACTTTTTTATTGCAGTCACACTTTTAGTAGACAGAAGTCAGAAGAAAACGATATAGACTGTACTTAGTTATTGTAGAGTTCTATGTTTTTAAATTACGTGTCAAGCACTGTTCACGGAAGTAATATCGTCAGTAGCTAATAATTCATAAACAAATATTATTTTTAGTGGGTCGCATGGTGAAATACACCGGATTCGGCAACGCGGCAGGGCACCTCGCCCAGAAGGGGCTGCTAAGCGGAGGGCGCAGTGGAGACTACTCCTCCAGCAGTGATGACTCTGATACGGAGGAGTACTTGGAAGCCCAACCGAATATTGACCCCGTCGTGGGGTGCACGCGACCACCCCGCATCAACCCCTTCGAGGGTATGACTGATGAACAGGTGGGTTGAATACTTAGTACCAATACATGGCAAAGTACTCTTAAGGATATTGTGTGTCTTTCAAAGGATTTATTTCATTTACCAATTAGTTTTAAATAAATGGGTTGGCAGGCAAAATTGGTAATGGGTATTTGTGATCTGATTCACAAATGGAATAAATCAATAAGTCTGTTAGACATATTGTATAGAAACTAGTAACAATGCTCTCATTTGTGGTCAATACTATGCACTAACAAGTAATCCAATTAGACAAACAATATTCTATATCTCGCGCATTAACCACACAAAGTTAATTTTACACACAAAACTATATTATTTACAGAAAGAGTTTGAGGCAATGAAGCTGGTGAATATATTTGACAAGATGGTAGCAACCGGTGTGGTGAAGCCGGCGCGCATCGGACCGGACGGCCGGCCCCAAGCCGTCGAGCATGTTCTTGAGCTGAGGGAGAACCTACCCAATAGACCGCAGTCTTAAGCAAGTGGGACGACTTGAGGAATTCTATTGCTGTACTGTACCTTGTATCTCTGATACACACTGTATAGGTAACATCAGAAAGATCGTGACGTCATCATGACCGAACGTTGGCGTTGATTCGGAATGTGTAATAAACGCTCGTATTTCGTTCTCGAAGTACAAACGATGGTGAAAAATCGTAATTTTTCCTGAGTGACGACCAAAATGCATTTACGAAAGATCTCTAAATTGAATATTATGGCCAAAGCGAGTGGAAAACAAAAAAGAAATGGATTAAAATTACTTCCAATTAGATTGAATAACTTAGACATTTATTAGGAATTCTGGATTATAGTGTTAGGTAGTATTTTGATCTTTTATTTACATTCAATAGTGAGTAGTATTTTAAAAAAGTTTTAAGAATATATTTTTGTTGTAATCTGAGCGATAGCTCATAATGTAGAATAGTTTATTTATGAACAATTTAATGAAAACTAACTTATTTTTATGTGGGAAGATTATTGAAGATATAAAATATCACATTGGTATTATGGGAAATGGGTTTTAATCAATGTCAGACTAGACTTAATCAACCATCTACTTATATCAGCTAAAGCTATGTAATTTCGACGATCACCCTCATCTAATGTGCAAGAAAGTAGTCATAACCTTTGTAACTGCAGCCATCCTATAATTTCGATTGAATATTTATTCAATTGCAGTTTGTGACTTTTTGTTTAAAAGGGATTGTGCTTAATATGTTTTATTTAATCAAAATAATTTTCTATATATTTATTTATATTTAGGTATAATGTGGGCCATTTCGCAATGTTAAAGATATTCATATTTTGCTTATTAAAAAAAGTATAGAATCATATTAATTAAAAGTATGTTGTGACAAGCTAACGTAGAGACCTGTAGTGGCCTAAGTTATAATATGTCATATATTTTGTGCCATTAGTACTAAGTAGAATATTATTACAGTTTGTATAACTTAAATTACCAAAGCATTTCTGTATAATCTTAGTGCAATGTAGCTTATTATATTACGCAAATGAGAATAGTAAATGGATTCGTAAATTAAATACATAACATCGATGAAATGTTCTAAAATATATGTTATGAAGTTATGAAGCTTTATTTGACATACAATTTTCGATTAAAAACTCAGTACTTTGTAGGTGTAAGCCAGTAAATACGTAGCTGTACCTATTATATTAGTATTTTATTATCACCAATGTGTTTTATAATATTATGTTTATTAATGTAATGTTATTACAATTATAGTAAGTATTTCATATTTATTTTAAAATGAAATAAAACCTATTTAGAAAGCATACAATTTTGTTTGTATTTACAGTCTAATTTTAGTTATCTTTTTTACGTATTTTATTATTATTATTTACATTGAAAATTTAAAAATTTAGTAGTGAGCTAGCATTTGTAGAAATAATAACGAATAATGATAATGTGGGTGTACTATTAGGTACACTTCTGCCTGACCCTTCGAGGATTACAGGCGTGATTTTATTATATCTTCTATAAATATAAAATTCTCGTGTGACAGTGTTAGTTGCCATACTCCTCGGAAACGGCTTGACAGATTTTATATTTTGTTTATTTGTTTATATATTCTGTAGGTATGAGAATAGGTCATAGAGTACTTTTCATCCTTCTAACCCCATCCAAAGGTAGGGTAGGTAGAAAAAGGTGCATTGCAACGCATGCAGGGCACAGCTAGTGATTTTATAATATAAAGAACAAAATGTCTCGCTAGTAGGTATTTCCCGATAGCGTGGGGCAGATGTTTCAGTTGCTCATATTTTGCCTGTTGACAAGTCCCATATAATTTATTTGTTAATCGCACAATGTGCACAACTGTAGTTACACGCTAAAACTAGTAAGTACACGACTCTTTCAGGGCGCAGCAAGATAACTTAAAACTAATCATACTGCGAATTGCGGGCGAATAATAATGTTTTTTTTTTACAAAATACAAGACTAAAATATATTCTGAAACAATAACTATACAAACTTGTGAAAACAACGATTAGACCAACTTCAAAACAATTTTGTAACTTCCTAAATAAATCAGAAGCATTACGAGTTCACAGTACTCTGTAACAACATAGTTCAGAAACAAATTGTATAGGGTGGCATTGCAGCATTGATTGATGCCGTGCACAATGGCCGACGGGCGACGGTACACAAGCGCATCCGCGGCCCACGGACACGCGCGTTGGAAATCAATTACAAGCAATAATTGGGTAAGCTAGCTCTCCTATAGCGGACGGGAAAGGTAGGAGCGAAAGGTCGTATGTCCCTGTCTATGGAGTGGGGTCCCGGCGCCTAGCTCAGTCGGCTCTCGCAGCGCGGGAATACAGGGCGGACGCTTGTCGCCCGCTCCTCGAATCCGCTCTACGGAAATAATCGCGAAAAATGGAAATAGTGTAGGTATCGCGCAATAAATCAGTTTAATACATATTTAATTGACACTATATCATGTATTGCGTTCTTTAATGACTGGTTAGGTACTGAAAGTGGATTCGGTTCGCGATTTTTACCTCTCTTTGTTGAGATATGACAAAAGGTTCAGATATCAAAATACATTTTCCGCGTATGAATGTTCAATTGGCAGATCGATTGATTGCACTTTTGGTCCATGTCTCCGGTGCACATGCGTGAAACTGCGATTTATTATTTTGTTTTTAATAAAAAATGCCCTATTATTAACACTTTTGTGATCAAAGTATAATTATGTTGCATTCTTACTTTGTTTTAAAGGTACCTATATCAATTTCCAAACAAGATTCGAGTATGAGCATTAATTACGTCGAAAAGTCCAATGCTTACTTACTACTAATGAATCAAATAATAAAGAAATAACCGTTGTTAGCAAGTATAAACAACTGGATAAATGTTTGTTTTAATAAGTAGCAAAGTTGCTATTATGATCTGTGGTTGCAACTTATTAAGACACCATATTTCATAGTGAGAGTTGTCACAGCATTTAGGTATGAGTAATGGGGTTCACAAATGATGATACTTCTCTATTTGAAGATGACAGATCTTTTTTTCCCGCAGAAGAAAGGAAGCGTCCTTATGATGGTCCTATACTAACAAAGGTTTCCCATCTTCTATCTCTAAAGTGTGCATCCAAAGTGCTTCTTATTTCCTTCTAAGGTCCTTTTTCTTTTTCCGACTTTTTAAGTGCTCTATTAATATGGCATGTGATACTTTCAAATGTATCGGTCGAAAAGTCGGTACCTTAGGATCCATGTCTAGAACTGGAATCCCTCCTAATCGTACCTATATGCTACAGCGGCAGCGGTCGGTTCAAGCACTTAGTGGATCTGAAAACGGGACAAAAACTATCAGTGTTCCTGGACTTTTGAATGATCTGTTTATTCAGGATACAGGATTCTTACACCGTTCTCTATTTAAGATTGTGCCAGTATCCTAGTAATGGTAGTGAAGAAGGTAGACTGGTAGGGTTGTGATTAGACCTGGTAGACTAGGCTATGCCCACACTTATTGACACATAATCGTCTTGGGCTGGTCAGAAAAACCTGTATGGGGATGCAATAACAAAAACGTTATTTGACTCACATTGATTGGGGACTACGTACGTGATTGCTCAAGGCGATTCTGCATTGATAAGTGAAATGATTCTCTCTAACAAGTTACGTGCGTAGTTTCTTAGCATCGCTGGTGGCATGCGTGGCAGCGGGAACACCCGCGCCTGCGCCTCAATGTGAACGTGCACCGGTGCATGCTCCTCCCGCGGACGAGCATTATCGCATCGGCGTCTCTGGAGAACCTGACCTATTCCTCCCAGGAGAACTCTATACTGGTATGTGTGCATAACTTTCGTAATTCCGAAATCAGTTGCTTCATTTTTGTCTTTTATTTAGCATTTTTGAGTGCGAAGTGAAACATGGACACAAAATGAATCTAAGGTGGACGTAGAATAAAATCAAAAGAAACTCGAGTGAAGCGTCTGATTTCAGTATCCATAACTGCTAATAATGGCTAGTAGTAGTAGTAGTGTGTGTAGTGGTCGCAAGCGCGACTGCTGAGCATGAGGTCCTGGGTTCGATTCCCAGGTCGGGCAAGGTGTTATTGGCTTTTTTCAATCAGGAATTTATCAGTAACAGCTACGGGATTTGTGCCCGGTTGATGACAATAGGCTCGCCCCCTATTACATGGGACTTAAACATAACTGGCGAAATGTGGGTGTACTATTAGGTACACCTCTGCCTAACCCTTCGGGGATTACAGGCGTGATGTTTATGTTATGTTACATCGGGAGGTAACGACGTAGCTACACTGAATTTTCTGGAGTGTTGCTGGGGCGTGCCACTTCTTCCCAGTTAAATCACTGGAAAGTGAGGAATAGATGTTGTTTTGTGCAACTGGCAGTGGCGGATTAAGCAAGCGCGGGGCCCGTAGCAAATTCTATCGCGGGGCCCTTGATGTACCAGAGACGATATAACCGGCGACGCGACGGTATGAGCGAAGCGAATTCGAAACTTTTAGTATTCCGCCGGGGGGTATAAGTCGGAGGTGGGCCCTCCGCCTAAGCATAATTTTTTGAGTGATTGTATGTTTGGATAGAATAACCCCTTTAGCGCGGGGCCCGTAGCAATTACTACTCCTGCAACGTGGTTAATCCGCCACTGGGGACTGGCTTATGTAAATTAATCGTTCAAAAGGCCGATTCTCAGCCTAGGGTACATATGACTTTTGATGTATGTGTTGAGAGAAGGTCTGAAGATTCGCCCTGGTGCAAGCCATGGTCCGGGGCGAGGAGGAATGGGACGCCGTCGCCTCCTTCTGCGAAGCAGTGATGCTAGCAAAGGAGGTGGCGGAACGCGAGAGGGAGAGAACCTCTCGTCCCAGCCGTCGCGGGAGGCGCTCCGGGTGTCGTGGGCCACGTGATGGCTTCTGGCCACCGTAGACGCGGGCCTGTGGACGGTGAGTGATGGGCTAGCTCGCCGTCCGTCCGTCTTATGACGACAGGCCGTGTCGACGGCGCGTTCGTGTTCCACGCGCGCCTCAAAGAGATGTCAGCAACATGGAAGGGGCCCGCAAGGGCCGACGTCCGTCAGGGCTGCGGGTTGTTCGTAAGAGATACCCCGGCCTCGACATAAAGGGCTAAGAAGGAACATGGGTGGTTTTTAGTCAGTAGAAGTCTGACACTCCCTTTCGCTCTGCCCAAGAGCGGGAGGGGGGGGTTATTCGATGATTTTCCACCCGCCAAAAAACAGAAGATTCTCTATCAGAAAGGTAGCCCAAAAGATTTTTTTGACATTTGTGGACTATGAGCATTGAGGACTGAATCATATTCATTTAGGTAATAATAATAAATAGAAAATACCAGTGGTGAAAAAAGTCTGTCAGAGGTCTGTAACGGTAAATCTGAATGAGACCTCTGTCTAAGAATTAAATGTAGTTTTTCAAGCTTATTATTTAGTTTACATCTGTTTGCCTGGCTGGTCTAGTGGTCGCAAGCGCGACTGCTGAGCATGAGTTCCTGGATTCGATTCCGAAGTCGGGCAAAGTGTAATTTGGTTTTTCCATTATGTTATATCTATTTAATATACACACATCAACACTGTCTAGGGATATTTTGGATTTACTCAAAATGTATTAAAAATAGCATACAACATGTATATATTTTTATAAAGCCCATTTATCAGACTACACTCCAGAATAAAAAAAACAATGTTTTTTGCGTAAACAAATTTTTATTCAAATAAAGAAAAAACATGAAATAATAGTAAAACTAACAACGAATGTGTTTCTCAAGAAAAATTTACAAATAAGGAAAAAATAATTTGTTTTTAACAGTTCTGTGAAAAATCGGTAGTCAGTAAAACCACCCATGACGTTAATAACGGTCCTGCAACGGTTTTTCATGCCTTGGATTAAGTTATCCAAGTCTTGCTGCGGTATATTGTCCCAGGTCCGGCTAAGATGCAAAAAAAGTTGCTCTTCCGTCGCAACGTTTGCAGGGAAATTCCTCAAAGCCCTTCTTTGGAGCATGTCCCACGCGTGTTCTATGGGGTTTAGGTCAGGCGATTGAGCGGACCAGCCTAAGACCGATACGTCGTGCTCCTGCAACCAGCTCGTCACCACTCTCGCTGTGTGCGGACGGGCGTTATCGTGCATGAGCGTGAATTCTTGGCCCATTTGTAGTCGATGGGGGTAGATTATTGGTACTAGCACCTCGTTACGGTATTTTTCAGCCGTCATGGTGTTTCTGATCCAAACGAGGTCTGTTCTTCCACCAACACGAATTCCCGCCCAAACCATAATTGTCCCGCCGTGGTATGAATGAACTTCCTGAGGATGTTGCAGACGGCTCTCACGACCAGGAACTCGCCAAACACGCACTCTACGTGTATCGGGATGGAAACCGAACCGGGACTCATCGGTAAACAGCACTACAGACCACTGGTTTTCTTCCCAGAGCAAATGTTCACGAGCCCACTCTAGTCGTCGTCCACGATTTCCTCGGCGTAGTGCTGGAGTACGAAGCGGTCTGCGAGCATGAAGGTTAGCTTCATGCAGCCTTCTCCTCACAGTTTGGTCACTCACAAGCAACTGGTGCTCTGACTAGAGCCTCTGAACCAACTGCATGACCGTAACATTTGGTTGTCTTCTCGCGGCAACTTGCAAAAATCGGTCTTGTCGTTGAGTGGTTATGCGCTTCCCGCCTGGGTGTCTTTCAGCCACTTCACCAGTAGCACGATAACGTGACCATAACCTTGATATCACGTTTTGTCTTGTTCCAAACTCCTCAGCAATACTCCGTTGAGTAGCCCCAGCTTGGAGCATGCCTACTGCCCTCAACATTTCTTCTCTAGTTAAATGGCGCCGCTGTATGATGCACACAATAACATTAATTCGGAATTAACCGATAACTTGTTATAAAACTTAAATTGGACATAAAAAAATTACCACAAACTACTGTAGGTAAATGAAACCTTCGGACTTCGCTACCATTATGCCGCGTAAATCTTTTGTTTTTAATGTATTTTTTCAAATTCAAATTTAGAATCGTTCAAAAAGGCTTACAAAATAAACTTTCTTCAAAAGAATTTAAAAGTTGCCAGTATTTTTTGAGTTTAAGAACTTTATACAAAATATCCCTAGACGGTGTTGATGTGTGTATTTATATCAAACCGAAAGGCACTCCTCCCCGCCACTGTGATCATTTTTTGTTCTAGACCATACCTGGGAACCCCCTAGCTACGGAGATATAGGAGGACAAAGTTCCAAATTTTTCACTGCTGTTTTTTTAGATACACAAGTTTTTCAGGTTATAACTTTACTTAAATGACCTGTTCGTTTACTATTCAAAACATCCACTAGCACAATGTTTTTAGAGTGCTACATTGAATTTTATCGTAAAATGTGATTTTTCACCCCAAAAAAAGTCGTTTGCCTGCAATTTATTTTCGTAGATGTACTTAGTTTGACGACATAATGCTTGGTTGACGGCTCCGTGAAGGGTTCGTTAACACCCTGTATATAAAATTCTCGTGTCAGTGTTATTTGCCACACTTCTCGGAAACGACTTGACCGATTTTTATGAAATTTTGTGTGTATATTCAGTAGGTATGAGAGAATAGGTCGTAAAGTACTTTTCGCCCTCCTAACCCCACCCGAAGGTGCAATGCAACGCATGCAGGGCACAGCTAGTTTTTTTAATAATAATTTAGTTCACGGGCAACAGCCCATTATTAAAATAATAATATTGGCACTCCGCTTCAGATCAATTCGTATACCTGTCTAGAACTAAAGCTAGAGGAGCTCGTGGTCAAATAATAACTGCCGCACGGATCGATCTTCAAGGTTAAGTTGTGCTTGCTGAAGTTGCTCCGTGGATGGGTGACCATCATTACTTACAGTGTTTCCTTCGTGTCTCGGAAACGTTAAGCCGTTGGTCCCGCTGCCATTTGTAGATCTTTGGCAGTCGTTACGAGTAGGCGGTAGCCGAATGTCTGACATCCAGTATTACAAGGGATTGTCGAATTACCCAGTCACTGGGTTGTGAACGTCAGACAGGCAGTCGCTTCATGTAAAATACTGGTACTTGGCTGTATCCGGTTAGAATGGAAGCCGACCCCAAAATAGTTTGGGTTGAGACTAGATGATGATGATACATAATTATCTAGAACTAACGTCTTGACCTTATCCAGAAAAATAAAATACAACCAACAGAATGCAGAAAGAAAGAGCGAGCTCGAAGATCTTTGCATTTAGCCTCGCAGCGGTTAGGTAGTATAGGTTAGATTTTTTTTATTTTGAATATTACTTCTATCTTACCCCAAACGGCCTCTTAATTAGGTAAGTTCTGAGCATTTATACCGTATCTTTTTACCTTGTGTACGATTTGATCAAACGGACTTGTGAATATATAGAGCCCCCCTGGGTCCAGAAGTCCGGGGCGGGCCGCCCCTTTCGCCCCACGCGTTAGTCCCACGCGGGCCTCCCACTAGGTGGACCGATGATCTGGTGAAAGTTGCGGGGATCCGCTGTAGACGCACGGGACCGGTCAATATGGCGACACTTGGGGAGGCCTATGTACAGCAGTGGACGTCGTTCGGCTGAAATGATAATCATGATGACGTAACCTACCTCCATACCTAGCTATTTATTGCTGCAGTCCTGTTTTGCAAAATAAAATAAGATTTGAAACCCAGCAATCATCATTCTCCTGCCCTTATCCCAATTTATTTGGGGTCGGCACAACATGTCTTCTTCTTCCATACTTCTCTATTTCTCGTCATATCAGCAACATTTGAAACCCAGCAATACCATTATAAATTAGCTAGCAATCTAACTAAACGATCGAAACCCGAATTGAAATTGTTTGTTTATAGTGTCCCTTCAAGGTATAGACAGTGGGCAAGGGCCGACACCGTTCATAGGCTTCAAGATATGGGTGGAGGTGAAACTGGAGCAGCCCAAGACTGATAAGTCCGGAAGTACGCCGAATGTGACGGAGGCTTCTAATCTGACCCTGGGCACGTTCCAGGCGTATGACGCACAGGCGAAGATACAAGAAGTCTGCTCACCAGCTGTCGATAACGCAACTTCTCATCCAAAAACTGAAGTTCAGGTGAGTACATAAACATATAAATATTTTCCACAGGATTGGTATGTTACAAAATATGAGCGTGTGAATAAGTGATCATGGGATAGCTGCCTCTTGTGAGTAGGTTATGAATATTTAATGTCGGATTGAGACGGGTTTTATGAAAGGTTTAAAAATTAACCGGACCCTTTTGCTCGTGTTTTGCCTCAAATTATTTATTTTCATCCGCATGATGGTTCAGTTTATTAAATAAGATTGCACTACTAATTCGGTAGGTTCTACTGCTGGGGAGATTGTCGCACCATATTTTTCATTTCATTCAGTTTATCTGTTTTGGTCATGTATGATGTCTGGCCGTCAAATTGTCATCTCGTAACTCCGAAACACATGAACCGATTTGAACAAAAAAATGCGTCGATTTTGACTTGTGGTTACCTGGTTTGAGTGACCACACATAAAACTTCTGGGACCATCCCTGCTTGCCCGTTGGTGCTGGGAACCTGTTCCCTTATGCAAGAGCCCTAGTAATTTAAGTTGTGTTGGGTGATGATTTCTTGTTATGACATGGCCCAGGTGATATGGAACGCTCCATCGTCTTCGGGCATTGGTCCGGTCGGCGAGGTGTGCGTGCGTGTGTGTGCGCGGGCCGGCCCGTACCCGGGCGTGAGCGGCGGCGGCGGCGGCTGGTCGGTGCTGGCGCGCGAGCTGTGTGCCGCGCCCAGGGCTCCACACTACTCCGCTAAGCTTCCGCCGATAATCGAGCCCTGCTGCGCCTGCGATGAGGCCAAGTATGAGGTGCGTGGACTAGGGGTGGGGTCTTCTCCTCCTTCTTTTTGTGTTGACGGTTCTTTGAGCCCATAGAGGGGGGAACGTTGATAACGGCATCAGTAGCAGTCTTTCATTCATCAAAGGCGAGTAAGTAAACACGCACATGTTATGATCAGAAGCACCGTACTTGCACTAGATGTGGTACTCGTAACTCTTTGTCTGTTGCGTATGGAAAAGCGAGTGTTTTTTATTAGGCCATTTGGACGAAAAGAGATTAGATAGAGATTATTAATTAACAAGTTTGAGGATCTCAGATTGGTCAAACAAATCTGAGGAAGGTGGAAGAGTCATGGTGATGTGGGACACTTTATCAAACTATCTCAGACCACTGCATTAAATTCAGTAGTCTGTCTTTTTGTGACTACTGAATGTGATGTTTGACTTTGGCACTAAGCAAAAGACCCTACTCCAAAAACTATATAACAGCGATAATCGTTAAACAGGTAACCTTCGAATGCCTATGGTCCCGCAACACACATCCCCGCGAGTTCCCACCAGAGAGCGCTCATGCGCACTTCGGTGACGTCATCGGGGCTTCGCACACCGCTCAGTTCCGAGTGTGGCAGGAAGGTCGGGTGGCCAGCCCGGGAGTTAGGCGGCTGGCCGACGATGGTACGACAGTGGCACTGGAGAAAGAACTTAAAGCAGAGGTAAGTGAGGTGAAATTCGAAGAATTGTGATAACTAGTCGCACTGGACTTGTGACCCGCTCCATCTCACAGAGAGGCGGCCTTTGTCACAGCTGTGGGGACATTATAAGCTGATTTACGAAGTGTGATATGTGTAGGGTACCTACCATTGAGTCATAAGCGCTGGGAGAAAATGCGGAACTTTCTGTACATATTTATTTAAATACCACTCCTGTTTTTAGTTTTGTTAGTCATAATTAGTTCAGAACGACTAGAAATATTGGATCATTCCCACTAGTTCTACTGCACAGTCATACGATTTGCTGGTATATTAATAGTTCTATAGTTGCTCTACATCTGGTTTATTTCAAGAATATGAAGTTAGGTCTAAATACTAAGGGCACATGTAGCTGTTGCCATTACGGCTTGGAATAAAAGCGGAGAACGAATCTTTCCTGAAATTCTGCCTGTTTCCAGAGTGACCACATTAGGACAATAATCAAGGCGCGTGGCATATCCTGGCAGCAAGTAGGCGGGGCCGGCATCCCGAATACCTTTGCGGTCTTCCGAGTAGACGCGAAGCATCACTTGATGTCATTGGCTGCGAAACTAGCGCCCTCTCCTGATTGGATCGTGGGGGTGTCAGCTCTCGAACTGTGCAATGCTAACTGTACTTGGAGCAGATCAGCTACTATACCCTTGTATCCGTACGACGCTGGAACTGACAATGGTGTGAGCTATACGGTGAGTTTTGCATTAGCTGCAATAGCATTGAATTTGTGTTGATGTTTATTATGTTTATTTCAATATAGTACTTAGCACCTACAATCAGTAGACTCAGTACTTACTTAGTGCTATTTTGAGATAAATACTTTTCAGACCCGGTCAAAACTATTCGTTTTTCGATAGGATCTCAAAAATTAGCTAAACGCAACTAAACTGGTCATATCAGTCGCATGCCAAAAGAGCTCTGGGCTAAATTAACCTGTCAGCCAGCCTAGAAGGAAATAGTGAGTCGAACTCCACTTCACAATATTTCCAAGATTGGCCATAAACAGCTATGGACAGGGATAAATGGAAGGAGGTACAGGCGTTTGTCTTGCAGTGGAACAAGAATTTACAATGATATATTCTAACAAAGGTGTTCAATATAAAACTCTTACATTCGAGCGTTCAACACTATATCGATCCACAACCTCATGGCCAGTCGCACCGCAACCCCACAATGCCGGCGACCCCGGTGCGTGCGCTGCGGCCGGACTGGCCCCGCGACGCGCGCTCCCCGTTCTACAGCACCTCCGGGGAGATGCGCCCCTTCGCGCGGCTCAGACTCACGCGGCTGCGGCTTTATGAGAAGAGCTGCGACGGGACAGGTAATGTGGCTTCTTTCATTAGGCTTAAGTTTTTCCTTTTTAGTCGATTTGAATAGTTTTTGGCTAACACTTGGCTAGTAAATATGTTTTCAAAAGACTTTAGCCACAAAAATGAAAAATAAATAGCCCTTTCAACATAATTATCGGTATAAATGAGACTAAGTTTCAGAAGGCTGCAGTTTTAACTTACCAGGATGGTCAGAATTCTCACAATATTCTGCCAACTTAATAATTTGATTGTTGGTAACACCATGTTTTTTGCCGAAAACATGTTCTGCTTCTGGTTTTCGGTTAATCGTATTACGCGGGGTCAGAAGGAGAGCAAGACCGCGTCCCGGAGCAGACGCACGGTTCACACAGCTCACACGGCCCTCTGCCGGCCGGTGGGGCCTGCGCCGTGCACGCGTGGGGCACCTGGGGCCCCTGCAGCGTGTCCTGCGGCGTAGGCCGCGCGACCCGTCAGAGGCAGTACATGTTCCCTACTAGAGCTTACGCAGAGGCCTGTAGAGTGGCACTCACTGATTACCGCAGATGTCCCGGACCGAGGATGCATTGCAAGTATGTTAAAGACAGTTTCATCATCCTTCGGTGGTGGCTTTTCTATATGACATATTTGACTGGATTTGTTGCCTTTTTTAATTTGTTGTTTTATTTCTATTTACTCCCCTCATGCAGTTGGGATTAACTGCGTTGACCTAACGTAACAGACAGATGTGTTGTTTCACAGTTTGTTGCACCACTTCTTTTACCCAGTTAAAACTCAAGGAACTTGCGAAGGGCGAGTTTTTTGGGGAACTATCTTAAGACGGTTAATAATGTTCTAAAACTGCAGATTTTCAACCTAAATTCAATAATGAATAATAAGGAGTAATTCTTAGTGCCTCGTTTTTTTTAATCTTCTTGATTTTGCGGAAGTAACGAGTCAATGCCAAACAGCCAAAACCCTCACGTATGATTCAGAGCGCCATCCGCGTACGAGCCGGACCCAGCGGAGTCCACAGGTCCGTGTGCCGTCTCCACATGGTCGCCGTGGTCGCCCTGCGAGGGGTGCGGCGTGCGTGCGCGCGTGCGTCAGTACGTCGCGCCGCGCGCATACAAGCACTGCCACATCGGATACCGTGCCCGGACTGTGCTGAGCCAGGCCATGCCTTGCGAGATGGGGCCTTGCCAGAAGTAAGATATTCGTGGACGGACTTCATTTTGCTCTTTATTAATATAATGAGTTCCATTTACGTCTTTTGCATCCAGTCTATCTCAGCCACCTGAAACAATCACCTATGTTACGCGTCGTGGTTTCCACTTCGGCACTCGTTTGCTCCATTATTATTATTAATTTATTACACAAGATATTAAAAATAAAATCACATAACCAAAACACAAACGCAATGTTAAAATAATCAACACAAATGAAATTACACATACACATTAGAATTACTTAATCAATGTCGTCGAGCACAATAGGGGATCGGACTGCGTCAAAACAATATGATTCTAATTAGTCCGTCAGTTAGATTATCGAAAAATATTGGATACGTGTTTTTTGTTTTATGAAATTAATAAAATTTGACGAAGATAAAACGCGTCAAAGATCATGAGTGGGGGGTTGTGACGTCATTTGTAGGTAAAAAATTTACTGACATGTGACATTTTCGAGGAGTTCACGAGTTTTCGAAGCACTGTATCGTCTTAATTTTTTTGTTTATGTGAAAATAAAAAAAATATGTGTTCAATATTTTTTGGAAATCTATGATCTGACGGACTAATTAGTTTATTTTTGTCCGATCCGAAAAAAACAATCAACAATAATATAATTACACAAACACATTAAAATTACATAACCAATGTCAAGTACAATCAAACTAAATCAACATTAAATACACATTAAAACAATCAATAATAAAATTAAACAAACACAAATGTCAAAATAAGCGAGAAGAGGCGCTAACATGAAGCTGCATCCACCTTTTTATCAGTGACAGGTCCCACCGCTCGGACAAAATCCATTGACCATTAGTATTTTTTTTGAGAGCTTTCCTACTGCAAAAAATCATAATCAGTTTATCGTGTTTAACAACATTTTTATTGTTTCAGGCCCCCACCCAAATCAAATATAAGCGCATTTGACTGGTTCTTTGTGGTATGTCTCTTCATTATTATGGCGAATATTTTAACGAAACCTGCAAATGTGTTATTTCACCAGCTTATTGGAGTTTTCTTGTTACTGCCATTAAATAAATAAACTAAACTATTAGCCGTTCAGGGTCCAGGCCCGAGGTTCGGTTTGCACAAAAGCTGGTGATGCAGCGAGAGACATGTAAGATTTTACCAATCACAGGAGAGCCTCAATGTGGATTTCAGCCAATGTGATTGGTCGATTCCTGCCTGTCTCGTCACCCTTCCACTCGCCACCATTTAGATGGAAACGTGTTAAATATGAGATGATATTTAAGTTTAGGAGTTAGCCAAACCCTCTGTCTATGTGTAACATGCAGGAGGTGCCCCGCGGCAACTGCCACGTGACGGCGTGGGGCCCGTGGTCGCCGTGCTCAGCACGTTGTGTGCGCGGGCGACGTCTACGCACGCGTCTGTACGTGACGCACAACGCGACCGTGCAGCACGCCATGACGCGCCGCCTGTTCGACATGTGGAGCAAGCGGTTCTTGGAGTTGCAGGGGCTGGTAAGTCATTATCTTCCTGCCCTTGTCTTATTCTATTTGGAGTCGCCGTAACGCGTTTTATTCTTCCATTCTCAGAAGGTCACGGCATCATTCACTCTTTTCCTACATATCATCCATAGTACGTAAGATAGCATAATACCAAGGTGTAAACAATGTGTAAATGTGTACCCTTCACGAAGCTGTCAACCAAGCATTCTGTATATCTTAGATTATATACATGTCTAGGTAGAGCGTTGCGCTACAAGCGCAACAAAAAAAAACAGGCCAGATTTGAAGCGCTTGTGTGCGTGTCACGCACTTAATATAATATTTTGATTTTGAGATGATTAAGTAACAAATAATTTGTTTTAAATTTAAGGTCATTCAATAGGATAGTTAATAAAAAAATCTAATAAGACCGTCAGATAGATTTCCAAAAAATGTTGGACACGTATTTTTTCTTTTTTCACTTAAACAAACAATGAAGACGATACAGTGCTTTGAAAACTCGTGTGACGTCATAGTCTAACTGCCGGTTTCTGATTTGAGAAAAGTAGCAAATCTCAACTGAGTATTCTCAAATAGACAAGTATATGCTTAAGTTTTTTACGTTTCACAAGTTAAAATCGATTGTCGTCAAACCCTAATCAACTGATCATTTACTTAAGTATTCCTGATCAAAGCTAACA
This sequence comes from Diarsia brunnea, assembly GCA_949774965.1. Taxonomy (NCBI): domain Eukaryota; kingdom Metazoa; phylum Arthropoda; class Insecta; order Lepidoptera; family Noctuidae; genus Diarsia; species Diarsia brunnea. Next base: position 8,615,275 of record OX459005.1, on the reverse strand, counting down.
CGTTCCAATTCCCATTAAAAAACCGGTGCTTTTCCAAAACTCATAATATTAAATTATTTTATTCTTATAAATTTAAAACAGACTTATAAAGTAAACTAATTTTAAATAACAGCGTTAACATTAACAAATTTATGTTATTAAAACTGCATTATGGACATTTTAGCAATTTCATATTTGACGTCTTTGCATGAACCGAATCGTGAATCGGTGAATGTCATTGTCAATTTGTCAAGTCAACTGCTAGAGTGCTAGTGAGTAAATAGACACAAGTTTTATTGGAATTCTGATAATATTTTTATTTAAACTTCCCATTGTACCTACTCATTAAAATGGATAAAGATAAGAAAAAGAGATCGCCAAACTATACTTTAGAGGAGAAAGAAAATCTTCTTTCAATAATAGCAAAGTAAACAGTACCTATTAGCTTATAATGTCTACCTTATTTTATAATTTTATGCTTATCATTGGGTACAGTTACACATTATATAAGTATTCAGATCTTTATGATTATTATTGCTTCAGATACCAAAATGTAATAGAGTGCAAAAGGACAGGGGCTTACTATATTCAAAAGAAACAGGAAGCCTGGAAGTCCATTGCTAAAGATTATTATAGTCTCGTGGCTCATGACTGGGCCTAGGGATGAAACAATGCTTAAACATTTTTATAATAATATTAAGCATCATGCAAGAAAAGGTTCTGCAAATGAGAATGTGAGCATAAACGACAACACACGCCACAATCACCTTCAACACTTTCGGAAGTTTCAGTTGCATTCCTGAATGTAGGCATGGAAATCTTCTTTTCAGAACACCAAAACACCTTTCAATTGTGTTCCGTGTTGATATCTGGGCTCTGTTGTAGGCTTCTTGGGATGGAGAGGCAGGGTTCAAAAAGGGTGTCAGTAGATATCTGAGGCATGGGTAACCACTATCTCCGAGAGTAAGGTATGACCCAAATCTGCCAGCTTCAAATTGAGCTGCAAGCGGTGAGTCATTCCAAATCGTAGTGTCGTGCACGGAGCCTGGCCAACGTGCCATGACACTAGTTATTTGTAAGTTGGCATCACAGATGGCTTGAACATTAACAGAAAAATAACCTTTCCTGTTCCTATACAGTTCAGCTCTATTCCCTCCTGGTGAATTTATTTTCACATGTGTGCAGTCAACAGCACCTATAACTCTCGGGAATCCAGCAATGTCAAAAAATCGTGACGCTACTGATGGTATCTCCTGTGCAGTGGGCATTCGAACATATTGCCGTCTCAATAACGCTATCGCACTAGTTACCCTCTCTACCACGCGGCACACCGTCGCCTTGCTCACATTCACAGTGTCCCCCACAACAGCTTGAAAGCTACCAGTCGCGTAAAATCTGAGAGCTATTAACAACTGCAACATGGGAGAAATGCAGTCTCGCCGTTGAATACGACAGGTCAGTTTAGGCTTTATTTTGTTAAAAATAAACCTAACCGACCCCTTCGTGAAGCGGAACCGACTCTTAAATTGTTCATCGCTTAGCGTGATGCACAAGTTAGGCCGATGTCTTATGCTAGCGAAGGAGGTGGCGGAACATGAGAGGGAGAGAACCTCTCGTCCCACCCGCCGCGGGAGGCGATCCGGGCGTCGGGGGCCACGTGATGGCTTCCGGCCACCGTAGACGCGGGCCTGTGGACGGTGAGTGATGGGTAAGCTCGCCGTCCGTCCGTCTTATGACGACGACAGGCCGTGTCGACGGCGCGTTCGTGTTCCACGCGCGCCTCAAAGAGATGTCAGCAACATGGTGTCTGTCGATGTCTTGCTATTCTTCTTAGGCGCGGTTGTCTGCGTTGAGGCATCTCCAGAGATGACAGGGAAGTATCGTCGTAACTCATTTCGATCAAAATCACTTACAAAATCACTAGATAATAATACTGAGCATAGTTTGAGTAGCCGAAATTGGTGTGTCAACGTTCAACTACTTATCTTGACGTTGATAATGCTTTGAGTATAGTCAAACACGTTTTTCTCATTTCAGAAACGCAAGTGTTGGTCTTAAGCATGAGTTAAGCATGCTTTCTGTCAAATTTGAATATATGATGACAGATTACTCAAATCTTGATCAGAGTTTAAAAAAACTCAATTCAGAAACGGAAAAATGTTTAAGTAGTACTTAAGTATAGATTGAGACGTATTCAACTTCAAATACTCAATTCAGAAACCGGCAGACATTAGTATGACATTTTTTGCCGGTGAGTGGACACAACCCCGACTCAAATCTTTGACGCGTTTTATCTTCGTCAATTTTTATTGATTTGATAAAACAAAAAATACGTATCCAATATTTTTCGATAATCTAACCGACGCGCGACGGACTAATTGGAATTATATTTTTTTAGTTAGTAAACATCCCTATTATGTTTTTTTCAAATATTAGGAGTTCGTGCATATGAATTACTAGGTAAAATATATTTTAATGAAACAGATATTGGTATTAAAGGTACCTATTTATATTCTAGATCGGAATTATTCAACAACAACATCTTTTTATTTTTCAAATATTTAATTAGGAATCTTAGTGACATTCTCTTTGAATTTGTTATCAGAGATCCTCTCCGCGGCTTTTTCTTATAATATTCACCTATTTATTTAAATAGGATCTTTAGGTATTCTGTTAAGGGACGCTGTCGCCTCCTTCTGCGAAGCAGTGATGCTAGCGAAGGAGGTGGCGGAACGTGAGAGGTAGAGAACCTTTCGTCCCAGCCGCCGCGGGAGACGCTCCGGGCGTCGGGAGCTACGTGACGGCTTCCGGCCACCGTAGACGCGGGCCTGTGGACGGTGAGTAATGGGCTAGCTCGCCGTCCGTCCGTCTTATGACGAAGACAGGCCGTGTCGACGGCGCGTTCGTGATCCACGCGCGCCTCAAAGAGATGTCAGCATGGAATGGGCCCGCAAGGGCCGACGCCCTTCGGGGCTGCGGGTTGTTCGCAAGAGATACCGCGGCCCCGACAAAAAAGGGCTAAGAAGGAACATGGGTGGTTTTTAGTCAGTAGAAGTCTGACACTCCCTTTCGCTCTGCCCAAGAGCGGGAGGGGTTATTCGGAAGGGGGTTCTGTAAAAAAATATATATTAAAACTTTACACAACAACGGCTTCAGCACTAAAAGCTTCCACATTTTTTAGTATTTAAAACGTTATAATGATGATGATGATGCCATCTAGCTGATTTCGGCCACAGCGACTGCATTCCTTGACTTCTCATGGTAGTTGTGAGCTCAGATCTGCTACTCTGTATGCACCCTCATGTGACTTGCATGCATATCCAACTTTGGCCGAAAAACTCCGAGCACAGAGCGGACATGTCAGAACGCCATTATCGATATTCGATATCGCCATTTATAATACGTAGAATACATACTACTTTCGTTATCAGCACCCAAGGAACCCTCGAAATTGACACCCATTTCAGATTATTAAAAAAACATAACACTCTTTTTTTGGGGCAGTCGTGTAATAAAATAAACAATATCCGACACCTTACATTTAAAATATATCTTTCTTTGTATACCTATATAAAATTCTCGTGTCACAATGTTAGTTACCATACTCCTCCGAAACGGCTTGACCGATTTGATATTTTATATGCATATTCAGTAGGACTGAGAATCGGCTACTATCTATTTTTCATCGAAGTGTTTAAGGCAAGGCACAGCAAATCCATTTTTTTAGTCACCCATCAAAGTTACCGGGAACGAAGTCGCGGGCATCAGCTAGTACCTATATATATATTTATATTCTATTATAATTATGTATTCCAGCACTGCAGTTAAATGTGTGGCTTGAAATCTCGAAATATACTTTTTGGATCATAATTAAACATTTTTAAAATAAAATTGTCTAACGCTCGTATGGGAAATTTTACATTCAATTAACAGGCAACCCTGCAAACATCCCATCACATCTTTTGATAAAATTTCATTTTGACGTGACAACGTCTTATAAATTGGTTTGCCGGGTGACACTTCAAGAAACTGCGTTACGCTCCGCTCACGTTATGCGCTCACAATGAGAGCGAGTGAGAGGCACGCGTCCAGAGCGAGAGAGAGAGAGTGAGAGAGATAGGCATACACACCGGTTCATGTCTTGCGCTTCTATTTTCGTTGTCACGTAAAACTTTCGCCCGTATACCGACTTTACAGGCAACCAATTTTTTTAATTAATTTAATTGTTTCTTAATAATATAGTTATTTAAAGTTTACTTACCGATGAAAGGTAACTTTTTTAGTTGTTTTCAATCGTCCTTTGTAATTCCTGCACACTTTTATAGCGCAAATCGTCATTTTTATATGCCACTGAACACGTGTTTACCCTACAATGACAGTGTCGCCACTGAGCGGGCGGGACAAGCTTATGATCCAAGAGGTGGCTGATATTTTTTTTGGCGTTTAGACGGTCGAACTCTCTATCTAGACATGTATACATTCTAAGCTGTAGATCATATAAAGTAATTCGGTCCATGCTGGTAAACGACTTTTTTTTGGGGTGAAAAATCCCGTTTTACGGTAGAACTCAAGTAACGCACTCAAAACGTTGTGGTGATGGATGCATTGAATAGTTCGGAGGTCGTGGAGGTTAAAGTCAAAGTTTACATCATTAAAAGCTTTGATTAAAATTAAACCACGGGTTGCACTCCGGGATTGCCGGCAGAAGTGAAAACTTGAACATTTACAATTATTTTACATTAAAAAGTTAATGTCTCAGAAAAATCAACTAGACATTTAATTTTTTTGACATTTGACACACACACAAATTCGCGCAAGCGCCCTGCGCCGTCTTACAGTCAGGATACGTGACCATCTGACGCGCGTTTAACATTTTTACCCATCCCAAAAAAAGACCACAACGCCGCTACATTTTCACTTCAAAAACCTGTGAATAAGTTGGAAGTTTGACCCCCAGTATCTCCGTAAGCGTAACTAATGACGGGGAGAACAAGTGCCTTTCGACTTCGTTAAGGGTACTTTTCCATCCATTATGGAACATCACGCCTGTAACCCCGAAAGCTTCAGTAGGGTGCCCAATGCGGTGGTTGTTTCGAGCCAATTCAATTGCCATTAACCGGGCATAAGTCCTGACTTCGAGCTACTGGCAAGTTTTAAGTTGTTTTAAACAACGCTGAACGATGTTGTACAATATACAGCTATGTTTATAGAATCGGGCAAACCTTTCTTTTGACACTAAAAGTATCGGCTGACGGCGATGTTAATTTTGCCAGGCGCTGAACTCGATAGTATTCTTTTACGATTATATTAGAAAAAGACTGCCCCACCTTCTTCCACCTTACATCGTACACGATTGTGCGCCACTTCTTTCACAAACTAATAAGATAGTTTATTAGTTTGTGAAAGAAGTGGTGGTGAAATAATAAATACTATAAAGGTGAAAGTTTGCGAGCGTGTATGTTTGTTACTTTTCACGCAAAAACTACTGAATGTATTTGGATAAAATTTAGTACACATTGCAGATAGTTTATAACCTGGATTAACACATAGAATAGTTTTTATCCCGATTTTATCTTCCCGTGGGAATTTTCGAGTTGTAGCGGGCGAAGCCGCTGGCAACAGCTAGTTCTGAATAAAATTAACTTGAATGTACAGGAATATCCTCAAGAGAACACGACGAACGACGACCCAGAAATAGAGAGCAAGGTGCAAGAATACATCGACCGCTGCCAGTTCACCCTCACGCAGCAAGAAGCGCTCTGCGACGGAGATGATATCAGCTGCCTCAATAATACCACTCCGCTTGGTAAGACTCGCCATAGAATAGAATATAGAATTCGTTTATTTTCAGGTAACAAAGAACCATAGACAATAAATATGCCAGGCCAGTTCCTGCTAGGGTTGTGGATTGTCCGAAAGACTTACCGTGGCCCTGAAACGCAAATAAATTTCTGGAACGGAGTTCATTATCGCACGTTACGCATCGGCTAGACCGAAATATGTGTAACAATGGAAAACGACAACAAAAACCGACAAGTTTTTCAAGTGATTTTTGAGGCACTTTTCGATCACCTGGAAACTGAGACTCTTAATCGATAAAGCTTTCCGTCAATTAGAGAATATGCAAAAATATTTTATAATTTTAACGTTTATACCCCTTTTTGTTAATATAAATAAATGTAAATATAAAGGAACTCCGTTCTAAACAGGTGTCCATAAGACACCACTCTATTTTTATTCAAAGATTCATTAATTTTGAAGGGGACATCAAAAGAAAGGTTGTGCTGAGGATTTTATTAATAGCAGTTTATTATATTTTTCTTTATGTATGTTCATAAAGAAAATACCAATAATAGTAATAGACGTCAAGAAAATAATAAGTTTTATTACGTAAGACTGAACGTCGAAACAAAAGAAAGCTCGTTTTAAGACCATAACCCTAGACCTCATATAACCCCACTGATACATTTTACGATATTTTAGATACTCGTCATCTGCCTAACCTTGTCCCATTTATATTAGGGTCAGCTTCCAGACTTACCGGAAGCAGTTAAATAAATAAATTTTAGATAAATAGTGATTAAAAATAAGAGTGGGATTCCGCCAAACTATTCCACACCACAGAAACTCCTGAAAGGTAGAATCAACAGTGTAATAGAATAACAGTGGTAACTTAACTTCAGAAACTGGCATAACCAATGATGTCTGCCTGTTACCAGAGGTGTGCAAGCAGCCGATGTCGGTGGGCCACTGCCGCAGTTATGAAGAGCGCTGGTTCTACGAATGGGCCAAGCGCACATGCGAGCCTTTCGGCTTCAGCGGCTGCGGTGGCAACGGGAATAACTTCCGTACGCGCGACCACTGCCTGCGCGCCTGCGTCACCAGGGTTACTACCGTTGCTGAGGAGAAAGGTACTTTCTTTAGGTTTAGCTTTAAGGTATATACATACCTAGTTACAGAACGTTACTCAGGTTTAGCTTTGAAGAATTGGGTGCTAATTAAACCGGCTTCTTTTTAATAGCATTATTCGCCCCCAAAAATCTACATTGCCTTCTACATTACTAAGTTAGCCACAATTAACGAGCCTCTACATATTACTATCTTAGCCACTAGTTATCTTCTATCTAAGCCACACTAAATATAATCCAGCATGGTGGTTATTTTATAGCATCTAAATTTGCAACATGCATTCAAACAGTAAACTTCTAAAATATTAACATTTGGCACCAGAAAAGATATTCTATAGCTTCTATTTTTTTAAATCTGTATGTTTAAAATGTTACTCATCCCCAATTAATTCATCGTCAAAATTCTTCTAAACTTGTCATCTCATAGTAAATAATGGCCTCTAATTAGTACGTAGAAACTACTGTCGTGACACCGGAAGGCTTACATATCGAAGTCCAGAGTATCTATTTATCTAATGACCTAAATACCGAAGTTCAGAGTATCGAATTTCCTAAACATCTATTATTCACGTGTTGGACTACAAAAGTTATCGACAGAATCGCTGCAAAACTTTATTTTAATCGGATAATTAGACAATTGTGGAAACATTTCTGCGAGCAACTCAGAAGTAGCGCTCGCCGGCCGCTGCCGCACAGTAAACCTAACCTAACCTTTTTTTTTGTTTTTTTGTTGGAGGGTGGGAAATCATCAAATAACCCCTCCCGCTCTTGGGCAGAGCGAAACGGAGTGTCAGACTTCTACTGCGAACTTCTCTCGCGAACAACCCGCAGCCCCGACGGGCGTCGGCCCTTGCGGGCCCCTTCCATGTTGCTGACATATCTTTGAGGCGCGCGTGGAACACGAACGCGCCGTCGACACGGCCGGTCGTCGTTATGAGACGGACGGACGGCGAGCTTACCCATCACTCACCGTCCACAGGCCCGCGTCTACGGTGGCCGGAAGCCATCACGTGGCCCCCGACGCCCGGAGCGCCTCCTGCGGCGGCTGGGACGAGAGGTTCTCTCCTTCTCACGTTCCGCCACCTCCTTCGCTAGCATCACTGCTTCGGAGAAGGAGGCGACGGCGTCCCAATCCTCCTCGCTCCGGACCATGGCTTGCACCAGGGCCGGACGCGAGAGGTCGCCGCCGCCGATCGCCGCTACGAGAACACGGCGGGGCTCCGCCCAAGCGGGGCAGACCTCCACGGTGTGCTCCACCGTGTCCTCCGGCCGATCCTCACAATGGTGACATCCGGGCGTTTCCTCCCGCCTGATTCGGTGCAGGTACCTCCCGAAACAACCGTGTCCGGTGAGTACCTGCGTCAGACGGAAGGTGAGGGCGCTGTGGCGCCTCTCCAGCCACTCCTCAAAGAGGGGACTTACCGAACCTAACCTCCCTCAGTTTACAATGACGAATCATACAATCAGCCTGTGACTAGTTAATTAGACAATGGTAAAAATATTTTTATAACTAGTAGGTATTTTTAACGTAAATATAATATTCTAAAGTGTATTAAAAGTTGACATTTTGATCTTGGTAATAACAATTTTAGGTATTTCCATGCTTGACATTCAAATATCTCCCTGAAACAGTTGCAAAACGAACGCGCGAACGACAAAAATAAATACACGTGACTAACTCGACAGAACATGAATCGAATGGCGCTCTCTGATTGGTGCAAATGGCCGGTCAATGTCGTCTCGCGCGCTCGCGCCATTTCTTGCAGTTGCTATTTCCACGATTAAAGAATATGATGTATTATTTTCCATGCTAAGTTATAATAGTATAGTGTCTATGGTTGCTTGAATTGTATTTTTTTGAGGACCTAATGTTAAAACTATAAAACGTAAACTGGTGAAGAACTGGTGATAAATTCCGTGGCTAAGTTAGTAAATAAGGTGTATAAATAAGAATGACACGTTACGATAATTGATGATCCTTATTTGACGCTTTCTGTAAGATATTTAGTTGGCATTGTAAAGAAGACGAGTTAGTTTATTAGAGGCTATCTAATTTTCCCGTGGCTTAGTTATTAAATTAGAAGTTTAATCAAATCAAAAAATCTGTGGTTCGACTTAATATTTCTCTAAAGAATTTATTCCTCAAAAACTTAAATAAGAGTCCACTTAAAATAAGGTCAAAATGTCGTGTCACAGTGTTTATTTAATTTAATACTTACTTTCGTTAATTTTATATTCAACTGCAAACATCATTATGTCATCCTTGTCGTAAACGAGCAATAGAGTTAATTTCTTTAGTTTATTCGCAGCTACGCCAGCTACTACCGTTGCAAACGAGGCTTCGGCCGTAGCCATGAAAAAGATGAAGCCTACCCCACCCCATGAGGACAATGAAGTTATCCAGAACGACGTCCCTCCGCTATATGGCAAGTAATTATTCATTTTATATGTTTCTTGTAATACTCGTATGGACCGTCTGCATCGTAGGTAGACAGTCTCTTTTATGTGTATTTATTCTATGTGCTTTACGCTGACTGAACTTAACTGAAACAACAGGTTATGAGGAATAAATTAATAACCCTCCTTTTGGGCATCGCCGCAGTCGGGTAAAAATTAAGAACAAACATTCTTGGAGTATCTGGATTTGATAAGAAGATTCTAACAAAATAAAAAATATTTTGGTTTGGACTTATTTATTTTCCTTACAGTCATAATATGAATTTACATTTTTGTAAATTTCTTTAAAAAACATGGGATAAAAGCATTTAAAAATAATAAAAAATAGTAGCCCACTGATATCGGGAACAGGAACCAAGCTAACTGGATGGCTCCAGAGAGAGGAACCTCCTAACAATACGAGCCTTGTCCAGGAGCATTTGCTTTCTGAATCAAGCCGCCTACCGAGAGCCTCCTAAGGTATTGGTCGAGGCTTTTGGTAATTAAGCCATTGGCTAAATAGACTATGATCGCTGAGTTCACTCCTCACATGTGGCCAACCTCGCGACGAGCCAAGCCAAGTTACTTGATTTGATAGATTAATTATACGTATATTTATGTAACATTAAAAAAAATAAAAATAAACAGATGGCCCATTGGCATCAGAAATAAGCAACAACATTTATGAAGTCTTCATGTATCTTAATTCGATTTTATAAATGTTACTTCAATATTTCTTACGTAGTCGGAGATATTATTCCATCAGAAAATCTTGAGTGTTTCTATGGAACCTTATACTGTAAGTATGACGTAGTAAGTACGCAGTTCCCCTTTAAATCGTAAAATTAATCTTCAGAACCAATCGATTGTTTCTTGTGCTTTCTAATAAGAATAACAAAACCAATTTGCAATATTATACTATTTCAATTTATGTCATTAAAATGTAATCCGTTAGACTGCACGTTTCTGTGAATGCATATTATTACGTTTTATGTTTAGTACAGTTGACAAAAGAAATTCGTATGCAGTCAAGGCTTTAAAAAATATTGTTAAATGGTTTTTTTGAGTGATAGAGATGATGCTTCTTAGCCAGAATTTTGCAAAAACTCTCAATATTTACGATTAAGTATTGGAACGGGGCGCCGCCGCCGAGGCCGGCCCTGAAAGACGTGGCAAGACGATCTGGACGCGTATCGCGAGGGCTGTTCGCATATTGTGAGGAGGCACAAGAAAAGAGCTCTTGAAAGGAATTGGGAGAGGACTTTGCCCCAGCAGTACAGGCTCATAAAAAAGTGCAGGAATATCTTGGTACTACTAGCATCATTAATTTATAATAATTTTCTAAAGTCTTACTGTGCTTCCTGCATACTTACCTCTTTTTTTGACGTAACTTACTCATTCATTACCTACTGGATGTTGGTAGTTGTTTAGCAAATATATGTTATTGATAAGCAGTAGACGCGGTAAGCTGCGAGACCGGGCCGTGGTTGGGATGGAGCGAATGCATCGGGGATTGCGACGTCGCTATCAAACTTAATTATAGACTGGTCGTGGTAAGTGTGCCCGTTTTACTATTGATGTTTATCTTATTTTTAAATAGTGGATGTGCTTTTTTTGTTATCTTAAGGGACCGACAGACCGGCTCGGAGAGGAGAGCACATTTTTATCACGTTTAAAACGAGAGTTTTCAATCATTCTTTTGTTATTGAGAATTCTTGACAATTCTTCTTCTTAACGCGTAGCGACATGTAAAAATAAATCTTATTACAATGATTAAAACTGTTTTTATATACGTAAAAAAAATCTGCTCTCCTCTCCGAGCCGGTCTGTGTGAACGGACCCTAATGAGGGAGGCCTGTCAAAACTCATTGTAGATCGCGTGATCGTAGGGTCTAAAGTGACGTTACGAAGTGTGATGTTAAATACCAGCAAGAGGTTTTTAAACCAATTACGAAATTTGGAACTTCTGATACCAGTTATTTTTAGCCAATTATTTTCACAGTTACCATCCCCAGTTATCGTTGTGGTTTTATTATAAAGGTAATGAACAAGGTGCGAAAACCACGATGGATTTGCAATGCATGGAAGTTTTTACCGTTGCGGACCTTTTCAAACTAAGAAGTTTGATGTCGACTTAAGCCAACCTTAGCCAAGAAATAACACCTTTTCCCCATTCTGCCAACTGTCAGTAATTGATTTGCAGATTAAGGGTGGGTAGAAGTGGCAGTCAGGCGTTATCTATTCATGCCCGTGTGATCGATGTTCTTGCCTTTCCCCCTACGTCCCTACGGTATTTATCTTCGACTTCGTATGTGTTAAGATTTCATTTAGATTGTTAGATTATTTCCTTTTCAAGTTTATCGCTTTTTTAGAATTACGATTAGCGGCTATTCCTCTCGTCTGGTTTGTCGTATTGGTATTTGAAGTATAGGTACATTACATACATCATGTCTCGAGAAATGTAATTACAATCAGGTGATTGATTACCATTTCTCTTTACGAACAGTTGTGGGGTAATAATTTGTTGTACATGTTTTTATTACGGAATGTTTAAGACTGTTAGAAGAGTACCCAATCATAGTTTTCGATAGGGCAGCTCGATAATTATGTTTGAGGATTTTCCTCAACAAATTTACTTTCCATTTACGTTATCATCAACAAGGTGAGGCCCATTCTGACCGATCAACATTTTGTCTGTCTGAAAACTATTTATTTTGCCCACCGTACTTACAATCTGAGAATCCGTAAAGTTAGGAAGTAAACTGTCACAGTTTCAATTACGCAAGTTACACTACTTCCGTAGTTTCGGAACGTTGCAGCACGTGAGACGCACATCTGACAAACTCATACTCGTACTCGGCACCAAGTTGAACAAAATTATATTTAAATATGAACTTTATGTCGTGTTGTGAAAATACAGTGAATCTTCCAAAATTCTGTGATACCAGTTTGTAACCAGTTCGTCGTCGTTTGTATAAAAAAAGCTACGCACACAGCTACGTAACACAGCATAAAAGTCAGCACCGCCATCAATTCGAGTCGTACAGAATACTCGTACTTTCTATGAAACTTTAACTAAATCTCATATATTCCGTTCTAGGGGCCTGGAAGGCCACTTCAGCAGAATCATATTAAGATTATAATATGAATCACGTTACAATTCGTAAAATGGCCTCAAAATGGCAATGCATCTGCAACCATTTTACGGATCATAACACTATGATTTTGCTAAAGCAGCCTGTTGACCTTATAAGTCATATTTCAATGGTTTACTTTTGTTCAAGTATACTTGTAGGTTGCATCAAAAGGGTTTGACCTTATAAGTCATATTTCAATAGTTTACTTTTGTTCAAGTATACTTGTAGGTTGCATCAAAAGGGTTTGACCTTATAAGTCATATTTCAATGGTTTACTTTTGTTCAAGTATACTTGTAGGTTGCATCAAAAGGGTTTGACCTTAAAAGTCATATTTCAATGGTTTACTTTTGTTCAAGTATAAGTAGGTTGCATCAAAAGGGTACACCAGTTGTATTAAAACTATCAGACTGCCAGTATGCCACGTCCTCAACCTCAAGAGTTTAGTTGGTCTAACTAGACTCTAGACCAGTGGCCGTCAAACTTCGGCCTGCGGGACGACCATTGGGCTAGCCCAATGGTCGTCCCGCAGGCCGAAGTTTCTACTAGAACTCTAGAGTCTAGACTCTAGAGTTCTAGACCAACTAAACTGTTACTAACAGCTCTGAAATATTCTTGTTTATCTACATACTAGCGACCCGCCCCGGCTTCGCACGGGTGCAATGCTGATACTAAATTAAATACACTACAGAAAAACTATGAACGTTGTATATAAAAACATAGCGGCCCGCTCCGACTTTGCACGGGCATAAAATATATAGCTGATGCCCGCGGCTTCGTCCGCGTGAATGTCGGTTATCCAGACGAAAAGTAATCTCTTCATCCCCCCTTTTCAACCCCTTACAACCCTTTTTTCGCACTGAAAAGTAGCCTATGTCCTTTTTCAGGCTTTAGACTATCTGTGTACCAAATTTTATTTGAATCGGTTCCGTAGTTTTAGCGTGAAAGCGCGACAGACAGACAGACGATGCTCGCGGCTTCACCCGCGTGGATGTCGGTCAAATTATATACTAAAACCTTCCTCTTGAATCACTCTATCTGTCAAAAAAAACCGCATCAAAATCCGTTGCGTAGTTTTAAAGATTTAAGCATACATAGGGATATAGGGACAGAGATAGCGACTTAAATATATAACCTCACGCTCTACTGAAGATTCTCTCTCTCTCAGCTCTATATCTATCCCTAAGCTGACTGAGTCGAGCCTCACGCTCTACTGACGATTCTCTATCTCTCTGAACCGAATGCCTATCTCGATCCCGGCTGCGGCGAACCTCACGCTCTATTGAAGATTCTCTCTCTCTCTCAGCTCTATATCTATCCCTAAGCTGACTGAGTCGAGCTTCACGTTCTGTTGACGATTCTTCATCTCTTTGTGAACGTACTCTTCTAGCATTCACTGAACTACGACCTATGTTCGAACGACGACGTCTTTCAGACATGACTTTATAATTTCTGAACAAAGTTGACTCAGTTCTAGACTTATGTATGATTACCTACCTATGAACAAATTGCCATATTATTGGTGCCGCAATTTGGTTTTGGGTTTTGGTGGTTTTTTATTGGTGGTGGTATGTGCCGTAGTAAAAAACATCTAAATACTTACCATTTAGACACAAATGATAATCAACAATCATAAAAAACAAAAGATATTTATTCTATTCTTTTCTTTTTTTTTACTGAAATAACTTAAACTACGATTTTAATGAAATCAACTTAAAATACGATTTTAATTAAATTAAAAACACCTAAAAAATAATTTGCCATGCGTGTGACTAAAAACAAAAGATAATCTACAATCATCAAGAACAAAAGATAGCTATATTCTATTAAGTTTTTTTTCTGAACTTACTTAAGATTTTTGAAAATAATTTCCTTATTATTAAATTAATTGATTATTATTTATCGTAACTTATAATTATTAACTGATACGTTGTCGCGCTGAAAAGCACGTTTTTATCAAGTACTGTAATTTTCCTCGCTAGAGAGCTCCGATAATAAACGCGTCCGATTGCTGCTAAATTCAAAGTGCTATAAGGGAGAACCGCGGCCTCCGACGCGCTATTTATAGGCATGCCTCCCCGCACGGTACGCACGCCCGCCGCAAACGCAAATTTTAAATTTGTAATATCTCCGAAAATATTTGTTTAATTTACATGCTGTAAGGAACCATATTGATCTATATTAATTGCACACTGTATTTAAGGTACTTAATTCGATAAGGATTAATGCCGTATTGCTTAAAATAGCTTCGTAAATAAGCCATTTTTTCACGTAAAAAGTAAACAATAAAAATGGTTAATGTGGGTTATCCCTAAAATATAAACATATACCATCGCGGACTTTTTTGTAGACCTTTTTATGGTGTACAATACTGTAGTACATTAATTTGATCTAACTCGTAGGGTTTAGGCAGCGTTTTTGCTAAATTGCTAAATAAGCCCAAAAAAATAAGTTAATTTACGACATCACGTTAGAAACCTCTAAAATTAGCAATGTTGCCTTAGTATATGATGCATGTATTATACATATAAACCTTCCTCTTGAATCACTCTATCTATTGGAATAAACCGCATCAAAATCCGTTGCGTAGTTTTAAAGATTTAAGCGCACATAGGGATATAGGGACAGAAAAGGCGACTTTGTTTTATACTATGTAGTGAGTAGTGATGATGATAAACCGTTTGGAAAAATCACATCACACTATTATATATTAATATTATAAAGGCGAAAGTTTGTGTGTGTGTGTGTTTGTTACTCTTTCACGCAAGAACTACTCAACGGATTTGGATAAAATTTAGTACACAGATAGTTTATAACCTGGATTAACACATAGGATAGTTTTTATCCCGATTTTATCTTCCCGTAGGATAATTTTCGAATTGTAGCGGGCGAAGCCGCTGGCAACAGTTAGTATTACAATAAACTTGCTGTGCGGCCATCGGGGGTTCGAACGTAGGTGCATTCAAGGTGGTACCCAAATCACGAAGCGGACTGTACCTAATGAGAGTTGGTTTGATGGTGATTCTTCCGTTAGGTACACAGTTTTTACGAACAGACTTCGCTGATAACATTTATTTGTTTCCACAGCGACCTGGAAGAGATTGTCGTCGTTTAATGAAAAGTCGATCGTGTCGGCCGGCCCACTGCCGAAAAATGCTAGCAAACAACTCGGATGAACAATCCGAGTTAAATTACGACGACGATTAGTCAGAAGCCGTTTAGTAGAAAACAATTCAATATTCATGTTTAATGTCTAATAGTAAACTTTTAACCCCATGTTTAATGTCCTATAAAACAGAAATATTGTTGTACCTAGTATTAGTAAAGTTCAATGCCATAGTTGTCAGAACAATAAATATCTGCTCAGTATAATAAAAATCTTGTTGTTGGAAAATGTTGTTTTATTTTCTATTGTTTTTTGATTGAATAAAGGGACTACGAAGGTGTTTTAGAGAAGTGCTTATTAATTTCTCGTAAATTCGGAATGTTTCAAAAAAACCCCTAGGATATAATTATGACAGTTGATATCATAATTTGTTTGGAGTGTTAAAGAAAATGCCATAAAATAAAACCAATTTAGGTAACAAATTCAATTGTTTACAATGTGTCCCAATTAGATTCTACGAAAGCAATACAGGACGAATCATTAGTATGTTAATAGTGTAGATAAGTAAAAAGGAAATTATAAACGAAAGTTAATTACTTTTTATTTGTCTTCAACTCAATAGTCAACAAAACTTTGTACACAAAACATTTACAAACTAGTATTATTTGTTAACATCGTTACTGAACAATAACAATGCGATTAACTATAATTATTACAATAATTCGCTTATAAATTAGCTTTTCCTAATAAACCTAATACTGTAAAGGAACATCACAGCCGCTTTGTACGCCATCTCGATCAACTTTACGATTAAATTCTGTAACAATTTCAATACAAAAAAAAAAACGTTATTTTCAAAGAATGCTACATCTGTGTTCTGACTTTCACTTCACATGATTGGTATTTTTCTTTACTCATAGGTTAATATTTTTAGAACTTTATAAAAAAATACAGTAAAAAATGAAAACAGAAAAGTTTTCAAAAAATAATCAACTTCTAAGCCAATCACATTAGTTGACTGATTGCTGTTTGAATACAGTTTTCTCGCTAATATAAGAATCGGTTGCATAGCTATACAATTTCACCTCAAACAAAAAAGTTTCTTTCGTCACCGTAATAGCTACATAACAATACCTTTTTATGCTTCGACAATAACGTCGTCATTAGAGTGTATTATGATGTCGACCCGGGCGGCGGCGCGGCGGCTCGCGCGCGGCTCAGACGACTGGGCGACTGACAATGTGCCTCGCGAACCATGTTTTTATTCATTACACTTTCACTGTTGTAGGCTGACTCTGTTATTTACCACGATTAGAAATTTTGCCGCTTACCGCGACACACGAACAAGCTTCTTTGGTTGTATTCTTAAAATATGATTATACTTATTGCCTGTTTCATCACACCCTGAGTTTTAACATTTTTATTTCAAATTGTAAGTATTGTAAACAGAATTAGCAATATTATAAAACAGTTGTGTTACAATGTCGGTGTAGTGCCTACCTAAGTACCTCTACCTACTATGTAATTCAAATGTTTTACTTATTTATAAAAGAAGATTAAAAATTGGGAAAACAGGCACATTATCTAGAAATAAGTTACTTACTGCTGATTAGTAGGCACTTATTTACAAAAAACGATTTATTACGGTCTCATCGTCACTGTTACCGCAAACCCAATATCTACCATTGGTTTAAATCAACTTGACGGAATATTAATAAACTTAATTAGATAAGTAAGTTACTTATTATAACTATTTACAAGGCAGTTTAATGATTAAAATACGGCAAGATTAAATTAATTATACGTAGGTAATATTAGTTCCTGTAGAACCGTTCATACATTTAGTGCGGGCTAAAAAATCCGTTACGATAAAAATTCCGCCAAAATTATCCAGACTGTGAGGCATCTTCACTTTGGCTTATGTTCTAACTGGCGGGCGATCTCCATTCAACTACCATTCTATAAAGTCACTCAGTTGTGATTGGCTACAGTACCTATTTTGTATCACAGCACCCTACATGTAACTTATCTATATGCGAGTGATGGTGGGTATGGGAGCAGGTTCGCAACATCGAGGCGCGGTGCACTCTTTGGCACACGGACAGGAACAGCCTTGGTTAGCAAAGTCTATTAACGCCTTTTTCTCTTCATCTGTACCTGTGTATAGATAAAAAGTTTATAATCATCTATAGAGTATTCAAAAACAATTAGATTCGCTATTAACCTATCAAGTCCATCGGAGTCGATGTTACAAGTTCCGAAAGACCAACTATTGTTGTTCAAGCATAACTTACCTATCATGGAGGCGAGTGTAAACTCCGGCTGTAGGGTGACTAGACCGATGCCGTGACGTTTGAATATATCACATACTAACGCAGAATTCTTCAAATAATCCTGAAACACGACATACATAGGCCGGGTAAGTAATACTTCTATCAGTTCAAATATTAAAGTGAAGCTTGATTAAGCACATATGCAGTAAAGGTTTCAGATGAGAAACTTGTGTAAGGATAAGATTACCTTCACACAGTTGGCCGTATGCATATCATATAATTTCTCTACTTGGAAATTGTAACTTTAGATCAGCAACACAACTGTTCAAGTATTAAAGAGGTAAAATGACACAGTTAGGTAAAACTAGAAGGAATGATATCTATAAATATCATTTGGTACTTTAATGATGTAAGGGCAAAACAAAGACAACTGACTGATTTCAAATAATGATATCGTTATTGCATTTAAACTACCACTTGCTATTCACCTCGTGTGATCCATATGCAATGTGAGCGGTGGCGACGACCTTGTCGCGATGCATCTGCCAGACGTGCAGCTCGTGAATGGCCAGGACTCCGGGCACCCGAAGTGCCGCAGCCTTCAGATCGCATGTGCCCAAACCCTCGGGCACCGTCTGCAGCAGCACCAGACCCGCTGAACGCACTGCAGAAAGAGGAAACAGAAATATTGCCATCAGTTATAGACTTATAGTTAACGCTCATGCCCGTCCAGGGATCGAAGGACTATCTAGCTGATTACCTAATTCGTCGCTTGCCCCTGTTGGTGTCGAATGAGATAGTTTTTTCAGTCTGGTTCTGTCTCTTGTCTATTTTAATAATAAACTGTAGACTAGCAGTTTGCCAACAATCAACAATATCGTCTAACGTATATTACCTAACTCGGAATTCCGATAAATCCAAATTCCTTTTCTTCGTCATAAAAGTTGCAAAATTTTAGCTTTCTAGGACTAAAGTTTTGGTCCTGAGCATTGATGAATAAGTATGTAAATCAAAAGTTTCTTTTTAAATTTATTAAACAGATTTCTTAGTGATTGGCAAAATTCATGAACAGCTTGCCAGGTGGGACCTAGCTTGGTATGGCTAACGAAGGGTTTAAAAGCGTCAGGTATGGTCTATCTCAGCTAAAAATTGCTTAGGAACACATGAAGTATAGGAACATTTTAACCTATCGCACTGTTTTACATGCTAATAGCTCATTTATCTTTAGTCTATACAGATATCTAACAGTTTATTTGTAGTAAGCGGTTGTAAAGTCCATATCTGATATTGTATCAGCAGCTACTAGCAACAATATAGATACGATCATGTTGTCGGGCGAAAGTGAAAACTGTAGGTACATCATAGACATTCTAATAAAATACAATATATATAGTTTAATTTAAAAAAAAAAACATTAAATATAATAAAATACTATATTTTATGTTTTTTTTTAAATTAAACACTGAGCCATTACTGTTGATTCGATCTGTGAAATTGTCTTGCTAAGCAAATCAGTCGGCCAAATGCATTAGTTAAGTCTTTTCGGTCAGAATTTATTTTAGGTGTTGACAAATCTTAGGAAACCTTCTGATCGTGAGCGTAACTCTTGTTTGAAGAATAGAGCTCACCCTTATGAAATCACTAGTGAAATAATGGAAACATCGGTCGTTGGTCCCCAGTGACGGAACTTTTGCATAACTTAGGTACGTTGCGTGAGTTGCGTCGCATTGGTACCTAGCGATTGTTTCCACTTCAGTTAGGTAGGTACTGGTTATGAAAGATCTTAGATTATTCGTTCCTAGTAATTTGATTTTTTGTCCTTCTCTCTTATTATTTGCACATTTATATCTTATCGTGTCACGCAAAAAAAAATGATACCAATATTTTATAGGCCTCGTTATCGTCTGGGGTAATTTGGTGGATCTAATCAGCTATTTACCTAAGCAATTAAAGATAATATCATCATTTAGTGTAGGTAGTTCTATAGGGAAATTGTTTTGTAATTAGTATGATTAACTCTTAGTTTGAATTCAAATTATTTGAGTATTAAACATCCGTGCCGAAGAATGTCTACAGAAGCGCTGAACATAGAGTATCTTAAGGATTAATTAAACGATTGCATACAAGTGTAGGTACAGTCAGTACTCAGCATTACCTGACCCCACTTCACACACAACTTGCCCTCTTCTTTGTTATACGGGGGGTCAGACAATGGTGGGCACTGACTGTACTAATACTACCTACAATAAAATTATAATTACCTTTATTTATTTTTTACAAATCTTGTAATTTTTCAATATTTCTTACAAAAAAAAATACGCTTGGCAACGTGTGGTGATCGTAGTATAGGTATTATTTTTGGCGCAGCTGTTGAGTATGACCATGATTCGAGATTACCTATCTGTGACGACTACTCAAGGGAAAGATAAAATACTTGTTTTTGGTAGCAGACAAGGGCAACACAGGATGCCTGATAAAAAAATTCATCAAAATGGGATGTTTGGTTCAAACCTGCTCCCGAGACCTCAAACAGGACAGGATTGACCTTGTTGAGCGCAGACCTTGATGTTGAGATGAATACAAAGACGCTTGCCAAGAACTTGTTAGCCCAAACGAAGATTCGTAAAGAAGGAGAAATTAATAAAAAAATGTTATAGTAGGTCTATTGTTATTGTTAGGTAGGTATAGGTGGTCTAGTAGGTAGGTGTAGGTAGGTATGGGTGGTAGGATCTCAAAAAGCTGTTTTTAATTGTTTAATGTTGAACCTCTGATCCGCCTTTCTTCAGGGTTACCTAACCTGACCCCTGAACTAAATTCCTGTACTGGGTCCATCGTTGTCAAGATATACTTACTGAATGGGTAGTTGAAGATGACGAGGACTATGGCCGCGCAAGCGGACAGTGCGGGGTCAGCGATGCGTGCTGCCACAGGCTCCCACTCGTTGGTCAGGCCAGCGCCCATCACGAACAGGCTGCCTGAGTGCCAACATAATGGAAAACGCTTTACGTGGAGTTCAACAATCATCAATATGGATCATTCAAGAATAATTTAAAGAATTTTACCGAAAGCGATTCCATGTCGCTTTTGGTAATAGCACAAGTTCAAGCTCAATTTTTGTTTGGTCTTAACCTCGTAATTGGTCACTGTACTCATCTAAATAATTATACAGGTTTTATTTAATAAAGTCTCGTATTTTAGACTGTTTGTATGTATTCAAATATTTATTAGTTTATTTAATTATATATATATTATGTATTAGTAGGTATGCACCTATTTATGTATTATGTTTACAAAATGGTATTATCTTTATTATTATTTTTTATTGTTCTCTACCACAGTGCTGTCCTATTTGACCCAAAGGTTGACTGATAGAGAATGCCTTGTGGTATTAAGTCCGCCTATGTACCACTCTTGTACATGAAGTTTAAATAAATAAATAATAAACCCTGTTTGCAAATAGTCCCATGCATAAAGTGTTCTCATAAATCGTTAAAATACGTGTATTTTTTTAAGCTATTGCATAGCTTCTATCGCGGGCCTTGAGCGTGGGGACCGAATCCAGAAATTCCGTAACGAAAAAAACCTAACACTCATTTATTTAATAAAAGAAAAAAAAAATTTTTTTATCGGTCACCACGCTCAAAGTGTAACTTGAATTAATATCAAAGAAAAAAAAACAAAGGAAAAAAAATACTGCATTAATAAAATAAATAAATAATTATAATAGGGAATATGCATGTAATTTAAATTTGGTTTAAATATTTTTATTCCGAATGTTCATTGGCAGGACACATAATCTAAACCATTATTTTAGTAATTAATGTCTCTAGAATTATTAAAAATCAAAAATAAAAGTGCAAAATAAGCGAGCGAAATTCAAATTTTTAAAACGCTTCACCATTGGTGAAACGAAACGTGACGTCACACAGTATTTAAACAACTTCGTACTGCTTACATTTGTGTGGCATTGTAGGTCTTTGATTATAAAACAAAGTATTATAGTGAGTGTTGTGAATTAATTTCGTGTTTTAGTGTAATTTTAACATCTTAGCGAGTTTAAAAATCATTTAAGACAATGACTGTGGTTTTGTAAAAGCACAATCGGAAAATCTGCCGAGAATAGATGCATTCATGCAGTCGACTTATATTCAATCAAATCCAAATTTTACGTCCGCTGAAACAAAGTCAAGGGATGAATGTGTCTCTGAAGGGATCTCTCGTTTCTGCTGTGGTATAATTTAGGAACAGAGTTGAATAGTTATTTTTTTTGTTTACTTAACAAACAATAGACGAAATTACAAAACTTTGTAAACTGCATAACTACTGCTTGTGTAATTGATTTTCAATTCAAAACTTATTTCTGATTAACTGAAATCATAATTAAGGTATCGAAATACGTCATACTTACATTAAAGTGATCTTCACAACAATATAAACAAGTTGTTGCTGATTTAAATTCTTCTCTTCGCATAACCTTACACCATTTCTTACGTATTTTTGCACCTACCGGGACTCGTAAAAACACTTTATCAGGTGTACTTTTGGTAGTGTTTTTGCATTCAGGTACAACGCAATACTTATAAGTTTACTTTTGAGCTTTTTCCATGGTGAAATAAGTTAAGAACGAGAACAACTGTTAGTAAACAATGGACTGGACTGTCAGCGGCACTACTGTTTGACGTCATCAACAGAGCGCGCGAAAATGGCGGCGTTTAAACAGCCTAGAATTATTCTCTATTTTTTTTTTTTTTTTTTACCTTATTATCATCATTTTTATTCAGTATTTATATTTTTTACCGTGTTAAAACGGTGTAAACAGTGAATTAAAAATATAAAATAAATACATGCATATACCCTATTGCATAAGTTGATAAAAAATGGTATGCAATAGCTTTACCGCGGCAGTCTCCACACGTCTCTTTTGTTTCAGGATTTCACATGTAAGGTGTTGAGGAAGTTCAAAACACTATTCCAGTTATAAAATTCAACATGTAGTTGATATCAATGGATGTTACTCTTTTCTAACGCAATCCCTAATATTATGTAGTTTTTACAACATCGTCATTTTCCTGCTATTATCCCATTCTATTTGGGGTCGGCAAAACACGTTAGAATATAATATAATATGTAGTTAGAACATAAACATTAATAAACAACACGTGTAGACTATTTACATAAAATTTGCTGACGCAGTATTTATTGTTTGTTTTCATAATTCGTCTCAATTGCCAGTTTTTATACGATAATATTTTGAACAGCTACTGCATGTGGTTGAAAAAGTGAGGCGATGCCTTTCATTTTCAATTTCTATAGATGTTATTTAGTATATGTTGAGGTACGTATAAGTCTATTTGTATAGGTGCCACTGACGTCTGTGTCGTCATTTATGTATTTATTTCAATTAAGTATTATGCAGCCATGCCTCACCATTGTTTCATTAGGTTACAAGTTCTTTTTAGTATTCTGTTTCGGATAGTGGGCTAACTAGTCATATGCCTTGTCTTGTACCATAAAAATATGTGCGATAGCTCATTCGATTCGGAATGACGCCTAGAAAAATGTTTTTTAAGGGTTTTTAAACACATCAAAAAATGCATTATATTAACAAAATAAGAAAAAAAAAAGTTATGTAGTTTTTTGTTAACAATTTCAAAAATAATGATTTTTAAGATATTTTGAAAAAAGATCCTGAAAGAGGAGGAAATTTTCAATAAAAAAATGTCTCGACTTCCGGGACTCTATGTCTATTATTTATAAAAAAAACATTGTTTTTTCAAAATTTCTTAAAAATCATTATTTTTGAAATTATGTATTAACAAAAAACTAAATACCTACCTTTATTTTTTTTTCTTATTTTGACAATAATAAGAATAACAATCGCAAATTTTTATGTGCTAAAAAACCCTTAAAAAACATTTTTCTAGGCGTCATTCCGAATCGAATGAGCTATCGCACATATTTTTAGGAGCCTATTTAACTCGTTTTTGAACTTGTTGACTAGACTACATACCTAGTATCTTTTAAGAAGTGGCAATGAGGTTTGATTAGAAGTTGGTGTCGACTTCTAGTCAACCAAACTGCATTACTAATTCTACAACTCTATTTTTTCATTGTCTAAAGTTAGAGGAAAATATAACTTACTGGCAATGTCGATAGGTGCATGCGCAAGAGCCGGCTCTCCTGAACCAGTCTTCAGCACCACTCCTCCACCTTCCGTGACGCTCAGGCGTCGGCTGTAGCTGAGCTCACGACCTATAATACAACAGTTTATTAAATAAGGATCAGGTTATAAAATATGCATTGTTTTGGATCTAATATTTCGGTTTGAAAACACATTCTTTTCTTCAAATTATAGAATGACTTCGTCGGATTGTAGGCTGCCAGGTGTAATTCTCGGCATGGCCGACCCAAGACTTTTCTAGGATTTTTATTTAGGATAGAGCAAAACCACAAATGACACTTCATGGTCTCTAAAATCCCGTCGGGGCTGCGGGTTGTCCAAAAGAGATACCGCGGCCCCGGCGCAAGGGCTAAGAAGGAACATGGGTGGTTTTTAGTCAGTAGAAGTCTGACACTCCCTTTCGCTCTGCCTAAGAGTGGGAGGGGTTATTTGATGATTTAAAACACGCCACGGGGGTATGAGATATAACAATTTATTAAAAGAAAACATGGGACGCAAGACCCAGATTTCTTTTGTCAATTACTCCTTTTCTTTTTTACAATTTGGCAGTGCAGCACCGTTCATTGTCTGTTAAGTGGGACGTACACAATTTGTTGGGGACGTTGGGGTCATGTTTTATATTGTTATAGTGATGATATTGACCTAAGATTAGAATGTATTTGACATAGTATTTGATGTTTGCCTTTAGACCGCTTAAGTTTAGATGTTTGTTTCTCAATCACGCCAGCTGCAGCGACCGGCTAAACGGATCTGGATGAAATTTGACACAGATATATGTTGTTGTCTGGAATAGCACATAGGATATTTTTATCCCGGAAGTACAAATTACGCCATGGTCACAAGTTAGTCATTAATTAATACCTATCTTACCAACCTAATCATGAGTAGGAATATACTAGTAACTCTGAATCCACCACAACACATTCAATTTTTTTTTGTGAATGAATATAATATATTCACCACCATATTCATTCAGTCCAGTTTGAAAGTTTTTTACCTATCCGATAGGTGCTACCGTGTGAACCAGGGCGGTGGCTATTTTTATAATTTACCTAAGTATCTCTTAAAATGTAAAGTAGAGCTGTAAAAAATGTGTCGCTATGGCGGCGTTACTTCGAACAATGCAATTAAAGTTCATTGCCCTTATTATTTTCTTATCCTGATTCAATAATTATACCTATTCATTATCCTTATAATAAACAAGATAGCATGCATAACACGTGATCGCATCATATTGCTTTCTTTCATTTCGTACTTTAAAAGGCAAAGTCACGTAAGTAGCTTTATCTTAAAAGCTGTAAACAATTTTCTTCTGGAAAATGAAGAATCTTGGGACTTAGAAGAAGCATAGAGGAACGATTTGAACTTGAAAGTGTATTGAGTGGTCCTAGTGTATGTGTGCGATGGAGTCTGGATTTGTGCCCGGTTGATTTTCGCCCCAATTACATTGAACTTAAACATAGGTACTTAGCGAAATGGGAGTGTATTACCCGATACACCTCTGTTTAACCCTTTAGGGATAACAGGCGTACTTTTATTTTATGTATCGGGTAGATATTATTATTTGTTTTGTTCAGTTAACTTCGCAAAATTTAAGAGAACGCAGTTGAACAAAATTAAAACGTCTGAAAAAAAATCATGTAATAGTATGGGTTGTTTTACCCACGTTTACACGTTTACGGCAATTACCGATTAATTGTAGGTGCATTATGTAATGCTACATCAACGAAACTACCAGTACCGATAGCAGTTTTATTTACTAAACAAGAAAATAAAATGGAATTTAGTAGTTCGTAACGTTCGTAACATGGCATGAGAAGGGTTATATTAATCGCAGAACGGATGGTTGATGAGGCTAAAAGGTTTTGCAATGCAGTCTACCGTAGGGCACAAGACCTTCCTCGAGAAGGACTTATTAACTGGTGAATAGCGAGTTGAAAGGCCTCCCATAAGATGGACCGGATTACCTAGTAAAGAACCCAGTCGATGTGGCGTCGTTTGGGTGACACCTGCATATACAGGGTGTAAATCAACCCATCACACACCCGTTAACCAAGCATTCTGTACATCAAACTAAGTACCTACCCCTTCGCAAAAAATTTTGCTGGGAAATGACTTTTTTTTTGGGTTCAAAAATCACATTTTACGGTAAAACTCAAAGTACCACTCTTAAAACATTGTGCTAGTGGATGCTTTGAATAGTAAACGGGTCATGGTGGTAATTTAAGTAAAGTTATAACCTGAAAAACTAGTATTTACAAAAACAGCTGTGAAAAATTTGGAACTTTGACCCCCAATATCTCCGTAACTAGGAGGTTCCCAGGTATGGTCTAGAACAAAAAAAATATCGCAGTGGTGGGGAGAACAAATGCCCTTCGTTTGCGTAAAGGGTACACTGAGAAAAATTGATTTCTGGCTTATGGTGTATTCCGCCTTCGACGGCTAAATTGTAATGACGCGAGGCGATTTTGTAACGCTTACGGTTATTTTGGCTTAGCTAGGCGTTTCCGTTAAAATGGTACGTCTTTTATGATAAACACTAACCGTCAAAAATGTCTTACCGTAAGGCAGTCTTAGAATTCAACTTTATAATGTTAATACAGCAGTAATGGACTACAAAAAACGCTTTAAATTTACGACATCGAATATGTGGTGAATATCACCGTAATTATGGCAATATTTAACTTAAATTAAGGCGATATATACTTCAATAAAAACTAAACAAACGTAAACATAAGTCATAAACAAACTTTCGAAAGCGTCACAAATAATCTTTAGCATGGCAATATTCACCTTACAGTAAGGTGGAATATACTTCAGTCACAACAATTTGAACGTAAACATAAAGTTTTTCAGCGACGTATGTATTCGGCAATATAAACGTATAATGTGGCTACATTTGCCCTATCATAAGGCGAAATATGCTTAGATTACGACGAATCAAATGGTAACCTTAGATTATATAACGACGTTCATATACGGCACACATAAACGTAAATATGGCAATATTCACCTTATCATAAGGCAAAACATGGTCAAGTTACGACTGATTGAACGGTAACATTACGTCATATAACGACGTACATATTTGGACAATGCAACCGTAAATTTGGCAATATTTGTCTTATCATAAGGCGAAATATGCTTAGATTACGACGAATCAAATGGTAACCTTAGTTTATATAACGACGTACATAAACGGCACATATAAACGTAAGTATGACAATATTCACCTTAACATAAGGCAAAACATGGTCAAGTTACGACTGATTGAACGATAACATTACGTCATATAACGACGTACATATTTGGTCAAAGCAAACGTATATTTGGCATTATTTGTCTTATCATAAGGCGAAATATGCTAGATCACGACGAATCAAATGGTAACCTTAGGTTATATAACGACGTACATATACGGCACATATAAACGTAAGTATGGCAATATTCACCTTATCATAAGGCAAAACATGGTCAAGTTACGACTGATTGAACGGTAACATTACGTCATATAACGACGTACATATTTGGACAATGCAACCGTAAATTTGGCAATATTTGTCTTATCATAAGGCGAAATATGCTTAGATTACGACGAATCAAATGGTAACCTTAGTTTATATAATGACGTACATATACGGCACATATAAACGTAAGTATGACAATATTCACCTTATCATAAGGCAAAACATTGTCAAGTTACGACTGATTGAACGGTAACATTACGTCATATAACGACGTACATATTTGGACAATGCAACCGTAAATTTGGCAATATTTGTCTTATCATAAGGCGAAATATGCTTAGATTACGACGAATCAAATGGTAACCTTAGTTTATATAACGACGTACATATACGGCACATATAAACGTAAGTATGACAATATTCACCTTAACATAAGGCAAAACATGGTCAAGTTACGACTGATTGAACGATAACATTACGTCATATAACGACGTACATATTTGGTCAAAGCAAACGTATATTTGGCATTATTTGTCTTATCATAAGGCGAAATATGCTAGACTAGATCACGACGAATCAAATGGTAACCTTGGGTTATATAACGACGTACATATACGGCACATATAAACGTAAGTATGGCAATATTCACCTTATCATAAGGCAAAACATGGTCAAGTTACGACTGATTGAACGGTAACATTACGTCATATAACGACGTACATATTTGGACAATGCAACCGTAAGTTTGGCAATATTTGTCTTATCATAAGGGGAAATATGCTTAGATTACGACGAATCAAATGGTAACCTTAGTTTATATAACGACGTACATATACGGCACATATAAACGTAAGTATGGCAATATTCACCTTAACATAAGGCAAAACATGGTCAAGTTACGACTGATTGAACGATAACATTACGTCATATAACGACGTACATATTTGGTCAAAGCAACCGTATATTTGGCATTATTTGTCTTATCATAAGGCGAAATATGCTAGATCACGACGAATCAAATGGTAACCTTAGGTTATATAACGACGTACATATACGGCACATATAAACGTAAGTATGGCAATATTCACCTTATCATAAGGCATAACATGGTCAAGTTACGACTGATTGAACGGTAACTTTACGTCATATAACGACGTACATATTTGGTCAATGAAACCGTAAATTTGGCAATATTTGTCTTATCATAAGGCGAAATACGCTCAAGTTACTACTAATCAAACGGTGAATAACGTCTTAAAACGACTTACATATACGGTGAATGAAACCGTAGATTTATGGTAATATTGACCATTAGGATAAGGTGAATGATACTCGAGTTAGGTACAATTTAATCAAACGTTTAAAAAGTATAATAACGACTTATTCGGCTAATAATTATAAGCGTAAATTTGGCAATATTTCCCCTTTCATAAGGTCAATAACGACGTACCTACATAATATTTGGTAAATGAAACCGTAGTTAAATATGGCAATAGTACCTATGATCTTAAGATGATGACCATGACAATTTATTCAAACGTTTAGGAAGTCTAACGACTTGGCAAATTAGGGTTGTAAGGTGTAGGTATATAAATGAATAAACAAAATAATACGTAATATGATTAATTTAGTAAAATTAATTTAGTTTCCTAGTAAGTAGTATTACCTAAAGTATTTTGAGTTTGTAATTATGGTTTCTGTATACTTACTTAAAAAATAAATTAAGTAGGTACCTAATTTAAGTTCCTTGTAGTAGGTATGTAACAGTGTACAGGACCTACAAGCTCTGGTTATGTTTTATTAGGTAGGTAGGTACACTAGGTACTTAATTAACTATTGGATCTTATGACTGTATAAACCATACCTACCCAATATCAGCCGTTCCATTGAAAGAAGTTTGATAACGCTTTATGATCTTTATTCTGTGGCTTTATGATCCTCCTTGTTGCCAGCCAGAGGCAGAGCCCTCGCTTCTACACACAAGCCCTGTACCTGCACAGAATAAAGACCTGTGGAGCCTGTACCCACTTAGTTAGAGCGAGCGAGGAACCCAAACCTGTTAAATATTAAATGTAATCTCTAACCTAAAGCCGCGTCCCCATTAGAGCCGCGCGGCACGCGAAGCAAAGCCGCGCGGCAGAGCCTCGTGAAGTGTGGACGAGAGCGAGGCATGTGCCGCGCGGCACGAGAATGCCGCGCAGCCGAGCCTCGCGCAACCCGACGATTGTCAGTCTACTTCAAAGAAAACCGCGCGGCTTTTGTAGTGGGGACGGGCCGCGAGGCCTGTCAGTGCGCTAGCACAGATAATGTAATGTTGTTATGGGACAGTCGGAATAGTTTTTATAAAGCTAAAAGATTTTATAAACATTTTCATATGTCTTATTAACATATTATTTCTTATATAGGGTGTAAAAGTACCCTTAACGCAAACGAAGGGCACTTGTTCTCCCCACCACTGCGATCATTTTTTTGTTCTAGACCATACCTGGGAACTTCTTAGTTACGGAGATATTGGGGGTCAAAGTTCCAAATTTTTCACAGCTGTTTTTGTAAATACTAGTTTTTCAGGTTATAACTTTACTTAAATTACCTCCATGACCCGTTTACTATTTAAAGCATCCACTAGCACAATGTTTTAATAGTGCTTCATTGAGTTTTAACGTAAAATGTGATTTTTGACCCCAAAAAAAAAATCGTTTACCAGAAAAAAAAATTGAGTAGGGGTACTTAGTTTGATGTACAGAATGCTTGGTTAACGGCTGCGTGATAGGTTGATTTACACCCTGTATTTTGCGCAGCGATGCTTATTATAAATGCTGCTGAAGCTAAAAGCGCGTCCTCTTCTTCATATTTCTAAAAAAAACTGCCAGTAATATCTATTTAGACTGTGGCATCTGCGCAAGGTTAGCCGCGCGGCTTTTCAATGTGGACGTGTTGCAAAAGCCTCGCGAGGCCGAGCCTCGCGGCCTAAATGCCACGCGGCTTCTAATGGGGACGCGGCTTAAGGTCTTTTAACACTATCTACCAATAAATAACCAATACCTAACACCCAGGTTACGAACTTGTCTATTACCTAATAAATGTAATGTTCTTTCTAGGGTACCTACCTACCTATGACAAAGCAATAAATATTTTTTTATTTCCTATCATAAAATCATTCATAAACAAGATATGAAATAGAAATAGGTACCTATTACATTTTAATATACCTAATGTAATACCTATATAAAGTGTGATGAGTACCTACCTAGTAGATGTGTTTGTTTTCTGTCTGGGTGATATAAAATATTTTAAGTAGGTTTAGGTATGTATTTACAAAAAAAAAAGTAGATATCTATTTAGGTATTATATCAGCTAGGTACCTGGTTCCCATATTACAAGCATTGCTTTAGGGCTAGATAGTGTTGTGTGGAATGTCCACAAATACCTACCTATTTATTATTATTTTAATGGTAGAAAAGTCTACTTTACTCAGTTTTACTAGCATAACTATTTTCAAGCAGTTACCTATGTTCGTGGGTGAAGTTTAAAAAAGCTCTCTAGTACGGTAACAAACACCTTTTTAGGGCGCTTATGGTCGTACTCGTAC
Source organism: Diarsia brunnea (assembly GCA_949774965.1). Classification (NCBI taxonomy): domain Eukaryota; kingdom Metazoa; phylum Arthropoda; class Insecta; order Lepidoptera; family Noctuidae; genus Diarsia; species Diarsia brunnea. Next base: position 8,584,201 of record OX459005.1, on the reverse strand, counting down.
ACCGAAAATCTTAATAATGCTGCCAGCTACCGAGGCAAATAACCTTGTATGAGGTAATATTATATGAGTTTAAAAACTCGAAAACCCAACTTCAAAACTGCCGAACCAATTAGAATAATGATAATTCCCCACATTTTGCCATAGAAACAAAAGAACCAAAAATGTATTAAGTAATGTGACTACATTTTACAAAATTTATATCCATACAATAATGATTTTTATGCGAAATCATTGGAAATCAGGTCCATCATCATATTGGTAAGGTATATAAGTACTCTAATTTTTAAAGCAGTCGATTGTCTTTAAGACTCACAAAGAAAAAAATTGCTGATTAAACTTTGATTTGTGATTAAACTTAGAGTAAACTAAGTTAGACCTCTGTTTTTTTTAGTTTTAGATTGTTATACGTTCTTTTACCTAAAGGTACAGTAAACGGAATGAAAAGGTTCGTCACACCCTTCAAATTTAATTAAAATTAAATAATTAATAAAATAAAATAGTAAATAATATTAATTTTTATTTAAAGTTAAATTTTATTTAATTAAATTTTTCTTACCAATGACTACTTGTTGATGTAAAAGTCTGATTACTCGTAAGTTTACTCTAAGTTAGACCTCTGTTTTAGTTTTAGATTGATATAAATTATTTTACCTATAGGTACAGTAAACGGAATGAAAAGGTTCGTCACTTTAAAGTCGGTTTTCGCTTTGACATTTTGACAAGATAAACAGTCAAACAACTTTGACCTGAATAATTTTGAAGTTTGATTACGAATAGTTAAAACATTATTTTCTCTTATCTCAGTGTATTCTGTCTATTCAGTTTCAAAAGAAAAGTATCGTCACGAGCACATGCTCGTTACGTTGAACAAAAGTTGAAAACTGACGGAACCTTTTCGTTCCGTCAAACCTATTACTTACAATGTAAAATATTGAAAATTTGTATACTAAGTACGGTCGACTAAGCTATTTAGTTTAAATTTGCACATGCAAGTTACATTGTAAAATGTAAACCAAATAGCTTGGTGACCGTACCTATCTTTTTTATCTTGTTTTAAGTATCTAAATATAGTAATGTATCCTAATTGATTTTCTAATACAGATTTTTTTGATTTTTATTCAATGGTTTTATTGCAATGCCACTATCATTCCTATAAGATACAGACGCTATCGGCTTATTATTAGGTTGAGGTTGTAATGTTGGGTTGAGGAGGTACTAATCTATTTAGTATGTTTCTTTAGTATCCTGTAAACAGTTATTATTGAAGTGTTTTATACATTTTTGTTCTATTGATTGCAGAAGCTTACAAAGACTGGGAGAACAGCAGGTTACGCTGTTCACTGAAGGCACGGTTGGCTGGTTTCATGAAGTTCATGTGAAGGATATTGGCTCGCGCTACCTTAGAGTGAACGCGCACTTTGAGCGGCCCAATGCCCTTAATATGAACTAATAAATGATAGTAAAGCAAGTCAATCATGCCCTTAGGGAAAAGCGTTACCAGCCGTTAGAAGGCTTTTTTTCCGGTCTTCATAAAACGTTTCTGCTCGAAAAGAAAGCATAAATTACCTTACGATACGGCTTACCTAATCGTATGGAACATTCTAAGACAACTTACTAGAAGGTGAATACGACTTAGTAAACGTTGAAAACGCTTACTGGATAGGTTAAACCACAGTAAGGAAAGACATAAGACGCCTTAAAAGAAGTCGATTACGAGGTAGTAAACGTTGAAAACGCTTAGTGGGCAGGTTAAACCCACAGTAAGTAAAGACGTAAAACACCTTACTAAAAGTGAATTACGACTTATGAAAACATCAATAGCGCTTAGTGCACAGGTTAAACCCCAGTAAGAAAAGATGTAAAATGCCTTACTAAAAGTCAATTACTACTTTATAAAACATTAAAAGCGCTTATTGGACAGGTTAAACCACGGTAAAGAAAGACTTAAGATGCCTTACTAAAAGTCGATTACGACTTAGGAAACGTTAAAAATGCTCAGTGAACAGGTTAAACTACAGTAAGGTAAGACGTTAGACGCCTTATAAGAAGTCGATTACGAGTTAGTAAACGTTGAAAACGCTTAGTGGCCAGGTTAAACCCACTGTAAGTAAAGACGTAAAACACCTTACTAAAAGTGAATTACGACTTATGAAAACATCAATAGCGCTTAGTGCACAGGTTAAACCCCGGTAAGAAAAGATGTAAAATGCCTTACTAAAAGTCAATTACTACTTTATAAAACATTAAAAGCGCTTATTGGACAGGTTAAACCACGGTAAAGAAAGACTTAGGATGCCTTACTAAAAGTCGATTACGACTTAGGAAACGTTAAAAATGCTCAGTGAACAGGTTAAACTACAGTAAGGTAAGACGTTAGACGCCTTATAAGAAGTCGATTACGAGTTAGTAAACGTTGAAAACGCTTAGTGGCCAGGTTAAACCCACTGTAAGTAAAGACGTAAAACACCTTACTAAAAGTGAATTACGACTTATGAAAACATCAATAGCGCTTAGTGCACAGGTTAAACCCCGGTAAGAAAAGATGTAAAATGCCTTACTAAAAGTCAATTACTACTTTATAAAACATTAAAAGCGCTTATTGAACAGGTTAAACCACGGTAAAGAAAGACTTAAGATGCCTTACTAAAAGTCGATTACGACTTAGGAAACGTTAAAAATGCTCAGTGAACAGGTTAAACCACAGTAAGGTAAGACGTTAGACGCCTTATAAGAAGTCGATTACGAGTTAGTAAACGTTGAAAACGCTTAGTGGCCAGGTTAAACCCACTGTAAGTAAAGACGTAAAACGCCTTACTAGAAGTCTATTAAGACTTATGAAGCAGTAAATAAACATTCAAAACACTTTGTGAACAAATTAAACCACAGTAAGAAAAGACGTAAAACGCCTTACTAGAAGTCAATTGGGACAATGATACGTCGGAAAGTTTTATGTGTGTGACCCGAGCACCTCCCTTTACCGTTTATATCGCCTTAGCGGAAGTTAAATCTCATCGTCAATCAGTCGATCCTATCTGACTTACCACGTTTATAGCTTTTGAATTAAGGCTTATCTGTTAATAATTACGTCTAAAATACACATAAGAGAGTATATTGCTGCTTATTTTTTGCGCCTTACGCTTAAGGCGTAAAACGCCTCCAACCTAGGAAGGCGTTTTCGGTCGGTTGACTGTTGGTCGTTTTTTCGCCTTCATTACGAATAAATCCGCCCTCGTTACGAAACATTCGGCTTTACATTTTTCTCAGTGTACTTTTACACCCTATATCTAGGAGTCGACTCCTTAGCTTACCACTTAGCCGACATCGATGTCAACTTATACATATAGTGATGATAATTCGTACAGACACACAGTTACTGTTTGTGTTGCACTCGGTGAGCTCTACAAGTACATTTGATCGCTATTATTGTTTCAGACTTTCAGAAACACGTCCATGCATCACCTGCTCCATTATCGTAAGTAGTAGTTGTTTACACTGCCAATGACATCAATATATGTAATTATTGATGAAAGGAACAAATTACAGAGACCGGTCTACGATGTGTAGGTACTAACAGGCTAAGCCATCTTATTAATATTTAAGCGGTATTTCTACTCAAATAAAAAAAATATCGATTAAAAATTAATGAGGTTCGGAATAATGTAGAAAATACGTAGTTTACCGTTGTGTTTCGATATCAATTCCACCCTGTATCCGCTCATAAACACACGTGACAAGATGTAACGTAACTTTGTAGCTGCTTCATACCACTAATTGGACAAACGACTCACCAGCAAGCAGCATATAATTGATGGCATTCAGCAGCAGGCCAATCACAGCGCTGCCAACGATGACCTTGGGGTATCTCGGAGGCTGTCCGTGTGAGGAGTGAACCCCCAGCTGTAGCGCGTTCACGACCAGGGCCAGGGCAAAGGAGGCGAACAGCACGTGCACCGACAGTCGGCCCACCACCTCGATGCGCGCCCAGCCGAATGTGTTGCGCAAGCGACCCTCCCGGCCTGCCCCTTCGTCTGCGCGTTCATACTGGACAGCGCGCGTAAAAAGATAAAATTACATGAAATTCCATCTTCAATAGCTTAGTAAAAGAACCACAGGGTTGAACCTCATCTTGCAGCACGGAACGGTACCTACCTTGTGATCGTGCTGCCAGATGAGGTAAAACCCTTAAGGTGCGTACAGATTTGTATAACTTGTGTTTTATAACAAGTTATGGTACGTACCTTTATACATGTAACGAGGGTGTGCGAATGTGCGTGCACTAAGAAATGATTATTGAAAGTAGTAACATTACGGTGGATGATAGTTCGCCATATTTGTCGACAGATAATCTTGTCGGACGCGAAATATTTTCACACGATATCGGCTGTGATTGAACTCATGATTTCAAAAGGTATCAGCACGTTTACCTTGCCCATAAAATATCACGTAAAAGCGAGCTGTGAACACGACATGAACGATGAAATGGGATACTGGATAGATTGGAGAAATATGAAGTCATAAGTACCTACGCTATTCTAAAGGTTAGCAATTTTTGTATACTAAAATTCAATAACCCTTTGAGTAACCCTTAATGTTAATCATAAGCATAATTATATGCAGGGAGAGCGCTATAACATAGTGAAATAAATGTAGTATGTATGTACAGACGCTAGCATATCAAGCTACTACAATCCGTCAAACTTTAACAGATTTTAAACTTGCTAAAGCATCAAGGTTCAATGTTAGGTTGATTGCGAAAATTTGACAGTTTCGGGTAGCCTACATAACAACACCAGTGATGATCACATCCTCATCACCTTCTTTGCGTGTCGATTGTACTCTAATCTTATCCGATCAGTAAGTAGCCACCATAGGTCTATCATTAGCTACTCGTAGTGCTATGATATCTGTATTTATTACATGACGATGAATATAGATGTTCAGCATGAGTATAATACCACCAAATATTATACGGGAGTTCAGATTTGGTGGCAGCGGTGGAATTAAGGTTAGATTGGAGAACGTATCGGATGTTGATCTTTTATAGGTACTAGAGATGAAGTTGAATACCAACCCTGAATGAGATCAATGTAGTAACGAGTCCAACGAGTCGGCAGAGCGAGTGGCAGGTGTCCACGAGAAGGGTCGGCGAGTGCGTGAAGTGCGACGCGAACAGCCGGCCGCTGAACCCAGCTATCGCCAGCAACAACGCCAGCAACGACCGCGGTGGCGGCAGCCATTGCAGCCACTCCTTCATAGCCATTTTGACGGATCTGGTTAACTATGAGGTAAAAAAAATATTTTCAAATAAATAAAATAACAAAGGGCGATGGAACGAAGCTTATTGGGTGTAAAGCTCAGCGACAGAATACGCAATACCACAATATGGTCAAAAACTGGAATCGCTGATGTGGGCAATAAGACTGGTGGCTTGAAATGGGATTGGGCGGGCCACATCTGTAAGATGCATCGGGGCCGATGGGCCAGAGTCGTAACTATGGCGCAGTGGGTGCCAAAAGACGGGCGTCGCGATGTCGCCGAGGGAGGCCTCGAAAACGCTGGGGTAACGACCTAGAAGCATTTGTGATAAACTGGACGGAAAAAAGAAAACCGGACAGTGGGAAGAGTGGAAGACTATGTTAGCCTATATTGGGTAAAAGCCTCCCGCTTTTGCCCAATATTGGTTAACAAAAACATATAAATAATAATAATCCATTTATATCAGAAATGATAACAAGATGCAAGGTAACAACCTGCCTGAATTTGTCTTCGGTTGAAAGCATATACGTAGACTTGCCCCTTTAACATGAGACTTGAAATATAACTGGCGAAATATGTTACGTGATGATTAATTGTCTTGTTATAATAATTCCCTCCTGATCAGAAGGTCTAAGTAGCAAAAGGTCTAACAGCGCAAAATTTCTAATGAGCAGTAAGTCTACTTAGCAAAATGTCCATGTAGCAAAACGTCCAACTATCAGATGGTCTGTATAGCAGAACATTCAGTTAAAACTATTCTTTATTTAATTTATTCCATATTTTTATATTTCTTTTTATTCTTTATTAGTTTATTACTTATGTTGCTTCATAAATAGTGGCCCCGGGTTTGTGCTATATTAATGATAAATTACGATCAACATGTAATATAATTTTAGTTACAGGTTTCGGCGTAGCCTTCGGTTAGTCCATATCATCTGAGACAAGTAAGAGTAGAACGCAGTTTTCTCTGATGAGCACTATAAATATTATCCAAAAAAAGTTTATATAACTTCGGTTTTGTTTTGTCAATTGTATGACTTCATAATGATCCCATTAGTTTAATCGACATTATATAATAATGGACGTCGTCTCATATCGCTCTCAGAATAATTTCAAGACAAGACAATCGACCAAGTATTATGACTACGAAAGAAAATCCCTACATAGTTTAGTTAGAACAGAGTCAATGGAGTAAATAATGTATTTAAAACCTTTGACTGAACCGACTATTATTATATTATACTAGCGGACGTCACGCGGTTTCACCCGCGTAGTTCCCGTTCCCGTGGGAATACAGGGATACAAAGTAACCTATGTCACCCGGGGATAGTGTAGCTTCCCAACGGTGAAAGAATTTTTGAAATCGGTTCAGTAGATCCCGAGATTACCCCTTACAATTTAACAAATACACAAACTTTACTTCTTTATAATATTATTATATTATATTATATAGTATATATAGTATATAGTATTTACTTCTTTATAATATTATAGTATAGTATAGACAAGAAGATTTTTTATCATTTACTAACGCCATTAATGGAAAAAAAAATGATACGAAAAATTTTCATATTAAATCATTTTCTCGAAAGAATATCCGCTCTCCGTGAAACGTTAAAACTTTGTGATGTGATATCTCAATATTTTTGTATTGAGTGATACTAAAAGAAAAAACACGTATTCAATGATTTTCGCCAAAGATTGATTTATCAGAATATGGACGGTGACTACCTAAAAATTATAATATATTAGAGGAAGTTTGAAAGTGGCGCACCTCTTACAGAAAAATTGAAAGGAAGTTGTTTATCTTGGTATGGTCATGTAATGAGGAGGGATGAAACGCATGTGACTAAAAAAGTGATGGATATAAATATTGATGGATGAAGAGGGAGAGGAAGGCCAAAGAAAAGATGGATGGATTGTGTGAGGAATGATATGAATGAGAAAGGAATAAATGCCATCTTGACGTGTAACATGGCAGGGAAGAATGGAAGAAGAAAACGTGTTGCGCCGACCCCAAATAGAATGGGATAAGGGCAGGAAGATGATGGACGGTGACTAAAAAATCATCTTGTTTATTGTTAAGTCCGTAACTTTCATGCATATTTTTAACTTAAAAATATGACGTCATTCGGTTATTATGGGCTGAATAACCATACAATATGGATTAACCTACACTTCGGTTTAACGGACAAAAAAATGTTTCATACATGAGGCATATTAAATTAAACATATAATAAAGATAAAAAGTTAATAATTGTCGTTATCTTTGGCGCACGAGGTTCTAAAAAACCAGTTAAAAGCTGGGTGTACCATCGCTGTGGGTCAAAAGATCTAGGGCGCAGTTTTTTGTCAAATAAACCAGTTAAATACTAACTATTCCGCATTCTTGTTTTGCATAGAGAGTTAGAAGGCGAGTATTTTCTAATAGCTGAAGCACCAAGAGGTATGCATGGTAAAAAAGACTGCCCTCTGAATTTGTTTCGGCGCTTCTTGTAAGAATAGACATTTAGAGAGATTCCGAACTCAAAGTTAACTAATTGCAGATAGATAATTCTGAACGTAAATGGTTAAAAAAGTTAACGTTGACGTTTTTAATATGTGTAAAAAATATTTAATTATTAAAAAGCTAAAACACTTTTTCACTCCAATATTCAAATACCGCAAAAAGATAAGTCAAAATATAAACGCAAGCCGACCCGTTTTTATTAGAAGTTGACTGCAGTGAGTGACAGTGAATTTTTAATGAGCATCACACAGAAAATAGCGCAGGTCCAGTAGTGTCTAATGAAAGTTGTTATGGCACGGGTAACGGTCTTTACCAAATGAAGAGCGGTGTTGAAGCTGGTTTTCTATAGCTTTTATATGATCTAAAGTTTTAACTAATTCAATTACAGCTTGTAAACAAGCTTTATTATAATTTGGTCTAGTGGTCGCAAGCGGGACTGCTGAGCATGATATGGTATATATATATATATCATGTTCCTGGATTTGATTCCCGGATCGGGATGTGTTATTCGATTTATCTATCAGGAATTTCTCAGTAGCAGCCACGGAGTCTGGATTTGTGCCTGGTTAATGGCAATAGGCTCGCCGTCTATTACATGGGACTTAAACATAACTGGCGAAATGTGGGTGTACTATTAGCTACACGGCGGTACACCTCTGCCTAACCCTTCGGGGATTATAGGTGTGATATTATGTTATCGTTCTTTGGGTTAGGGTTTCTTTAAGATCTGTAGAAGACTCGGCAGGTCATAGGTGTAAATTCAAAATTGCAATATATTTTATGCTTCTAAACCACCATCGGTTAATAACATACTGTTTATAGAATAGAATAGAAGACATTTATTTTCAGTTACTATAAATCGTAGTACGAGTTGTTGCATTGTAATGTTTTGTTGCCATGCCACAGTCCGGATAACGCTGCGGTTTGCACCAACCCACGCGACGCCAAGACCCAACCAGCTCAAAAAATGAAATATAGCTCGGTGCTTTATGGACATCATTTTCGTCATTAACTGCGGTTTTGTTCACTTTAAAATCAAACGATATAGGTATCATTGTTTGTTTGATGCGTTCACTGTCTGTATCCATATCATACTTAGCTGAGTAATGTCACATTTTCTCCCGCTCATCCAGCCAATGTGAAACGTCTCATTAAAACCTTAGATTGTCATATCTTGCGTAGAACCATATATAGATATGGTTGTTCATTTTCGTATAAAATTTCTAGGCAGCAATTCCTATAGAGCTCGAGTGACTACTGGCTTCTTCATATGTAGACATGGACGTTCTGCCATTGTTGTGCCTCGCAAGCCAACTCGCGGAAGACGCCACTTAGCCTCCTAATGGGCCCTCTCCGGCAATTGAGCCGAACCGGCGAATATCAACATTGGTCATTTCGACCAGTTTGTACATATGACACAGTTTCGGAGTATTGTTTAGAGAAGATGCATGAATGGTTTCAGAATCTGTTTTAAATCTAATCTAATCCTCTCTACTTATTTAAAAATTCGCTGTGCCCGACATGGTTCATAATTATTCCTGTATTTTTTCAATTATCACATGTAAATGTACATTATGGTTTGCAATAAACGATTTGAATTTAACTCTTTTCACTTATATTTGAAACAATAGAAAGCCTAAATAATGTCTCCGGAATATTCCATAGCTGGATCCCCCTTGACATTATTAACATTAAAATATGTCGTCGTTCGCCCAACCTTTACTTACCTAACGGTTTAGATTGATTTCACGTTTTTTTTAGAAGAATCTTTGCGGTCTACTAACTAAGTCAAGTACCAAGACGATCATAGACTTTCGATAAAACTCGTATATTATCCGAGATCCCGACAACTTTCATGGTAAAACCGTATGGTCTAACATAATATAAAATATACATTTTACTTCTATTATTTATCTCTAGCTATATAGTACAAAGATACAATTAATATTGTTAAAGAAAATAAACTAAGTACCTATTTATATTTTGTAACTTATCTAATAAATAAAATTATTGGATTTTATTCCGGTCAGGTTGCTGATAATAAACTTACATCTTCTCAACTATTATTTACCTTTAGATAAAATTATACCGCGCGAGGGTCAACGCACTAGGGCTTCAATAGTTGTGGTAAAACTGTTAATTAATTTTATGAATTTGTACTTAAGAGAATCACAATCTTTTCTTATTTTTACGAACAGCCTTGAGTAAATAGATTATAATGTTCATCAGTATTTCTGTTTAGTTTAAGTATATGGAGCAAGCAATGAAACTATGAGAGAGATGGTCCGGTCAGAGCGAGAAAAACAGCGCCCACGCATTAGCCTATATCTTTTAATCATGTACACGCGTTTGTGTGATGATCACCTAAATATCTATTTATAAGATCAATGTTTTCTTCCTCAGTATCCTTGATTTTAGTTCCTACTTAAATCTAATTGTTTTTTGCTAAAGAAATTATATTCATTCATTTTAGTTCTTATCAGTTTTTCTTACATATTTGTTTTTAGTAATCATTGTCGATATTTGGGATGGGATAACGATCTCATTTACTTAATTAGTGTATTTGTTTCAATTCTTAAAATAAAGTATCGATCATAATGCCTTCCTTAGCTGTTACTAGCTGCAAATAGTACCTTTCTACTAAACACAATTAAGTAATTGTTTGTTTTTATTAGTAAGTACTAATAAAAACAAACGAGTGATTGGATAAATTACTAAAATTATATTTAAAGTATATTTCTTTTCTTAAATGGAATAAGTAGGTTTAATTCACTTAATAATATGTTTTATGATAAATCCAGATTAATTTTATTGGTAAACTTACAGTTTTATCTAGAAAATATATAATCTGAATTTTATTATAATTGATATTATTTACGACAGCATAGTAGGTACCTACGTAACCTATAAAATTACTCAATACGAAGACATATCAGGTGAAATTAAGACAAAAGTTGTATTTGTTTGTAAAACAAAGAGAACAAAAACCGTTTTTTATAACCAAGTCGCCCGCAGCCTCGTCAGTAAAAATGTAATAAAAAATAAATAAAATAAAATAAATATACTTTAATTCAGACCTTGATCCATATAATATGTTGTATATACACACTACTTATAAACTATTTGTAATACCTCGGCTAATATGCAATAATAATATGCATGATATGAAAAATATTTATAGCCTGTAGCACCCACGAATAAAGTAAGTTTCTATCAATGAAATAGTTTTTTTCTTTCGAATTAGGTCATCATAAGTTACGGAGATTACCCCCTACACACAAACTTACAACCTCGTTATAATATTAGTATAGTTAAACATTTACAGGCCTAAAATAATTTTACTTACTACTACTTACGTGCAAATCGTCATTCATCATTCATTACAAATTATATCCATGAAAGTCATTTAAAAACATCTGTTTCACGCATATAATAATTGTAATTAGCTGTGACAGTATATTTTTGTTTACTAAATAATATTATTCTTAGCTCCTTATTGTTATTTAAATTATGTGTCATTCATTACAAAAACGGTTAATGATTTATTATGTTATTATCATTTTTTTTACCTCTACTTGACCTCTCGGTGATTACAGGCTTGATGTTATGTTATATTTTTAATTTTTAGAGAGAGTGGCAAGTAAGAATACGTATCCAAACAAAAGAAACATTTAAAAAATATTTAGTTTGTTTATATATTCTAATTTATGTTAAATACTCGTTTATGAATGATCTCGTATATATTTGTGTGCATGGCCAAGATGAGTGAAATTAGAAAGGTCAGTGAAAATGGCGCCGCGCATGCGGTTCCGCCGTCTTCACGGGTACCTAGTGACGTCACTGCTGGTGGTATCACGGAATTTGGCATCGGTGACTCGGATATAAATATTCATCTGTGACTCCCATGCTTACAAAGTGGTAACAAGTAAATAAATCGCCGGTGTGTGAACTCATAACTACACGCTCGCCACCAATTTGTATTTTTATTTTATTTCAGTCATCTCTACATCGCCAGTTATATTTTATTGCTACCGGGGCAATAACTCTAGTTGATGCGATTTTTAAAGTAAAATATCAAGGTGAAAAATAAGGCATAAAAGAGAAAAACATCCTTACAAAAAAAATATTAAATTATTTTAGAAGGGCGGACTTAAAATGTCTGTTAAGTAATAAATAAGTATTGCCGATAAACTCACCGAAATGAACTGCAGCACAGATTGATTTAACCGCACAAGTTGAAGTAAAAGCAAACTTTGTCACAACACCTTAGTTTAGTAAACACGCGCCGGCAGCGGTAGGACAGGCACATATAATATTGCTGTTAATTTCCAAACACGCTACTAATCTCGGTTTTCAGCATTCGGCCGCGGTCGTGGTCGTGATGGGCGGTTGCGCCGGAGTCGCTCGCGGCACTGACGGCTGCGTGTGCGCACGCTGCCTTATCGACAAGCCTTTCGCACCCGATAAGCGCACTGCACTGCCGAACTGTTAACGATAGACTAGCGTTCTAGTCCGCTTAAAGGTATTACCACGAAATAGGACCGTTGATGTTGAATCAACAATAACGATCTAACTGGATCCCCTTCGGAATTATGACATATTTTTGAGTTCAATAAAGTGGGAGCTTACACTTTATCAGTAGGTAATCGTGGTATATTCTAATATCGGTTATCATTATCAGCTCGTGATGAGGTATCGAAAATCAGAGTATTTCATTAGAAGAGAGCGTGCTCGGAGTTCTAATAAACATTAGGAAGAATAGGAGGTCACGGTCGGCCGTCGACGTTGCGTTATTTACGTGACTGGCAGCTGCTGAAATTATCTAAATTTTTCTCTTGTAAACATTTTCAAACAAAATGGAACACAGCTTGGAATGTTGTTTTTCTTTATCGTTAATGTTTGAAATTGGCTTCATAGTCGAGGCCTTAGAAATCTTCAAAAAAGCCTTCTGGTTATAGGTACTATAATTTAGTATTTGATTTTTCAAATTGATAGAATCATCAAAGAAATTTCTCAATATGAAGTTGGGTTTGGCTCTCTAACGCAAATAGAACATCCGTCAAGTCTTGTACTTATCAATAAAATCGATGATCATTTCCATTATTCTAAAGTTCCTTATAAACTATTTGCGTTCAAACATATTACTTAACTCAAATTTTCTACGAAAGTCGAACCAATCATTATCTTTGGACATGTGGAAAACTAGAATTTATTTTTGTAAGAGAGTGAATCTATTAAACGCAGTGGAGTCTGTTGACTTCTGCTATTCTAATCCCATCTCTTGTTCTCTTTCAATGATGGTATTTTTACTGGTGAGTTTTGGCTCATTTATTTTTTTTTGTCTCACGATCTTATCTCTTCCGTTTAATTTTATCCTGCGAGTGCTTAGTTATTCTCTAAACATAAAATTACTTTGACTGCCTCGTTGGTCTAGTGGTCGCAATCGAGACTGCTGGCCATGATCAGGTCCTGTGTTCGATTCCTAGGTCGAGCAAATTGTTATTGGGTTTTTCTATCAGGAATTTCTCAGTCACGGAGTCTGGTATTGTGCTAGGTTGATAGAAATAGACTCGCACCCTATTATATGGGACTTAAACATAACTAGCGAAATGTGTATTATTAAGTACGCCTCTGCCTAACCCTTCGGTGATTTCAGGCGTGATGATGTTATTCCTTAAACTTCTTAATTATTTTCAGTTCATGAGATTGACCTTAGTAGTTCGGAACTGAACAGCGGTTAACTGATTTTTTTTTGTATGTTCCCTTGACAAAATTTCTCGATTTCGCCCACATTTTTTCATCTGGTTCCAGAGACTGGATAAAAATTTGGCATGTTTATCTAGATCTAGAACATGTCTAAATATAAAACCAATAAAAATCTAGATTATTTGTTTGCAACACAGAATTGTCACAATATATAAACACTTATTTATCAACAGTTTATATCTAGACTAATGGCTATTAGATCCTCTTCAGGTGAATTTCGCAATCAGATTATCATAAGTAAATATTTGTAAATTGGTGGCGTTACACAAGGTTACCTAAAATGGGCTTATCGAGTTCAATAAGTAATCCAAACGTAGAGTCACCATCCGTCCAATTTTCTCCGTCTTTTTGGTTCTCGACTTGGGTTTTGTGTTAAGAAAGACGAAAATGTTAATAAAAGATTAACAATGGCCTATTTGACTTGCGAAATCAAATTTATTTTAAACTCTTTCAGTGTTTTTTTTGGAAGTAGGTGGTGTTTCTTTTGTAAAAAGTATTTTTTGGTCAGGACTTTTCAAACGCTGTGGTAACCCTATTAAACATGGGTTTAACACTTAGTTATCCGATTGACTACAATCGGATACACATTAAACCAATCATGGTAGTCGTTCTGGTTCGTTATGGTCATTTAGCGTTCGCTGTTGACCGAAACGAAGAGTTCACTAACTATGGTGGCGCGTAACGTAACAATGTTTAACAATGTTGAAATTATAAGTAGGTATGTTGATTATCTAAGTTTGTACGTAGAGAAACAAAGAGGGAAGTGTTTGATAGCTGCCGTATAGGTAAATTTATGTTAAAAGCAATATGTTAACACGTCATTATATCCATACTAATATTATAATGCGAAAGTAGGTCTCTCTCTAACTAAAAAGTTAACAAACTACTGAACAGATTTCGACTAAAACACACAGGTAGACACAAATAGGCCTGGGGTTGTAATGAAAGTATCCTATACGTATATCTGCAGGAAGGAGGTGTTTATGGCCAAATAATAAAATATATAATAACACCCGTTCGGGTCGATCTACAGGTTAAGCCGTGCTTATCTAGGTTGGTCGGTGGAAGGGTGACCATCCAATAATTTCGGAAATCATGTTAAGCTGTGGTCACGTCTGTAATTCATAGAACTTTGACAGTCGTTGCAGGTAGTCAGCAGCTCGAAAGTCTGACAGCCAGCCAACCAAGGATATGCAGGTCAGATAGGCAGTCACTCGATGTAAAATACTGGTATTCAGCTGCGTCTGATTGTAACCTCCTCCTTTTCGGAAGTCGGTTAAAAATGGAAGCCGATGCCAACATAGTTTGGGAAAGGCTACTTAGAGGATGACATGTATAATTGTATATCTGAACGAAAAGTGGACGAAGCAGCAAGCAAAACCTAGTATTTAAAATTTTCTATACTCTTGAGTACATTCTTGTTAGTGCCTACTGTAAAGAATTAGATATCTGTATTGCCCACTTCACCGAGCATTGGCACAGTAACAAATACTTACACACGAAAATGAGTTATGATAACAAGATGATCGAAGTTATACCATACTTAAATATTTTGACTAACGACTTGTTTCATATTGGGATGAATAATACGATTACGTAATAGGCAACAGCAGATCATAGACTTTTTTGAAACATGCTGTAGAATTTGTTCGCCAACGAAAATATCATCTGCCTAAACTTGTCCCAACTATATTGGGATCGGCTTCCAGTCTAACCAGCCGCAGCTGAATACCTGTATTTTACATGGAGCACAGTTACCAGTTAGTAAGACTGGCTGTCAGACATTCAGGCAATGGCTACTTTGTACCGACGCGACGGTCAAAAATCTACTTATGGCAGCCGGACCAGCGGCACGGAGGAATCTCGGTATGTACTGGGTGGTCACTCTTTCAGGGTTCTGCCAGTGACCAACCTACAAGCACGGCTTAACCCGAAGATCAACCCGAATGGCTGGTAATATTTAATTAATGGAGGAATTCCATCTATTCAGTAGCTGATGTAGCTATAAATAAAACAGTTTAATGACCATTTGGCTAGCTTGTTGACTAATGCGCAGTAGGGTAGGTACTTAGGTAGGTTGGTTGGTTTACTGAAAGCTAAGAAATCTTCGTAGGAAAAGGTACATCGTGAAAAAAAAAAAAAAGATACCGGAGAATGAAAATTGTTTGGAAAAATACACGTGTTTAATAAATTTTGCAAGTGAAGGTAGAGAATTGCGTAAAAGTATGTTCAACATAATAATAGGTAGATAGGTACATTATTATTTACTTTAAGAGTACACTTTCCTAACTGGGCCAAAGATAGCAGTTTAATCCTTTTGTTATTAATTTATTGCTGCAAGTGACGAAAGGCGAAGAGATTACAAGTCATGCGTTCTGAATAGACATTCGATGTGTTCGAGTATGTAGTAGACATTTCACACTCTTGGTGTGGTGAACTAGTGATATGTACAACAAATATTGTCTCTGTAGGTTATTTACTTATGTCTTATCCGTTATAATAATATCATAATATAAATGTCAGAGTAAATAACAACGAGTTCGTTCTAAGTATCAGACTGGTAAACTTCCCGTCGGGGCTGCGGGTTGTTCGAAAGAGATACCTCAAGGGCCAAGAAGGAACATGGTGGTTTTTAGTCAGTAGAAGTCTGACACTCCCTTCCGCTCTGCCCAAGAGCGGGAGGGGTTATTTGATGATTATCCACCCGTCAAAAAAAAAAAAAAGGGTTAGGTGGTTATCAGTTCAGTAAAACAGTTCTGCAAATACCATTAAACAGTATATTTAATTTGATTTATTTAGTGTGCAAGTCAGTATTTTTTATTTAACTTTGTAATATTCTGTTCGAAAAAAGAGAATATTCAGATATCGATTTAAATGCGTGCCATATTATAAACCAAACTTTTATATTATGGTTCTTTTGGCGCGGGGCCATAGACAAAACTATCACCAAAGTACTTCGTGACTTTGTGACTATCACCAACATCTTGTTCCTACTGCAATAATAAGATATTGACGCACCTTTACCAGCAGCGCCCTCTTGTCAATGTCATATGCCAAAAGAAGAGCGAAATTAATTTGAAAAATGTTCTTTTAGAATAAGGGCTACATGAACTGAAATTAAAGTTAGTTCGAAATAAAAGAAAGAATAGTTCTAAATAAATAGTAATTATTTTAATAACGCCAATTTTCAGTCAACATTCTCAATTTCTTTATCGACCATATTTTCTCGATAGACTATTCAATAGATAAATAGTTATTTGTGCAACAAGAGAGCAAAGTGGGTTTTTGCTGCGAGTGTTGATTTTGAATCCCGAGTAAGCGAAGGATTCTATAGTTGAATCACGAGCGTAGCGAGTGATTCTAAAGTTGAATCCTGAGTGTGGCGAGGGATTCAAAGGCACGAGATGCAAAAAAACTTTGCTCTCGTGTAACACACATTACTTTTCACTTCAGCAGCGAGAACACTTTAGGAGATAAAATAATAAACAGGAATAGATTGAAATAACTATTTATTGTGAATCAAAATAATTAACATTGTAGGTAGAGGTACCAATTCAATAAAATTAGCCTTATGCCCAACTGACATTCTTTTTAGAAAAGATACGAGTTTTGCGTATGTTTCAATATGCACGTTATGTTTTGTTTTTATAGTAGCTTTCCACATTGAGTAAATACTCCACATTGTAGATGATCGCCTCGTCTGTGATAAATCTAAAAAATATGATAGCAACACCGTCTCCGAAAAACTGCTTGCGCCTTTTGTAAGTCTCCATTCTTTGAAGACATGGTATGCTTTCAGATATTTTTCGCGAGATTTTTCAGGCAGGAAACTTAATTCTGCATTTTTTACATTATTCTTCAATTCTTCGGGTGTTAAATAGCAGACTTCGTCACTGGACTCACTCATATTTATTTATTATTACTACTTTATTATCCAAATTTTATTGTACTTTGTAGCTAGCGTAACAGAGAATAAAACAATAAAAATTTGAATCCCGCTTCTTTTTTTAAATTCGTTCTGAAACTACACTCGCGATATTCTGTCTCAATATTAAAAATTGTTAAAACTTTAAATAAATAAGTAGATACCTACATGATAAACTTCGTAATTTTTCCTTCAACATTCTTCATCTTGATTTAAATATAAAAAATATAATTCGATTATTCGAAATATAACAATTTTTATAGTTATCGATTTACAATATCAGTATCCGAACGTTTGATTGTTTGTTTCTTTTTTAGGCCTATAATAAATATGGAATTTGAAAATCTAATTTCGAATCGACTTGTTTCTATCTCTCGCTTGTTTCGTATCAAAGTGAAAGTGACAGAACAAAACGAAGTTGAAATCTTTCGAATTTTGTGAGTAGACCTGCACAGTTCTCGGTATTAAAAAAAATAATTAAAAAGTTACTTTGTCTCACGCTCGCAGCAAAATCGAATTTTGCTCACTGTCTGTAAACAGCAAAACCTGCTTGTTTGAGGTGCTGAGGTGAAATAGTTATTTGTGCAACAAGAGAGCAAAGTGGGTTTTTGCTGCGAGTGTTGATTTTGAATCCCGAGTAAGCGAAGGATTCTATAGTTGAATCACGAGCGTAGCGAGTGATTCTAAAGTTGAATCCTGAGTGTGGCGAGGGATTCAAAGGCACGAGATGCAAAAAAACTTTGCTCTCGTGTAACACACATTACTTTTCACTTCAGCAGCGAGAACACTTTAGGAGATAAAATAATAAACAGGAATAGATTGAAATAACTATTTATTGTGAATCAAAATAATTAACATTGTAGGTAGAGGTACCAATTCAATAAAATTAGCCTTATGCCCAACTGACATTCTTTTTAGAAAAGATACGAGTTTTGCGTATGTTTCAATATGCACGTTATGTTTTGTTTTTATAGTAGCTTTCCACATTGAGTAAATACTCCACATTGTAGATGATCGCCTCGTCTGTGATAAATCTAAAAAATATGATAGCAACACCGTCTCCGAAAAACTGCTTGCGCCTTTTGTAAGTCTCCATTCTTTGAAGACATGGTATGCTTTCAGATATTTTTCGCGAGATTTTTCAGGCAGGAAACTTAATTCTGCATTTTTTACATTATTCTTCAATTCTTCGGGTGTTAAATAGCAGACTTCGTCACTGGACTCACTCATATTTATTTATTATTACTACTTTATTATCCAAATTTTATTGTACTTTGTAGCTAGCGTAACAGAGAATAAAACAATAAAAATTTGAATCCCGCTTCTTTTTTTAAATTCGTTCTGAAACTACACTCGCGATATTCTGTCTCAATATTAAAAATTGTTAAAACTTTAAATAAATAAGTAGATACCTACATGATAAACTTCGTAATTTTTCCTTCAACATTCTTCATCTTGATTTAAATATAAAAAATATAATTCGATTATTCGAAATATAACAATTTTTATAGTTATCGATTTACAATATCAGTATCCGAACGTTTGATTGTTTGTTTCTTTTTTAGGCCTATAATAAATATGGAATTTGAAAATCTAATTTCGAATCGACTTGTTTCTATCTCTCGCTTGTTTCGTATCAAAGTGAAAGTGACAGAACAAAACGAAGTTGAAATCTTTCGAATTTTGTGAGTAGACCTGCACAGTTCTCGGTATTAAAAAAAATAATTAAAAAGTTACTTTGTCTCACGCTCGCAGCAAAATCGAATTTTGCTCACTGTCTGTAAACAGCAAAACCTGCTTGTTTGAGGTGCTGAGGTGAAAAACTTATTTTCCATACTCTGGGGCTGACAGCAAAATCCTGAAAATGAGATTAATTTACTCTTTGAAACGTCAAGGAAACATGGTAAAAAGATGTGTCAATCTGATACTGACAAAATTTTCAAGTATACCTTTCGCTTTTACAAAAATTTCCGAAAATACATATCACTGTCTAAAACGTTGACCCAGTCGCAGCTTTTAGTTAATGGTGTGTTGGATCGTTAATATTTTTTTAGTATCACGTACTTAATCAAACATTGGTCAGATTTCTAAATTATCGAATTGGATCAGGTTAGAAAAGCAGAATTTTATTTATTAAGTGGTTGGCGTATTTATTCCGAAGTGGTCTTTAGTTGTGGTACATTGAGGGCTCTGATGTATGAATTATTTCTATTGGTATTCCACAATTTTTTTACACCCTCTTCTACTTCAGTCGAAAGATTCAAATGAATTTAATTATTTGTTTGTATTCTGTTATAATCTTAAATCATAAAAAGGTGGTTTTAGGAGAAAAAGGTATTTGAAGGTGCCATATTTGCGGTACTTTCTGTGGACCTTACCGTAGTATGGCAAAGACAAAAAACTTGTCCACGAGTGTGAGTCGCCTTTTACCTTCTGTTTATTACCTTGGTTTTTATGATAGCATTGATCATCATTGATATATTTATTACGTCTGCTTATCCGAGGTCAGAGATAGCTGCTGGGTGCGACTCGAGGTTTTTGAATTATCTACCTAGTACCTATCATGATTTGAATTTATCTAAAAATGTTAATTATTCTCAGATTCTAATGTTGTCTTGGTGTACGCACCGACCAACATAGGTTTAATCATATTTTTTAATTGTATTCTTATACAACCGCAGCTGCCACAATGCCGGCCCCTCATACATGCCGTTTGGAGAAGCAACAGATGGACAGTCTATCTCTTTTGAGTGAACCCATCAGCACAACAGATGACCTTCCCGGGAAAAGTAGGTTTTAAACTATATCTTAAGAAAAGAAACCAAATAGGCCTACTATTTTAAACTCATTGACGGAATGATTAAAATAAAATGTCTATTGTTTCCTTTTCTAAATATTACCAAATGATTCTTAGTATTATCGCTTTGTTAGCTTAGTTAGATACAAATTCAGAATTCAGCCATATATATAATGCTCAAATTAAGCTATATATATATAATGTGACGCAGCCGAAGTTGCGTGGGTCAGCCAGTAAATAAATAAACTTAATTTTCGTCAAACATTCCAGTTAAATCATTTTTTTTATTACGTTTTTTGAGTACCTTTCCAAAGTTATGTTGTTCTTGGAGAACAAAAACGGGAGGATCTTGGATCAAGGTATAAAAAAGTCGCTGCGGGTTGTTCGAAAGAGATACCGCAGTCTCGACACAAAGGGCTAAGAAGGAATATGAGTAGTTTTTAGTAAGTAGAAGTCTGCCACTCCCTACCGCTCTGCCTAGAGCGGAGAATCCTTGTTCAATAATTTTGTTTAATATGTACTAAACAAGACTTCTGTAAAATGGAAGCCAATGTTATATTTGTATTCAGCAAACAATAAATTGTCGATAAGATATGTTTAATTGACTGCCTAATAAAGCCAGAGCATTGAAGTCAATGCCTAAATAAGTAAATGATAAGCTGATAGCATTAATATTAAAATTAAGCGTTGTTTATTAGCGACAGATAACGAGCTCGGTGCGAAGAAGCGACCGTCGAAGCTTATCAGCAAGAGGGCACATTCTAACAGTCCTGTCTTACCCCGGGTATGGTCACCTCTTAATTATAGACACGCATTGTAGAACAGTAGAACATGATATGGCAAGAAAGGAGGTGTCTAATGAGATGACGAGTAATGGAGAAGTATGGAAGACGGAAACATGCTGCGCCGACACCAGACATGAAATGGGATAAGGGCAAGAAAATAATGATGGTTGTAAAACAGTAGAACCTAGTAATAATAAAAAAAGTAAAATAAATAAAAACACCGTACGTCGTTTGTTAAAACGGTAAAAAATTGGCAATTGCTAAAAAATCATTTCCCTGAAGATATACAGTAGGTACCTACTTTGATCGTTGGCCCGACCGCGCGGGGTCTAGTAGTCAAATAAGTTTATCCAAATCGAGGTTTAAACGGTTTTGTGATGAAATTAGACTTTATTTCAATTATTTAATAGTATATTTTCCCGGCCATCAAAAACATCAATAGCACGTTCAGACTGACTAAAACATATTTTATGGTAAACAAGTACTTTTTAATATTTGTTTACCTGTCGGTCTGTCTGTCCGTCCGTTGGTTCCGGCTAATCTCCGAAGCAGCTGGACCGATTTGGCCGGTACTGGGACGTGACTAGGACTTTACTGGCAGATACTTTTATTTTAAAATTTAAGTATAAAGGTTCCGAGAAAAAAAAAAAACACATGAAAATGTTAATAGAATTCAAATAGGCAAGTAATATTTTTGTAATAATAATTTACTCGGATGAAAATCGCGGGCAACACTAGTATTCATCATAAGTCCAGGTTTTTTCGCGATGTTTTCCTTCACCGATTACTAAGATACTTTAAATTAAAAGATTGTCATGAACATTTTGCGGGTTCATAACCCGCTGATAACACACGTAAGATTCATCAGCACATTTAACATGATTGATGAATCTTACATGGTTTTTGGTTGAACCTTGATGTTCCAAGAATTTATGAATATCAAATTCCAGGGCTGTGTATTGGAAACCTAAGCACCTACAATGATTAAAAGATTTTAAAAATATCGATTATTGTACATTTTTTATAAAGTAGAGAAATCATTTGATAATTTAGTCAAGTAGATCAAAAACCATATTAAAAATACCTAAGACTTTTTGCAGTGAACAAACTTTCTGTGTACCAAAGAAAGAGTATTGATTGAAAAAAATATCTAGTGAAAGTTAATTTTTATTCGACTTTTTATTTGACTTTGAGATTCAAATGTGATACAAGTAACTTTTTTTAAATTAATTAATATGAAAAATATTTAGACAAGATGAGCGAATACGTATTCTATCCCTTTTCCGTTTTTGCATAGCCGTGAACAGAGAAAGAGGACTTTTCATAGTTTTATGAGTTTTACTTATATTAAAATAGTAAGAAAATAGGGAAAAAATACTTCACACTTTGTCTGACTCTATGTTTGTTTGGACTAGGGCAGAGACAGACAGTCTATGGGACTATCTTTCTAAGAAATGTGGTTTTTACTAGAACTCCTTCGATTAAGTACGCGTACGGTTTAGATTTAGAGTATCCACAACAGCATTATTTGCTGCCGTACTCAGAGATATTTAACGATTACTTAAGCCGTCTCTTAGTAAAGATGTGTCATACAAAACCTTCAATAAAGTGTCAAAATCTTTACTAAGTTATGGCTTAAGTAATCATTAAACGTCTCTGAGTGCGGCAGTTGGAAAAGAAAAAATGAAATTCAAGGATTTCATTATTTTTCGCATTTCGATAAAAACATACATAATTATCCATGAGTAAAGATAATGAATGTAAAGATAGTTATTAAGTTCAACAATAAAAGCAAAATTAATTTAATTATTTGATTGAATACAAACGCAGCCTTTGTGATACAACGAAACTCACCTAAATCATCGTTCGTTTTGTTTTGTACTGACGTCTCGGAATGGCATGTGTACTGTGTGAGAGGACTCTTCATGATTACTGATTGTGTTCCCAGAATTTGCACATTATTGAAATAAGAATTATATAAAAATACTTTGTATTTAAATCTTATTTATATGGACTCGATCTTGACTGATTGGCCAGGGAAGGCAAACACCGAGATAGTTAAAAATTAATGGGAGGCCTTTGCCCAGCAGTAGGTCTGTCCCATTCAGACTAATTAACGCTGTTTAGAATGACTGTCATTTTGGGCCCGATGGGTTTTAGTCTAGACTTTATTTAGCTAGCCTGAAGTATAAGTCATATTGGCGATTTGTCGTAAAAAACTTAAATCGGTTAAAAAATTGTTGTATAGTGCAGCATGATTCTGAAGGCGTTTTAATGACATTCTCAGGAGCGCCTTTTTCCCGTCGGGGCTGCGGGTTGTTCGAAAGAGATACCACGACCTCGAAACAAAGGCCTAAGTAGGAACATGTGTGGTTTTTAGTCAGTAGAAGTCTGATACTTCCTACCGCTCTGCCCAGAGCGGGAGGAGTCATTTGATGAATTCCCACCCTCCAAAAAAAAGGAGCGCGTTTTTAACCGACTTCCAAAAAGGAGGAGGTTCTCTATTCGTGTGTATGTATTTTTTTTTCATGTATGTCCGCGCATATCTCCGTCAATTGTGGATCGATTTTCAAAATTATTTTTGTGTTTGAAAGAGTATACTCCCGAGGTGGTCCCATTGTCACCAAGTCAGGATCTGATGATGGGGGATCCCTGAGAAATCGAAGGCAACCATCAAATTTTATAGGCACACATAACGTTTTCCATATATTTTCTGAAGCTGTTCAAGTATTCGCGTCTGAAAAAAGAGGTTGTCAATTCGTCGGAATCTTTTTTATGTATATTCACCGATTACTCGAAGACGCCTGAACCGATATAGAAAATTATTTTTTTATTGGAAAGGAGATATCCCAAGGGTGGTACCATGATAAGGAAATCAGGATCTGATGATGGCATCCCAGAGAAATTAAGGAGAACCCCTTAAATTTTATAGTCACGTGTTTTTTGTTTTTGTGTTTTTGAAGTCGGTTTTTTTTTTGCAATTTTTTATTTTTATTTTACAATTTTTAGTTGTAATATCCTATACAGATATTTACTATACATTTAACATTCAACCAAGAACCCTAACCCTTGACCTTCAAGATTCCCTTATTATTGCTTTCAACTCCTAACCGTTTAGGAGTAGGTACCTTCCATTATCAGCTCACCTAGAGAACCTGAAAGATTACAACCATATTTACGTCCCCATAATATTTTACTAAAGAATTATGCTCCAACTCCTAACCGTTGAGGAGTTAAACCTTCCATCATCAACTCATCAACATGAAGTGATGACTGCTAGATGCAAATACTTAAAAAACTTTAGAAAAAGCACTAAACACGTGATACATGCCTATACAATTTGAGGGTTGCCCTCGATTTCTCTGGGATGCCATCATCAGATCCTGATTTTCTTATCATGGTACCACCCTTGGGATATCTACTTTTCAACAAAAATATTTTTTTATATCGGTTCAGGCGCCTTCGAGTAATCGGTGAATATACATAAAAAAAAGATTGAGAACCTCCTTTTTTAAAGTCAGTTAATGAGTTTTACCTTCTATCATCAGGGCAACCTAATACCCTGAAAGAATACAACTATCACTTTATAAGTACGCATAGTTCTGAAAGAATTTTCTATCAACTCCTAACCGTTGAGGAATTGCACCTTCCATCATCATCAGTGAATCCACATGATATTGTGATGACCACACGCAAATACTTGAACAGGTTTAGAAAATATATGGAAAACGACATAAGTGCTTATAAAGTTTGAGGGTTGCCCTCGATTTCCCTGGGATCCCATCATTTGGTGACAATGGGACCACCTCGGGAGTATACCTATTCTAACACAAACAGAATTTTGCAAAACGGTTCATTAATGACGGAGATATTCGATAACAAACATACAAAAAAAAAAACCTACAGAAAAATCAGCTTCTGAAGTCGGTGATATTTGTTTGTTTGATTTCGTTTTTTTGCCACCGACTTTTTATTTGTTTTTGAAGTCGGTTTTTTTTGACATACTTATATTCGTGAAGTAGTCTTATTGTATTTAAAAAAATAGCAACTCGAGTCGCTATTTATACCTCGAGTACTGACTATAGCCACGCGCAAAAAAAACATGCAGCACTATACCCGCTAACCAAGGTGTGCATTGTCTGTTTGGAACACACATAAAGACATATCTTAGTTCATCCACAGAAACCGCAAAGCATAAGATTTTAATGTAATTTTCAGAATCCGAGCCAAATGAGCAAAACGGGGGCAACTAGAAGATGTCAAAGTTTATCGCCAAGCAATGCTGTAAGCGCACGTTTACTGTTTTGCCTTCGTAAACCAAAAAGCGGTAACTCAACAAATATAAATTAAAAAAAAACAGATAATATGTGACAATCTATTTTTTGTTTCGGTACCAGAAATAAGAACAGTTTCAATATGAGCAATCGCTTTTAGTCTTACATACGTTTTGAAGTTATTTTTATTCTTAGGGGCAATAGGGCGAAGCTACCCGGTATCAGTCGTATCAATGTTTCGGGGCCCCTGTGCAACATGGGTTATTTGGGCTCCCGACATAAAGGAAAAAATCATAAAATCTTATCCACAACCACGACCCCTAGTTCTAATTGATAATATGCCCGATAAGTTAAGCAGCCCGTAATGAGTAAAACATAATGCATGTTAGTTTTAGATATTGTTGTCCAGAAAGTTTCATATTTCGGAAGACTTGGCTTATCACGATCCAGAAAACTCCAATTTATCGAGTTCGCTTTCCTTGGCTTTCAATGATGCCTTCTTTTATTGCGATCAAAGAAGCCCCAATTTTTCGAGGTTGTTCGCTCAATTTTCGATGAAGGGCTTGACTTAGACTCAGTCAGGTTACAGAAGTTTTCTATAGTCACTTCGTTCGGTATTACTTTCTCATAGTAAAATCAATCACAGCGATACAAGTTAGGGTGCAATTTTATTTATATTGCAAAAAACATTATTTTTACTCTCGTTTTTACGTGTTTAAAAAAAAAAATCTACGCGACAATTAATATTAGCTAAGTCACTTGTTGCACATAAAAAATTGCGATTGTTATTAACAAAATAAGAAAAAAAATAAAGGTATTTAGTTTTTTGGTAATAATTTCTAAAATAGTGATTATTATACAGGGTGGTTCCGACGATACGACAATAAATGAAACCACTGGTAGTTCTAGTTCATAGGAGCATTTTTAAACTATCAAATAAATCCTAACACCTTCGTGGTGCCGACGATACGACAACAAACTACCTAAATGTCTTTGCCAAATTCTTTTGTTACATTTTATTTCCACTCGTTAATCGGTGCAAATTATTCCTAAGGTTAGTAAAACAATATTTGTTTGTAAATTGTAATGTATTTCGTTAACAGTTTTATGCTACTTAGTTTTATTGTTTTTTTTTAATTTTTTTTATTTTGGTGTTAAAACTTTTTTGATAGTTTAATAATGTTCTTATGGACTAGAACTACCAGTGGTTTCATTTATTGTCGTATTGTCGGCACCACCCTGTATACAGGGTGTAAATCAACCCATCACACACCCGTTAACCAAGCATTCTGTACATCAAACTAAGTACCCCTACGCAAAAATTTTTGCTGGGAAACGATTTTTTTTTGGGGTCAAAAATCACATTTTACGGTAAAACTCAATGTAGCACTCTTAAAACATTATGCTATTGGATGCTTTGAATAGAGAACGGGTCATAGAGGTAATTTAAGTAAAATTATAATCTGAAAAACTAGTCTTTACAAAAACAGCTGTGAAAAATTTGGAACTTTGACCCCCAATATCTCCGTAACTAGGGGGTTCCCAGGTATGGTCTAGAACAAAAAAATGATCGCAGTGGTGGGGAGAACAAGTGCCCTTAGTTTGCGTTAAGGGTACTTTTAATAAATAATAATAAATATACAATCGCAATTTTTTATGTGCTAAAAACGCTTAAAAAATATTTTTCTAGGCGTCATTCCGAATCGAATGAGCTATCGCACATATTTTTAGGAGCTTTACTTCTATTTAACAAGTTTTTGACCTTGTTGACTAGACTAAATGTTGCAGCCCGTTTCTTTTCCATTGTTTCATTTTAGGGTTGGTCCCATATTAAAATTGTTCATAATGATGAGTACATTGTCCCTAAGAGATTTCGTATATGAATAGATAGACCTTATATACCAATATAGATCGACTAAATGACTTACTAACTTTCTTAACCTTGCAGTTCCTAAAGAAATCACGAGATTCTTTCTCTCGCTCTATTGCGTCGACACTGTCCGGTGGATTGATACCGGGCTACCCCATTCCTGACCAGGACCCAGGTAACAAACCTATTCTTCTGACCTAATATTAAAAAAAAATATGTGCGCAGATTTGTCGACAGTTTGACGGTTGCAAATCATATTTTTGTTCATCATACAGCCTGACACTCGTCCTGAGGAGCTCATGGCCATCATAATTTTCAGGTTAAGCCGAGCTGGCATGGGTTGGTCCGTGGATGGGTGACCCTGACCACCCATTACATACCGAGTTTTCTCTGTGTCTTGGAAAGAACATAAAGCCATAGTCTCAGTGTTGGGGTCGGTTTCCAGTCTAAAAAGGCTAAGCAAATAAATGAATGATACAGCCTCACACTTTTTACTAATTGCAATAGGATCAGTCATATCCAATTGCAAATAGCAAAAAAGTGCTTCAATTTTTATCGGCCTTTTTTATTGAGTTCCTAAAGGTGTGGTCAAATAAAATAAAAAATTGCGGACTATTTTTTTTTTGGAATTTCTTTTTTTGGTAGGTACTAATATAATTTCACGGTTTTAATAATGTTTATTAAATATCATGTTCTAAACGAAACGAAAGGCTTGAATAAACGCACTGAATTGCAAACGCATCGCGCATTGCGCCGCAAAGCATTACATCTTCTTCTTCTTCTTCTTTTATCTATATATATAAAAATGAAACCCGTTTTCCGTTGTCACGACTTGGCATGAAAACGGCTTGACCGATTTGGCTGATTTTTTTTTTTAAATGTTCGTTGAAGTTCAAGGATGGTTCTTACGGCGAGAAAAATTCGAATAATGGCCGGAAAAGCCCTAAAAACAGCCCTTTTCTTTTTCCCATACAAACGTTTTCTAACTAAAACGTAAAATCAATTTGAGCTTTAATACCGTACCCATAAAGTTCAAGTGTTAGTGGAGAGGTTCCGGGAAGGCAAAACAATTGAGTGACGTTCAGTTGTTCAGTCAACGAATGACAACTTCAAACAGACCATACGACATTATCACAATAATCACAAATAATTACTGTTTCTTTCCCAATAGAAAAACGATTTTTCAAATGGTGTTTGCGTATAATATAAAAATTAATTGCTGTTAGTTAGTCGCGCTAAAACTAGAGAACGGCTAGACCGATTTGTCTAATTTTGGTTTTGAAACATTTGTGGCAGTCCAGAGAAGGTGAGAAATTAGTAGTATGTAGGTAGGTAGGTAATAGGTAGGTGGTAGGTAGTTGGTACGTAGGCAGGTAAAAGGGCATTGCAACGCACGCGGGGTACAGCTATATTATATAAAAATGAATAGCTGTTCGTTAGTCTCGCTAAAACTCGAGAACGGCTGGACCGATTTGGCTAATTATAGTGTTGAATTATTCGTGGAAGTCCAGGGAAGGTTTAAAAGGTGAGAAAGTGGTAGGTAGGTAGGCAGGGTAGTAGGTAGAGTAGTAGGTAGGGTAGTAAGTAGGATAGTAGAGTAGGTAGGGTAGTCGGTAGAGTAGTAGGTAGGGTAGTAAGTAGGTAGGGTAGTAGGTAGGTCGGGTAGTAGGTAGGTCGGGTAGTAGGTAGGTAGGGTAGTAGGTAGGTAGGTAGGGTAGTAGGTAGGTAGGGTAGTAGGTAAGTAGGTAGGGTAGTAGGTAGGTAGGGTAGTAGGTAGGTAGGGTAGTAGGTAGGTAGGGTAGTACGTAGGTAGGGTAGTAGGTAGGTAGGGTAGTAGGTAGGTAGGGTAGTAGGTAGGTAGGGTGGTAGGTAGGTAGGGTAGTAGGTAGGTAGGGTAGTAGGTAGGTAGGGTAGTAGGTAGGTAGGGTAGTAGGTAGGTAGGGTAGTAAGCAGGTAGGGTAGGAGGTAGTAGGTAGGTAGGTAGTTGGTACACAGGCAGGTAGTAGGTAGGAAAAAGGGCCTTGCAACGCAAGCCGGGAACAGCTAGTTCATTATAAAAAAAAAACACGACGTAGTCTGCCTATAGTGTTCCAATCATAGAGATTTGAATATTTTATTTTAGTGCAGGTAAGGCCAGCTATAATTATATAAATAAGTTGGTAATAAAGTGGCGGTAATTTCGAAAATGAAAACATGTGTTAGTGTTAAATAATATTGAATTAATTGAAATGTTTTGTTTTTTAACAGAAAAGGATTTGGTCCTGCCACAATGCGTTTTGGCGAAAGTAAATCGGACTTTAGCAACGAAGAGGCGAGAGTTCATAAAAATGCGAAAATCATTGATTAATCAGCAAGTAAGTTTATAATAATGGTCATCATGATGAGTCTATAGCTCGCTCGCCATGCAATCTAACATGATCCAGCTGTTGCCACTAGTACATTAGTGTTCTATAGGTAGAAAGAAAGAATGAAAGAAGAAAGAAAGAAAATAGCGTTTATTTGGCATTAACAACAGCTTAAAAAATATACAGAACAAATAAAGGGTACATAATATGCTCTTCGCTGTTGGCTACTCTAAGTTGAGATTGGCTGCCCTGACCGACATTCAGATGGCAGAATATCTGCATATAATAATGTTCCCACTGCTGAGACTATCTCCTCTTTGGTAGATGTCTTCGAATATTTCGTTCTAGGACATGCCGGTGTCCCCGTTCCTTTCATCCACAGTTTTCAAAATAATGGAAATTACTAAATTGCACAAAGGGACGGGCCTGCTTGGGATCGAACCCACGAACGACGTGCCAATAGTAAGTCGGCGCTGTTACCGGTTGCTACTGGGCCACCACGAGGCCTACTACGCGAAATTTCTACTTATTACAATTATTGTCATGTGATACAATAATACCCTAGGACAGCCATCTAACATTATCATACCTACAATTTTAGTTTTAAATTCATATTGGATTTTACCTTCCCGGATTCTGAATAAAGATACTCTATTAATAATACTTATTGTTGTGTAGAACTTGTTATTGGAGACCTTCGCACATTTGAAAGAGCTGGAGGCTCGGGCAGGTATTCAGAACGTGGACGATACTATGGGCGAAGTTCGCGTGCTGTCGGTCAGCGGCTGGCCAGCGCACGACCTGCTTATGCTCATCCGCGATGACTTTAAGCTGCCAGTCAATACGGAGATAAGTGGACTTTTGGGTGAGATCTGTCACATTACTCTTGGAGGCATTAAGTTATTATCTACGTTTGCCTTACAACTTAAGACATGCAAATAAAACAGTGGTTCCCATATCAATTATGTATGTAATAATCTGTCTATCTGTCTATATATCGACTGTTGAAAGGCTGTGAAAAATACCAAGTGGCATTGTGTGCACTCAAGATTCTTGTCTTAACTCACTCCAACAATGTCGCTTATGGTAATTTTTGCCTTTCACGCGTCGATCTCGATATATATAAAATTCTCATGTCACAGTGTTAGTTGCCATAATCCCCGGAAACGGCTTGACCGATTTTTACGAAATTTTGTGTGTATATATTCAGCAGGTATGAGAAAAGGTTGAATAGTACTTTTCACCCACCTAACCCCACTCGAAGGTAGGGTAGGTTTGGTAGAAAAAGGTGTAATGCAAAGCATGCAGGGCACAGCCTGTTATAATATAATTATATTAAGCTGCGTCTACGCTAGGCGGGGCCATCACGAAATGAGCACGAGCCGAACACAATTCGTCTAGTGTGGACCGACTCGCAAGTCTCGAACGAGCGCGCTGCGAGATTTCGTTCGTACTCGGCTGTGCTCCGCCAATTGTCAGTTTTTTAGCGAACACAAAGGGATTTGACTACGTTTGAGGATAGTGATCGTTGTAGGTTTGTTGTACGTCCACACTTACGCCGCGAACGGCTCCGCTCGTGCTCGGCTCATGCTCGGCTCGCCTAGCGTAGACGCAACTTAAGATTTTTTATGACTGAAGCTCGTTATGTATAATTAATATGATATGTTTTTATTGTGAATGCTTAACCTACCTGATAGTAGATCTGTAATCTTCTTAGTCGATACACTCTTGTCAGAGTGGTCGTGGTTGCGCAGACGAGGTACACGGCGAGATGTTTGTTGGATCGTTGACTTCCCCGAAAACTGCTCTTTCAGCGATATGCTTCCATTTCAGCCAGTTGGAGATGTTCCGAGTACACTGGACCATGGTCGACTCAGTAGCCTTTTTGATCAAGTCAGTTCAGCGAGTCGGTGATCGGCCGCATCTTTTGCCCTCCACTTGGTCCTGAACTACCAGTCTCTCCATCGAGTTTTCATTACGAGTAATGTGACCAAAAAAAATTAAAATTCGTAGCTGCACAGTAGACGAAGCCTGTTCTTAATATGAAGCTCTTTGAGGATAGAAACATTGGTGCGAAACGCTGTCCACGGGATCTTTAGGAGGCGTCTCCAGCACCACATTTTCAAAGCGTTGACTTTACGGCGATCCTGCACTCGCAGAGACCAAGTTTCAGCACAATAGAGAAAGATCGGAAAGACAAGGCATTTCATCAATCTGACCTTCGTCTTCTTGGTAACCCTCCTGTCCCCCCAAATCTTTCCCAGCCTTTCCACGGCTGACCTGGTGATGGCACACCGTCGTTTTATTTCGTCGCCACATCCTCCTTTATTTGAGAAAGTAGAGCCGAGGTAGACATAGCTTTGTACAACTTCGCAGTTAGCTACGCTCTGTACGCTATTTCCGCTTTGTACAGCCGCAGCCGCATTATCATCATCTTCGTCTTGTCTCGGTTGATAGCAAGTCCGAAATTGAGGCTAATAGTCTCAAGACGTTTTTCCATATCTTCTCTAGACTATGCGAGAAGGTTTGTATCATCAGCGTATCTCAAGTTATTTATCAACAAACCACCAACAACCAACAGATATACCTTCCTCCCATTCTTCCAAAACAATGCGCATGATGTATTCTGTATAGATGTTGAACAGCAACGGAGATAAGATGCACCCCTGTCGCACACCAGCTTCGGTCTTAAAGTGCCCAGAAAGGGTATCGTCCACTCGTACCACTGCCGTACCGTCTTTATATAGTCGCCTCAAAGAACTATTAGATGAGGCGGCACACCCATTTCTGCGAGTATCATCCAGAGGTGAGTCCAAATTACAGTGTCAAATGCTTTTCGGAAGTCCACAAAGCAGATGTAGAGGGTCTAATTAAACTCTCTGACCTTTTCGATAATCTGACGTAGTATGAGAATTTGTTCGCGAGTGCCTCTTCCCTTTACGAAACCGGCTTGCTCGGGTGCAATTTGCTTTGAGAGGTAGGCCAATAATCTTGTATTTATTATGTGGAGCAACACCTTACTTGCATGCGATCGAGTCGGTAATTGTTGCATTTCTTGGTGGACCTTTTTTGTGCAGTGGAATAAAAACTGATTGCGACCAGTCATCAGGCCATATACCAGTCTCCCATATTTTACTGCAGATGGTAAATAAGACATCGACTCCAATTTCCCCCAACGCCTTGAAAACTTCGATTGGGATTTCATCACATCCTAAGGCTTTATTGCATTTGAGGTGTTTAATTGCCGCTCTTACTTCATCCCGCATGATGTCAGGCTCACGAGCGCGTATTTGGGCGGATGAACATGTGGAGTCTGGTGTAGAATTGCTGGAAAATAATGTCTTGCAATATTCTTTCCACACATCCACGATGTCCTTTATCTCTGTAACCGTTCGTCCCAATGGAGTCCTCAATAGCCCACGTCTTGGGTTTAAACAACGTGTTATGTATCGCACCTTATCATGGAGATCTTTGGTTTGATATTTATCACATATCGCTGCTCCAGTTCATCACATATCTTTCCCAAGTGATCATTGCGGTCTCGTCGGCAAGCAGCTTGTATTATAGATATTATTAGTTTTGAGCTTTTTTTTTGAGGTGTGGGAAATTATCAAATAACCCTCGCTCAAATAATCCCGCTCTTGGGCAGAGCGAAAGGGAAAGTCAGACTTCTACTGATTAAAACCCACCCATGTTTCTTCTTAGCCCTTTATGTCGAGGCCGCGCTATCTCTTACGAACAACCCGCAGCCTTAGTTTTGAGGCTAGTGTGCAACTATGGTTTTTGTTCATTGTTTTAATTAAATAAATAAATAAATCATCGTTTTCTTTAGGTCCACATTCGCTTCAGCAGATAACCGCTCAACTGAACCCGATTCCCGAGGAGTTGTTGGCGGTTAGCGCAGAAATTATGGCGCGTCGGATAGAACTGCTCAATCTACTGAAGAGCAAGCACCGCGCTGAACGGGCTACCTACCTTACTGTTAGTAATTCAAAGAAAGCAAATCGACTCTAGCTATTAGCGCACATTTCTATGTCATTGAAGGAAAAACATACTTATTTATAAATATCATCAAGTGCCAATCAATAATCATGCCATATTCTTATTCAGGCTACTGGCTTCGTGACAACATTTTTAATACCTATGTTATCAAGAGCTCAGAAAAATATTATGGTTTAAGAATAAACATGTTTTTCTGTTTTAGAATTTAGAATGGAAAACAAAAAACACAGAATTTGATCAAGAAACAGAAAACTTACACAGAATTGTGGCTGGTACTGCGGAGAACTTAAAAGCTAAGATTACTTACTCTCTAGAATTGGCAAAGTAAGTTCAAAGTTTTATAACCTCTTTTTCTATCTGTGGTGACTGTGATGAGCAGTATTTTGCGCTCGCCTCTCAAGAGGTGTGGTCGTAAAGTGACGGCCGCTGATTGTGTCGGGATTCACATGGGACTCTTCTTGAAAGGGTGAAGATGTTCGATAGCACCGCGGCTAAACATGAAGAAGAAAGTTATTTTATAAATACCACTTTCGCCCTTGAAAACATAAATGACCACCGCACGTCGCCTTACTAAAATTTAAATAGAGCATCTCATAAGTTGATAGACACTATATTATTAAGTTTAAATTAATTATTTATGTTCAACATTTAAAAGACGGAGTTCTCAACATATGAACAAACTATTGTAGGTATACTCGTACATTCAGAACACAGTCATGTATTTTTATGTCAGTAGATAAGCCCTGATGAAAACTTTGGGGAAGTTAAAATATATATAAATGTAAAATAACAAATTCTCCATAAGAACAATTTTGTGTTGTTTAGGATCCCTTGGGTTGACCGAGAAACATTGACGAAGAAGATTGAGCGTCTACAAAAGGAGATCTTGATACTGCAACATAAGTACGATGAGACTTCAAAAAAAGATCTGGAAGAGGCTGATAAAGAAGCGATGTCATTGGATAGTTTACCCAACTATCAGGTCGTTGATCTATTTCATTATAATTATTTTTAACTGCCTTCAAAAAGGACTTTTAAATTTATAGGAGGTTCTCAATTCCTTTTTATTTGTTTGTTCAGCGATAGCTTCGCCAATTGTGAATCGATTGCCACGGTGGTCCTGTTTAAATTTGGATCTTCAATCTAATGCTGATCTTCAGAGATATGCCATGGAACTCTTCTTCTGCTTCTTCTCAGAGAGCCAATCTGCCGTGACTGCTGCAATGGCTTGGCTATGTATTGTTTACACAATGCTATAACATAACATTGCGCCTGTATTCTTTGCAGGATTATAATATGCGGCTAAGCATATTAATATGCGGCTATATTATTCAAAGCGCGTTGAGTTGATAATATTGTCAGGATGAAACGAAAATGAAACGGATGAATGAGGGACGCACAGAACAGAGAAGAGTGGCAGTAGAAAGGGGAAGCCTATACCCAACAATGGGTAATTCCTGGCTGAAATGATTGTGCCGCATATTACTCTGACGTGTTAGCAATTTAAAATTAATGCATAGCAAATTTTGTGTAGGAATAACTAAAAAATGATAAATTCAACTTTTTTACAAAAAATAAAGTCAACTCCTCGAAAAGTACCAGCCGGTGGTAAGAAAACGAAAAGTCACCGGCTTCTAAAGCTCAAGTAATTTTTTACTTTTTGGTGTTTTGTAGAAATCGATTATAACATATTTACCGACGAATTATTATATATTTGCTAAAAAGGTTTTACTTCTTATGAAATAAACTCAACTGTTTTTTTAGTAGTAGACGAAAACCTTCTAAATTTTAACTCATTTAGGACCTAGAAATTCAATTGAATTCCTAAAAGATTGAATAAAAATGTATGGTCCACAGGCTTTGACTGAGGAGTTGGCGAAGGAACGCGCCGCGCGAGAAGCACTGAAGGAAGTGGTGTCGGCGGCCGAGAGCATGCTGCGAGTGGCCCGCGCGCGCATCGCCACGCTGGAGCGGCAGCTTAAGGACACGCGCACTGAACTTGAGACTGCGCGCAAAAAACACAAAGACCTCGAGCAACTCGTAAACAGACTCGCACAACATAACAATTTGACAGTGAAGTTGTAACACTCTACATTACGATCCCACTCTGAGGGATCGACGATATCCCTTATTTCAGTGTGGGTGCAATCAGACTGCGGGTAAATGTCGTCGATTGTTGCTCCAAATTATTTGATAAACTTCATCTTCCATCTAAAATCGTCAAACCGTCGATGGCTTGCAGTATGTTTGCACCCTTCAGCCCCATATTCGTTAGAAAACAAAGCTGCTCAACATTATTTCAGCAAAATAGAAATGTTACAGTGTTGCTCGTAATATCCTAATGTTCTACATTTTCGATAAAGAAAAGTTGCGTTATGTGTTTGGCTTTGCCAGTAATATTGTTTCTTTAAACTTTGTTTCCAATCAATAAGCGGCTTGAGCATTTTGGTAACGACTCTTCTTAAAATGTTTCGCACAAACGCGACTTGATTCATTATTTGAACTGCTGTATTTATCTTCAGTGTCGTCACCGGGAGACTAGCTTCGACGCTCGCTCGAAAAAGCTAATGGAAGTGTCAAAAACTGGAGAAGTTACGATTGAAGCACTATCACGTCAACGAGATGCTTTGGAACTTAGGTTCATATCAATTCAAGTATTGTTCGAAGTCTGTAAGTTTTTGGTGTTATTAAAAATGTTGACCAATGCCACTTAGAGTGAAAGAGCTCCGTGAGCAGACTGAGCAGGTGGAGAAGGCAGCAGCGGCGAAGCTGGCGGAGCAACGCTTGCGCGACGAAGAGCTCCAGGTGAAGGTAGCGGAACAGGTGCTAAGCATTCAGGTCATGTTACATTATTCACTTGAGCCATCGTATGATTGTTGTTTTCATAATAGCTTTCTACGCAGGGGAAAGCCAAAGCAGCGACGGAGGGTCGCGTGATAGAGCTTGATGCCAAAGTTAAGGAATTAGAAGACCAGTTACAGTCTCTACGTGAACGCTCTGTAAGACTTGTGGATATGGAACGTCGGCGGTGTCTCGAGTATGTGCCTTCAAAAGGTAAACCGTCAAAAATAATTACATATAGTAACATGTAGATGCAATAGTAATTCCAACACACAGCTACTTAACGAATCCAATTTAACTAGTTTACCCTTTTGCAGAAAATGAGCCTTCTGATAGAGAAACGGAGATTTGGAAAGAGCTTCAAGTGACACGAGGAGCGTTGTCTCGAGTAGAGGAAGAGCTTCGACAGAGTCGAGCTGACAAAGATAGCTTTTTGAACTCGTTGGCTCGAATAGCGGTAGGTAGTTGTGAGACTTGAGTAGTAGCAGTTCTCTCTAGAACTTTTTTCTGTAGATGTTATCATAGTTACCGCCATTTTATTTTTCTGCATATCGATACTGGAAATATGGAATTATAACGTAAGGGACATTGAGCGTGAGGATCGGCCGGAGGACACGGTGGAGCACACTATGGAGGTGTGTCCCGCGTGGGCGGAGCCCCGCCGTTTTCTCCAAGCGGCGATCGGCGGCGGCGACCTCTCGCGCCCGGCCCTGGTGCAAGCCATGGTCCGGGGCGAGGAGGAATGGGACGCCGTCGCCTCCTTCTGCGAAACAGTTATGCTAGCGAAGGAGGTGGCGGAACGTGAGAGGGAGATAACCTATCGTCCCAGCCGCCGCGGGAGGCGTTCCGGGCGTCGGGGGCCACGTGATGGCTTCCGGCCACCGTAGACGCGGGCCTGTGGACGGTGAGTAATGGGTAAGCTCGCCGTCCGTCCGTCTTATGACGACGACAGGCCGTGTCGACGGCGCGTTCGGGTTCCACACGCGCCTCAAAGAGATGTCAGCCACATGGAAGGGGCCCGCAAGGGCCGACGCCCGTCGGGGCTGCGGGTTGTTCGCAGATACCGCGGCCTCGACATGAAGGGTTAAGATGGAACATGGGTGGTTTTTAGTCAGTAGAAGTCTGACACTCCCTTTCGCTCTGCCCAAGAGCGGGAGGGGTTATTTGATGATTTCCCACCCCCCAAAAAAAAAAAAGGGGGATTGAGCGTCCCCGTCGGGGCTGCGGGTTGTTCGCAAGAGATACCGCGGCCTCGACAGTACACGTCTGACACTCCCTTTCGCTCTGCCCAGAGCGGGAGGGGTTATTTGATGATTTCCCATCCCCCCCAAAAAAAAGGGACATTGAGTGTGCTGTACAATTTTTGACTTTCGGCGCTGATGCGAGCGGTGCAAATCCAAAAGAATGCTCGTGAGCATTACTGTCCGCTTCCTTACGTTATTTTCAATTTCCACGATCAATATTTGCTGCGCGATAAACTATAGTATAGTGCATATGGGTAGAAGGGACTAAGCAAACAAAAAATCTACAGGGATAATATGACGCTCTAAACTGCCAGAGTGTCGCATTGGCAAAAATCTCGGCGATGTGAAGTTTTAATATATAATACTAGCTGACCCACGCAACTTCGTCTGCAACACATAATATAGCTTATAACCATTCTAGATAAATCGACTATCCAACTTATTAAATTGAGCTATATCGTACTCGTAACAAACAAAAAATCTTACCTTTCCCCTATAAAATACCTATTAGTTTAGATTGACTTCGATTATATTATTAAAGTAACAATTACTATAGGTATCTCTTACTGTTTAATATACAGTAACACCTTGTACTTGTAAACATTATGGTGCAGTAATTTTTTTTTAATTTGAATTTCTCCGGAGCCCCCAGAGGCCAGAATCCCCACGTACATACCTACCGCACCGGACCGAATGACTGCCACGCGCTAATTATTTTGTCGCCCGTATATTTTTACATTGCGATATCTTCTAAGATATTTGTTTAAACTGTATAGAGTAAAGGGCACAAATATTCTATATTAAATTTCCGTGCTAGCAAACACATTTATTTAGATATAGATTAATACCATATGGGTTAAATAAGCTTCGCAAAATATAATTCTTTTTAACCGACTTCAAAAAAGGAGGAGGTTATATGTTCGTGTGTATGTATTTTTTTTTTTTTTTTTTTTTTTATGTATGTTACCTGATTTCTCCTCCATTTGTGAACCGATTCTCAAAATTCTTTTTTTATTTGAAAGAGTATACTCCTGAGGTGGTCCCATTTAAAAACACAAAAAAGTGAAAAACACAAAAACACAAAAAAGTGAAAAATAAACTTCACAAGAAAAAGCAGCTTCTGAAGTCGGTGACAAAGAAAACGAAATCAAACAAACAAAATGTCACCGACTTCAGAAGCTGCTTTTTCTTGTGAAGTTTATTTTTCACTTTTTTGTGTTTTTGTGTTTTTCACTTTTTTGTGTTTTTGAAGTCGGTTTTATTTTTTGCAAAAAAGTTTTTTTAACCTAACATTTTAATATAAAAAAATGGTTACAGTGAGTCAATCGTAAAAGATAAACATATGCTGTCGCGGACTTTTTTTTAGAACTTTTAAAGAGGAACAATTCCTTCATACATGATATTTACGTAACTTAAACCGTTTTCGCAGCGCACGCAACGGAAGCTCTCAAAAAGGAATATCTTTTCCCGTTTTTGCAACATTTTTCATTTATGCTCCGCTCCTATTGATTGTGGCGTGATGTTATATAGCCTAAAGCCTTCCTCGATAAATGGACTATCCAACACTAAAAGAATTTTTCAATTCCAATCAGTAGTTCCAGAGTTTACCCTGTTCAAACAAACAATCAAACAAACAAACTCTTCAGCTTTATAATATTAGTATAGATTGTTGCAAGTGAAGTCCTCTACCCAAATATAAGTTTGATTATGCGCCGTAATTTTTTTAGGGTTCCGTAGTCAACATGGAACCCTTATAATTTCGCAATGTCTGTCTGTCTATCTGTCTGTCTGTCTGTCCGGCTGTCTGTCCGTCTGTCCGTCCGTTCATCCGCACTTTATCTCAAATACTCTTAGTACTAGAAAGCTGTAATTTGGCATGAGTTACACCGACAAAGTGCTATAATAAAATATTGAAATATTTTTTTTAGGGTGTCTCCAGTACTTATTAAAGTGAGGATGTTTTTTTTTTCGCAAAGTCCATTGTGTGGGGTGGGATGTCGTTGGATAGGTCTTTGTAAAATATTGCGAGTTCACTCAAACACTTTTTCGATTAAGGGATTCGTTTGTGAAATATTACGCTTTTTAAAGTGTAAATTTTTGTTAGACTCAAGTCTGGCTACCTAAACCACCTAACGGGTTGTGTTTGGGCGTGTGAAAAAATTCATGTTAGTAGCATATAATTATAACGAAAATAAAAGGGAAACTATCACAACATAGTAGGCTTTACAAGTTTACGAGTAATAGTCGACCAACTATAAAATGTACATTGTATGAAATATTTTGCTATCCATAATGTTTGGGAGTGCAGGTCTCAAAACTGCAATTTTATTTTATTTTAATTTAATTTTATTTGATTAAAAATCATTGTTCGGAGCCAGGTAATATTTTCATTGGATGGTTCTCATTTTTATTTGGAAAATTGTTTTTAACCTAAAATGTGTTTTTTTCTTTTCTTGGGCTACCACTTGTTCCTGAATGTCTTACTTTGTCTTCGTCACGGGATGAAATATAGCTGTGATTTTGCCGCCACTTTCTCAGCCAATCTCGATTCTTGACTTTACTTTACTGAAAAGTGGTATTATATAATAATATATTAAAGATAACAATAATTACTTTATGCTGTAGCAAGAAGGATCGGACAATGTACAAGAAAAGATTGCAACAGAATTGTTGGACCGAGAACAAAAGATTGTCAAACTGCAACATATTATTGAAGAACAACGAGAAAATGAAAAATCTATGTAAGTTATAAGTAGGTCGAGGTACTACACTGCATGCGCATTGTGTCATGTATTGGGGTCTTACGAACTGGATGTCTTCCTTGATAACTGGAAAGAAGTCGCACAGAATCGCGTCCGTTGGAAGGAATGGAGGGAGGCCTTTGTTTAGCTGTGGGACAATATGCGCTAGCTATACTATATAATTTCATGATGATACATTATATATGATATGACGAGAAAGGAGGTGTCTCATGAGATGACGAGAAACAAAGAAGTATGGAAGAAGACGACTTGCTGCGCCGACCCCAAATAAATTGGGATAAGGGTAAGAGAATTATGATGAATGATGACGTTATAAAGTGGTACATGTTGTTTTAGGTAGCAATTAAATTAAGTTTAATTAAGGCACATTTATCACATGGGGGTTACCCTGTAATGGTAGATGTAAAAAGATAAATAAATAAATTTATGTTCATACGATAAGCATTGTAATAAATACGATGAATGATTTGTTTTGTAACAGGGAGCAAAGTATGACACAATACGAGAATCAACTAGCTGCTCTACGTCTCGAAGTGAAACGTTTGCGAAATTATGAAGGTTACTCAAAAGAAGTCCCGTACCAAGATCTACATACAGAGGTTGTATGGCTATGTCATTTATTCGTTTTAAGTCGTAGGTCCGCTAGTAGTATAATATATTTGTAGATAATCAACTGAATTGAGTTGTGAGCAAGTAGTCATTTAAGTGCAAGTTGATCTACATACAGAGGTTGTATGGCTATGTCATTTATTCGTTTTAAGTCGTAGGTCCGCTAGTAGTATAATATATTTGTAGTTAATCAACTGAATTGAGTTGTGAGCAAGTAGTCATTTAAGTGCAAGTTGTGTCTCTACAAACGTAGCGATACGATCTACATATTATGACATAGGCCTGTGTCGTATTCGCCCACTCCAAACCCCGCTACGTCTACAGAATGCAGACCCTGCAGAAGCGAGTGCTCCGTAAAATCACGGGTACCCCCTTCTATGTCCGAAATATCGTCTTTAAGTTTATGTATCACCTTTCGGAGCGTTTCTTCGACTCTTCCATAAGGTATCGAAGCCGATCGCATCGGCCACCCAATACGAACCTTCGTGGTTGGCGAACAGCAAGATTCGCCAACTACGTTATACCCGACGTCGTAACTATGTACTAGTATGTATGTACTGGTTTCCATACCGCTTTCCTGCTGACATAAAATAAGCAGGCGCTTGTAATGTTTTTTTTGTAAAGTTAATAAAATAAAACCACTTTCTAAATTATATTTTCCAACACGTACACAATGAAAAGTATTCGTACAACACTTTTGATCAAGAAACAGTAGCGTTTATCTTTCCTGAGTATATGTTCTGGGTGGCTCTGCTAGAGAGTATGCTCTGCAGCAGAGCCACAATCAATGTCTGTTTCATCGTTACTCATAACACGTACAGCGAAAACGGTAATACGTACATTATGTACGTTTGACGTACATCATTTTAAGATATAATTATCGGTTTCTAAAAATGTGGCTCTGCGGTAGAGCATGAACAAGTGGTGGTCTTAAACTGGCAGTTTTGATAAAATTCAAAAGACAGACTGATTGGCAAAAAAAGGGACGTTTTTCACTTAGAACATGAAAAATTAAATATCCTGCAGAATGTCAGTGATGTACATAAATAATAGGCACACGGGTCGATACTCAAGGTAAACAGAGCTTGCTAAGGTCGATCTGCGGATGGGTGACCATCTATTACATACAGACTTTTCTCCGTGTCTCGGAATGCACATTTGTCGTGGCTGTCTTTTGTACATCTTTGACAGTCCTCACAGTCGGTGGCACGAAAGTCTGACAACCAGTTTTACCAAGGGGAATCGTAATACCCAGTAAAGAAAGAAAGAAAGAAAACATATTTATTTGGCACATGCCACAAGTGCACACAACAAAGTAAAAAATAATAATAAAAAAACTGCGCCAAATAGGACCAGTTCAGCAAAGTGTCGAGCAACTAGTGCCCGACGCTGGTACAAACTGGGTTGTGGTGGTTAGATAGCAATAGTCGTTCCATGTGAAATATTTGTATTCAGGTGCATCCACTTACACTGAAAAAGCAAGAAGCGGCAGATGATGACGAAG
Organism: Diarsia brunnea; assembly: GCA_949774965.1. NCBI lineage: Eukaryota > Metazoa > Arthropoda > Insecta > Lepidoptera > Noctuidae > Diarsia > Diarsia brunnea. Next base: position 8,541,712 of record OX459005.1, on the reverse strand, counting down.
TTGTCAGTGATGTGAGGATCCTAATTATTATGTCACCGTTGTCTATAAGTAGCGCGCGTTGATGTCTTTTTTACCGCACTTTTATTGTATAAGCACCTCTCGATTCTTGTCCTTCTTGCATAATTATTATCACTTGCTTCGGTAAAGGAAAACATTTTTAGGAAACCAGCATGCCTGCAAGTTATTTCTCGGTGGCATGTAAAACCAAGTCAGAAGGCCTAATTAAAGAATAGGAATAAAAAGGTAGAATAGAAATAGAAAGGTATATAAGTAATAAGAACTGCCACTCGGGTCGATCTTAAGGTAAAGCTGTGCTTGCCTAGGTCGGTCTGTGGATGGGTGACCGATGTGCGTGTGGTGTGAGGGCCCGTTTGTTAAAACTCTGTGAAAATGTGCTTAGGATTTAGTGAACATTCCCCAACAATTGTGAAAGTTGGAATCAGATTTTGTGAAAGTCATATAAGAGAGTTATTGACTGTAAAGTTGGGCCCTCAGTTCTCACATAGAGGATTGAGGGCCCACCTGTACCTGAAAAACTATGTACACTACAGAGAAAGTCTTTATGCCAAAATCTTACCTAATGCCGAACAAAATTTGTGAAAACAATATATTATCGTAAAACACTGTTCTTCTTTGTAAATCTTCGTTCAAAATGGGCCCTCAATTACGTAAAAGTTTATCACGCAAATAAAATTAATCCATTAACTTACAGCTACTGTTTGAAATCCTATTAGCTACTAAATAAATTGTGAAAATTTGTGAAAGCAAGAACAGATCACCATTTCTTGTTGTTTGAAAGTTATGACCCTGATAAAAATCGGACTAAATTAGTAATTTACCCGAGTTAAACACTGTGCTTTTCATTACGAATACGAGAAAAGTAAAAATAAGAACATAAATTCTTCGTCCTTCCATGTTGCTGACATCTCTTTGAGGCGCGCGTGGAACACGAACGCGCCGTCGACACGGCCTGTCGTCGTCATGAGACGGACGGACGGTCTACGGTGGCCGAAAGCCATCACGTGGCCCCCGACGCCCGGAGCGCCTCCCGCGGCGGCTGGGACGAGAGGTTCTCTCCCTCTCACGTTCCGCCACCTCCTTCGCTAGCATCACTGCTTCGCAGAAGGAGGCGACGGCGTCCCATTCCTCCTCGCCCCGGACCATGGCTTGCACCAGGGCCGGACGCGATAGGTCGCCGCCGTCGATCGCCGCTACGAGGACATGGCGGGGCTTCGCCCAAGCGGGACACACCTCCACGGTGTGCTCCACCGTGTCCTCCGGCCGATCCTCGCAATGGTAACAAACGGGCCCTCACACCACACGCACATGGTGACCGCCCGACACACCGAGTTTCCTTCGTGCCTCGGAATGCACGTTAAGCTGTTGGTCCCGGCTGCCATAAATAGATCTTTGGCAGTCGACCTGAAATTCTGACATCCAGTCAGAGTATCGTATTTACCTAGTATTAACTGGGTTGTGGAGGTCAGATAGGCAGTCGCTCCATGTAAAGTACTGGTATTCAGCTGCATCCGGTTAGACTGGCGGCCGACCCCAACATAGTTGGGAAAAAGTTAGGCAGATGATGATAAAGTATTATATTTGAGTATGTCAATTTATTTTTCAATTTAAATATTTGGTCTGTTTTCAACAGCTTCTGGAGTTGCACATGCAAGTGGAGACGTTGTCCCGCGAGCGGACGGCGCTGGTGACGGCGGCGGCGTCACGCGCGCTCATGTTGGAGCGACACGAGCGCTCCGCGGACCTGTTCGCGCGGATGGTCCGCGCCCGCCGCGAGCTATCCGCGTTGTTGGATGGCCGCGCGGAGCCGGTACCTCTCGACGACGTTACCCAAGCAGAGGTGAGCTCCCCACTTCTTTTTTAGATGGTAGCTCGCTGCTTAGAAGTAACAATAATGTAGAAGAGGTGTGTTACACAATAAAGTATATTCTACTAGCTTATGCCCGCGGCCTCGCCCGCGTTGAGTATGACAATTATCCCACGGGATAGTAAAAGGGATAAAAAGTATCCTATTCATAGGATATAAACTGTACAAAATTTCACCCAAATCCGTTCAGTAGTTTTTCATCCATCCATCCATCCTCATAAACTTTCGCCTTTATAATATTAGTACGATAGTAGGAAGTGGTATCTGAAATGTTGTTTAATGAAATAGGTATCAAGATCGTTGTCGTCGGTGTGCGCGAGCGCCGCGGACACATGGACGGCGCTGCGTGCGGAGCGCGCGCGCGTGCTGCGCCTGGAGAGCGCCGTGCTGGCGCAGAGCTTGCAGCTGGAGCGCGAGGGCCGCGTGCGCACGCAGCTGGAGCGCCGCCGAGCGATGCTCGAGAGAGAAATCTTGCGAACCCAACAGGACGGCCCGTCGAACGCGTCCGTGATGAATCCCATCAAAAATTCAAGTTTAGTTTTCTTCCAAGGTTCTTCTCTTTATCGCCGTGCTCATACCCTCCTCTCAATGTATTTGGGGTCGACACCGGGAGTTTTCTTTTTCCATACTTCTCTATTACTTGTCACCTCAGCATTCACCTCCTTTCTAGCCATATCATCCGTCACACTTTCCATCTTGTTTTTTCATCTTTTAATAATGTTTTTAGTTTCAATACGAATTAAGGCAGGAGCGGAAATGACAGTAAACAAAATATAAATATAGCATTATGAATTCTTATGTTGTCTTCCTAACCCCGCGTTTACAATGCAGAAGTGCTTGAATTTTGAATTAAATGTGTCTTGACGTTGTTTCAGACATGTATTGGTAACAACAAATAAACATGTAGAATACATGTTTTCGACCTTGAAGTAAATGCGGGGTAAGGAGAATCTTATCTAGAATTATAAAATTATAATAAAATATTATAGAATTTTATTTAGTTTACGGAGCAGTGGTGGCCTCGACTTACGAACAGTGAGTCGTGGTTTCGAACACAGTCAGGCGCATTACTTTGTGTAATTTATTTCATCACCCCTGCTCTCATAACGGTGAAGGAAAACATCGTGAGGAAACTGTCATAAAACCAAAAAAATCGAAGACATGTGACATCTACCAATTCGCACAGGGCCCGCGTGGTGGATCCCTCTCCTAGAGAGGAGGCCCGAGTCCCTGCAGTGGGAACATTATAGGCTAATGATGATGATGATCTAGTTTACAACGACGCTAATTTTCGTCTTTCTTCTTTCAGATTGTGGGCATTCTTGGACATGAATTTTGCAAATGACAGTTGACGCTTTTACCACCTCTCCAAATTAACGTATAATATAATATTATCCCCATGTAACAATGTCAATAAATTGTGTTATTAAATTGCATTGAAGAAAATTTTATTTCTACAAATAAAGCATTTTTTGCAAGTTGTATTAAGTGAATAACACAAACAATACAGACACTATCAATACAACACTTATAGTCTATGGCCTGCAATTTTAAACATCTTGGTTTTTTTTTCGTCTCGTAGTTGATTACTTGTCAATAATATATTTCTTGACAGCAAGTTATCATTGAGGTGGCTACCGGCTGGCAGCAGCCCTCGAAAAGGTGGATAGTTATTATCTTTGATGGTGGTACCATTATTTGTTTCTGAATCTTTAATCCATTTGTGTGTGTCCCTACTCGTAATAGTTCTCTTGCGTTCTACATTTTCACCTTTAGATTGTTCATCACTAGTTGCCATGTATGTTTTCTTTACATAATTGCCCAGGACAATTTTTGTCGGAACTGGTTCACGTTCACCTTCGTACATGGTCTGATTATTGTGACCTTTGTGACCCTCAAAGTTTTCAAGCTTATCTGGTCTTCGATTTGGAACATATTTCTTTTTAGGTACGACATAATCATCATGCTCGTTATTTGGGTCAAAAGAAGTTCCTAGTTCGTCTTCTATAATTTTTAATAAACTGTCAAAATTATTTGAAGTCGAATCATTGCGCCTATGCTCCATACGCGCTTCGTATTGTCCCATCTTATGCTTTAGTAAATTAATCTTATCTTGATCTTTCTTTCTTTGCGTACTAGTTTTGCGCATCTGATCTTCTAATGTTAAAATTATTTTCTCTAATTGAGATATTTGTTGTTTCCTCGCTTCCACGTTTGAGATAAGACTCTCAATCTCTGCATTTTTTTCCGTTATCTGCTGGTTCATCTAAATATTAAACAAATAAATTTGAGTTTGTTTCGTCTACTACTATTACAGCACACACACATAATATAAGTCAGACCAATTAGACATATTGACATAGTGTGATTCTTTTTTAATCAATACAATGTAGTAATGAAGTATACGTGACAATGTTGTCTATATAAGACAAGATTGTCACGTTTCCGGGATATAATATATCCAAGTTACAATCCTCGATATCAGTTCATTAATTCTCTTTTCGTATGGGAAAAGTATGTTACAAGGAAAATGTTCGTAATTTAAACATTATTTAACTTAATAAATATAACATTACGCCTGTTATTGTCAAATATACAGTGAACTAAAATGAGAGAAACAAATTGATACTCTCACCACCAGAACTCTTTGCCTCTTAACATATCTTATAAATATATCTAGTCTCGGAGAGAATCCGCTAATCTCGACACTTCAAAAGAGGTGTACTTGGGTCATAGAACATCCTTTGTCAGTCAGTATTTTATTCCGAACTCTTTTATTTATAGGCACGGCGCAATTGGCTACTTGACTATAAAGAAGAAATAAAATCGATAAAAAAATGGAGTACCTACTTATATGCTTTAGAAGTTATTAGTGGGGGTACTTTCTATCCTTGTCGCACGAAACGACCATTTGTACTACGTAACTATGGCGGTATGAGTTATGACGTCACATTTCTGTCGCGCTGTCTTTGTCTAGCACGTCATTTAAAATCAGTTATAACTAAGCAATTTTTTTATCGATTTTACTACTTTTTTCACACATCGTGTTATTTCTGTTAGTTCTTTGAAATAACATAACATTTTCGTGAATTTTTAACAGTAGTCAAATAGCTAATTACGAATTGAATGACGCGTGGAGGTATTGGAAGCTATGTATATATGTATATTACCGAAAAAACACCTAGATGACGGTTGTAGGTTTATGGCAATCGAAAAGGATCATCTCGTACTAGTTTCCCCTAATGTCGTTTACATAATGTCGATAATTATTATGTCACATCTAAATGTTGTAAATTAAAAAAAAAATCTTACATCCATATCCGCTTGAGTCCTCAATTCCAAATTATTTCGTAACAGTTTAATTATATTAGTATGCTCTTCATCTTTTCCTGTTAGCATCTTTATCAAACCGTTTCGTTGTCCTAGCAGCTTTTCTTGTTCAGCAATCACGTCAACGTGCTGCTCCAATTGCACATCTTTCTTTTGCAATGCTTCAGCGAGTTCGCCATTTTGTCTAGTAGCTTCTAGCAACTTGGCCCGTTGCTGATTAACCTAAATTTTGATTATTTAAGAAAATGTAGTAAATTCCAGTTACGATTTCTTGATTGATCAAACCTGATTCATAAAATAAATATAATACGAGTGTAAAAAAACGCTTAACGAAAGCTGAAAGTTACTTTGTCTTCCTGACTTTACAAGACCATTCCTGGGATTGCTCTGCCTACGGTTTCAAAATTTGAAGAACAATATTTTTGAATATGGTACTTATAATATAGTACTCTCTTATATTCCCCGTACTATGGAATACTATGGATATTATACCAAAAATCTTAAAGCACTTCATTTTCTTAAAGAAGAAACGCCGCCGCCCACCGCGCCGCCGTTTTACCAGACCAGCGCTATGTTTGTACACAGTATGAGGTGATCTTTTGACACCCTGTATTACATAATATAACATTTATTTATTATAAATGGTTACCATTGCATGAAGTTCACGTAGATTCTCGAACTCGCCAAATTCTTCCTGAAATTCTGCAATGTTATTTTTAAGGCAGGTTAACTGTTCCTCGTATAATTCCATTTTGCTTTCACTACAAAAAATAATTGTAATGAATTATTTTATTAACTTCATCAACACGTCAAAACCGCATCTTAAATATTTACTGATTTTGGGTAAGCAATGCTTCTTTAATTGTAACTTATAAAATCGTATAGAAACTGGCTACTTTGCAGTTTTTTTGTATTAAATAAACTTCCTGGTGAAAAAATATGATTTACCTTTCATGTAATTGCTTTACCAGCAATGACTTTTTCATTTCAAGATCTGATATTATTTTTTCTCTATCTATTAGAGTAGCTTTTAGATTTTCTTCTAAGCAGATCGATTCTTTGATATTGTTCTGCACATAAATATGTTAAATAGTGAAAAAACAGTTTATAAGAGAAGATCTATCACTGAAAATTAAAGTCCAGTTTAATTTTCAGTGATAGATCTTCTTGAAATGTGGGGAATTGATGGTGTGGTGAATTGTGGGGTGTTCGTAAATAATAAATTTGAAAAATTACACAAATACAACCAGTGAGCGAATCAGACGTTGCGGCGATGCTAATTACAAAAAAAAAACTTTTTGGCAAAAAATAAAACCGAATTCAAAAACACCAAAAAGTGAAAAATAAACTTCTGAAGAAAAATCAGCTTCTGAAGTCGGTGACATTTGTTTGTTTGATTTCGTTTTTTTGCCACCGACTTCAGAAGCTGATTTTTCTTCAGAAGTTTATTTTTCATTTTTCCATTTTTAGTTGTTTCCAAACCAATAATAGGTTTTATTTATCCCCAATAAATGGAACATTACATAATATCTTACTGTCCAAATCTGGGTGTACACATCTGCGTACCCCCTCAGATCATACAGGCGTGATGTTACGTCATGATGTTGTATAAACAATAAACATCCAAGCGCTTGCAGCAATCACGACAGATTTGCCGTCTATTTTTGAAGAGTTCTATTGTTTATCTCCGAAAATCAGGATCAGATCTTCACCAAATTTAAATGGGACCACCTCAGAAGTATACTCTTTCAAATAAAAAAAGAATTTTGAGAATCGGTTCACAAATGGAGGAGAAATCAGGTAACATACATAAAAAAAAAAAAAAAATACATACACACGAACATATAACCTCCTTCTTTTTTGAAGTCGGTTAATGAATTAAATTTAAACACAATGCATGATCCTTCATGCATCGTGTTTACTCACTGGTTGTATTTATGTAATTTTTCAAAGTTATTATTTACGAACACCCCACAATTTGTTAAAACTATTTGCTAGTTTTGCTACGTTAGTATTTAGATCTTTGATTAGGATCCAGACAAACCTACTGAGGTTTTTGTGATGTTTCTGTTTATATTTTGTTTTTTTCTACAATTCCACAACAACAATAATCTAATACTTTCATAATGAACCAACTCACAATCGCTTGTTCAATTTAATATGTACTAATTCAACATTTAAAATGTGGATACATTTTGGCTTTTGTACGTACCTCATATTCCTTTATAGTTTTACTTTGTTCAGCCAACTTTTTCTTATAATCCTCCAATTCAATAACCGCAATGTCAAAATCACGCTTAGTTGAGGATAATTCTTCCTCAGCGGTTATTGCAAGGCCTGAAACAAGAGCATGTTTGGTTTGTTTCACCATGGGTTCAGGTTAAGTTCACAGATCATACATACTTTGACTTTACTGTATAAGTACGCGTCGCACATGAATGAGAACATTATTCGTATAGTTATTATACAAGGTGTAAACAGACCCTTCACGAATCCATCAACCAAGTATTCTGTATCAAACTAGGCAAAAATTCTAACTCTACGCAAAAATACGAGTTATTGCTGGGAAAAATCTTGTTTTTTTTTGTGATAAATCACGGTTTACGGTAGGACTCAAAATGCACTCAAAACATTGTGCATTGAATACCTAGTTTATACTCATATATTATACTATTCAATGCAAATGCGTGGAAGTATTTAAAGTATAGTTATGAAATTAAAAACTTGTGTCAAAATTGGCACTTTGACTTCCAATATCTCCGTAACTAGAATATTTCCAGGTATGATCCAGAATAAAACATATCGCAATGACGGGAAGAACCAGTGCCCTTGGGTTAGTTAGACCCATTTTAGTATAATGTTCCTATTCAAATTAAAGGTTTGCGCACACTCGGCTATACGAAAATAATGCTTTTAAAGTTCATATTCATAGGGGACGCTAACCTAACTTTTCAAAGTTAAGTAAAAGTGCGACACTTTTTTTTTTGGAGGGTTGTAAATCATCATAATAATATGACGCCTCCCGCTCTGGGCATATGTGAATCTAATTTTAAGAATCTTTGAATACAATGCATTACTAAAGACAGAAACTAACTTAATTTCTCCTTTGTATCCTCTAGTTCTTTTACTAAATCTTTAATCCGGACATCAGATTCCACAAGTTTCGTACATAATGATTCCAGTTTTACTTCGAGGCTGTTTTTCTCTTCTACTGTTTCTTCGTATTTCTTTTCAGCTTCAGCAAGCTTTGCAACAGTCTCGTCCATATCATGTTTGACAGTTTCAAGTGATTCTTGGTAATGCTTAGATTGAACCTCAAGGCGTGCTTCTAGATCTTCCTTTCTATTATTTAATTTAAAAATTAGAATTATTACTAAAACAGGATTAAACAATCAATCAAATAAAACTACTTATCATGGTTTAAACTCACTCAGTTTGTAATTTTTCACGAGCTTCCTTTATTTTTTCTAAATACATAGTATTTTCCCGGATGGATTCTCTTAATTTGTTGAGTTCTGTATCAAACTTAGATTGTAATGCTTGGTTCTAAAAAACGGGGAGAGATGTATTAAAATAAAAGTAAATTGAGTAAGTAATATTATACACTGTTTATTTGAAATCCAACCTCCTCATTTAGTTGCTGGACATTGCGCTCTAAAGACCAAGTGTGTGAGTGAGCCTGCTCCAAAGCTGTTTCTAACATTTTGGTTTGACCCTCTGCCTTAGACAATCGATCCCTTATAAATTTTTTTTTAGTCTTTTCTTCATTGAGCTCCTTTTCGAGTTCCTGAAAATTATATTATTTTTTAGTAATTTATTAATTTAACATTCACAATGGACATGTAACTAATTTAAAATGCTAACGTACCTCAACTTTCGCTTTATTGACGTGCGACCGTAGATGGTCGGAATTATGAATTTTTTTTCGCAAATCAGCATTCTGCGAATTAAGTTCCGATAATGTGTACGTCAGTTCTTCCGTACGCAGCTGCAGTGCTACTGTTTCGTTTACAGTTTTCCTAATAACAATAACCGCAGAACATGTTAAAGCGTATTAAATTAATTCAATAGTTAAAATAATAACGTAAATATGTTAAATACACGCACCGCATAAATTCTATAATTTCGTTGAGCTCCTTAACGAAATCTCCTTTAGCTTGTTTTAAGGAGCATTTTAACATTTCATTCTCTACGTTAAATTCATTAATCTTCTTGGAAAGTTTGTCCATACTAATGCCCTTTAAAGAAATTGCACTTCATTTGTCTAAACGTAATCTAATAACAACAGAAATTTTCAAAGTTTCAAGAATTTTCCATACCTTATCTTCCGTTTTCAAAGTTTCAAACCAATCTATGATCTCTTTTCTCTTGAACAGAGTCTGTTCGCACGTGGCAACCAGCTTGGATGGCATGGCGTATAATTTGTTCATGTCAAGGTCTAGGTCTAGTGGCGCTTTGGTAGGCATTTGATTATCTGAAATAAAACACTTTTAAATACTTACGTTAAGGCCCTGGCCCACTGCAACTTTTGCAGCGATGCAAATGCATTACGGCCGCATTCGTGTAACAAAATTGTGGTTACATGAATGCGGCCGTTATGCATTTGCATTTTGTCTCGCAACTATTGCAACAACTTTTTTCCGTTGTTTTCTTTATAACGAAATAGTGTGCTTCCATTAAGTGCAATTTGGTTTGTTACTTTGTTCATTGTTTGTCGATGAAAGCTATTGTTGAAAAAATAATTTCGACAATGATTTCTAGAATACCGAATTTGAACACTAAGAGCTACCTACGATTAAGTTCCGGTTTACTTACTAAATTATTATAATGCTACAATATACATTCGCCAAATTTCGAAATTTTAACTTTCACCTTTCACACGTTTAGGACATCGATAAAAAAAGTTCAATGAAAATCCGACCATTTTAAACTTCGTTCCATCTGAGTATAATATTTTTTTATATTTAGGCCAATTGCACAAAGACACGCGTTTACGAAGGGATTTAGTGTGTGTTTTTAAGCTAACTAGAGACTAAGTATGGAGATTACTTACCTTTAGTCTTGCCGACTCTTGGAAGCTTATCATCAGTTCGCATTGAGCAGAGCTGCAGCAGCTGTTCCGCGGACAGATTGGCTACGTTCATGATGCGTAACTCCTCGGAGGGCGGCAGGACCTCCTTCTGACCCAACCGCGTCATCTTACTGTGCATGTTTCGCATCAGCGTATAAAACTCCACTATTGCTTTCTGTAGTAGTAGGTATGCATAAAGTGTCACACTTATTCAAGGTCTTGTGCTAGCAAACGCAACTGATGAACATTAAGATGGGTCTTTGGTTCGATTAACTGGTCCACTGTTATGGATATTTTTATAAGCATTTTCTTAAGAGCAGCCACGGAGTATAGATCCAAGTAGATGAAAATAGGCTCGCCCCTCTTATATGAAACTAACATAACTCACCGAAACGCGGGTGTAGTACCTCTATTATTTGGTATGCCTCTCGCAAGGGCGTAGCCAGCTTTTGAGTCAGGGGAATAGAAGGGTGCGAAAAAATGGATTTGTAAGGGTACTATTTTTATTACAGATGCAGTTGAAGTTCTTCTAAAAATCTAAAATGCAATTAGCCACCATAAAATTGTTAGCACTTCGGCTAGATTGTTTGTGTTTGTTCATATTGTTCTAGACTTTAAAGAAAATGTAAGCTCTCCACTCCAAACAAGTTAGCGTTTCTAATCCTTTTATTTAAAAACAGATGTCACTTAATCGACTTAAGGAGTAGACTCCAAAAGAGCGAGAGGAGCGAGCTCGAAACCTTGCTTCAAATAAATTTAGATATATAATTTGTGATCAAAAAACTGCCTATTCTTTCGGTGACAGGCATGATTTATTGTTTTTCTTATTTCAATCCGAGAAAAAAATATTTGTCTAGTCCACTTACAAATATAAAAATAATCTCACCTGACGACTGTTAAGATCACTTTTCATCTTCTCAAACTGCGTCATATTTTGTTGCCAGTTTGACTTTAGGTCAACAATCTTACCACTTTGGAAACTTTTTGTCGATGCTGAGAAATCAAGGAATTCGTTTTTAGAATTAGGTCACGTTATGTACCTATAAGAAAACAACAAAGTTCCTAAGTTGAACAGGTATTACCTTTAGCAGCCATGGGCGCACCATCCAAATCGTTTAGGTCTTCAGATCTTTCTTGTTTCGAAATTGTTTCCTGAAAATTACGAGATTTAGCAAAAAATGTACATCACATTCATCTAGGTCAATAAAAAGCCAGATGACGGGTATTGGTCGAGTTTTCTTGTAGCACAAAGATATGCAACTTATCAGCATAGGCCCATAGGGGTTAAGTACCTACTTCTTATTTCCTCCTCCTTGCACATGAATTCGGCGTTGCATTCATTTGGCAAAACGAGGCGCGAAAACTTCCCGTGAACGAGCTTCTACGCGCTGCAAAATACATTAATCCGAAAACGCTCTAAGCACCAAATTTTTAATTTGTTAATTAAAAATGTTATACCTACCGAATAAATAAATCTTACCTGATCTGGTAGGCGTTTTGGGTGTTCTTTCACTCTCTGCAAACGTAATAAATTATTGTATAAACAGCGATGTTTCGTTTAACCTTTTAAACGCCAGAGCGTAAACGCACCGACGCGCGGCGTCCCCCCTCCCCCTCCCACGACAAGACACTATTTTTGTGTTATGCTGCACTGTCCCACTACTGGGTAAAAGCCTCCCTCAATCCTTCCAAGAACTCTTTTTCTCCTTCCATGTCAGCCGCATGCACGTTGAGTGCTGGGCAAAAGCCTCCACACGACGGTTGCCGGAAGACGGACGGCGCCGCCGAGGCCGGCCCGGAAAGAGGTAGCGTGTCGATCTGGACGCGTACCTACCACGAGGTCTGGTTCGACGCAGCTCAGAAAAAAAAGCACAAATGCCTACAAAAAATATTCCAACATGTTATCGATAACCAATTAATCATTGCTATTCAAAAAATCAAAATCATCATCAGTAAAAAGGTGTTATTTTGATATTACCAAAGTACTTATAACAAAACCACATGTTTTATTTTATTGTCTGTTTTTCAGTTTGTTTGTTCCGCCTCGAAAAACAAGGGAAATAAATTTCCTTAATTTCCAAAGATAGATGACGTTTCTGACAAACTCGGTTTCGAAGGACTCATTCGTTCATGAGCTATCAGAAAATTAAATCATTTTAGCATCCTGAAAGGCGTAGATTTATAATGGCGGCGTATGTGTATGTATACCTAGAAATTATTCGTTACCTGTGAATGTAGACCAACAGGCAAAAAGATTGGTTTCGTCGCTTTGTGTGTATCCATTACTTTCCTAGGTATTGTGGAAGGCTTCTGTAAAACGATAATAATGAAGATCTTTAATGTCAGCTTGGTAGTCAACAAAAAAAAAATTGTCCGTCAGATAGATTTCCAAAAAATATTGGACACATATTTTTTTCTTTTTTCACGTAAACAAACAATGAAGACGATACAGTGCTTTGAAAACTCGTGTGACGTCATATTCTAAGGCATTAGTATGACATTTTTTACCGGTGAGTGACGTCACAACCCCCCACTCAAATCTTTGATGCGTTTTATCTTCGTCATTTTTATTGATTTGATAAAACAAAAAATACGTTTCGTGTTGTTGAAGCTCAAAATATGGCGCGCATTTATGTGCATATAAGCCGATACGAGCTTATGTGTGAGCGTGTGTGTTTTTATAAAGATACAGGTTTCCAATAATAATATTATAAAGGTTCCTCATGCTCACCCATCTTGGGACCGACCTCGGTAAGTGTTATTTAACCTTCAAGATTGATCCTCTCAAGAGGCTGATATTATTAGGGAACAAACCCCGTCCCATTACATCTATCGTATTTAAAGAATAGCGATAAACGATTGATACGTCTTACTTTGTAATTCTGATTGGAGTTGCGCTCTGGTCTTGACGACCGCGGTGCGTTGTGCCCTGATCTTCCAAAGGCTAAATCATCTTTTGGACGACTTCTTGATTTTGATCGCGACTGTAAATAATATTTTAATGCACTTACTATCCGTACTCAGAAATGTTTAATGATTACTTAAACCGTCACTTAGTAAAGATTTGACATACAAAACCTTCACTAAAATGTCAAAATATTTACTAAGTGATGGCGGCAGTAAGTTACCTTCTGTAACTATCTGGCTGAAGATTAAGCAGCACATTCACTTGCACTTGAAAACTTGACTTTCGGTATAAGAGTAAGAAGAACAGTGGGTTCAAAGTGTTTCATTCCCATAGAATAGGGAGGATTCTCCAACCAGACGGATGTTGTGTCTGGTGGACTTGTGTTTGACCGCAACGCGTCTGAGTCTTGTTGGCTGTTCTATTGACGGTCTGTGTGTCAACAGTATTAGTTACGCGGACGACATGGTGCTGCTGAGTCCGTCGTTTAGCGCACTCAGGAAGTTTTTGGCGGTCTGTGAGGCCTATGCAGAAACGCACGGACTTGTATACAATGTACAGAAAAGCAAATTGCTAGTGTTTAGGGCAAAACATAAAACAGCACATAATATGCCACCGGTTATGTTGGAAGGTGGTTCTTTTTTTTTTTGGCGGATGGAAAATCATCAAATAACCCCTCCCGCTCCTGGGCAGAGCGAAAGGGAGTGTCAGACTTCTACTGACTAAGAATCACCCATGTTCCTTCTTAGCCCTTTATGTCGAGGCCGCGGTATCTCTTGCGAACAACCCGCAGCCCCGAAGAGCGTCGGCCCTTGCTGCATCTTGCTGACATCTCTTTGAGGCGCGCGTGGAACACGAACGCGCCGTCGACACGGCCTGTCGTCATCATAAGACGGACGGACGGCGAGCTATCCCATCACTCACCGTCCACAGGCCCGCGTCTATGGTGGCCGGAAGCCATCATGTGGCCCCCGACACCCGGAGCGCCTCCCGCGGCCTCTGGGACGAGAGGTTCTCTCCCTCTCACGTTCCGCCACCTCCTTCGCTAGCATCACCGCTTCGCAGAAGGAGGCGACGGCGTGCCATTCCTCCTCGCCCCGGACCATGGCTTGCACCAGGACCGGAGGCGAGAGGTCGCCGCCGCCGATCGCCGCTACCAGAACACGGCGGGGCTCCGCCCAAGCGGTACACACCTACACGGTGTGTTCCACCGTGTCCTCCGGCCGATCCTCACGATGGTGGCATCCGGTGCTAGATTTTAAGTACCTTAGGGCACATAGTTACGGAGGCCCTCAAAGATGATGCTGATATGGAAAGGGTACGGAGGGCGTTGGCTGTCCAATGCAATATGTTGGCCCGCAGGTTTGTTCAGTGTACACCAGAAGTAAAAATAACTCTTTTGTCAATCATTCATTGTACACGTGCACTCTGTGGTTTCGATATACGCAGAGGGTATAATACGCCCTAAGAGTTCAGTATAACAACACTTTCAGGATGTTGTTGTTTTTGTTTTGTTGTTTGTGGTTTAGTACTTTTTGTACTAGGTATATTGCTTTAGTATTTTTTTGTAGTGCCACTACACCGGAAACGTGAAGGAACTGAGAAGAGCCTAGAAGACTGACCTCATTAGAACGCGGTCGTATCCATTTTGATCTCTGTAACAAAGTAGGTTAAGTTTAAAAGTTGCTTCAGTTACAGAAAAGTTAAAAAGGAATCGACTGTCATGGTATGGAGAAGAGATGAATTGCATGTTACTGAAACAGTGACGGTTTTAAATGTAAATGGATGGAAGAGGAAGGCCAAAGAAAAGATTAATAAAGTATGGGGCAGGGACTGAATTACCCAAATATTACGGTACCTTTAAATTTCGATATGACGTCATACCGTTAAATAAGGGTTACCGAAATATTTCGATACCGTTATTTTTTTCGGTAGCGGAATTTTGAGGTTGGAAATGCATACCGGTATTTTTCGGTAGAAGTACCGTAACCGTTATAGATGTATCGGTAGCGGTACCTAAACCTTAATAAATAGGGGTTTTCTTTGACGTACCGCCTCGCCACTCACACACAACAAAGAGATAAGTAAAAGAGTAGCAAACAAAATGTACACACAAGTTCTAACGTTTTCCACCGCGCACACGCGCGCCGCGCCCCGTCTTTCATGCATTTCGGTACCGAAATAGTGTAAGGGTTATATAATATTAGCCCAACATTTATTTATAAAGGTAGGTACCGGTATAGCTCTACCTTTATTTTAAACCGGTACCGGTATATTTTTGAGGTACCTTAACCTTTAACCGTAACCGCTTTCAGTCCCTGGTGTGAGGAATGGTACGAAGGAAAAATAATAAATGATTGCGTGTCGATTGACAGGGGAGAATGGAAGAAAAAAACATGTTGCGCCGACCCCAATTAACATGATAAGAGCTGGAAAATGATGAGGATACGCAATAGCCCTACTGCGCTAGTCTCATCGTCTTCTCAGAAAATAAATAACCTTAATGCGAATTTCTAAATTCTATTTCATCGATTTATAACTGTTTCATAAACATAGACCAGGGTACATTGGTACATTATGTCTAAAAAATGTACTGTTGGAAAAAGAAAAATACCAGAAAGGAGAATGTTGCTCGGATATACTATAAATTGAGGAAAAGTTTTAGTAAGACATTGTTGTTCTAGTAATTATTTAAGATACACATTTTTTTATCAGTTATTTTTTTCTATACTTTAGTAATTGCTTGAAGTTAAAACAGTCAAAACTAAGAATTATTATAGCTTTACTTTCTTTCATGGTTCTTACTTCGTTTAAATTATTTTCAATTAATAAAGTTTATTCAAGTAATTACCCGACTGCGGCGAAGCCCAAATGGAGAGTTTAACTGGACTACAGATAGGGGTGTAAGAATCTCATATAGTTTGGATGGGATAGTGTGATCTCAAATAACGCCAAAATGAACAATTCCATTGGTCAGAGAAACGGTATATTTACCAATATCTCAGGAGCCTTAGGTTTAATTTGTTGTGGTTTTTGCCGTGCACTGGGCATTCTCTGTGGAATTCGACACCTGACTGATCCTTTCGATGGTTGAACTACATCTGCGAAAATACAAAATATTTTCTTAATAACGGCAAGATATTATTATTATTAAGCCTTAAACAGGAAGTCAGTATCGTTTGCGTAGATTTATGGTACATACGAGGTATTAATACGGCTTACTCGAGTCGAGTTACCTGTGAAATATTATTGTTAAGATGTAACTTCCTCAATTAGTAACATTTACCTTGCATTGCTGTTTCACCGGACCCTGATAATGACATAATACATTGCTTTGCCACAATTTTAAACATAAGAAACGCACTTTGGCACACGTCCTAAATAAAATAATTCAAAAAGAAATTAAAACACAAAAAATTTAAAGCATTTGCGTTCTAAAAGTGAATAACTTGTGACTTTTGGATTCATTATTGTGTAGGTATGACAATCAAGGTTTTTTGGAAGAAGAAAAGTACATTGTCAAATAATCCAGCCAGATGCACCATCTGCTGCCAAAATCCGCTCAAATATCGAGTCCAAATAGTTTATCATAAAACATCAAAAACCAAAAAGTTTGACAGTAAAGTAGTTCAATAATCGATCGCCATAAAACATTTTGCAGCTGTCTAATTTCATATTTAGAACTCCCGTCCATCATCTCCGATCATGCAAATAGTTTTACAAAATATCAAAATTCCAGACGTTTTCTTTTACATTTTCTACCACCACTTTTAGTTTCAGAATTTTTCAGCTGTCGAGTTTATTATGACGACTGCGGCGAAAGCGCAAAAGGATAAGCCCTGTAAGTAATATGCGCATTTTTTCTTTCTCCTGTCGTACTTGTAATAAAAACAAAGTCGCGCTTCGTGTCTATTTCAGTGACAGGTTAGATCTTTCAAACTAGAATTATACAGTTAGAGCGCTCATTCCGGCTGATTTATTAATATAAAACATATTAGGATCTCGCGACAGATTTCTCTATCCCCGTCGTATATTCAGTCATCTGGACTATTGATATACTTATGTTTTGGTTACTTTGAGCAGTTGGTACTACACCTCGATTAGTCCCACGGCCGACAGCAGCGTCCGCCGCGCGCGCCGCTCGCAATGCTACCAACAGAAACTTGACGCTACCCAATCCGAGGCAATCGCCGCCCCGGAACTCTGGTGGCTCTAAGGTAATATTGTTTTTTTCTAACACGTTTCTAATTCCTCTGCAGCATTTGCCATGGGACATCTGTCCCTCGAAACCCTGCAGTTGCCTTAATTTAAAGGAAACAGTAGCTGCCTTCGGTCCAAATAAGCCGCAGAAACAAAATCTAGGAAAATGGAGTATTGTAGAACACACTGACACCCAGTACGAATACGGTACTCCTGATCGAACCATGTCCCATATGTTGTGGACAGGTAACCATCATCTTCCTGCCTTTACTCTAATGTTTAGGTCGGTTTCGACTTCTACTCGACTTTCAGTATAGCTATTCACAAACAATCGAATCGAAACCGAATCGAATATATCGTATCTCGCGAGGGCCCAAACGCCTGCACAATTATGCACTTCTGAATACCTATGGGTATAATTTGACGTAGCCACCTACTGGGCTTAACTCCATATTATATTTAAGCTTGGTTAAAAAAATGTATTCCTAATCAGTCAACTCATCAGCGTGCACCGTGGCGTGAGATTCGCATAGACGAAGTATAACCCCGACTATACTAATCTACGCAAAAGAATCTAATTAATTTTGTGAACAGTTGCAGGGGAAGAGTTCTATTCAACGAACCCAAAAATCTGATTCCAAGACCGAAATCAAGGTAAGTTAAATAAAGATTTGAACAATTATTGTTGTACGTTATAATGTTATGCACCCATACTCGGCGACTAATTTATTCTTCTTTCTTTTATAGGTCAATGGAGGCTCATTAGATAGTGAGCCATTGGAGAATGTTAGTGTACATTTATAATAATTGCTAAGTATTTTAAGCAAAAAAGGTATAAGGTATTTTGATGGCCACGGTAAGGGTTGTTAACATATTCGTTATGTTCTAGTTTTCGCCACCAGCAGAGCCAGACAATTTCATCATCGACGGTCCTCCGTCAACGGGGATAAACGAACAGTCAGAACCAAATTCTTACGAAGGTGGAGTTATTAGCCTTCCGGACATCAATGAAAACTCTCCCTTGGGTACGCTAAGATACTTCCTGTACTGCTATATCGCTTTCGTCAAGGTAGCTTCTTCAATTATCACTGTTCAGTATCTCTACATCTTCTCATATGTTACGACCTTCGCTAACTCATATTCCTTTCAAATTCTGATTCTTCTCTGTCTTATTTCATTACTAGGTTTTTTCCACGACTTTATCCGCATTTTATTAATAATCATATTTTAAACGGAATAAATTAGCGTCGAAAGACACAACCAGGCAGATAGACTGATGATAACCACACTAATGCAAAAATTGTAGATCTATACAAACTAGACCAAAACTACCAATAACTTCTATCAAAAATAGCACTTTGTGGGTGTAGTGGGACGAGGTGGTATGTAAATAAAAGGTGTCCTTTCTGTACGACGTACATTGAACTACTAAAAAAAAATATATATAAATTATTATATTATTATACTGTCCTAAGTATTAAGCATTACACACTACATGGGGTTTTGTAACATTCAATAATTTTTGAAATAATTGAACTGAGGATCCACATTTATAAAACCTAGTTGATTTTAAAATTGTCCATGGAGTTTCTTTCCAGCTCTTTTTGATTATCCATCCGACTCGTTGACTATTCAAAAATGCCTGTAAATGCTTAAATAAAATAAATGCTTTGAGTTGTAAAATTGATTTTGATGTCTCTCCCATGCATGATTAACATTTTATTTGTTATCTCCATCGAAGGTTATTTATATAAAGAGAAGTCATATAACTTGAAGGTCTATAAACTACCTTGTTAAATTAATTCGATCTATGTATAACTTCGTTGCTGCTTGGAGATGGAGACGAAGATAATTTTAGATGCTACAATGTTCTTTTTTCAGAAATAAAAAATAGTGATGGCGAGCCAAATGCAAGTAGAATGATTGACGCTGATATATCACAACACAGTCGCAAAAACGGTAAAATTCTCAAAACATTGGACAGTTCCCTACATATTCTCTTGAAAATTTTATTAAAAGTATTTTTTTTCTAGAATCTAGAAGTCGCCCACAAACCCCATCGTTGAGCAGTCGTCCGCAGACTCCAAAAAGTTTACATTCGAGTCGTCCGCGAACGCCGCGCATCCCGAGCCGACCAACGACCCCGCAACCGAGCCAGGTGCAGCGCCTGAACACGCCCATAAGCCGGCCCAACACGCCGCAACGTCCCACCCCCGTTTCAGGACCTAAATCACCGTCCCTGACCGTCCCACCGAGTTCCAGGGTTCTGTCACCAGATCAGTGCAGTCCGTCACAATCATTTCAAAATGAAGAAGACATCAAATCAACTTTCCTTTCGAAACAGAAGCTATTCCACCGCATGAAGAAGGAACTAGACATGAAACAGGTTCGTTATATCACTCTACATTTTATTTCAGTTTAAAATTAATAAAAATCATGATAACTAATTATGATGATTAAGGTTTGACTTTGATATTACCGAATGCTACTAAATACCAATATATTTCGACTTTGACCTCCGCAATTTTCGAATCAGGGCAACACAATACCCCTTAGCAAATGTGGTTGTGGCATCTTTTCCAGTAACGACTGTCAAAGAGTTACGAATCACAGCAGCGTCACGCGTGGAAGTAATACATACTTAACTGTCTCACTCACTGCCGCACTCAGAGAGCTTTAATGACTACTTAGGCCATCATTTATTAAAGGTTTTGACAGTTTTGTCATAAAAAAGTATGTCAAATCTTTACTTAGTGACGGCTTAAGTAACCATTAAATATCTCTAACAGTGGTACTCAGAGATATTTAATGATTACTTAAGCCGTCACTTAGTAAAGATTTGACATACTTTTGTATGACAAAACAGCTAATTGATGAATTGTATGAAAAATTGAAAAAGGTATATACCTTATTCAGAAAAAGAGGTAGCTGAAACGACGGCTTAAAAAAACAGGAATAAGCACAAGCTGTGTCGCAAATTAAGAAGGTTAAGGCCAGGAGAATGATCTCTTGATCCCGAGTAAAGATCAATAAAACTGTTCCAGCAAGCGGTTCTGGAGCTGTTTGACAGTCTACGTGCATTACGCGAACACATGAACCGGGAAGGCTTGACGGGCTGCGGCGAGGGAACCCAGCTACAAGAACTAGTAGTATTCAACGTAGCGGACTGGTCGTCTGATGAAGTTGCCAAGATGTGCCATGATGCCGTCGTCTCGGCCACCACCGATGGCATCGACATCATAAACACCACCCCTCCTATCGGTAATATCAATGTGATAATGTAATTACGTTCCTTATTACTGCAGTTTGTTGAATTTCACCTCAAGAGTTCAAGAGTAGTTTAATTTACCTATTCTCTTAGTAAACATGTCATTGAATAATCTACTTAATATTACCACACCATAAACAGTGTGATCCTCTCAATTCCTCTCCAGCACGACCATGGATGATTACCTTAATTTTAATGCGGTACATATTCATGAAAGAATGTGTACTTTATTGTACTAACGACTTTAAAAAAATGTATCCCGCTTTTCGAATTACGTGTTGCAAAATGTAATTTTATTGACTTTTGCTTACTTAGAAATAGTGATAGTGTAACATAGTGCTATAGCTGCGCCGCAGAAAAAAAATCTCTTTAAAACGGGTAAATGACTGCTTCAAATTATATGTAAAATGGAGTACATTTCAGTACAATATATTTATATAACTTTTCATGTGAAAGTTGATAAAAAATACCTAAAATCTATAGTGGTCCTCCCAGAAAGGTTCTACCTAGCACGACCACGGTCGATGTGTTACAGTAGCGAAAATATGTGAGTACATTTTTTAAAGTCGTTAGTACAATAAAGCACACATTTTTTCATGAATATGTACCGCATTAAAATTAAGGTAATTATCCATGGTCGTGCTGGAGAGGATCACACCCATAAACATACGATATCAATATGCCAAAGCAAAATATCAGCCTATTATACAGAAAAATAGCAGTATAAAAATATTATTTCATGTACAGATGATTGTGTTCTTGAGGAACTGGACAACAAAGTTGCAAACGTACCAGCGTGTTTTTCTGACCTGTGTGTCCAGGCGTTTATGGCGCGACAAGAAGTCATTGATTGGGTCAAAGAGCTCATCGGAGAAAGCGTGAGTTAAGAGATCATGTTTGAGTGTAATAAGTTGATTAAATTTTTAAACTAACATGGTCACTAACACTATCAAAACTAATAACGATATATTTTCCATGTTTACTACTTATTTGGAGTTCCTAATATTTCGGTACTGTTGCAAGTCCCATGATCACGAATAAACTGATAGAATAAATATGTTGATTAGATAACTACTGATTACCATTTCCAATTTGTGCAGGAAACAGGTAGTGGCGAGTCAATGGAGCGAATTGCTCGTTACAATGCTCAAGGACTTGAATTGTGCGACTCTCTCCGTGAACTGAAATCCCGTGCAGTTGAAGCTGTTGAAACTGTCACCAAATTCTCCAAGTAATGTTAAATTATATTCTTAACGTACAAACTATCCCTTACTCGAATACATGAGGTGTTTCGAAAAAAAAATTAGCAGAAGAATGTATTGAATTAGAAATAGACTTTTGCTAGAATTATTTAAGTCTGACCAGATGTATGAATGTGGACGAGGCAAAAGGAGTATGTAAGTAAGGGTCGTAGAAGGTGGCGGTCTGTGGTTTCTGCCTACCCCCATAGCAAAAGGGCATGAATTTATATTATGTCACATGTAAATTATTACATGTGACTTAAACATTACTGGCAA
Organism: Diarsia brunnea; assembly: GCA_949774965.1. NCBI lineage: Eukaryota > Metazoa > Arthropoda > Insecta > Lepidoptera > Noctuidae > Diarsia > Diarsia brunnea. The sequence continues at coordinate 8,519,536 of OX459005.1, read as the reverse complement.
AATGTAATTAAACACCTCTATACTCGTTGTTTGAAGCATGTGCAACGTTATGTTTTGTTGAGTAAATTGTCTTGTTAACGGACGCATATTTATATTTAGGCGAGCCTGTCGGGAACGAGGTGCATTACTAGCAGTGGGAGAATCGTTAGTAAGAGAAATAGCACGTCTTCGAGAAGATCTAGAAACGCGTTCTGTCGTAATTAGTGAATTGCAAGAAATCCACGATGAATCCGAACGCAACAGGTCTAATGAGGTTAGTGCTTATACGGCTTATACCATTAAATAGTTTCATTACTTTTTTAAACTTCATACATATACCAAAACTAGCTTTTGCTCGCGGCTTCGCTCCCGTTACCCACGGGAACGTGAATATAAAGAGAGTAGTAAATATAGCCTATTTACGCATAGGGCATTGAAAGAGTAGCTTCTCGTTAGTGAAAAAACTTTCTAAATCGGATTAGTAGTTCCGAAGATCCCCTCATACATACAAGCTTACAATGTTAGTATAGATGTTAGTATAGAAAGGAAATGAGTCAAACTCAGTTTGCGCAGAGTTCATGTTTATAAAATAAGATTTGTGTTTTATAGTCATAAAAAAATAATAATTAATTAGTTTGTTGTCACAAAGGATACGCGTCGAGAGTTGGAAGAAGAACGAGCAGCAAAGGCCACTGTCAAAGATAAGTTGGCGACCACTGAATCCCAGCTCCGTCAAGCGCGCGTCCGTATTTCTAAAATGGATCGGCAACTGCGCGAGGCAGAAGCAAGTATTGCCAGCCTGACGGGCACTGTCAAGACTTTGGAAGACCAGGTAACAGTACTCTACCTTCATAATACAATTACCACTGTGAAGGCTTTTTAGGTTACTAATGAGGATTTCATATTCAGAGTCGTCAAAGGGAAGTGCAGTTGGAAGCGCGAGCTAGGAAGCTGAAAGAGAGTTTGAAAACCGGGGAAGTAACCAGCAATCAATTAGTGCATCAACGAGACAGTCTGCAAAACGAGTAAGTTCAGTTTAAGAAAATCCACCACCATCTAATCCACTAACTATACTATTACTGCAATTTTATTCTTTACAGTGTCCAAGATCTAAAGCAACAGATAGAAAATTTAACCACTCAACATAAGGCAACCGTACATGAACTAACTCTTCAACTCAAAGAGTACAAGAAAAGTTTAGACGAACAACGTAATATTACACAGAAGGAAATTGATCTCAAACAAGCAGCTGAAGCTGCCTTATTAGAAAGCCAAAATAACATAGAAGAATTGAAAGCTAAAATCAACGAAATGGAACTTAATAAACCTAATCCAGGTAAATGATCATTACAACTAACTAGCTTAGCTAGCTATGCCAGTTATGCCTTTATGGAAAAGTCTATAGTTACCTATGGATAATGTTTTCTTCTTCAGATTTACCAACAGAACGAGAAATTGATCTCTGGGCAGAATTACAGTCTACAAAAGACACTTTACGTTTGACTGAGGACGAAGTAACTTCGTGTAAACGGGAAAAAGTGCGATTTTTGGAAACTCTGACTAAAATAACTGTAAATATTACTCCTCCTTTGTTGTGCTTTTTGTGTAAGAAAAATAGTTATTTTACTTAGATACTACTTTCTTTTTCAGTCTTATGTACCAGATACCTTTTTTCCTCCATCAGTGAGGTGATTACCTACAGTTGGCTATAAACGTTTGCAATTTTTCCAAGAATTGTTGAATAAAAAGTTTGATATATTTCAGGAACCGGACAACAAGGTAGGCATGCAGCAGAAATTGGCAGCCGAGCTTTTGAGCAAGGAAGAAATATTAGCAAAGATGCAAATACAAATAAGAGAATTAACGAAAAACATCAAGTTGAAGTACGTGAAACAATGTATCTATTATCATTATTTTAAAATAAGTAATCAGGATCGTAAAAAAGGGAATGATAATGTTATTTTGTGATTTATATTTCAGTGAACAGAAAGTAATTCAGTACGAACAATATGTTCAAAATCTGCAGGCGCATAACCGAGCCGTGGCTAACTGCCAAGAAGCTCCAAATGGTATCAGCTATCAAGACCTACAACAGGAGGTAAGAGCTGCGTTCATAGTTCATGCGTATGTACATTAGCGTTAAAATAAAGGCTACTAGAATAAGCGAACGGATTGTACTTATTAGCTAGGGAGCTGGCGAGCAAAAAATCTATATGTAGGCAGACTTTATTAATAGCGATAATTATACGACAAGAAATATTAAGAACCGCGTCTGGCCACCGTGGTAGCCGCTGGTGGCCGCTGCGATGCCAATTAACAGTCCCTTAAAAATGTTAATAAAAACAGGTATCCTATATCATTTGCTCGTGTCTGCCTCTTAAGGCTGATGTTTAGTAACCTTGTCAAAATGAAACAACACGATTAGGCAGACATCTAAACTCAGATTTTTGAAGTTATGAATTTATAAAGATTTTATTATAATTTAAAAAAAAAAAATGGAATGCACGTTTGACAGACCTGCAGTGTTCGTTTAAAAACCCTGTGAATAACCGCAGAAAAATAGTCTGCCACCATCGCAGTGCTGCGTTTTCAATTAACAGCGAATCAGATATGTCGATAAAAAAAATGTGCTGTATCATTTATTTGCTCGTGTCTGCCTCTTTGACCGTTGTTGTTCTCTGTTGTTGCTTATAAAAAAAGAACATAAATGAGGCAAAATCCAGGCCACTGATATTCCGAAAGCAGACCATTTCCCGTCGGGGCTGCGGGTTGTTCGAAAGAGATGCCGCGGCCTCAGCACAAAGGCTAAGAAGGAACATGGGTGGTTTTTAGTCAGTAGAAGTCTGACACTCCCTTTCGCTCTGCCCAAGAGCGGAAGGGGTCATTTGATGATAAAAACCAACTACCAAAAAAAAAAGCAGTTTTTAATCGACGCTTGGGTCAAGCATTCAATCAACAGGTCTATGTTTACAAAATATTAATCGAAGTAAATAATGTAGGTACACATCGTTATTTCCCTTTCTGGCACGTTTTTTCGTACGAAAAAGGACGAGCTGTATGGTTAAAGTCAGTAAGTAAAATGTCTGCCAATTTTTTTTTGTATTCAGGTGTTCTAATAAATCGAATGGACCTAATTAAAACTACGAGCAAATGATTTAGTAGAACTTTTTTTTACATTTTTCATCTACCTCCTGTGATAATGCAGAGCCCTGGATGTCTGCCTCATAGATTTTCTTCGTTGTCAAAATGGTATTGAAAACCATTAACCACAGAGGCAGACACGAGCAAATGATTTAGTACCGATTTTTTTTCTACAGATTTAAAGCCCTGTAGCTTAGAAACGCAGCAATATACGACCTTAATTCATTAAGAAAATTTTGTCGTATTGATCCGAACTTTAATGCCTACAACACGAAGTACGAGCAAATTATATACTTAAACGCTCGCCAGCTCTGGAAATTGTGAATTTTCAGTAAAATCGCAAAGATTCTATCTCACGTTTTCATTATTTTTTCGAAATTAAAATTCAAAGCATGCTTCTTCACAGATAATGAACTTGCGAATGAGCCTTCTTGACTCGGTACACCGAAACGAAGAGTTGTCAGAGCTGTTGTTGCAAAAGGAGCAGCAGCTTGAGCAACAAGACAAGACTTCACGTGCCCAGGCAAGAGTCATAAAGGTTACTAGGTTCTTTTTGTAATCATAGTTCTAAAGATAACATATACTTATACCATAGATAAATATTACGTTCCTTTTTTTAAATAATGTAAAATAGTTACTCATTCTTAGAATATCTATAGACATTTGTGTCATTCACATTAAAGTTTGCTATTGGTAAAATTGTTAGTAAATATTTGTAGAGTACGATGAGATTGAGAAAGCTCAACGTATTACACTTACGTAATTTTCTATTCTTCAAGATATCATATATCACATAGGTTAGTCTTTTCGCCACAAAATTGTTATGCCCAATTCATCACTTAAAAAGTTTATGATTTCAAATATATGGCCAGAACAATATGTATTGGCCCACACCGTATATAAGTAATGTCCAATTAGTATTGAATTTTAGATTGAATAAATATTTTATATCAATTATTCGATATTTTATATGGAAAACAAAACCTGCTTCGCATCTAGAGGTATCGCAATTGTTTTAGTGGAGGCCAGATTTTTACGTTGATTATAAACCAGACAGTGACGCAGGTTCGCGAAGAGTTGATCAATATGCTGAAGAACAAAGAAACGGAGCAGAGCCGCGAGCTGGCGGCTTTACAGCAGGACCTTGAGCACCGGATGAAAGTCGTTGATGAAGTGAGCGCGCTTTTTTTTATTCCTTTTAATTTTTTTATTAGTTAAATGGATGTCAACTCTTATTGGCATTTATTTGTATATCAGAGAAAACTTGGAACCCAGTGACTCTAACGTGAAATTCATACAGAAAACTTTCAGGCTTATTTTTTCCCGATAATCTGTTACCATAGAAAAGTTAACTATTTTTGTTTTGAAAAAATTAGAAGTAATACCAAGCCACGTGAAAAAAGTCGCAGAAGTACGATTGGATCAATTTTTTTTATCACATGTATACCGGATTGAACGGCTTTAATTTATATTGTAACAGGTAACAGCCATTATTTCGAGGATATTTAGGTACCGACATGTTCAAGAAAATCAAATAAATATTTATAATTAATCAAAGGTAAGTCGTAAATATATGAAAACGTCTACGTAGGATTTGAAGTGCTAAGAAATGTAAAAATCGCGTGGTCCTGGCAATCCTCTTTTTATCAGCTACTAGCTGATGCCCGCAGCTTCGCCCGCGTGGATGTCGGTTAGTTAAAAATACTTAAACCTTCCTCGAGAACCACTCTATCCATTGAGTTTTTGAGTTAATCGCGAATAGACAGACAGACAGACGCGGCGGAGGACTTTGTTTTGATAATATATTATTATAGTGATATTTTATTACATAACATGAGCCTATGATGTCCCCGTTGGTAATCAGCCAGCAAAAGTAAATGTCTTGTCCGGGACAGTAATAATTGTGAAGGAGATTACCAACTTTGGTCCAAATGCTCCCCAGGAATGGGAGTAATACCCTTGCGCCTTGTCCCACGGCCGCCATCTTAGAAAATATACATTGATACATACAAAAATTATTGGCAATACACCACGCAGTGTTTTATGCAGTCCTTTTATAATACCCCAAAGAGCAAGTCGAACAGTCCGTTTCTCTTTCCGTTTCTCGCGGCTGTCTGCTTTTGTAGTTCAGTCTTTCAAGTAGCGTTCTTACTCGTATCGCCATCTTTGCTTCAGCCTGCCATGATGCCATGCACCATACGTGAGGATGCAAACGCCTATGAGCTTCGCTTTGATGATAAAGGTTCTCCCTTCATCAACTATATAAATAACCATAAATGTTAGCCCTGGTATAGTGCGTGGCATTTTCTGTATATTATTTTCTGTAGATAGGTAGGTACATCACACGTCTAAAAATCATGTTCTTCATCTTCTGCCTATTCTTTACCCAAGGGGTCTGCTTCCCGGCGGCGACCTCTCGCGTCCGGCTCTGGTGCAAGCCATGGTCCGGAGCGAGGAGGAATGGGACGCCGTCGCCTCCTTCTGCGAAGCAGTGATGCTAATGAAGGAGGTGGCGGAACATGAGAGGGAAAGAACCTCTCATCCCAGCCGCCGCGGAAGGCGCTCCGGGCGTCGGGGGCCACGTGATGGCTTCCGGCCACCGTAGACGCAGGCCTGTGGACTGTGAGTGATGGGAAAGCTCGCCGTCCGTCCGTCTTATGACGACGACAGGCCGTGTCGACGGCGCGTTCGTGTTCCAAGCGCGCCTCAAAGAGATGTCAGCAACATGGAAGAGGCCCGCAAGAGCCGACGCCCGTCTGGGCTGCGGTTTGTTCGCAAGAGATACCGCGGCCTCGACATGAAGGGCTAAAAAGGAACATGGGTGGTTTTTAGTCAGTAGAAGTCTGACACTCCCTTTCGCTCTGCCTAGAGCGGGAGGGGTTATTTGATGATTTACAACCCCCAAAAAAAAAAAAGGGGGTCAGCTTCCAGACTCACCGGCTGCAACTGATTAACAGTATTTTACATGGAGCTACTGCCTATCTGACCTCCATAACCAAGTTACTACTGACCGTTTGGTACGACTGGTTGTCAGACTTTCAGGTCACTACCTGTAACGACTGCGAAAGATATATGGCATCCGGGACCAACAGCTTAACGTGCTATCCGGCTTTCCGAGGCACGGCGAAAACTGGTATGTAATGGGCGGTCACCTATCCACAGACCAACCTAGGCAAGCGCGGCTTAACCTAAAGATCGACCCCGAGTGGCAGTTATTATTTTTACGAGGTTACGGGCTTCTCCACACGTCTAAAAATGTCCCCTAAAAACACTCAGACAGAAAATAATAGTGAACATAACTCTGCGTTACCAACAGGTGAACAAACAAATAGCAGCCAAAGCAGAGGAGATTCAGGAGCTGTTCGCCACTCTGGAGAACAAGCAGCAACAGATACATCGGCTGGAGAAGATCGTGCTGGCACTGGAGGAGCAGCAACGACGTGCGCAGGCGCAGCGGACGCGCCACGAGGAGAAGATCGCCGCACTCGAACACGAACTTGCTGCTAGTGGGAATCGACGAGAACGGTAAGCATTTTACTTTTTCGTAAGCTGAAGTGGCAGGCGACTGGTCATATCTGTCGAAACTGATCTGTCGGAGCTGATGGCCGATGGTGAAAACTAATCCTAGAGTGGAGACCGCGTATCGGCAAGCGTAGTGTGAGACGCCTCCAGCTAAACAGACTGGCAACCCTAAAAAGCGGCGAGGGCCGACTGGATGCAGAAGGCTGTTGTGGAAGATGCCTCAGTTCAGCAGTAGAGTGCAATCAGCTCAACCGAAGTAGGTTGATTGGTGAGCTTTTGTCGAGTTCTCTTGACGACTTTGAGCAAACTTAACAAAACACCGATCCGGTTCATCACGCATTCACGTGTGAAAATGTGCATCTGGATCGAGGGCCCATTTTTTGAACCCTTGCGAAACGAAATAAGACTTATAGGGCAATTAGTTAAAAATAGTTAAAACTTAAAGCATAGGGCCATGAATTTCTTAAACGTGAATTAAAACTGTTATGATTAAATAACTTGGGCCCTCAATCCAGACGCCTGCATAAAGTGGCATAACCTAAATCTCAGTAAGTACTATCTCTGGGTTCATAATTTTATTTAAGAATATAGCTAAGAATTTCTTAAATATTTTGAACTTAAATAGTTAAAACTTAAAAGTCTTAACTATTTTTAACTAATTTCCCTATAAGTCTTATTTCGTTTCGCAAGGGTTCAAAAAATGGGCCCTCGATCCAGATGCACATCGTGTGAAATTGTGAACAGAATTGAAAGTGCTCTCTAGATTTACGTCGATAACCGTGGTGCCCGTTATGCCTTTCTTCATAAAAAAACTTGTCTAAAACCCGTAAATTCTTTCTTTTCAGAAAGTTCCTGTTCTTCTAAGATTCATCAAAAGCGGAAAAGTGTCGTCACATTAAATTTTTAAGTGCCCGTGATGGTGAAAATTGTGAACGTCAGTTGATGTGGAAAGTTTTATTGATTCGTTATTTCCGAATAAATTGGTATTTTGTATAACGTGAATAGATGTTTCAATTTCATATAAATATTTCAGGCGTAATAGACATTTGTAAGGGTCAGAATGAGGGCCAACGCACGGTTACAAGCACTGCACAGGATCAACATCGAGCCGTTCGGGATGCTTTCTACGAAACTCTCTACTTCAACGCACACTTGTGAGGCACTCCTATGATCCTCATTTGGCCCACTTGTATAAATAGTCATAGGACGTAATTTTTTCTAGGGTTTCTGTCGCACACAGATCAGTGTGATTCGCTGCAACCTTATTTTTCTATGATGGTTCCCAGCGAGTTCACTGTTCCACATTAAAAATGTTTGCAAAATTTTCGCTTTATCCCAAAATTCCCAAGATGCAAGATGTGCATCTGGATTGAGGGCCCATTTTTTTAAACCTTGCCAAACGAAATAAGACTCATAGGGAAATTACTTAAAAATAGTTAAAACTTAAAGCATAGGGCCACGAATTTCTTAAACGTGAATTAAAAATGTTATGATTAAATAACTTGGGCCCTCAATCCAGACGCGTGCATAAAGTGGCATAGCCTGAATCTCAGTAAGTCCTATCTTTGGGTTTATAATTTTTATTCAGGAATTTAGTTAAGAATTTCTTAAAGATTTTAAGAAATTCCCAAATCTGTAGAATGTGACATTACAGATTTATGGCGGTATTTCTAGGGCCCTCAGTTCAAATGTGTCTGTACTGAGGAATCTGCAAAACATGGATTTATCTAAAGAAATACATAAATGCGACTTTAACATGTTTTACTTAGATACTTAGGTGAATTAGTTAAAAAGAAATAATGACAGAAAAGTTAATTGTTACGTAGTAAATGAAAGTCAAATTTTACTAAAACGTCTGAACTGAGAGCCCAACATTTTCGGCTTTATTGACTAGGCTCAACCTCATAGATTAACGCAAATTAGAATAAGATTTTTAACTATTTTTTAATTAAATTTTAACAAATCGTCCGTTCTTCTAAATATCATACTTTAAGAGATAATTGATTTTCTACTTTTTATAAGGGAAAAATTTGCAGGGTGACCATAATGATCATAGTTAGTACCAGTACATTTTGTAAAGCGCAGTCGAAAAGTCGTAATATTTGCAGCTAAACGTATTATATATGTACCTACAGTTTACAATTTTGTTTTCTATATTTGTATTACTATTTTTTATAATGTGATGTTAGTCCTTATTGTCCTTAAGGTACTATTATGGGCCTAGTTGCCTAAAGCAAATAAAAAAATAACATTTATTCAGCTTTACCAGTGTTTGCATTAAATGAAAGAAGAAAAAAAAAATCTTTTATATGTATATTCACCGATTACTCGAACACCCCTGAACCGATATAGAAAATTCTTTTTTGGTTGAAAAGGAGATATCCCAAGGACCACCCTTGGGATATCTCCTTTTCAACAAAAAAAGAATTTGACCATGATAAGAAAATCAGGATCTGATGATTGCACCCCAGAGAAATCGAGGGCAACCCTCACATTGTATAGGCACTTATTACGTGTTTAGTGCTATTTCTAAAGTTTTTCAAGTATTCGCACATAGCAGTCATTACTTCATGTTGATGAAGGTATAACTCCTCAACGGTTAGGAGTTGGAGGATAATTGTTTAACAAAATATAATGGGAACGTATAAATGGTTGTATTCTTTTAGGTTATCTAGGTGAGCTGATTATGGAAGGTACTAGAGCCTCAACGATTAGGAGTTGAAAGCAATAATAAGGAAATCTTGAAGGTTAAGGGTTAGGTTTCTAGTTTGAATGTTAAATGAATAGTAAATGTTTGTATAGGATATTACAACTAAAAAAGGACAAAAAAACCGACTTCAAAAACATAAAAAAGTAAAAAACACAAAATTGAATAACACAAAAAGTGAAAAACAAAAAAGTAAAAAATAAACTTCAGAAGATAAATCAGCGTCTGAAGTCGGTGGCAAAAAAATTTAATCAAACAAAATATGATTTTTCTTAAAGAAGTTAATTTTTCACTTATTTGTATTTTTCGATTTTGTGTTTCTCATTTTTTTATGTTTTTGAAGTCGGTTTTTTTTTGCAAAAAAGTTTTTTAATAACCAAGATACAATTTCCGAAATCACAAAAATCATTAAATAATGCTTAGGTAAATTTAATTGTTTTATTTTAAACTGTCAGATCTTTTCTAGATCAATCTTGAAAATGTACCGGTACTAACTATGATCATTATGGTCACCCTACAAATTTTTCTCTTACATAAAAGAAGAAAATCAATTTTCTCTTAAAGTATGATATTTAGAAGAACGGACGATATGTTAAAATTTAATTAAAAAATAGTTAAAAATCTTATTCTAATTTGCGTTAATCTATGAGGTTGAGCCTAGTCAATAAAGCCGAAAATGTTGGGCTCTCAGTTCAGACGTTTTAGTAAAATTTGACTTTCATTTACTACGTAACAATTAACTTTTCTGTCATTATTTCTTTTTAACTAATTCACCTAAGTATCTAAGTAAAACATGTTAAAGTCGCATTTATGTATTTCTTCAGATAAATCCATGTTTTGCAGATTCCTCAGTACAGACACATTTGAACTGAGGGCCCTAGAAATACCGCCATAAATCTGTAATGTCACATTCTACAGATTTGGGAATTTCTTAAAATCTTTAAGAAATTCTTAACTAAATTCCTGAATAAAAATTATTAACCCAAAGATAGGACTTACTGAGATTTAGACTATGCCACTTTATGCACGCGTCTGGATTGAGGGCCCAAGTTATTTAATCATAACATTTTTAATTCACGTTTAAGAAATTCGTGGCCCTATGCTTTAAGTTTTAACTATTTTTAAGTAATTTCCCTATGAGTCTTATTTCGTTTGGCAAGGTTTAAAAAAATGGGCCCTCAATCCAGATGCACATAGATGCAAGCTCAGCCTAATTTGGGTTTCGATTCCCTCCCTCATAACGTTATACCATGACAGTCAATTCCTTTTCAACTTTTCTGTAATTGGCGCAGTTTTCGTTGCCGTCACACCACCTCCCCACTATGCGAATGCAATCATTTTTATCCATCTTCCTTACTGCCTCGCATTGCGATCCATACTGTACGACAGGTCTAATCACGGGCTGGTATATTTTCCCCTTTAACTTGAGGGACATCCGCGGGTCGCAAGTTGCAGTGACCAGTACAGTGACAGTTATTGAGACTAGTCCGCCACACTATTCCCAAAGCACTGCAACTCCAGAATCAATTATGGCGACCACCAGAAAAGCGCCGAACATTGTTTCGGCTCGACGAAATCCCAGAGAAACAATCCTGAAAAAAATACAATCGGATCCCGCAACAAAATTAATCAGAAGAATGGCGGAGTAGTAATAGGAAAAACATAATTTTCAGTGATCTGTCGCCATCCTCATGGACAATCTGCCAGAAATCGGAATCTGATCGGTATGGGTGTTTCAATAAGAATTATGGACAGGACTTGTGAGACAGCCAAAATCACAGGATAGCATTGAATAAAATTGTCGAGTCAGACATTATAATAATTATAACACATAGGCGGAGTCGGTATAACAAATGTTATACGTTATGTTATGAGCAACTAACGTATTATGTTTTGGTGTTATGTGTGTTATACGTTATATTAACCACCACTATATACTATGCATACACGCAAAGTACATAGGTACTAACACTACATTATCCCATTTATTTATTTCAGAAAAAATAAGTAATGTCTGGCGGCTCTGGGATCTTGGACCATTTTCAGGCCAACATTCTCCTCCACACCTCCAATACGCAATAGCCCTGCAGAAGCGGCAAAACTTATTGGCCCGGGGCCCCTAATTTCAAATTACGCCCCTGGATGGATTGCGAGGAATGAAATATGAAGGAGAAAATGATTCCGTGACGTCTGATGGAGGAGAATGGAAGAAGAAATGATTACAGGTAGATTATGATGATAATGTTACTGGCCCTTTAATGGGCAAAGGCCTCCCCTGAGAAAAGATTTCATGGATGCGATAGGTATACTATTAAAATTGAACAAACTCTAAGCAAAATACAGCGAAAAACATATAATACAAACGGTATTGTTCACTGGTTATCAAAGGTCCTTCCCAAAACAGTACTCCTATCACCTTTTTTTACAATGTGTTCTTAGGCCGAATATAGGCAGTAATATCTGTGGTCACAATGACTATGGTTTGACAGTTGACGTTGACATTATCAATTGTCATTGCCAATTCAACTGACAGGCCATAGAAATCATAGAATCGAGTGAATTCGTGTGTACGCTACGTGTTTACAAAACCGAATTTGATTCTAGTCTTCTTTCTACAGTGCCTAAAAATGTCGGAAAGAAAAGTGTTAAATGTAAGTACAAATAACTGGTGCTAAAGCCTACATAATTTATTTTTAGTTATGACAATTCATTTCACATTAACTTACATTGGATGTGATTATGTTTACAGAAATACTATCCTCCAGACTTCGATCCGTCGAAGATCCCTCGTATGAAACTGGCTAAAAACCGCCAGTACACCGTACGACTGATGGCCCCTTTCAACATGCGATGCGCCACCTGCGGCGAGTACATTTACAAGGGGAAGAAGTTCAACGCTAGAAAGGAGGACGTTGAGAATGAGGACTACCTCGGTATCAGAATTTACAGGTTCTACATAAAAGTAAGTAGTTCGATGTCATTGCTGAATGCGTCAATAATTTCAAAGTACTATACAGATACATAGTTACTAGATATTATTGTATGTTACTGAGAACTGTCTGCAGGTTCCTACATAGTTAAATATAGACATGAAAATGTTCAGTATTAGTAGCAGCAGTCTTAGTGTAGTAATAAGTAGATGTAAATGTGAAATAAACTTTTAAAATAAAGTTCAATTGAAATTAAAAACAGATTAAAATTTGCCATGTGATGTACTCAATAACACATCACAGTACCTATAAAAAAGCATTGTAATCTTTTTTCGTTATTGCTTCACTGTTATTACTGTACCTGTGTTAAACTCAAAGCATTTATATCAAAATAACTGAAAGGAACCATGCCAAAGCATAGATCTATATGGATGAGAATGGGCAATAAACTCTGTTATAATCAAGTTATGTTTTATAAAATCCTGGGTACATTATTGTTGCTTGTATATGTGAGAACAAAGCAGAAAAAAAAGCAATTCATAAAAAAAAACAAAAATAAAGATTTCCAAACTTATACTATCACCTACAGAGATATCTTCAGTGATTATCCATTATTATGAGGTAAACTATGAAAGCTTATAACAGTGTTTGAATAAAGAACTTCCATTTGAAAACATTCATATTGAACAACTGACTTATTATGATTTCAGTGCACAAGATGTCTTCAAGAGATATCATTCAAGACGGACCCAAAGAACACGGACTATGAGATAGAGGCGGGGGCTACAAGGAACTTCATGGCTTTGAAACTTGCAGAGGAACAAGCCAAGAGGGAGGAAGAGGAACAGAAAGAAGAAGAAGCTAATAACCCCATGAAGTTATTGGGTATGTAACAACTATCTTCATTTTAATTAATTCAGCATGATTGACGCTGTAGCTGAGCTTTTGACAGCTGTACTGCGTGTCGTACCACACTCACACCTTTTTACAAATTCATGTAATGTTGTACTCCTTTTACCTCGTACACATTCAAACATCTGGTCATACACACACACCGATTAGGATTACTACGCACCTGTCCTTTCTGAAGAACGTCACCAATAAGGCAAAAGGAGTATGTAAGGATCATAGCAGGTGGCGTTCTGTAGTTTCTGCCCACCCCCACGGGAAAAGGGTGTGAACTTATGATATATTTTGTTATGTAATGTTGTAGTGACAGCTACACATAGATAGACAGGTAGATAGAAAAGTATATACTTTTTAATATATCCACCACACAAATCAGTAACATGTTTTATCCATACATATTTCAGTTTTATTTTATTGATTTCAGAATACAGAACAGAACAGTCCAAACAAGAAATAGAATCTTTAGAGAATCTAGAAGAGTTAAAGGAGTTGAACAGAAGACAGCATGCCGTTGACTTCGAGGGCATGCTCAAGCAGTACCAGCCAGAGACTACAGATGAGAGGAAAGCCAGAGAAGAGAAAGAAGATGACGAATTTATCAAGTAAGTATCACATAGCCCTAAAGCCACCATTGTAAAAGATGTAGGTCCAGAGAATGCTGTTTATAGTTCCGCATCATTTTCCTGCCCTTATTCAAATTTATTTGGGGTGGAGGCATCCAGCTTTCTTCTCTATTAGGTTCTCATTATCTCATCAGACACCTCTTTCCTTGCCATATCATCCTTCCCACCGCATGTAGCTCCTATTATCTTCAAAACTGAAGAAATAAGTTTATAAGAGAATAAGGTGGGTGAAATCTTCAAGGTAGCCCGCGAAATTCGATTTTTTTTTACGTTTTTTGCATTTTTCCATATAAAATCACCAATACAACCCTTCGTTTAACTTCCTTGAATGACTATTTGATGAAAAAGGTGATTGTAATCAGTAAAGTCACATTAGTTACCGTCGCGAATCCTATTTTATTTAACATACAACGTGACACTGACCGGTAAATTGCAACAAACATATGAAAATTTAAGAAGGTTCAGCCCTAAGCAGTTGCTAGTAAATAGTGTTTTGAAATGATTTTTCTGCTTCCTCATATTTGCATGGCTGCATTATTTTTATCAATTCCGAAACCGACCCTTCAAGGTTCATACTTTTGCCAAACAGTTGAGATAGGTCTCGTTACTGTCACAGTGTCCCCTCACTCCCCTACTGGACGAGGCCCGCATATCAAGCGGGCCGGTACTATTCCAGGCAGCGGAACTCGCATTAGATCCCGCTGACCACGACGCACGTGTGCGAGGGAACTCCGAAGTGGTTTAGTCAGTACGAGCCTGACAGACCCTCCACTCTTCCCAGGGTGGAGGACTACCATTGAGGATTTCCACATCAAGAAATAGAATGGTCTCGTAACTATGTCAACTGTGAAGCACTACATATAACAAGGCTGATCTCAAAGCAGAACATTGGTGAAAGTTAATTGTTTTAGAAAACAAATCATCTCATAACGCCAACAGCTACTTAACTGTAAACTAGATTTACTGCTGCACTCAGAGACGTTTAATGATTACTTAAGCCATCTTATGCATATCTCTGAGTACCGCAGTTAATAAAGATTTGACATACTTTTGTATGACAAACCTCTCAAAACCTAAGTGATGGCCTAAGTAATCATTAAAGCTCTAAAGCTACTTTACTCGCCAATGGGGCATAGTACACTGCATTCCATTGCCTAACTGTTTAGTTTTATTTTAGTGTCTGCCATGGGCCTTATAAAATTCTAAAACTTTTTAGTATTTTAAATAATAAAGAATACACGTAATGCTGGAAGAGGATGAAGTGGTGGCCTAAAACGTCATGAAAGTGGTCTAAAAAAAGCTCCTTTTTAAAAGTCCCAGGTGATTAAAGTGACTACAACGTAACCACGTCGTAGTTACGGCGTAACCCGATGTCACACCGGGTTACGCATACGTTTACGCTTACGCAATCGAGCTGAGTACGCAACGCAGACCTATATTGCGTGCCCGGCTGCGGCAGCCATATTTAATTTGACTGTTTTTGACGCTTATGTTGTGCACGATGTCTGACGAAGATTGGGTATATGGACCTAGTAGTTTATCTGACGAGGAAGAAAGAAGCTATTGCTTCTTTACTACTATTGTGCCAGAATACTTCTGCGTGTGCAAAAAGGAAATGGGTCCATATGACCTTTGCCGTGAACTCGAATCGTATGAGGATGAACCTATATTAATTATGATACTACATCATCTAATTTGAGAAATTATAAATTTTTTACCCAATAAAATAATAATTATTACATGTTTTTTTTTATTATATTTTTTTTTAATGGTTTTGTTCCTCTGGTAGATGTAAGTACTAACACTAGTGTCTAAGTTGTGTGTTCTACTAACCAAATGGACTTATAGTCTGTGCAAAATAATGTTTATTTATTTGATGATGTTTATGATTTAATTTTGTAATGTAATATTTTCAATTCCCTATTTAAATTTTGTAATTTATATTTTATGATTGTTTTTTGTGCCTACTAACATAGTTTATAAGTTCCAATTGTTACTAACCATTATGGATTATTGCTATCTGACATTGAATAAATTATTATTATTATAACATAGAATCTTTGGTTGGCTCTCATGTGTCAGATCACAGTGGTATACCTCTTTTATTTAGTCGAATCGTCAATGTTCCGTATGGTGTCGGACGTAAAGAATAGCACTATCCCAAATCTTCCCGTGGGAGTCGTAAGAGGCGACTAAGGGACTTACCAGAGAATGGGCAGCAGCGTTCTCTGTGCCTTCGTAACAACCATACTGCGATCGCCAACCCGCTTGCCAAGCGTGGCGATTATGGCAAATCCCCCCATTCATTCAGCAGTGGACGTCTTATGGCTGAAATGATGATGATGAATCGTCAAATGACTCCTCCCGTTCTGGGCAGAACAGAAGGCAGTGTCAGACTCTTACTTACTAAAACCCATTCGTAATCCTTCTAATGGCCTTTGCGTTCCAGGGCTCTTTCTCAACCCTGGACAGTGGGCGGTATACCTATGCGTGAACTAACAACGCTTCTCTTTTGTTTTCAGATCAATCAAATTCAACAATCCTTCATCGAAAAAGGTGATAGCAGAGGAAATCATCGAAGAAGTGAAAGACGAGGAAGGTGAACCAGCAGCCAAGGCTCCGAGAATAGAGCTTATGCCACAGAGAAGTATTAACACCAAACCATCGTGGAACAGAAGCATAGGAGTCAAGAAACGCCCGTTAACGAACCTTGTGAGGAGTAAGAAAGATACTGAAAGTGTTCCGACGACTATTGTAAGTACTGACGTAGCTAGTAAGAGTGATGCAAGCAAAAAGACTGCTACAACCACTGCGGGGCTCGCGCTCCTAGCGGGCTACTCCGGTAGCGACAGCGATTCACAGTAAACCCATGTAATTGAGCATTCATTTAAATATAGGATTGGAATTTATTCAGTTTTTAATTCAAATCTGCCTACTAAACTATTTATAAAAAACAAAATGATATACGGACACGGAGAAGCTCGTGGCTGAATATTAACTCTCGCTCGGGTCGATCTTCAGGTTAAGCCGCGCTTGTCTAGGTTGATCCCTAGATGGCTGACCACACATTACATACCGAGTTCCCTCCGTGCCTCGGAAAGCCCGGTAACCCGTTGGTCCCGGCTGTCATTTGTAGATATTTCCCAATCGTTACAGGTAGTCAGTGGCCCGACAGTCTGATAACCAGTGTCACCAAGGTGTATCTTATTACCCAATACTAAATGGGTTGTGGTCACTAAAGTCCAAACTCAAGGGCAAACCTTGAATTTGGACTTTTGTGACCACAAAGGACGATGGAACGAGCGTATTGAGTATAAAGCTCAGCGACAGAATACGCAATACCACAATACGATCAAAAACTGGAATCGCTGATGTGGGAAATAAAACTGCTGGCTTGAAAACTGCGGTGGGATTGGGCGGGCCATGTCTGTAGGATGGATCAGGACCGATGGGCCAGAGTCGTCACGCAGTGGGTGCCAGAAGACGGGCGTCGTCGCCGAGGGAGGCCTAGATAACGCTGGCGTGACGACCTAGAAGCGTTTATGACGAATTGGACGGAGAAAACCACACAGGGAAGAGTGGGAGGCTTTTGCCCAGCAGTGGGACAATATAGGCTAAGAAAAAAAAATGGGTTGTGCTGGTCAGGATAGGTAGTCGCTCCATGTAAAATACCGGTGTTCAGCTACACCGGGTTAAACTGTGACCGACCCCAACATATTTGGGAAAAGGCTAGGCAGATGGTGAATATGCTATACGGATATACCTAAGTAAACATACAGGTTAATACTAAAGGAATAAATATTATTGTAACTGACAAAAATATTGTTGCAACTCATGTAGTTTATCTACAAGGTCAGTACGACGTACCGAGCGATGCAGTTGTCGAATGCAAACTTGATCTATAGTAACAGTACCTACTGAAATAATTCCGGTCCTAAGAAAATTCCTTCCGCGTATAATGAGCAACAACCGTTCATGAGAAATCACTGAAGTATATAAAAAACCTTTGGTATTGACAATGACAACTATTATTAAATGATGCACAATCGTGACTCGGTTGAAAACTCCTCTTATTGATGGTGTTCGGTATGAGTCTGGAAGAAATGACCTATTGAGGATCATCAGATTTGAGGTAGGGACATACCATAAAATGTATATTTAGTGTACAATGGGGGTGACATACGCATTGCAATCATATAAATGTCCCTAACTAAATAAATTTAAAAAAAACCTGACTCTTTACAGCTCCCCTCACCCCCGCCACGTGTGGACCTAAAAAGATTAAAATTATGATTCCCAAAAAAACAGTATGTATCAAAAGATGACATTTCAAAAACCGGGAAAGTAAAAAAACCGTATACTGTATCGGCAATGCAACAAAAACAGATTACTGCTAGGTGGATGACAATCGGCTTACCGCTTAAAGTCGGCGGTGCGGCGCAAGCGCAGCGAAACACCTCTGTTACCCCTGTAGCCCTTTGTTACCGGCCGTTCTATTTATTACGGTGTCAAGTGCATTCAGTCGGCCAGTTTACGTGGCGCTTTCTTATTTTGATTTGACGGTCTATTTGTATACAGGCTGATTCAAGATTTCTAGTACCGGTATCTCGGTCTACCGTATCGGTACTAATTGGAATTACTCGTGGTGTGGTAAAAACTCGTGTCTCTTCTATAGAAATTTTGAGAATATGGTTTTCATCGGTATTGACTGCAATACCGGTCTTCAAATTAATATCTTCTATCGTATGCACACTGAATACTAACTCACCGAGTGGAACGAATATCGTAAATACGAGGTTCTCGTGTCTACTGGTATCTTGAGGAAATATTAGTCAACAGCTGATGATAATGGTTTATATTAAAATTACTGATAACGATTAGGCTTGAAAACTTTCCCCTTATCCAATAACTTTCCTTCATACCTAATTCACTCTTGAAACAAGATTTTGTATATTAATCTCGGTACCTACCTAAAATGTAATTAACAGAAACGTAGTACAAAATAAAGTCTTTGTATATGAAAGCCTACAAACATTTACTGTGTCAGACTTCAAAAGAATCAATATACCTAGTCTATCGATATCTTCGTAGACACAAAAACTATAGAACCTATAATTTTCGATCAACCTGTATCTACATCCTTTTTTACACTTGGTACCTGGCTTTGGAATTAATTGATTGGAAAAAGGCCGTTCAATGCATTTGATGAACGAAGATTGGGAACAGCGTAGGTGTTATGGGATAATAATGATTTATCAAGGAATTTTAGAATATGGCCGTTTATATTTTATGTTATATACTTAATCACTTTTATTAAGAACTATAACATAGGTCGTCTGATTAATTGTCGTGATGATGAGGGGAGCTAAAGAATTTCTGGTTAATTAACATTACACCTGTAATGTCCCAGGGGTTGGACAGAGGTGTACCCAGTAGTATACACCCACAGTTCGCCAGTTATATGTAAGTCCCATGTAATAGGGGACGAGCCTATTGCCACCAACCGGGCACAAATCCAGACTCCGTGGCTGCTACTGAGAAATTAACAAACAATCAAAAAACATAATCAATCAATCTAATTAACATTTTTGTCTAATAAAATCATCGACCTTTAGTTTGAATAAAAAAGTCACAGGCTTGAAAAAAAAAAAGGAAAAAAGACAACAATCTGTCCGCGATAGATTAATACTCCCAGGCTAGTTCATAGAATCTAGTACATAATGCCCTAGGTATCTATCTAACCGCATCTCATGTCTATGAATTATTTTTCCTACCTCCTAAACAATAATAAACCTAGGTACTGGTAGTATACTCTACCAGTACCTGGGTTTATTACTGTTTTAGATTATTTTGTGTATTTTATCTTTTTTTTTATATATTAAGAGAAGGCCCATCCTTCTCTTGGCCTCAATCGTGTCCTGAGGACAGAGACTTTAGTAGTCTGATAATAAAATTATTTGATTTGAGATTGGACTGTCTTATGAGAACAGACTTTTTAGACTGGCAAAAGACCGGATCAGATATGCGGAGCTGACTGCCAACCTTCACTAGTTGGAGAGGCACTTGAAGAGAGAGATGAGAACAGAAGTACCTAAGGTAGTGTCCGTCCAGGAGAGTTTATAGTATGCCAAATATTAGTTTCTCGAGGACAAAACAGACTTAATGGATCGTTTAATGGGTGGGTTAAACCTCCTAATGCCTTAATGCTAACATACGGGCTAGTAAGTGGTGATTACCTGTCCCTTGTCCCAAAAGTGCCCATTAGTGACAACTTTTGGCAGTTGAGATTGATTAGTTTAGCTTTAAGCAGAAGGTTGTCTTTGTCAGCTAGCTTTAGCCCGTGGATTCGCTCACGTTATGGCATGGTTGGAATTACCCCACAAGAACGTCTTAAATTGTAAGTTTAAAAATACTCTTAAAGATACCGAAAGGCACTTGTTATACACGTCATTGCGATTTTTTTTTTGTTCTAGACCATACTTTGATTTTTTTTAGTATAAGTTTACTTTAAATATGTCTGTAATTCTATTCAATGCATCCACCAGCACAATGTTTTGACGGCTCTCCATTGAGTCTTGAAAACATATCGTTTTCATTTTTGCGTAGACTTATTTTAATGTAAATACACAATGCTTGGTACACAAGGCTTCGTGAGGGCCCGTTTACACCTTGTATAGCGTATTACCACTCGGTGATAATGTAGCTACCCATTAGTGATAGAATTTTCGGAATCGGATTAGTATTTTCGAAGATTACCCCCTACATACAACCACCAAGACAACTTCGTAATATTATGTAAAACCTCTTCATAATATTACGTTTAGATTGACTACGTTTGTTTTAGAAACCAAACTAAAGCCTCATAATGATTGCAAGCATGAAACCAACAAGAAAGTGTTAGCGTTAAACCGCACTAATCAAGTAACTTTTTATCAATCGGAAATAGTCGTAACTAAGAACAACATACTTAGCAAAAACAAAGGGATTCTTGAATGCAATGAACTATCCAACGTCCTTGACGAAATATGGCTGAAATACGTCACGATATAACTTTTTAAACTTAAACACTACAAGATCTCTAGTACCATATGATTCATATTCCAATTTGAATACGTATACTATCATCATGGATATAAATAGTCCACAAAAATGTAATGCTGTCCATAGTCAAAAGATGACGCTTTTTATTGTTATTTATGAAACCGGTCCAACGGCTGGCTTTCATTGGCGATAAACGATTTAAATGGCATGCGTTGGTATAAACCATTAATGAAGTCAATTACATGGGAAAGTTTCAATAGGATAGGATTGAACATTCCATTAGGATATCAATTCTTCACGGACAGTGTACTAAGCTTGGTTGCCCTTGCCACCCTTTTCCTGAAAACCTATTATGAATTAGTGAAATGAGGCAATCATTGTCGACTTACGTCACTTCTGCACAATGCAGGTATAATACAAAAGCTGATGGTATTCTTACTAAGACATTGGACATTTTTAATAGTCTCGTTATTTTGATCCGAATATCGCTCGCATATTCTTGACAATTTTATTTCCAACTCTCGATTGAAAATTCCATTGAAATCTTTTCAAAAAGCATTCCATGATTCAATGGATTAGTTAGGCTGAGTCGTGATCTTATGTAATAAGTATGCACACAGTATAGTCCACTTGTGTCAAAAGATCTCACTGGGGAGCCCTTTTGTGCAACATATTTTGGAAGAAGTGAAGTATCCTGATCCTGAAGTACGTTATTGTTATAGTATTGTAATTATACCTTTATATTATATTACTCAATAGATATCAACAGGACCATTATTAACGCCATGAAAGTAAAAACCATAAGTGCTTATAATATAAGCTTGCTAACTAGCGTTAACAGCCATAGACCACGCCCACCGGGCCATCATTTAACAAATTAATACTTTTCTCCACGCTAGGCGGTACCTGCGGATTCCTGCAAATCGGGTCTAAACAAAAAGCGCATAGCTCACGGTGCTCAGATAAATACGCGTCGTATCCCAGTTTTTTCATCGACATAAATATTGTTTTTTCATATATGTGTAACGGCTTTGTGCCGACACGTCGATGTTCCGTTCTGGGAAGTAGAGATGTCGCGGCGCCGTTGCACGGCTAATAAATAAAAGGCTGCTTGGGAAATATTATGTTACGTCTACGTCTCGGGGTGTTTTTTGGGTGAACAGCTCAGCGGCGGTAGCGGCGTGGTGGTCGGTCGCCTTTGCCCACTCGAGCCCGTAATGGGGCGGATTCCACTATCTACGTGGAACCAGATTACGTTCTCCTTTATCTCATTTGTTCACCCGAAAACATAATGAACAGATTTTCTTTTTGCGAGTCTGTTCCCCCTTATCTCATCGTCCAGACTAGGAATGTTTGTGTCGGTTGCACTGTATCTATGAAAACACGTAGCATGCATATTTCTTTTCTTATCTCTGGATTAATGCTATCTCTGTCTGATGTATAAATTATGCTAGTCGTGTAGCAAGATAGAAAACCAATCCCTGTTTTTAACGAATGTTTAATTGAAAAGATACCTCGAAGAAACTCACTAGGTACGCTGAAAATCACTATGTACTTATTTACATGCGAAATGCATGTAAATATGTAGTATTATCCTGTATTGTATTTAACAAAGACTGCCTCGTACGTCTAGTGGTCTTAAGCGCGACTGCTTTGCATGTAGTCTTGGGTTCGATTCGATTCCCAGGTCGGGCAAACTGTTAATGGGTGTTTCCAACAGGAATTTCTAAGTTGTAGACTGGATTCGTGCCCGGTTGATGGCAATAAGCTCGCCTCCTTTTACATGGGACTTAAATATAACTGGCAAAAGGTGGGTGTACTAATGGGTTAACCACTGCCTAGCCCGTCGGGGATTACAGGCGTGATGTTATGTTATGTATTTATAACATAAGAACTTATGTTACTTTCTCATTTTAAAATAAATTGAGTCATTAAAAGAATCTGTACAAAAAAGAGTCAGCTCATCATAGCGAGTAATTAACACTTTTTGAACTATTCGCAGAGTGCGTGAATCACCGAAGTACCAAACCTAAACCTATCTGCTGCACGTGTCGATATTTAACCTATAAATAACCCAGTTTGTACGATAAATCCCTACCCATAGTTATCTATTTCAATGATACTACGGTTTTTACTTTAATCAGTTGCATAATCTTATTTTCAGCTGATATCCTGATAACTAATCTAATATTTTCCAATTGTTTACTAATAACGATGATATAGTGCACCTGACCATTTCTACTGGCTCTGATATTATCTACTGGTAGTCAGCCAACGAATAAGTCCTTGTTATATTAGAAAGGAATGCGCCTGATAGAAAAGTTTGAGTTTAAAATCTAATACATACCATGAATAACCCGTAGTATCTATAAAATTCGCAATTTTGTCGAAACAATTACAAGCTTTTTTATTTCGACAATGGACATTCTCTTGCTCTTATCCCAATTCATTTAAGGTCGGCGCAGCATGTCTTCTTCTTCCAAACTTCTCTGTTACTCATCATCTCATAAGACATCCCCTTTCTTGCTATATCATCCTAAACACAGCCCATCCATCGTTTCTTCGGTCTTCCTCTACTCTTATACCCATCCCACATTCATACTCAAAAGTATATAATACACTATTGGTTAACGAAGCACACAAACTAACATTACATGGTGGTATGAAAGTTATATATATTTAAAAAAACATCGATGCGCAAACCATTACCTTAAATCCGGCAAATGAGTCTAGACCCCAAGCAAGTGCTTCACACATTTTGACCGTGTTGGTAGTAAGAAACAGCTGATTATATAGAGAAAACTCTTTTTCTTAGAAGAAAGGTATAAAACTGCCAGTAGTTCTTCCTATCTTGCTTGTTTCGCCTGCAACCATCACCATCATCTGCCTAGCTTTTACCCAACTATGTTAGGGTCGACTTTCAATTTAACCGGGTGCTGCTGAATCGCAGTATTTTACATGGACCGACTGCCTATCCGACAATCACAACCCAATTGCTATTGGGTTATATGATACACCTTAGAAGGACTGGTTGTCAGACTTTCTCCTCCTCGTCTCCTCCAGTAATAAAAGTAATAGGTGTACCCACCACTGAGTTATGCACAAAATATAGGTCTTATGATATTTTCCTTCGTTTAGCTCCAAATTCTCAAAGTTCCTATGAACTTATTCAGACTCTATCTGCATCATTGACAGACGTGTTCCACCCTTGTCCTCGTCTTTTTTGTGATTTTGTGTGTCAACACACCTGCTAGTGTCAACCAAATCTTACCCCCGATTCTTTGTAAAAAAAAACTTGTGCCCCAATCACAGTACAAAATTAAATACACTATAATTTCAGACACAGAAAGCTTCAAAATGACAAAGTCATCCGATTTAAAGTACACCTTCCTGGGTGAGCCACAAATTTTACGATTATTGTACATATTTTAGGACTCGTTCAATAATATTTTTTCACCACAAATATTTGATTGAACCATCCTTGAAGACACAAGAAAGCTATCGAATGTCATTTAAATAATTAATAAATGATCGACGTTTCTAACTGATTTCGCCTTCAAATCCCTTTTTTGTTTTGTTATGGTGAGGGCTAGTGGAACAGCATTCCATTTGTTGAGTGAAGTGCGCGACCGTGTGCGTCTGCGCGTATTATTTTATTTCAAGCTTAACTGAAATCTTGTGCATAGTTTACAACGTAGCGATCAGCAGTTATTGGACAATTGTCCTGCACACCGGATGCCACTTAGTACCCCTCATGATTGATTAAAAAGCCGCAACTTATTCATCCCACTATAAATAAAGTTGTTAATGGAAGGCGGCCCGTAATTGGACCTTAAAATTCCTTCATATAAACGCACACTAGCACGTTTTGACAACATAATCCTTCTTATACGATTATTTGTGGATCTATGTTTGTTC
This sequence comes from Diarsia brunnea, assembly GCA_949774965.1. Taxonomy (NCBI): domain Eukaryota; kingdom Metazoa; phylum Arthropoda; class Insecta; order Lepidoptera; family Noctuidae; genus Diarsia; species Diarsia brunnea. Next base: position 8,494,766 of record OX459005.1, on the reverse strand, counting down.
ATGTTTGCTGTTACTCGTTCATAATATTTCTCATACAAACCAACTCTACCACATTCCGCATGTTTTTTTTTTCTAGTGGCTATAATTTCTAAAAACTTAATTCGAACGCGCGGAATATTTTTTAATATTCACTTCTCAGACAATTGACGGTTCACCAGCAGTTAACCGCCGAGTGGATCATTCCGGGTCACTATTGGAGAAACAATGATTTTGCTGAATCATATAGTATGATTGCCTTTGTGCATATTATAAGAAAAGGTACCTACTCAGGTAAGTAAGAGAATATTCCAGAATAAATATCAAATAAGCATCAGATAGTACATCCGAGCAGGCTTTCACACATGCCGCGGTCGCCGCGATAAGAATTCTGTCGCTCGCTATGTGTGCGTGCGCGCAGTGTTCAACGTACGGCTTACGCTCGCACACTAGCACGCTTCTCAGAAGATGTTCCATTCATAATTTTAACAACCGCTCATTATGCTCTGCCTGCGAGCGAGATGGGAAGTGTTGGCTCTGAGCTATTCTGAAGAAAAAAAAACGAAACATCAAAATATGTACATTTTGTAATAATACAATACATAATCACTTTATAATATTTATTAAATAAGGTTGTTTTCAAACAGAGAGTCGCTTATGTTATATTAGCGCAGAATCTTCATATTATATCATTCGCGTTTCAGCCCATTGTCTGAATAACAAAGCACGCGTATGCAGAAGACACAGTTTTCGCATGGAGACAACGTTGAGAATTCGTTATAAAAATTTCGAGACATTCAAATCCTCCGAGCGACTTTGAAACCGGTATACAAAGGCTCAAATATTATCCACTGCATACCAAGACATACTGACACGTCAAGACAATATTCTGATAGTCATTGATGATAGCATTTTTTATCTCAGTTTTCATATCGTTTTACCTGTAGTGGATTTGGGGAGGTCAATGTGAACGACAAAGAAGGTCTTTGCAGCAACATTAAATAAGCTGCTGCTTGAATAAATAACATGGGCTTTGATTCAGTCAGAATTACAGATTGATATACCTGTTCTCTACCTATCAGCAAACGTCGTGTATTGATCGATTTTGGAGGCACTCAAACTCACTTGAGACTTCAAATTCTGAGCTTAAATGGATCTAAGCTCCGATTTTTTTTCTCTCTTGAACTTGGGCCATGATTCTTCCCTATCGCTATCCTCACACGATTTAACTTTCACAATCTTAAGGCTTTTGGTCCTTAGTAAAAGTACATAAGTAAATATTTTATTCCGCTAATCTTCACACAGCTTTGTAGTAACGGTGTAAGTAGAACTATCTTTGAGCTGTATCAGAACTGTTCCGGTACCGCTCTAATTATCGCACGCGCCAGATGTTGCCTACATAGTACATACACGTAACAGTTCCCTGTCATTATAATTACCTACTAATTGTTATATGAAGAGTTTAATTTTATAATCATTGTTTATACAATATTGTACATCATTTTTAAAGTGTAAGAGAAGAGTTTTAAGAGAGCAAAAACTCTTTCTTCTCCATACAAATCGACCCCTGCGAATGGGAAACGAGGACCAATTGTATTTCCTTGTCAAGTTGTACATTCAGAAGAGCTTTGATGGCCTCATTCAGGTTTGACTTGGACTTAAAGTTATAAACATAGTGTAGTATAGACAAAATATAGGCCGAGGTTTCCACTAAATGTGAAAAGCTATTACCAAAGAGACCGCTTTTTTTTCGGTTTTTTACCTACCATGTATTATATTACTCGTGCAATCGAAAACTTACTAGCGACCTTATTGAACTAATATATGGAGAAAATCCCAAGCATCCAATAGCAAAGTCAGAAAGTAATTTCTTGTAAACGGTTATGCTTGTCATAAATTTAACTTGAACACAAGCACAACTTAAAGTAAATGGTATATGCAATGAGTCCATTGTTTTTATTAGTTTGACAAGTTAGTGCTACTCGGAAACTATGTCGTCTGTAAAATATAGCATATTTACAACTCACAAGGACATTGGTTCTTCCCTGTTTTGCAACTACCACAAAAGCTCTAAGGCAATTAACAATTGCTTGCAAACCGCATTCTTACTGCATTTCTAAGTAGGAATGCAGTCATCCTGTATGGTACTTGTGTAGATATAGGAACCTCAAACTCGATTGTTTCAGTAGACCTTCCTTGCGATACAACTGTAACAATTAATCGTCTTGTGCGGTATTACAAAATAATAATAAGATTGTAATACTAAGTTCTTATCTATAAGTGTTTTTTACTAGTCGAAGGCGTTGAAGTAAAACAAAACAAATAAAATTATTTCAATTAAAATGTGTCATAGGTGATACTGAGGTTGCTTTTAAACATAAAAGAGATAGCTGACCGCCATTTTTTTGATAACATCCGAACAAAGTGCATTCGTTAATTAAATTCCGACGATTTTAATGTGTGGCGACTATCGACAGCTACACGAATGTCACACAGAATTGAATCTGGGTTTGTTGTTTGAGAGCAGTTAGAAATACTGAAAAGAGTTGAGGTTTATACCTACATACGAGATTTTTTATACAAAGTGCATTTTCCCTTTAAAATGTTTATTATTGCAGCCTACAGCAATTATGTCATTACAGAGCACATCGTGTGTGGCCTCCACCTGGTATACGGTGCGTTGGTACCGCGCATTCATTATTGTTTCGCTGCACAGACCAAAAGGCCAGTGTATTGATGAGCGTAATGGGTAACGATAAATAAATAAAGCTAAACATTCAGGCCCGCATATCTACCATGCAGTATTATTATATTTTTTCGGATGTTCTCTTTGTAAGCACTCACATCACGTATAATGCAAGTTTAAGTTTAAAGGGCAACTTCTTCCATTACTTACGTGTAATTTCATGAATCCGAAGCGTGTGGGCTATAGGTTCTACCGAGAAAACCGTATCATAAGTTTATTATTTTCATAATTGGTGGTTCTTTCCTACGTGTTATAGCTGTACAAATTTGATTTAGATAGTTACTTATGATTACATTCCAATGTATGAGCTCGACCGCAGCATAGAATCCTGATGAATATTCAGGACGTGTGCACCATCAGGTTCATAGAATGTCTGAGAAACTGCCCATTAAAATTATGACAGGCCATCTACATTCCTGAACAACAAAGCCGACCTACGATTAAAATAACACCTCCTTCGTAGAACATATCCATTTTACTTCACAAGGGTCCGTAACGTTTCCGCTGGGGTCCTATGATACCTTTTTTCCGAACACAGTTGAAAAAACTTGGCGTCCCATTAACAATAAGATCAAAACTAGCCGGCCGCGCCACAATGGCCGGCGAGCGCCAGCCTCCGGCCGCTCGAGAGATGCTTCCAGGAATTGCGCCCTTTTAAAAAAGATCCAACTCATGTTGGGCGTGTGATAGTTGGCGAACTCGCATTCCTGATGCCTGCACTGCACCCTCGCTTCGCCCTGGGCGCCACCTCGATGCCGCTTCCACCCCTGCAGGAAACGACCCTCTTCCACCTCAGTTCCAACTGAACTAGCGCTCTATTACTCTTCATTCTTAGCATTTTCCGCCCAAGCTAGGGGCTTTTCTTCTCTACTGTTATGATTATGACCACACTAAGCAAAATAAACTTCGTTTTTGGATACAAGTTATCAACTTTCAACATTTCTCAAGCTCTATATATACTGAAACGATTGACCTCTATAATTGCTACGAGAAAATATAAAAAGTATCATTTGCCGGCAATAAATACACACATCCCAAAAATTCAGAGACGACAAAAAGTGCAAAGATTGTATTGACGTCGCCTTTCTGCGGCACGGGTAATCTTATTGTCGTACGAAGTGCAAAAAATTGTGGACAATCATACAAAAGTAATATGATGATTTGGGGCGACCATTAGTGAATGCCACCGCGACTGCTCCCACGCTCAATTGTCCAGTGGGGTGGTTTCTTTGCCTCAATAGCCCACGATTCATTGGGCGTAAAAGTAAATGTAACCAATTACATCATGTAAGTGTCCATTTAGCACTACTTTAATATTTACGCCTGTTTAAGAGACATCTTTTGTGAAAGTAGTTTACGTGGATAGCCATCTCAATGTGATGTTTTGTATCTACTGCCGAATGAATACAATTTGTGTATTCAAGATACAAAGAATTGACACATTTTTAGGTAGGGCATCCGGTTTTAATTCTAGTGAGATAAATAATAAGATACATTTGCAACTTTACAGTATTATGTACATAGAGTTCATGTTATTATTAAGAACAGATAATAATTATGTAACTACCTACTTTAATGTTTAGATTGTACGTTAATAAATTACTATTCTGTACACTTGTTGCTTATTCAACATACAGGGATCAGTCAACTCGCGTGTATGTGTAAACTTCGACTAATTCTATGAAAAATGATCTCCACAAGGACCCCCTGCGATGCTCGTGTTTATTTATAAGAAGGGAATTGCCTCAGACATTATAGACAGATCGGGATTATACAATTAAGAATGATGATGGCAAACAATAACTCGCCAAGTTCTCTAGGAGTTGGATGATAAATAAGTGCAATAATACATACATACCAGTCAAAATCATACCCCTCCTGTTTCCTCCGCCGTAGTCGGGTAAAAATAGAAAGTGACGGGATGATTTTATAATGTATGTATTTAGGCTGTATCAAATAGAGTAAAAATGAGGTTCAGCTCACAAAATTCCTTGTGACTATGCAAACAGTTGTCGTGCGTGGCCCATAAAATTTATAACACAAATATACATGTAATACTCCGCGCCACTTGTCGGGAATGCTGTCTCCAGCGTTTTATTTCGTTACGTGTTTGTATGCCTGCGCCTGCGCCTGCGCCTCTTGAGCGCATCAACACAACCACAAAGATTCTCTTGCGGTTGTTTTCTGTAAGACGCTGAACATGACTTATATGACTTCATGTGATATAAATATTAGTGACTGATTTCCACATTTCAAAGCCCTAATTCACGAATGGTGTACATAAAACAGCAACCCTATTATATAACTTTGGTAAGCAGTTAATCATTGGTTGATAATGAATATATTATGTATCGCATTCGAGGACAAATAAGAAACTGTTCAAATTCAAATGATAAAATGTTCGCCATGATGCGTTGCGCGATGACACATCTCTGGCCCCGATGGTTACGTCATGCATTGCCATATTAGCTCAATATCACACATGATGCACGCACATAATGCATAGAGTTCACTCGTTTATCGAAACACTGACCTATGGAGTGACATGACGGACCAATGATAACTACATGGGAAAAGCAACACTGCGACCATGGGAACTAGGTGATGTGAAACGCTCATACGTTGACAACCATTTTGTCGATAATGATATGAATGTCCGGCGTAATCAATGTTAATACATAATATTGAATGCAGACGATGGATGCTTTCGACGAGGCTCTGGCCCGCCATATATTTGTCAGTTTTACGTATCACTGTCAATACGCCGCGATGTTCCCACGATACGGCAATCTGAATTGCGCATAGCCGTTTAGTTTATGCGGCCCTTCAAGGAAGGGGCGCCATTTGGTCGCTAACATATTCTGATGACTTCGCTTATCGTTAATACAACTACAATGGAAGTAGACCCAATCCTACCAAAATCCGACATTCTATATTGCCGAGTAAAGTTGGACTGATCGTGTGGTAATTTCGCCCCTATAAAGTTAAACAGTTTTGTGTTACAGATATGTAACATAATAATCACGTCATTCCAGACCCCATTCAGTTGATTAGGGTGCCACACGACGAGGCAATTGTAGCGAATTCCCGACACGTGACCACTATTTGCTGGCATAAAAATATCACCACCGATCATTAAATTGACCTTATTTATAACCCAATTAAGACATTATGTACCAACCCTAACGATGCGGGTCTCGCACGCCGGCGAATGTTCGCCAATTATTAGCTGCTTGCTGCAGAAAATTTAGACATTATTTAATATTAATCGAGTTCATTGAGTGTACTTAGATAAGAGTCGAGAAGGCGGCGGCGGCAGCGCGACGGTGCGTATCCGGCCACCGATGCATTGATAAACTCAATACGAAATATGTGCAAACAAAATGTAAATTGTCATGTTATCAAGAAATCGAGTATAGGAAAATAACAAATAACGTTTAAACTCAACACATCCGTAACAAGTGTTTGGCATAAAAGCAAGATACAGATAAAAGGCAGAACCGTGAAATCAAGTTAAATGAAGCGCCACCGAAACAAAACGTGCGGAATTCCCAATTCACAGTGTTTATAAGAAAGCCTCCCAGGAAGTACCTGTAACAACTGACCATCATCTTTGGTTCAGAACAATAAGTAATAGTCGATACGACAATAGACTGCGATATCTGGCGCCAACAAGTCGTGGTGCCAACAAAAATATAACTGTCCGTAAGTGAGCTGACGAATTGTCAATAGCGGGTACCTGACCATTGTCCTGCAGGTATCGTCTGCACTTTGTTATGCTTTAAACAAACGAAAAGTGAAAAGCACAGGAAGCGATACTATCTGCAGAAGAACAGAACAATAATCCTAAAGTAACACGTCGATACACGTACAATCTCCAACTCCAGCGTTTAGTAGCCCAAAGGGGTTTGTTGTGTTTATTATGCTCTTTTGTGATCGATTCCTCTAGGGATGGGATATTCATGACTTATATAAACGTTTAATTTGGAAGTGTGGTCGAAGTTCTAGAGATATAGAAATAACAACAATATTTAACCATCATTCTTTTAAATCAGATGGAGACTTCAGGAAAACAGAATATCTTTCAACACAGATAAGGTACGTGAATACTGTTTGTTAAAACTGAAACCTAGTCAAACATAAACGGTATGATTTATGCAACTATCAAATAAAAGTTTCAATGGAAGGGAAGGTACTATAAATTCGCAGATTACTGAAGAATTGGGCATACTTTTTTTGTTATGTATTTATTTAATAACAATGCATACTTTTACATAAATACATACCTATCTGCCAAACTGCAAAGCAATTTGTCGGCAGTCTAAATGAGCAACATTTAGCCGTCTGCAAATTCAAATCAGTTTGTTTCAGCAAATCATTTAATTAGCAGAAACGATGGTCACATTTACATTGTTTCTCTTATTTTTTACTAAATAAGCGACAAGGAAGTTTCAGATTACACAGTCACACATGCTAAAAGTATAACAGTGCTATTTAAAAACAAAACAATACAAACCACAAAAACAGCGGAAGGAAAGGAAACATTTCGGGGAAGTATTTCGGAACATAAAACGAGGTTTCCTCGAAGTCCGAGTTCACAAATTAGTGAATGAAACCTAATGTCCTTTGCATAAGACAATGACTGCGCCATGTGGCCGGTGGCGGACGAGTCGACCCGTGGGGTAGCGGGCAGGACTTGGACACATGTGTTTACGCGCTCATTCATTTGTGCTATTAATGGGTCCATTCAGCATTGTCTTGCACATGCAGCGGAAACGTCTCCTCGCCCCGCCTCTGCGACAAATTACCAGAAACGATTATAATGTGTGCATGATAACATGCGCTGCCAGTATTGTTTTATTGTTGCACCCTTTTTAATTGCTTTTGTTGCTTTGCAAGTTTTTTATTAACACTTCTGTGCTTTACGTTGGCCACAAAAGGATGTTTATCTCGTAGTATTGTTTTGAATTCAATGGTTTTAGTGACTAGTGTCCATCTTATCCATACAACACTCTTTTCACAGTTGCTTATCTTCTTTCTCTTACTTCCACCGTACATTTACACCTCTTACACCGATTTAGTAGGATCTTGAAAGTTATTTGAGGTATATCTCAAATCAGTCGCCAATATTATCTTTTTAATCTACTTTGTTTACCATCAGGAATTTCTCACTAGCAACCACAGAGTGGATTAGTGCCCGGTTGATGGCATTAGGCTCGCCCCCTATTACATGGGGGGGACTATAGAAAAATACTGGTAAAATTTGGATGTGCCTACTATTAAATACACCTCTGCCTATCCCCGTCTAGGATTACAGGCGTGATGCTATGTTATGTAGGTTACTCTTATGTCGCAGTCTTTACTCCCGGGGCGAATTCAAGGCCACGGCCTTCACACACGACTTTAAAAATAATCCCTGGCTGTGGCACAAAGGGCGTGCAGAATTTTTCCATTCCTTCGAGTGGTAAACTCCAATGTTCTTGAGTTTGTCTACACCTCCCTTGTTCCGCCAAAATACCACTTAATTATATGTATATGTCCACCCTTGGTCCACCAAGATATTGACACTCACAATATTTTATCATATAAAATCCGTATGAGTTTATACTTTACTCCCAGTACCTTAAATAGTGGCGACACCTACAGGGAGAAATACGAAGACAATTTCTACCTGGGCGGCAGGGTAATATTTATGATTTTCAGCACTTCAAAAAATATTGTTAAAAACACAAATTCTACTATTTATGTAAAACTTATCCTAAACTAAACTTTTATGGGTCGATATTTTACTCTTTTCTGCTATCTTGGACCCTTATAAAACAAGCCTTAATAATGTAATATAACCCTAACCAAAATCCATTAAATTCGTTCCAGTTTTCCATAAATAATTGTACCTAGTTAAATGTAAAATAAGTACTAAGACAATTCCAATGCCTACGAGAAATTATTGTAGTAACGAGCTGCTACGAATGTCGTAGCAGAATGTTCGTAGCACTAGTGCTACGAATCGATTCGTACTGCGTTGATACAAAGTTACTGATAAATATCTAGGACATCATTATACCCTAGGGACTGTCATACTAGCATTATAATTCTTACAAGTCTGATTACAATACGAATGTTTTAAATTTAATTATTACATGTGCAGCCTTTTGTCGTGAAACTTTAAGTTTCACTTTCTATAGGGAATGATGGTAGGTACCTGACCTGTCTAGGGTTAGCACAAAAAACATTCTCACTGTCGGATGTATAAAAACTTTATTTATACACGATAATAATGATATAGGGCATTAACAAAAAAAGGGAATGAAATCATGTGAAATTCCACCCTTCGTCTATCTACGTCATAAATTGTGAGTTAACATCGGTTAACCTCAGCCTAGCCACCCATTGCGCGTCTTTCAGGGACCGACACTGGTGCGAGTGCCTGATAATTGACTCGTCGGGCTAGTCCGCGTCCGGCCACCCCTTCCATAAATATTTCCCGATCAAATTATTATGCGTTCTAAAAAATGCCACGAGCTCGATTCTCAGAAGTGTGTGTCGAGGGCGGTTCTACACAAAGCCGACGAAGGAGACGCGCTTACGTGGCGCAGCGCGCGCGTGAGCGTGACGCGTGCTCAATGGAATGAGGTTCAGCACAGGCGACGCGACCCAACTGTGAGAATTACAAGGAATGGATTTATTTATTGATCTTAGTTGTTCCGTTATTGTGAACCACTGCGTTGGTAAATAAATAAACCTCATATGCACGCTCTTGGCGAAGGATGTTTGATCTGAGAAAGTGGGAGCTGACAGCACAAAGCCGTGTGTTAAACGGGCATATCCTCTGGTCGGCCACTTTCTCGGCTGTTATAATGAAGTTAATACTCGTTGGATAAACACAGTATCTGGCAGTGCGCGGCGCATTTCACGTAATTTCTCCCTCAGAACACATAATTGCGGTGGGTGCTCGGCGCTCGCTCTGGGAGTCTGGGAGGCTGCGCTTCACGACGCGCCTGTTCTCACCCGGGGCCGGTGTCCACTTTTCATCGAGTACATTGCCCCTTTAGTGTCACAAGTAACGAGAAACATAAAGAGAGCAATTCTATTTGTGTAGTGTCTTGGGAGCCTAGTGTTAATTACAAGGCGGCGACATTTTTGCCGCATTACGCACGACGCTGGGAGGCGAGCGAAATTGTATCCGCTTTGTCTTGTACCGTCGACGAAATCGCAGATGCAGATTACCACGACACTGCTGTTTCTTGTTTGCGTCAGATTAAAGCCACTTTATAACATTTAATTTTAATTCATTTTTAATTAAACTGCAGTACTAATACATACAAACTACAAAACTTTTGGTTTCAATTCTTTTGTAAACTCCAAATTTTCTCTTAATTGACTCACTCAACATATACTTAGACAGACGTTGCATAAACAACATAGAAGGAAAGGTTCAATCCTATGAAAATAAAATATTAATTTACTAGTTAGCAAAGCAACTGTTACCTAATCTAAATGATTGTAACTTACAGCAATTAATGCGTGCGAAACATTTCTTTGTAAGAAATTCATATAAAAATGCCGTCGTTTCTTAAAACTAATAAAAGAGTTATCAATTTGATGATACGAAATTACGAGACGGCATACCATGACAATTTAATTGTCGTTCACTGACTCATTCATGCTCTAGCATCATTAAATTCGGGTCACAACACATCGCCCAACAAAAATGACAATCCTCAATTAACCAGTTATGTGTTTGTAGGACTTGTAGAGAATTCTCATCAATCGGGCTGGAGGTTAATTAATAAGTTACATAACAATTTGGCCCTATAGTTGTTAAAAGGCAGCCAAAAGGAGAATAAGCAATCAATTTTGAGGGAAGGCGTAAAGTGCGGTGCCCGTCGACGAATGAGCATTCCATAGATAATGGTGGCGGCAATGCTATGGAGACCGCTTCTGTCACTCATAGTTATGGTGAGAGGAATAATAATTTATTCGGTCGGTATACATGATGTCCCTTACGAAATCAGAAAGTAGGAACCACCACTTCATAATAAACAGTGTTAGAGCAGATGGTTTTATGGGGGCCTACGGGCGTATTACAGCGGAAGGTTCTTTAAATCCTGGTAGTTGTTAAAATATATTTTGTAGTCTAAAAGTTTAAGCTAATCACTTTATGGTTTAACTGTTACAACCATTTTGAACCATTTTGTAGGATGGTAATTCCCTGCTGGGCTTATAAAATCTTTTGAAATCCGTCTCCACACTGGCGCAGCTCAATGTTTTTTCGGTGAAATTTAACCGTTGTTTATGTAGAGACAATGTATCTATTGCGTTAAAATTTGGGAATTTCTTTTTTTCTCCATGTTGGGTCGTGAGAAACGATCGCGTGCAGACACATCTCATTAGGTAAACAGTATTAGTGTGTTTGTGTACCGCCATCGATAGAACTACACACAACCTAATTTAATAACATTCATTGGGTTCTTTCATGATTTTACGAAGTGTTGCAAGAGTGATGAATTCATTTCAAATTACTATAGGCAATGAGCCAAGAGGGCCCCCGAGTAGGCTAGATAAAAATAGACATCAAAGTGTCGGAGCTATATTTTCAATAAACTAAAAATAACAGCCTGTATCGATAAATACTCGTAGTTGCAGCAAACTACGCATCGGCGGCATATCTGGCAAAAATTATAGTTCTGTTTTCAATTCATACATAAGCCACCAATTCCTACAGACCACTCTTCATGAATAAACAAGTCTAAAATGTACCTACGCTGTTTTAGTTGATTAAATTATAACTGTATTATAAATAACCACTTATCAGTTTAATAATACAACAAAGGGAATTCCATTATTAACAATATGAAGTCGACACCGGAAAATTGCGGTTGGATTAATTTTGTTGATAGTTCACAAGGACGGTATCTAATCAAGGAATTTACACGCCATTACGATTGCCCCACACCGAGACATTTTTCAACCAAAATAAATATTTAGTGAAATAGAAGACTTCCTCTAGATAAGCCTCCTCTCTCACGAGATCCACAATTATCGCCCTATCTGACAACATTTGGAATTTTTACATCAACCGGTTTTATCCTAAACATTCCACTATCAATAATTATAGTTATTTCATTGAACAATAGCACACGCATCGACTCGTAAATCCCGAGAATATTTACATGCCTTTAGAATACATAATGTTGAATACTATTATAGGATTGATTATTAAAACATTTGTACATTTCAGGCTCTTGTTTCACGTGTTTTATGCTGTGTTGGATAGTTAAAGTTATTCAAATGATAACGAGGGATTCTTCGGGGAGGGTGGTCGCCGGCGGGCGGCTGGCAGTGTGCAGCGGCGCGGGCGCAGCGCTTTGTCGCAGCTATGCGCACTGTCAACACGCAGCACCGAACACACTGCACACATCACACAGTTTTTTATGCGCACATGTGCGTCTACAGACCGCCCAGACCACAACCTCGACAAATATTTGTCTTCAATTCTAAAACGCTTAGAACCTCACGGCTCTACAAATCAATAAAAGCGAACAATTCGTTTGGGGGAGCTCGTCTGTCATGTAAACCGATCTGAACTGCTTCCTCGACGTTCTCATTACGAGGCTCCTCGTTAACCATGTATCAAAAGGGCCGCACACAATTACAAGGCACGCAAGAAGGATTATGCGTTCCATTTATTATAAAATCAGTGATAAGACGTTAATTCTGGCCGCTGAGTCCGTGAGGGCGATCTGCATCGCGGTAATGCCTTACCTGTCAAACCCTTCCAGATAAATTAGTCTCTCCTAATGCTAAGCAGCGTCGGTAACAAAAATAAACCAAATAACGGCGCAATCCATTAATTGACTGGACCTGCTGCTGAGCGAAAAAAATCTCTATCAGATAAAGCGGGTAAGTGTTTACGGTTTCTCACGAGCCTCGACCAACCCTCAATGGCGCCTTGCTGATTGATAGTAGCTTAGTCGACCTTCGCACCTCGCTCGCTACATGCTAAAACACATCTTGAGGTCATGGCTTAAGTTTTAATTTTCAATGGACAAACTCATTCTATTCTTCCTAAATATGATTATCTTGGAACAAGGTTCTTTGAGACTTATTTCAACACTCCTACGACTCACAGTCGATTACCAGATGCTCTAATAGAATGCCCATTCAAAGAATTCTGCACCCTCATAGCTTGTACCTGTCCGCGGCCACCACCAAAGGAGGCGACAAAAAATATTATGTTAATTTGTAATATCAGACCATTATTCATAGTTGTTATAATAGCTTTGTTATGATTATTCGGTAAGATTCCTTTGTACCTAATTATCAGCGGTGAGGCTTTTTACACCACTTTTATGAATATTACAGTTTCATGCTTGTCACTGCATCCGTGCCCTATAAAAGAATACCTGAAAGTAGATTGAATATACAAATAGCGAATTCTTGGAGAATCCTCCATCAATATCGATGAATATTAAATCATGTGCTAGCACTGCGAGACCTTGGATGGGACATAGAAATGCATGTGGTAAGCGAATCTTCGAGTTATTTTTTTCTTAGCTTTTTTTCATTTGACAGAACGTGTCCCCAAGTTCCTTAAATTCCTGAAATAGTTATACTTTAACGCCGAGCACTAGATGTCTTGGAATCGACTAACATGCATGATGCACCTCACGAATTGTCACCCTGAAACCAAGGTCCAGGATTGAATAATGTTGTTGCATTAGTTTGATATGTGTAGGATTGGATGTAACGAGGCGTGTTGAATGTGTTGATGCGCGGCGAGGCCTGGAGGCGGCTCGAGGCAGGCGGCGAGGCGGCCGGGCGGCCCTGAGGCTACCTCGGCCGGCGGTCGCGGCGTGCGCTCTGTAATCCCATCGTCGGTGTCGGCTTACGGCGCCTCTCTCGCAATTATCATATTCCACCTAAACACATAATATTGTGCACGCAATTTTAAAAATAACTCGCGTCCGGCTCGACCTCAATCGGCCCTGATTTATAGCAAGCGGGGCGCCGCGGCTGCTGCCGCTGATCGCCCGCAAACGATTGCATTCCCCACACAAATAACCATAAATGTTCGCTCGGCACGCTTATGAGGAATCCTCCCTTTGTTATTACGCTTTTTGGACTACAGGCCTTTATGTTCCGTGGGCCTGAACTCTTGACTTCATCAAATCTCACTAAGCGGATTGGTGTCGACTGTCAAGCTGTCGTGTGTGTGCCCTTAAAACACGCACACAATTTATGAATCAAATGCATGAATGAGCTCGCGCCTGACTGAGCGGCTGAGCCCACGTGTCGTCGTTCTCACGCCCGCCGATACCGACTGCTTTTTATCGCGGCTCCATTTTTCGAGCGATGTGTCGCGTGGGCTACATGTGCGGATGATGTGGAGCCCTCGACCCCCGCGACGTAGCACATGGCGCCATCTTCGCTAATTTCCTCATCATGAAACAAAGTGGCTCTATAAAAACTTAACACCAATTAATCTACGAATAGAGGCGTCTATTTAGTAATGGAGCCGGATAATAATGATCGTGGATACTGTCGAGACGGGGAACAAGCGAATGATCACAAGAATGACAACGCTTATTTGAAGCGGAAACGACAAGTGGTACAATAGAAATAGGTGGTACTTAGACAAATTCTATTCGCGCGTGCAAATTGGCCAAGTCAACAGTCGCACACTTGGACGGAGTTAATGGAAGAATGGAAGGCGGTTTTCTTTTTGTGCGCCATTAGTTTAACAAACGGCTGTCACGACTCGGGGCCGGCGCACTGGCGGGCGCGCCGGGCCCCCGGGCCCCGCGCTCGCGCAGCCCGCACCGAAATCGCACCGCTATCAACCGTATCAGTCTCGGCTATGTATACTAAATAAAATAAAAGTCATTTATTTAAATTAGACTGATAATCATCACTTCTTAGCATCACTTTTTGAACGTCAAAGTTTAGTTTTAGACAGTCCCCCAAAACAAACAAACTCCCCTGCTACACATTTCTCTCGGTTAGGTTGGAAGAACCAGACTTTTATACAATAACCTTCAGATTGGGTAACACGCTGCTAACTTAGACCGCTCTCTCTCTCTCTCTCTCTCGGAGTGGGAATCCGTCAGAGTCCCACTCTCAAGAGTAACAACAAATTATTGAGAAAAGTAAAAGGTTAAAGTCAGCGAGCGTCTTACCCGTTGCACTAGCTTGGGGAAACCTCTCCTTTAATTTGAAAAGAGAGGGTTTACTAGAAAAACTAACTGGTACCTAATGCATATTTTAACCATGATGTATTGAAAAATCTTGATAGTTGCGGAAATCTTTGCGTCAAGTAAAACAAATACCTTGATAAAAAATAAATTAAATGTACCTATGTACTAAAATTTAAGGTCGGCGCAGCATGTCCTCTTCTTCCATACTTCTCTGTTACTCGTCATCCTATGAGACACCTCCTTTCTTGCCATACCATCCCATCCATCGTTTCTTTGGTCTTCTTTTCAAAATTACTAACTTTTATAATAACAAGTATGTATTTAGATCATCCACCCATAGGTCCTTATAATATTAAACGTAAAAACACAAACTTAATGAAAATATTAGCAGCTCCGAAGCTAGGTGTCGACAAAATATTCTTATATCCAAACATCGTACATATTTATCCCGAGCTCTAAGTAGTTCTTCTCTTACAAAATACTTCTCCTCCCAAGCTCAAGAGCTGGGTACACCTTTGCAAACGACAGGTCTAAGTTTCCCTGGCCTCCCGTAAAAAAACAACTTGCCAGAAAAAAAAGACTCAATTTGTCCAGTCAGCCTAGCAAGTAGCAGCGCAAATCGCTCCAGAGGCGGCGCCATGATGTAATGGCGTACACCCAAAAGAGGTCCCCTGACGACAATACTCAACTCTACTACAAAACGCTAAAGTACTCGCTAGTTTAGTTATAACAAGATGTTTACACTTGCCAGAGGTAGAACAGTTCTGGGCGCCATCTGTCATCTGCTACGGTTCAATGTCCTGTAGCTCTAAAGGCTAGCAATATTTATGATTGTGTTTATAACTCCTGGCTCGGTTACAGGCCCCATAGATGTACCTTTTTAATGTGATGTTTTGGCAAAGAGGCCGCGGCACGGGCCTCCGGTCACGCCACCCTGCCTTGCTATGTGATGACATCAACGCCCCGCATCACGTTTGTCAATGCGTAGGTAACCGATTGACAAAGTTGAAAAGCGCAAAGGTTTCTATTTCTCCTGAGTACTGATAAACTGAACGTAATCTAATGTGTTCAGCCCACAATGACGTTTGGTGCTGAAACATAGACGAGCCATGAAGCGTTCCATGTTCGGCATAAAGATAACAGATCGAGTTCCTAATGTCAAAATCCGCGAATACGTACAAAGGTTTTTAAGGCAGGACACCTAGCAAGGCGCAGTGATTACAGGTGAACTAAGGCTGTCACCGAATAGCTTCCAATAACTGGCAAAAGAACTGTGGGTCGTCCGGCGGCGAGATGGGCAGACGAAATAGTTTCCATTGGGGGAAAAGCCTTGATGAGGCTGGTACACAAGACCGTGGAGACTGGCACAAGCAAAGAGAGGCCTATACCCAGCCGGGGGTGAGTTCAGGCTGTGGATGATGATAAACATCTAACGTAACAGTGTCTCCTAAGTGTCCTTTTGTACGACCAAGCATTTTTCTGCCTCCTGCTTTTGAATACGGAGGGCATTTAACTTCCCTACTGAGGTTCTCTGTGTCTCCGATCTCGTTACCATCGTTACCCATTATGGTTGAATATATTTTCTGGAGCTTTACGACCGTGCGTCGTTGTCCATTCGCTTTTCTCGCTTTTCACCTTGTCGATAATACCTAAATTGGTTTGCTTGTCGTGTGGATGTGGTCAATGGTTTTGTTTTGCATTCTGAATATTTATTTTCATGAAAAAGTTCATATCTAATCAAAGTTTGGTACTAACCACTATCTGAACTGTTTTATCAAAGTTTTAATTAAAAATGGCAAATTAATTTAAAGTGCGTAATATGTAGTTAGTAACCGATACTTGCATGTTTTTACTCATCAACCAGCTTTTGTTACTAACTTTAACCCATTTTGTAAGATCCACACAGAGATAGACTTACTTAATTTTTATTTGCCAACTAGACTAAAAATAAAATAGACACAGTTCCTGTCCAGAAACAACAGCTATTCAGTAAAATATGAATTTCAAATCAATCTTTTAGTTTAGACGTGTCGTGTTCGCAACTGTTACAAGGCCTCTTGTGAAACGTGTGTTCAAAGGAAGGTCCGGTCCAGATCCAAGGCGTCCACCTCGTGCAGTTTGTATTAGGCACATTTCAATAAGAAGCCATAAACAAAGCAATTTGTTGGCGGTGACAGAAGCGGCGCGGGCGCACGCCTCACGTCCACGCCCGCGCTGCGGTGACCACGACAACGAACAACAGCGGACCGTGACTCGACACAACTACACTCTTACACTTTTTATTTTAACACTAAGAAACACAATAAAATAAGAAACAGTATCATCCAGCAAAAAACACCGACTGAGTTCAATGTTAATGTTAACAACGACTAGGTATTAAATCAGACTAAGCAGTCTGTCGGCGTTAATTTAACTCAATAAGAAGACATCGTGTTATAAACGACGCAGAGTACGCACTACACTGATTACTTTGTAATCATTTATTATTCTCGAAAAAACTATTCAATGCCAGTCAAAAAAACCATAGGTAAAAAGAACTAAACAAAAGTGGCCTTTGAATCAATTCACTGTTTCATCAGAATACATTCAACTCGGATGAAATCTACGCATAACAAATGGCAGAATACAAAACAAAGATTGTAAAAAAGTAGTTATGGACTGAAAATAAAGCATTCGATTCATGCACGCATACGATATTGGCCGTACAGAAATGTCACCCTATACGTAGACCGTAACCGTTGCTTCCTGCGGTCAAACTTAATTAAAACTCATTGCAGGGGCGTGCGAACCAAGCGCGTCCGCCGAGCGTGCGCGCGCGCAGCCGCGCTGGCCGGGAGCCGGGGCCGCGCATGGCGCCCGCACTCTTAACCCCACAGGAAACACTCCTTGCCTAACTCCTAATCTTAGGTCAATAAACCTAGGGCTCGCGTCTCTCTGTATGATGAACACAGATGCTACACAACTGATAACGATCACCGATGATATTACAATCAGGAAGTCTTATCAACTTTAACGGAGGTTTGCTCGATATTGTACACGGTTTGGGTTACATCAGATATGATGAATGACATCATTTAATAGGAATAAAATTATGCTTCGGTATCAACTTTTTAATTGAATGACCCTTGCTTATAGATTGACGGATGGATTGGAGTTATTGGACGGCATTATTCGTTGACTGCGCAAGCCATATTTTAATTAAACCTCTTTCGCACCTCTTCCACCATTAAGTGAACAAGATCCCGTTTATCTCACAGTACGTGCACACGATCATCGTGCGCTTGTAAGCTTGTAACGTGTGAACTTTAATACGTCCACATCACACCAGCATGAGGTTATCCCGACTATTTTCCACGGTATTTTCCCTTGCAATGTCACCTTTGAGCAACACACCAACCAAATCAATATCAAAATCGAAACTCACAATACTGCGAGGAACATTCTCAGACATTCACCTACGCCACTTAGTCCAGTTTGCAGTATATTTAAGGAGAATCAACAATTAATAGCTCTTAATTAATTACCTTGCACGAATTAACTTATAGAGACTTAATTTTTTGCAAGGTATCGCAGCACCAGGCAGATGAAAACACGTCCAAATACAGCAACATGTACATTCCACTGGGCATAGCTATAGCTAGCGATATTTAATGTAATTTACCACACTTCATACGAAAATGCCACGGCTAACAGCATCGGTCAGTTTCCCAAGTTAAACTTGCATTGTTTTATACAATGACATTGAGGACTCTGGTTATATTCGTCTATCACTTTATTCTAAAAGTTTATTGATCTTAAACATCAGTAAACTATGTTTTTGTGTGGTTCTTCTGAGAAGGGCAAGGCCGGCCGAGACCGACTCCAAATATTGGGGTGGATAGTTTATGTTAAGTGAACCCCCTGTGTGAAGTAAACTCATCGTTTTAACTTTTAAGTCGACAGAGGTCTGATATTATCATGAGATGACAATCAAGCCTAACTACAAAGAAGGCTTACCCATCAACGAGACTACAATAGACGAACCAAATTCCATAGCTCTAAAATCAGGAGTAGAGGAGTCTTAGCCCATTAGTTACATAGGCACACTTTCAGAGTCAAAAGACTCCGTTGTTCATATAAAACATTTGGAGGAACTTGTGCTTAATAATAACAGCCGCTCAGGTCGATATTTAGGTTAAACCATGCTTGCCTAAGTTGGTTCGTGGATAGAAGGACCACCCACTACATGCCGAGTTTCCTCCGTGCCTTGGAAAGCGCGTTAAGCCGTTGTTGGTCCCGGCTGCCATTTGTACATCTTTGACAGTCGTTCCGGTAGTCTGTGGCCCGAAAGTCAAACAACCAGTCTTAAAAAGGGTATCGTATTTCCCAGTACCGACTGGGTTTTCGAGGTTACATAGGCGACTGCGCTTCATGTAAAATACTGGTATTCAGCTGCATTCTGGACTGGAAGCCGATCCCAACATGGGAAATGGCTAGGCAAATCATGATGATTTCAATATTTTAAATACCACATGATTGAATAATTAAATAAAATGGATATGTATAGCTCAGCTCACATAAGTACGAATTTATGCTCACGATAACGCCCCTATGTTGCTCGGTCGAGTATTTGACCGACATTGCCAGCAGCATTGATAAGCGTTCGCCGTATTTCAGTGTTGAATTTTGCCGACACATTACAATGAGCGGTTTGTTGGTACTCTAATGGCGACAAATCTCATTTAATCGGCTTTCCTTTCATCTTACAACCGCAGAAGTTAATTTAAGTTTAAAAACACTTGATATTACTGCGCATAAACGAGAAGCTCTTTCATAAAACATAGACTTATAACTTTTTGAATGAATATGAGTCATGTTGTCATATTAATTCAGAATATATTAATACGGAATTATTATGGTAATACATGAGATGATAATTCCTGACGAACATTTATGTAGATTGAGTTATATTCTTGTCGAGTCAAGGATACAGTGCGATTTTTGTGTAAAGCACTAAGTTTGTAACAGGCTTAACAGCTGTTTGGGATTGCTTTGCTACAAGTTTTCGTAGAAAGCGATACTAGAATGTATTTTAAGTGACGAAATGAATGGCAAAATCTTAATATAAATTAATCATTATTGTGACACTGGAAAAAACCGTAACCCATAAATCTTTGATCTGCGTAATATAAGTAAGTAATGTGACCCAGCTTTTCTCGATTAGATAAACTGGATTTCATAAACTTACGCGGTTCACGTCGTTATTACGTGTTCGTGGACGGGAGGCGAGTACGAGGCGAGACCGTGGGGCCCGCGGTTGTCTGCCAGCGCCTCAAGGCCTGCGAGTCATTGCCACGGCGAGGCGACTCGGCTCCTCGCCGCCTCACCGCCACGTCGCGTCCTCCACCAAATGACATGCTTTAGGGCTTCCACGAAACGATTAAATGCCATCAAATTCACTCTCAGTAATCTCAGTATACTGAATCGAAATCAACGAATAATTCAAACTAAAAATAGTCCAACACAACAAGATATCGTGTTATATCACCGGTACAAATAAACTTGGAGAACTAAGCATTCGTTTTTTGCGAGCAGACTGTGCGCGTAGAGCATGAACCCGAGAATAATAACACTTCAAATCTGAGTTTCATGAATGCCAAATTTCTATGTATTTGTGTTTTATCGAACGTCTTAAACCACTTAGCGGAAGAGAACAAAGCGTTGTAAACGTCTCAAGATTAAAAGTAAACAGCACTTAGGTCCATCAAACGTTTAACGGTGCACTTCCTAATTGCTGAAGTAGATATTCACAAATTATCTCCAAGCAAGATATTTAGTGAAATCCTTCAGAATACTGATTAAAACTAGAATAAATAGTCCATCTTCATCCATAGCCTTTTTAGACCAAGGTCCTGAAAAACGGACGCGAAAAGGCATCTAACTCGCTGCGTAATAAAATCGCAAATTAACAAAG
The DNA here is from genome assembly GCA_949774965.1 of Diarsia brunnea. Classification (NCBI taxonomy): domain Eukaryota; kingdom Metazoa; phylum Arthropoda; class Insecta; order Lepidoptera; family Noctuidae; genus Diarsia; species Diarsia brunnea. Next base: position 8,473,894 of record OX459005.1, on the reverse strand, counting down.
ATCGTGTTCATTTTTCTAAGATCATAATTCCGTTTCCGTGACCATTATTTTAATTAGATTTGGTAAGGAAGTGGTAGTCACGTAGCCGCCCATGTACTTGGTATCCAGACGCCGAGGGTCGGCGCTCTCTATGAAGCGAACTTGAGAGAGGCCCGATAAGGCGCAGCGTTCCCAAAATAGAGGCCATTTTTATTATTCAACGAACCGATTGGAACTGGTTTGATGGGTGCGGGGCGTCTAATCTGGAATACACCGCCGAATTTCTCCAGGAATCCGACTCTATATCCCATTGTGTGCCATAAAGACCAAGATTTTATTGTTTACAGAAATTGCTGAAAAACTCGCTCACTCGTGTGAAGCAGATAATTTTGTTAACCAATCAGACATTGCAAGTATAAGTAATATAGGGGTGCTAACCTAACAAACTTTACGGAAAGTATAAAAAGCCTTATTATATTATACAGCAAGCCAAACATGAATGCGACACAGAGGCACACCCGTTTGCTATTCAGATTAGGTAGCACACATTGTACAACGTTTTACATAACGAGTAATGTGGTACCTACACCCATAAAGTTATCAGCGGTGTTTTGGCAAGCATCTGCCGAAACCGAGGGCCTCGATACCAGCGGCCAGATAAACGCAATCCTGCGGGTTCACGGCCGCACTGCGGGGGCAAGCAGAACGTAAAGCAATCATCCTGCGTAAATGTTCTCTTGTTCGTAACATATGGACTCTTTATAACAAGTTTTAGTATAAAAAGTGAGCTTTTTATTACACATCACAGCATACATTGAACCATGTCGTCACATGTTCAACATTTAGGCATGTGCTAGCCAGTTGCCATAACTCAGATAATCTAAAATAGTTTCGTTGGACTATTACACGCTGCGTTATCGGAGATGTAATATATGACTAATTAAATGAACGTTGGATACGAGATATCAGATTACAACAGAATAGTAGAATCATCGCTTTCCCTGGACTCGCGTGCTGTTAAATGTAAGAGACGCAAAAATGTAACGTTTTATATGCCGTCATACACTGATTGGCCCAATAAAACGAAGCAGTCTGCAATATTTGTAAATTAGATATCTAAGACTGCAGGCTACCAATACAAATATTTGTTCGATGTGGTCATACCGCATACCGTAATCATCACCCACGACTTGTCGCCCTAAAAGCGAAATGTCAACCTTAAAAACAACCTTTGTTTGAAATAATAGCAACACTGAGTCCACACTAATCCATCGCATAACAAAGTTGTTGGTAGCTTTTATTTTACTATTCACCACTAACATTACAGCGGGGAGATGATAAGTGACGTGCTTGGCAAATTGTTACTGGAAATCTGTAATCTTGGGAGCAACTGTAATGAAAGAGCCCGCCACATTTGAATACTGATTCAATACATGAAATGTTTGCTTTTGATTGGCGTTCACTAATAGCATTTATGTTAGAAGGACACAACTAAAGATATCTGTATAGAAACTAGTAGATTCCAACGACAAAACTCCTTATAAAGGCAAATGTTAAATGTACATGAATAAAAACATTGTGTGTGGCCTTGAAGTGCTCCTCCATTTTTAAAGTATTGAAGCCATTCCTTGTAGTGATTGGGATGGCAATTATCAGTGATTTAAAGAGCCTGATAACGGCAGCGATTCAAAAGCTCGGGTATACCAACCTAATCGGTTACGTGACGTCCCGTACCAACGCGCAACGGCTCAAGATTTCCGGTTTAACTGCTAACTATAATATGAATCTTATGGTAACAACTACTTCTTCGACGGCACGGTTGGCGCAGTGGCTGAGAGATTGGACTGCTGCGCTGCGTGTCGCGGGTTCGATCTCCGCACGGGACAAATATTTGTATGGCCTACAGCTGATAGTTGTTTCGGGTCTGGATGTGTTTGTGTATGTGAGTTTAAATGTTTGTAAACGCACCCACGATACAGGAGAACTTCCTAGTGTGGGGCAAAAAAAAATTTAGTCTTAGGAATTCTAAAGCGCAATCGTGGTTTTCGTTCGATGTTAGAATTTTAATTAAATGTTCGTCACTAACATCATTTTGGAACTAATAATACCTAAAACAAACATCAATTCAAGTTTTAGCCACGTATAAAGCTAAAACACTTGTAGAGTAACGGTACAATAACGACTTATGTAAAATAAAATAGAGGTACTACTGAACACGAACAGTCGCTAGTGCCGAGACCCCGCCTAATCGCTGGCGCCTGTTATTTCTTTCAGGCTGCACCTACTTGAAATTTTCGCGGAATTACGTCCGTACCCCATGTTTTTATCACGTTTTCATATCAACCAGGAAATAACAACCAATGGAATTAAGCCCAGTATGCAATTGCAGCGAAAAAGGTGCGGCTCATCGTAAATAGTAGATAGTGCGGTATAAACATTTGAAATGCTATCTAATCAAGATACCGGTGTGAGTAAATGTAAATTTTAAGTGATATTGGTATCGATTATTAAAAATACTATCGCCGAAATGCAATTGTTTCATGTACCCTGATAGATTACATTGGGTGCGTTTAAAACTGCCCAAACTCATAATGATTCATAGAATAATGCACAGAATAAGTACTTATGCCAACCTAGTATGCTTGAAATTGACTAGAAAATGTCATCAAAAGTCATTTATTCAAACTAGGCTGATAATCAGCACTTTTCGAACGTCAAAATTGACTTTACTGATTTACAAGTGACAGTCCCCCAACCCACCCTTCGACACTTCCTAGCTAGTGTTTTTGCTGGAAAGAAGAACTGGCGGAACAAACTCCCCAGCAGCACATCTTATATTACCTTCACCTTTTCGCATCATTCTTAAACTTTATCAGGAGCTATGATTTGGATATTAAAAAAATTGTTCTTAAAAGAGACAAATTCGCACCTTCTTTTAAGAAAACACTAAATCCAGCACACACTTGACCAGATAGTTGAAAGCTTTTACCGAGCGCGCGAAAGTATGCAGGCAGACGTTATGCCAGTTTGAAACTTCGAACCTGCCCTAACGGCCAACGGCGAGTGACGTCAGCGCCGCCTACAGCGTTATAACGACTGTGTGAGTACGACAGGTTGTATGGGTTGTATGACTTGTATGGAGCGACAGGCGACAGGTAGTGTGACGGTGTTTATCTATCAGTTATGTGGTAGCTTAGCTGCTAGGAAAAGTAAGAATGATTATTTTAATGTTGATGAATATGGGTAATTAAGTACAATACCTCCCTGCAAGAGTAACTTAGATATTACGAAAAATAAAAAATAACTTAGATCTATTAAATAGATAATAGGAAATTACTTACAGGTAGGATAAGACCGGATAAGACATCACTTGCAGTTTAAAAAAAGCATAATAAAATTATGTAATTTTACCTATTTACTGGCTGTAGTCCTACTAACCATTGCTGTCAATCAAGAATTCTGTGGAGATAGTTTAGTGGTCAATTTGTTTCTTTTTCTTTCAAGAGTTTTGTCTAAACAGCCACCCATCCTAGACGCACCACCTATCCATATTTTTCATTCTACACTAACCTCCAACATTTAAATCCATAGTCAGGAAAACGCAAACTGTCAAGGTCCGCATCACATTTTTATGACGCTACGGCTTCGGAATAAGTCATGGTGCCCGTGATGTAATCACCATACCCATCAAGGTTATACGTACTAACATTACTTGGGGAATTTATACGTTTATATGTATTCGCTTCCGGTGAGCTGGTATCCGATACATTGAAATGGTCCACAGATAGGCATTTGATAACTTGAAAATTAGAAGTTTATTCGTGTACAGAGTAGAACAAGATCTTAGCCATCTAGTGGAGCTGGTTCTATTTCTTTTTTGAACGACTAAGACGTTACAAGATCGTTCTTTTGAAAATGTTTGAATCTGAGAAAAAGTTGACACGTTTTAGGTCATTTGGTTCGATTCAAGAAAGTGGTATAATATTGTAGGTGCGCGTCGTGGGAGCGCAGTAGGATCTAAAAATTTCGAAATCAAATACCATGTGGACTTGTTTAATCTTTCACCAACTTAGAGGAAGGCCAATGGATGGAGGGTGTGAGGAATGATATGAAAGAAAAAGGAGTAAATGAAAGCATGACGGTTGACAGAGGAGAATCGAAGAAAAAAAAACGTGTAGCGCCGACCCCAGCTAACATGGGACTGGGGCAGGAAAATGATGAACTAAGCTGAATAATAATATATATTATAAAAATAGAGGTATAGCTTGTACCTATAACGACATAGCAGAAACTGTTTGGAGTGACAAATTGTTCTTGATTTTTAACGGTTTTAATTTGATATGCAGATATTTATTCAAATGTTGTCTTTCTTTTGTTTAGTGTACGGTAATCTTCCATAGGTTTGCATACTTATGTACCTGTTGCAAATATTAGTTATTCAGTTTATGTGTATGTAATGAACGTTCTTGACATTTCTTTGACAGAATCGTTAACTTTATCCATTCCATGGTACCTATGTATCATCCATCACTACATATTATTATTAAACAAAGTTCTCCGCTGCGTCTGTCTGTCTGTTTGCGATAAACTCAAAAACTAGATATTTGATTTCCATGCTGTTTTCACCAATCGAGAAAGATTTTAGTATATTATTTGTCACGCGGGCGAAGCCGCGGGCATCAGCTAGTTAATAAATAATAATATTAGACTTAATTTTCCTGCTGTCCAAATTCCTCCCTGCTTTCTTTCAACTTCTCCTTGTCTAGAATTATTTGAGACCGGTCATAGAAGTACTTCAGTTCATCCCGCCATCTCTACTTGAGCTTTTTTTTTTTTTTTTGGGTGGTGGGAAATCATCAAATAACCCCTCTCGCTCTTGGGCAGAGCGAAAGGGAGTGTCAGACTTCTACTGACTAAAAACCACCCATGTTCCTTCTTAGCCCTTCATGTCGAGGCCGCGGTATCCCTTGCGAACAACCCGCAGCCTATCTCTACCTGAGCTTGCAGTCATTTTATTGACTTTCATGTGAAAGGACAGTTATTTTCGTGTTATGCAATGAACAATAAAATAGGAAACTTACTTACTTTAATCTTTTAATGAGCTTTGTCAGCAGGCAAGGAAAACTGCTTCAACCTTTAGCATCCCTTCCTGAATAATAATTGACCCTTCTCCAATGTTTTGTTTGAATTCAGACACCATAGGTACCTACATGAATCATTAATATCAGATTTAACCAGTAGGTACATGCCTGATCTTACTAGCTTTAATATTTATTCAGTGACATTATTAGCGACAATTTTATTAAACCCTGGTATCTTAATAGGCGGAAGACTATTTCTATGGTTAATATTTATACTTTTCTACGGAAATCCTCTTTTAAGTGCATCAATTATTCAGAACTGGCAATAAAACTCATCAACGGCGGGAGAGGTACGTGGGCGGGCGTCAATGCAGCCGCTTGCACCCGCGCCGTTGTCGGTGCAAAGTGCACACGGATACAACATTCCCACAGTGCAGTGTTGCCTTCTCTCCGACATGAACTCCAGACCTGTTGTTAGATCAATTTGAAGAGATTCTGTCATCTAATGCTGTTATGCTGTTTGTATCCTACAATCATTGCCTGTGATAGAATTGAAGCCAGAAGGTTCGAAAAAATATCACGGTCGCTTTTCGGTAACCAGTGCACTGCCAACAGTAGAAAATTCTTGAATTAGATATAGCTGAATGTAAGTTGAGCGTGAAGATTTTTTGTTGTACCTACCTAACTAAAAACTTATCCGATCTATCAATTAAAGTCAATAACTTGCAAAGAATTTTACATACTACGGCGGATGTACATTGGAGAAGTACGTACAGACAATCCTTGTAAAACCAGCCAACTTGCGTGCCGAATATGTTGTCGTGTCAGAAAATCGTAAGGCAAATTGGCCTCACATCACGCTATGAAAAGCGAGAAATAAACGGAACGTTAAATGGGCAGGTACTTATTAATCGGACAATCATCGGAGACAAACGTTTGGGCTCGTCTGCGGTTCCCACGGGGCGGGTGCCTTGCCGGCAACCATTCCGGTTTTTGCCAACTTAAATGTTTGTTGTCAAATTAATCTGAAGTTACTTAGTATGCGCCACCCGACCAGTCGAGCGACTATTCATTCATAGCGGTTGGAATGCTAGATCGCTCGTGGCCAGCCGTGGCTCGCCTCGGTCGACCTTCGCCGCCCGCCGCCCGGCAAAAAGTGTGTGATCCACCGTGATCTGGCCGCAACTATGTGGATGTACCAGTGTCCAGTGCCTTACCTGCGCCATACCATAACGTACCTCCCATAGGACGTTACTCTCCCGTTAGCTCGCCCGCCGCCGCCGCCCGTCCACGACCAAACAAAGAACTTTATTACGTACCTCTGCGGTCGAATAGTTCACACAAAAGTATAAAATAAATGTTAATTAGCTAGCCATTTTCATAGAAAAGAGTATTGTAAATTCATAAGGTAAGTCGTCTCAAAGTAGTTATTTAAATAGTTATAATGAAGAAAAGGCACCCTTCAAAGTCTTCAAATCCCAACTCAACTCAGCACAGCAATTTAAAGCCTAGTTTCAATCAATTTGCTCGTATTTCAATTACTTAAACAGCTTGAATGTTCCATTTTCCGTAGTTTCGGCACAGATCACTCAGATTAAGAATTACCTAAATAAAACATTCCGAGAACCGAGCACAGATACGTCGAGATAAAATGGCTCGCAAGTTTAGTAACATATGACGACAACTCACGCCAATAAATCGCTGTCATTTGTTAAGGACGAGCATGACGTCATGCTATTTAGTCTCTTACTCGTACTAAGTCACTGATGGTAGACGCGGACTGCCCCTGTGTGCCCCTGGAGCTCTACCTCACTGCCTGTCGGCTACCCTAGCTTCATAGATAAGATAAATTAATGTGGTGCTCCAAACTCTAAAGTAGATTATGAAATACGTAAGCGAAAAGCTGATTATTTATTTATTTAGACGAAGGTTCTTAATAAAAACCAAAACGTGTTGTTTCATATCTTAATTAGGAGAATGATTACTTTGATTACCTATTGTTTGAACAGCAAACTGTACATTACTTAGTTAAAATTATCGTTAAAATAAATGAACGAAATAAAGTGGGAATGTTAAATAAATTAAACTAAGTTAGATTTGCAATGATTGGCCTCAGTTTGATGATTTTCCATATCAAACTAATGATTTAGGTATTTCATGGAATTGTTCACTAGCTACGCTCGACTATTCAGGGGTCAACAACCTCGCCTAACTTCTATTATTAGCATTTTGTTTTATTTTATTTATGCATATTCTTCAAAAATTATAATAGTTAGTGCGCGTTCGTAAAACTTATAGGTAGGTACCTAATACTTAAGATAATTGTAAATATTTATTTAATTGGCTTTTAAATTAGGTGGTTAAATATACTTAGGAATGATAGGAGAGACTGAAGGCAGTGACTACTTGAGCATTGAGCAGTAAGTAGACGGAGGCGCGCGGGCGGCGGGGCGGCGGCGGTGGGGCCTCGCGCGGTGGAGCCGCTCGCTCGGAGCTGAAACCCATCAGCACCTCCGCGGTGACGTCACTCCGGACGCGCCGTCCGCGCCGATCAAGGACAGTAAACATTACCAGGTCAACGCACGCCGCTGTCTCTAGTCACTTTTTTTTTTCAATTCGGCCATGACTGCCCTACCAACAGCCGTGAAGAATCGTTCCCAAAGAGGCCCACTAATGGATACCCATTACAGCCTATCTAGGTACCACCATCACGAATAAATGCCCATTTTCACCCGGAAGTAGAGGACAAAGACCGTTGTGACTTGTGCCAACTATTAGCGAGTACTGTACTGAAATAAGCACTGAAAGATAAATGGATGATCTACAAAAATCACAAAAGATCCGATCACGGAAAAAAAGGGTCGATTGCCAAAAGATAATTGCCTGGGAATTCAAAGACAGCGTTTAGAACTTGTTTCTTGATTAATTATATGTAATTAAATAAACGATGTTCATAAAAACTCTATCTAAAACCATAACGTAAAAAAAGCTGTTATGTATAACTTTCGTAGTGGACCCACAGTTTCCGATGGGAAAATAAATTAGTCGTTACGCTGACCGAGTGTCTTGTGGTCTGACGGAGACTGTAGCCACTGGACCAAGCAAACCATGAGACGGACAGGAACGTATTATGGCATAAATTATTTATTAATCGGAGTTGTCAATCTTTGAATAATTCTCGGCGGTTCGATATAATTTGTGGTACTAATAAGTGGTGTGTTGCGTGCGAAAGGCCGCTAAACCTGTCACAATGTTCCGAGCCTTTGATCAATACGTTGGAACAAACTCTGCGAAACAAACGCGTTGATGCCTGGCCTCTGGACACGTTTAAATTGCACGTTACGTTTCTGACCGTAGCCTTTTAGCTTTTTTAGGTTGTGTGGTGTTGTGGTTATCTAATCTACTTATTGATAAACGTAGGTATATGCTAATGGAATAAAAACGTTAATGTGCACAATCAACGAGTCAGTTTGTAGATTACTTCGTGTGCATGTTTGTTTGACGTAGTTTTTCTGGCTATGTAGGTGGGCTACCATTACGAGGAAGGAACCTTAATAACATCGTAATCATTGACTTATATATTACTGCGTAAGGACTGGGCGGACCGCATGTTAAAATGACGCCTCGAACTTGGTCCTAAAACGGTATTTCCTAAGCCGAAGTGAACTAGTCCACGATCGGCTCTCTTCGGGTGCGGTCGTAAATTTTATTAAAAGCTTTCTTTATACCTCGAAAATACCACGCCGCTTATACAAGGTTACGTTAACGAGCAGACTACACCGATTCTCTGTATGGCGAACGCGTCGAGCAAATGTTCGGACGACCGTATCTTTAGGTTATAAATCAATGATCGCAATACTGTGCGTAGTGGTTTGCGTACTGTCTGCTTTGATATGCTTACCCACCAGAGTCATGAACTGAGGTTCCAATATTAAAATCGTAGTCTCTAGTGTTACTTTCTTAGGTATTTCCACGCCATTTTCAATTGCAGTATCCAATCTACTAAAAACCTCATTTAGTAAATAAATTGGCAATTTAACAATATTATCAATTTAGTACTTACAATACAAAAACCATCTCGAAGATAAGCAACCGATCGGATACAGAATGACTTCCAAAACACGAGACTCCGACTCACAATGAAAAAGAGTTCAGGAAAACGAGATTTGTAAAGCCAATGACGGAACGTCTATTGTGATTGAGATAAAAAAAACTTGGGTGTACTGGTCAAATGGTTACTGAGAAAAACATTGTGGGTACAGACGTGTTTTATTGTGATTGTGAGGTCCATGATCCTACCGTGGAGACGTGGACATCTGAGCGGAACGATGCGACGGAAATAATGCTTCCAGAGAGAGCCTCCACGCTTCTATAACGTTCCCAAACTTATTCATCTCAATTATATCGAGGAACATTGTATGCATTCTAATTGTAACCTATAAACTCTTCACTGACACAAATATTTGTAAAGAAATATGTTACAGTAAAGTCTTATCAGGTAAATTCAAGATTTTTAGCATCACACCTGTAATCCCCGAAGGGTTAAGCAGAGGTGTACCTATTAGCACACCCACATGTCGCCAGTTATGTTGAACTCCCATGTAATAGGGGGCGATTCTATATTGCCTGGATCCAGGCACAAATCCAGACCCCGTGTCTACTAATGAGAAATTCCTGATGCAAAATACCAATAATACTTTGCTTGACCTGGGAATCTATGACCATGGTGGACATACGAGTATTCTTGCGGTCTCTAGACTTAGAAAAACGAGACAGGTTTAATACAATAGATATCTAATTAACTTCAGTGTTAGACTTCTTGTAACAGTGCTTTTGATCATAACATCTCAACTGTATGTGTTAACATTTTAATTATACGACAGTCGACACGTTCAGCCAACAATAATGAATGAAATTAATGACTTGTAACGACGGATGTTGTGAAGAGAATCCGTTAGAAATATAATTCAGTATACTGCAATAGCGTCGAGAGCTTTCTTCCGGCATCTCTTTTTAACATCGTTAAAAACAATGGCTCAATTTCAGATGTTCTTTGGCAATTTGTCATTCTCTACTGAACAGGTTTATTTTTTAATAATGTAAGTACTCGGAATAAGTACTACGTAGTAACGAGTCCCAGCTATGGGAACGTTTTAGGTTGACCATGCTTAATGTAAGTAAGTACGGATGGAGTACGAGTAGAGATGGAGTTTCCTTGCGTGATCGAGTCAGAAATGAAGACATCTGCAAGATGGTTACAGATGTAGCCCGAAGAATTGCCAAACCTAAGTGGCAATGGGTAGGGCACATTGCTCGCTGAACGGATGGCCGATGGGGCTAAAAAAATCTAGAGTGGCAACCGTGATCCCCCAGTCCTTGCTTTAGAAGGCCTTCCCACAAGGTAACCTGTCCGCTGGATGCGAGACGCACTAGACCGGTCACTTGGAGGAGTCCTACGTCCAGCAGTGACGTCCTTCGGCTGAAATGATGATGATGAAGTAACCCTTTTTTTTTTTTTGAGGGGTGGGAAATCATCAAATAACCCCTCCCGCTCTTGGGCAGAGCGAAAGGGAGTGTCAGACTTCTACTGGCTAAAAACCACCCATGTTCCTTCTTCGCCCTTCATGTCGAGGCCGCGGTATCCTTTGCGAACAACCCGCAGCCTATGAAGTAAGCCTTGTAACTAGACGCCAGCTCACATCAAGCTCCCCTAAACTTAAATTTTCCTAATTAACCTTGAACCTAATACTTTAGCGATAAAGTTGAAAATCTATTAAAGAAATTTGAAAGATTATAGTAGCATAACCTAGCTATAGGTACCTATGTGCCTACCTACATAGTTTTTAAACATCTACTCTAGATTAAGCTCAATGGTATCTATCTAATCGTTAATTATAGAGTAACTGAGCTGTTTCGAGAATTTCATTAAATTAATGGATAAAAACAAAATCTAAACTAATAGTCTAGGAGCAGGGTGATTGATATTTTAATAACTGTTATATATGGCAAGACAAGTGTATGTGCTTTTTAGTTGAAAGTTCCGTGAATAATAGTATAGTTGTAAAACCTGAACTTAAATAGTGATCAATATTAGTATGTACCTACATAATTAAGAAAACGTGGACTTAAGAAATGTGTGTTGATCAAGATCTTTCTTTTCATGAATTTCTTTGGTACCTACTGGTAACGAATTAAATAATAAACCGATTTTAAAAAGGAGGAGGTTATCTCGATACTGATTTCAACTCGACCATGAATTTGAAAGTAGCAGGTACACACGGCGACATTTCAAGTTATAGACTTCCAGTATCACCTGACCTCGCTTTGTATATAATTTCCGTGCAATAAGAGATCAGCTTAATTCGGTTTGGCATAGCTTAATTGGTCGTCCTCCTGGACTCCTGCGTAGGTACTCGATCAATCGGGATAAAATAAAGTTTTTTTCTATTTCCCAACATTAATTTTCTTACAGATTCAAACGGAGCCAGCTTATCGTGTATTTATCACGGTGAAAATACACTTCTGGACACATCTATTGGCCCACCTTGTATTTTCAGTTTCGTTTGGTCCTAGCTAAAATTTTATATTAGGTCGAGCAAAAAGTTTTTATGCAGTTTTGAACCTAGCACATTCACAATTTCATTCAATAGTCTTTTTTTGAATTTTGAACACAGAATTTAAAGAAACAAAAGACAATTTGGAGCCTGTTTGTTGATATCAAACAATCGAATACTAAGAAAACTTGGTTTTATTGGTTTACTTGGATTTAATTCTTGAAAAAGTGATTGATATCTTTGGTTTTGCAACAAACATTACTTATTCTTAACATTAAGGTGAGGTTCTATCAATAATCTATGGATACTTCACCTGAAGTCGCCGCCCAAGCTGTGGCACTTATACAGGCCGGACACAGCCAAAGAAACGTGAGTGCTCAACTTAATTTAAGTCGATCTGCGGTCCGAAATGTTTATCGGAGGTACCTAGAGACTGGCGGCTTTGTTCGTCGCCAAGGAAGGCCACGATCTCGGGTCACAACTGAAAGGCAGGATCGATTCATCGTGACGACCAGCTTGAGAAATCGTCACCTTACCTCCATTGAGATACAAAACCAACTTCGCGACTTCCACGGAGTATCTGTGAGCGCTCGAACTGTTCGGAGAAGGTTAAAAGAACGCGATATGGTACCACACAAGCCAGCTAATGGGCCCAAACTAACGCGAGCACACCGAACAGCGCGCCTTCATTTCGCACGCAGTCATTTAAATTGGACACAGCAAGATTGGAGCCGTGTACTCTTTTCTGATGAGTCTAAAATTGTGTTACATGGCAATGATGGAAGGAAGAAGGTCTACCGACGTAAGGGAGAGCGTTTCGCACAATGCTGCTTTGAAGAGAGGGTTGCTTATGGCGGTGGCTCATGGACTGTCTGGGGCGGTATATCCGCGAGCGGCAAAACTCAACTTGAGGTTGTTACAGGACCACGGCTGCCAACATTAAATGCTGAAAGGTACATTCGTGAGTCCTTAGAACCTCACGTGATACCATACGCGGACTATGTGGGCCCAAATTTCCTTTTTATGCATGATAATGCAAGAGCCCATGCGGCCGGCATCGTCAGGGAATATCTTCGGGATGTGAACATCACAGTTATGGACTGGCAAGCCAGAAGCCTAGACATGAACCCCATTGAGCACATGTGGGACGAGCTAAAAAGACGTGTTAGGGCTCGTCAGCCAGTTGCCAGACGATGCAGGAGTTGAAAACTGCCATAGAAGAGGAATGGGAGATGATCCCTCAAAATTTCATAGAGCGGTTGATAAACTCTATGCCTAATCGTATGAGAGCTGTGGAAGATGCCCATGGAGGCAACACGCGTTATTAAATTAAACCTTTATTTGATAAAAACATGTTTTTTATTCAAAAATCAATTGCCTTTAACAAGGCGCATATCCGACTTGTTAGGCGTAGCTCCATGTCGTATGGTATTCTGAATTCAAATTTAAAACAATACGATCGAAAAAGATGGTAAAATGTATCAGGTATAAAACTGCATTATCAGTTTTTGTTCAATCTAGCAATCATATTTCGGTAGGGGCCATCGAAACCTAAACTCTAAGGTGGGCCAATAGATGTGTCCAGAAGTGTAGAAGGATGCGATATAACGAGATATACAAGTAAATAATGATTTCCTTATCGTTGTATGTATTTGTAATTTGAAGAAGATATTCAGAGACTACTAATAACTTTTAGTAAAGAGAGGTGGGTCCGGCCGATCAACGGTGCCGTGCCGGTTGCATGTTGCATTCCATTTTGCCGCGTACCATTACGCAGTGTCGTGGTTCCAAGAAAGAGTGATGTCCCGCTCGCACTAAGCATTCCATATTGTTGCCGTGTTTTGGAATTCTGTTCATTGTTTGCGCTCAAGCTCATTTTAATACACGTAAGGAAACTAAGCACGTTTCCGGTCAAAGGTCTAGAAGAATTGCTACCACTGATGGTGGCTCCCTTCATCATTATAAACTAAATCGTTCCGAGTAACACATTGCACAATAAGTAGAGTGTAGCCTAACGTGTTTACGAGCGCGTTATCTTAGTGCTGAAGCAGTTCACTGTCGACCGCAGAAAGAAAGTAACTCAAAGCGTTTGCAATAAAAATTAAAAATACGCGAAACAATAAAAGTGTCGCCCTCATATTGGCGAAGTGGAGTGAAGGAAGCCGGCTAGTCGGTGATTAATGACGGTTATAGCGCACTTCCTGCGAGTGCACATTTGCACAAGCCCTGCGTCCGCGGCCCCGCGCACACCTCGGATTTGAATTAGCAAAAAATCCGCGAAGGAGTTGATCGACCCGCTGCGCTGCTATTGCCTTAAGCAAGTGCTTTTTATGGCCGTTGACATTCAACAGCAATGAGAACATTGAACAAATCGACAATCGATCACTAACGTTATTCAGTAATTAGCTGCCAGATAAAACGAGTGTAAAGTTCTCAGAGAAATGGCCGCGAATGTACAAACAACGGCTAAATGTGTTAAGCATTGCTAAAAATGTATTCTACTTAGGCAAAGCTGACCTCATGGCTGCAGTAAAGCAATAACGTCAAAAAACCGTGACGACTGAAATTTAAAAGATTTTATTCGGTTTTTACGATTCCGGGTGATCCACGGTCTAAGATTTAATGTTGTAAGAAACGGCTGCCTTCACTGTGGAACATCATATTTCTTTGTTGCATTCTTTTCTTCGATGATATGACGAGTACAATCTACCGACTGATATAATGCACAGGCACACTTTCCGCTCCATTTCCACGCTTCATATGCAGGAATTCAGGTCACTTGTAAGTTTTCATCTACATACGAGTACCTACCTTGTGTATTGTGCAACCGCAGAGTTCGTAAAGAACTTTTTTTTTCTCTAAACTTGATACAATTGAGTTAGTATGGCTTTATCGCATTCTTCATACTTTATACTAGTTATAAATCTATGAATTGTATTTATGCACAGCAGACTTGCGAAATCGATTAATTTTTTTGTGGCACATTCTAACAATTTTCGGGTCGGGAACCTAAACTCATTTAAACGAAACGTGAAACGCTCACTTTTATAAATAGGAAGTTTCCGAATAAAATGTCTACCTATATGTTTTATTTAAAATAAATTCTTGCCGTAAGCTCGTACAAATTAATGTAGGTATTTAAAAAGAATTTCGTATTTTATTGCGTTAAAGTAACGACTTTATTTGTTTTACGACGCTGTTGAATTATGAATGTGGTGAAATTAGTGACTAAACCAGAAATATGTAATTAGTAAAACAATCGTTACCAGACGTTACCATGATCCCACTAAAAACGGCAATTTACTGTGAAGCGCATTCCCAGCCTAATACGGCTGGGAACTTACGGACTTGTGGGAATTTGAATTTAATTTAAAACTTTTTAACGTTTAGATTGATTCAATCTGGCATTCTCTGGTAACTTATACTTTACCTACTACAAAAAAAAAGGAATAAGTGTCATTTGTATCAGGTTCTTTAAGTACATAGATAATATCAAAGTTTTATACAGTTTAATTTAAAAGAAAAGAAAAGAAAGAAAAAGTATTTATTGGTCTCACACAGGACAAAGCAAATTGACAAAAAATTTAAAAAGTAAACCTATGAGAAACACTTAAAATTAGGACATACTTAAATTAGTTTTAAAATGTGTAAATGTGTTTCGTATTGTTTTGTTAGAAATAATTCCACAAATGCAATTTATCCTCTTTATATTAGCTTATTAGATTATGTACTTAAGTAATATTATTATTGCCGTGTTTGCTATGTTCTGTGTATTGGGAACGAACAGGAATTGCGGGCCTTCCCCGACAAATAAAAATACTCCCATGGCCAGTTTTTCAGCTGATTATTTTGAAGTTCTACACAATATCTAGAATAGGTAGGTAGGTACATAATGTAACATCTAACAAGACAACCTAAAAACAAAAATCTTATATTATTAATAATAAGTAGGTACTTACGACTAATCTACTCAATTATTACTTAGTATTGCGTCAGTTTCTTAGCAGTTTTCTTAATTTCGACAAGAAAGTAGCTAATTATCTGATCAAACTTAAAACAAGTAGGAGCTAGGCTTCCACGCTTTCAAGCATTTAAACTTACTTATTAGTTCCCCAGGCCTATAGGGACGACCTGATTGTTATCAAAGGGCTGCTGCCGAGCCCGTCGGGCTGGGGGTTGTTCGAAAGAGATACCGGGGCCTCGGCACAAAGGGCTATGAAGGAACATGGGTGGTTTTTAGTCAGTAGAAGTCCTGCTGCCGAGATATTTCCAATGTTCCATGGTAGTGGTCATAGTTTATAAGAAAAGAAAAAATACATATTTTGTGTTGCCCAATTTAAGCACGGTGTAATGAGTAATGAGGTCCCACCATGACCACATTTATTGACAAATACCTACTTAGGTAGGTAGTTAGATAATTATATTGTTTTGGTGATTGCAGAAATTATACTTTTATCAGCAGTAAGTGACGTCTTTGTCTCCTATTCTTATCTTAGCGGATAGCCTGCACTATGATTAATTAAACAAAAATAGCTAATCTGCAGCTTGCTTTCATGTTAAAAGTAAATTTGCCCTATGCAAAGATGATGAGTCAAGTAAATTATTTTCAAGAAAAATATGTTGGCAAGTTGTAGGTGTACCTGTAGGTAGGTATGTGCGTACGTAAATGGTTATTCTGTCATAGCGACAAGTCGAGGCCACCCTTGGACCTTTGGCTTATTTAATTGTTTTGAACTGTTGACAAAAGTTTAACCTAGCAATGAGTGTAGCTAGATAGGCATGGCTGCAGTGCTCCAGGCAGCCTAGCGCGCTACGGTGACAGACTGTCAGCCGCCCTAACCTAGGCGACGTGAAAAGTTCAGTGGCCGCAACCGCCTGCGCCTGCGCCCCGTCTGCCGGCCGCCCCACACCGGGGCCGGCACACCGGCTATCACGTTGTGCCCCCAGTACATTGCTGCACTCTTGTAAACACAACACTACTGCATACCTATTTCATGCAAAATAAACAAGACAACTGTAAGTCTTCTGAAAATGTTCACAACGGAAAGGTTCTCAGATCCACTAATTGGACTATGCTATTATATGGGTCTGTATTAAATCCGTGGAATTCATCTTATATTGTAAGTAAGTAGGTACTCGTACCTAATAGAATGAGAAGCAAGAATCGAGACAGAGTGAGAAGCACTTGAGAGCGCGAGCGAGCAAGAAAACATGTTATGTATTATTATTTGAACGTCGAATGGGAGAAACCTGCGTGCGGGCCTCACGGGCCCCGCCCCGCCCGCGCGCTGCCCCCGCGCCGCCCGATCATATGTTCGGCGGCGAGGCGCTTACCGGCTGCTCAGTCGACTCACTGCGACTCGCGCACTCGCCGTCGCAACACACCGTGCTTCGCTCCACGCCGGCCGCTCGCGCACGATCAGCTGTCCGACACAATACGCCGACACCGGCCGCGACGCGAGCTGTCAATAAGCCGCAGTGCGGTGTACCATGGAGCTGCTGTGTGCGGAGCGCGTGAGCCCCGAGAGCGGAGACAGCGCGCGCGCGCCGGCCCCGCGCGGGCACAGGGCGGCCGCGCCCGACCCGGTGCTGCTGCGCCGCCGCGTGCTCGACAACCTGCTGCGCACCGAGGAGCGCTACGCCGTCACCGCCAACTACTTCGGCACCGTGCAGGCCGAGGTCACGCCGCACATGCGCCGCCTCGTCGCCGAGTGGATGCTAGAGGTGAGCGCACCCGCGCCGCATGCCGCACCCACACCGCTCCGCTGATCGCGCACGGCGCAACCCGAACGATCGCCATTTTGTCTCGTTTTCCGGCCACGTGTAGGTACTCCCCTGCCGTCACCGGCGGCACCAGTGGCCCTCGTATGCTCTTGCCACTGTCTGCTGACGGGCCCCCTCGCCTGGCTGGCACCACCTTTTTGACCCTTCGGCTCCTCAGAGGCAGGTCCTCCATGTCCAGTAGTGGAAGAGTGTTGCATTTGTGTTGTTGCAGAATGGTGTTCATAAAAAACCTCAAGAGATTGAGGTAACGCAGCTATTCTAAGCTGGACGTTATGAGTTTGTTTACACGATCAGCTGATCACTGTTTCGTTCCACATGTTAGAATCTTATAAGAATAACAATACTATCTATCTACTTGTTCGTTCTAAATATTTGTAGGACATGATCAGTGTTTGGCAAAAGTGGAAGATGAGTTAGTTACTTGGTGTAAGTACAAGCATGAAGTACAGTCGGTAGTTAGTGGAGTGTGTAGCGGCGGGTCTCGTGCGCAGTGCGGCTGACTGGCTGAGCCAGTGCGAGTGCGAGTGGTGCGAGGGGCCCCGGTGCGAGCGCGGGCGGCCGCGGTCGCCGACCGATGCGACTCCGCTCGTTCTATTTGAATAATCAGCTGATTTTGACACGCACACAGCTGACGCTCCGCTGCGCACTTATCTTTGCTTGTATGTACATATAAATAATTACTAGCGCGCACACCAACGTCATTGTTCGTACTCAGTGGCCTACATGACGTGTAATTTATTGTGCTCCTTGCTTATTTAGTTAGTAGGATTTATCTAGTAGTAGGTAGTAAAGTTGACTCGCTAAGTTCCGGATGTCGTCATTTAATGTTCCGTAGAGCAGTCGTAGTAGTAGATGGTATTGTAGGGCGAGTTATCTAAGTAGGTAGTGCTTGTATGATTGAGTAGTTAGTGTTAGTGCGCCACGTGGAGCTGGCCGGTGTGCTGACGTCACGCACGGTGCGCCGGCGCACGGGCACACATGCGCTCGCGGCACCGACAGCCGGCTCCACAGCGCAGAGCCACCTCGACTCACCTCGTGCTTACACTTAAACTAGTCGCATACCGACGTTTCAGCACAAGCAGACCGAAACGATCCTCACAGTCCGTCGGGTCAATGACATCTCCAACGTGCTCGCATTAACTTTTATGTTTAATCATCAAGCGCACCCAAAAAGCATTATTATGACGATCCAAGGATTGTTCACGGAATCCGTGTTATTACATTTTATAATAGCCACTATCGCTACTAAAGATCGCGACTTTTTATTCGGCTGTCGATGACTGTGTTCTTTTATAAAGTAAAATCACGTAAAATGACCACGAACGAATGTCGGCCGTGGAGCCCGGGATGCAACTTACAGTAGGTAGTCACTACTGATATTTACCAGTAATAGGTATTACGATAATCGCTTTGTTTTATAACCGCCTGTACCATTCATTAGACCCTCGCTCGTTATGCTTCGACAATTACCGATGTAAAGACCGTACCAGACACTTGATTTACTCATTCTGTAAACGTTTTTATATTTATACGGTTATTACGAATCGTCGATATGTCCAACTTATTTGGTACATTCGTAGAACTAGAAAGCATGGAGGTTGATATTGTTGGATAGATAAGTCACAAGAATCAGGACATAGTCGGTTGAGGTAGTTAATTACCTATGGGCGAGGTGGAGCGTGAGAGTCTATAAGCGGTATGCAGCAGGTTATACGTTATAGTACATGTTTTGTTTTCACGGTGATACGATTGGATCCGTGCCGGTTCGCGACTCGCGTTACCGTGCGAAACTATGCCGGGAACAATCTGCGTCGCTCCGTCTCTCATGACACTAACTACCTACTACGTAGGTACTTACTTTACGACTACTTTGGAGCTATCTCCTTTCGCTTTTCCCTGCTTTCCATTCCGCGATACATTTATAGAATCAATTTTATTTTACTGTGACCCTTCACATATCCAGCACAGTATGTAACCCTAGCCGTATTATGTTAAGTTTCAAACGTTATTTGCTCAAAAGTTAGCTAGGTATTATAAAATGTTCAACAAGGAAAAGACACCACTTTTGTGTTCGTAGCAAGTTCGTAGCAATTATTGCTACGCCTGGTCCAGAGTTGTGTTTTACTGGGTCTCACAGGCACAGCATCTTTGGATTAAGTAACAGAATGGCCTACCTACTTGTTTCCCTTAATTTAGAAATACCTAGTTTTGTTAAATAACACGAACAGTTCCGGCGCTAGTCCGGTACGTTCAGGAACCATTAACGTTGATAAGGAACGTAGGTATAACTGCTGCAGGAAAGTAACGCGCGCTGTATTTATCGCAATAAGTGTGTATTTCCATTTTATATATGGGTTATCAGGAATTCCGGATGATAAACTAAGCAATGGCCTATATGTGCGTTAACAGCGCGTAGTTTCTAAGAAACAAAACAGTTGCTCCATTTCATTGTGTTCGAAGTTTATTCATGTTTCTTTTGTTCTGCAGGTATGTGAAGACCAGGGGTGCCAAGAGGAGGTGTTTCCACTAGCGATCTCTTACTTGGATCGGTTCCTGAGCACGTGCGCAGTCAGCAAGAGCCAGGTGCAGCTGCTGGGCACAGCATGCTTGCTGCTGGCGTCCAAGCTGCGCGAGCCCGGCGCACGCGCACTGCCTGCTGAGCTCCTAGTCTTCTACACCGCCAACAGTATCACGCTCACCGACCTATGTGTAAGTACCTACAAGTTTGGCCTTTAATCCAATAGGTATAAGCAGCTATCACGTCAGCGCATGATAATACAACGTGCCGCATGCTGGTGTCATCGACGTTTCAATCAATCTATTCGTTGCGTACCGCTAATTACATCAATAGTACTCTGAGTATGCGTCCGGCGTTCCGCGCACTGCCATATGAAGTAATATGAAGATTTAATTAACTTTCTTCGTCTCGGGAAACAGCTGATCTCATTAATCATGCAGTTTCGTGTGGCTAAGTTTTTGCATTGCGCACGCGCATGCACTAATTTTGCAGTTAGCTCTTCTAGGTGCTTTCGTGTCGTTCACTCCGCTGATTTCTAAATCATTCGCGCTCTGAACATCCGCGAGAGATTGGAATTCCAGTTTGATGTCGGAACATTAATTATATCTATGGAGTGATGGACTGTAGTCTGTAGGCGCTAGCCGACATTATGATTTGTGATCTATCTCGCCACGTGTACTACTTGTCATGGCGGAATACATGTCAACAAATTAGCAGAGAATACTCTGGCTAAGGTGACTACATGAATTAAAAATACCAGATTTGAATGTGTAACGTTCAAAGACTACGTCGGTGACTAAACGAGACACTACAGATATAAATAACTAGCCTCCTATAAATAGCCATTCTTAAATCTAAAATAAATAGAAAGGTCAAGTACGACTTGTACGATTCGCCTGCGTGTGGGATGGGGATACCAGTGTTTCCTACCGGTGTGATAGCAATATTAACTTAATTATTTATTTATCCTTGTTTTGCGTTTATCGCCACGTTGGCACTTATTCTATAAAAATAATAGTTAGCAAACCGCAAAATGCGAACCGTTCATCCGTATTTACAGAATGATTACGAGTTACGTATTATGTAACAGGCTGGTTATAAATTCGTTACTAAGTAAACGTTTCAACACTTGATTTTAACTTCGATATTTCATTTAAACTAAGCGTAGGATGGAAATGCTATTTTAAAAAGTTATCAATTTTCAAGATAAGTACGTAGCTTAGAGCGGTTACAGTATTAATTTGATTGTCCAGCTGTCACAGTTCCGACAGTGACACCGCTCGTGCCGTTCTCTTAGCATAGGTACCATTACTCATAGTGGTCTTGTGCAGTGTCTACTGGTAACTGTCTAGCAACATTGTACTCAAGTGGACAACTTTCCTAATCTTAATAAAGGGCATTGGCATTTAGGTCTGTTTGGCTTATCTATTTCAATAATTCAGTACCGTTACGAACAGTAAGGTTACGCACGGACTTGGGCAGATTGGTAGTAATTGAAGGCGAACGATATTATTTGATGTGTAGACTTGTGAAGTAGGTATTTGCATTTAATATAACGTATTACGTTGACTGTGCGCTGCATTTCGGGCGCGGCGGCCACCCGCCGGGGCCCCGGCCGTCGCCGCTCGTCCCGTAGATAATAAGTGCACACCACATTTTCGCGCGTCATAATATACTCGACTCGTTCTGCCTGCCATGCAAGTGCATTCCGCGCTTGCACTTGCAGCCACTACCAGTATTTAGTAACGGCAACTTATTGATTAACTCGAAGCGAGCACTAAACGTAATGTTCTGTACTGAGTTACAACGCTTGCTCTAAATTAGGGCGCTGTAAACGTCCATACGAAATGATTGTAATTATACGACATACCGTAGGTGCGTATGGCGAGCGGTGCTCGTGGAATGCGACAGGTCGCGGCGCTGCAGTCGCGGTCTGGGACAGGGCTGCCCTCGGACAGTGTCCCCTAACGAGCCGACGCCTTCTCGGAAGAACCGCCGAACGAGGCTCGCGTTTCAATCAGACCAATTACAGGCGAAGCACGCCGCTTATTTTTTCTCACGCGTCGCAAGTCGCGACCGCTCACCTAATCTCATCTCGCGAACTTCGCCGGATTCACTGTTCCACGCTCTTAAATGGATCGCACATTCGAATTGACTAGGTATTTTAAATTTTTCACGATTGAATTTTTTACACGTCAGTCGTGAGTGGGACTCCGCAAATGTTCATCTGCTATATACGCGTTATGTTAATTTACTGAGTCATGCCGTTCATGACTGTCTATACCTGTTAAATATATCGCGTCTTAGTATCAATAAACTGTTCATGATATTTGACGATATGTAAACTTAACATTCACGATAAACATAAAATAAAATGTTAATTTACATAATATTCGTGTACATAGAGAGGTACATGTATAATTAAAACGACACTTGCATGACATGACCTACCACTAAATTCAATAACGTACCCGGAAATGTCAATGGAAAATAATATTTTATGAAATTTAACATTTGTGCAGACACATCTATTATAGATCATTTCCCATTTTGTAAGTTTATTCAAACAAATCTCTGTAGCGCAGGTAAAATCGGCTTCGTAGCACTTTCGTAGACCCGCTACGAAATTTCGTAGACGCTTCAATTTAGCCAATCAACAACATTTTTGTGATAATTTTGGCGTCGATAAAGAAAAAACGACCGATTGCAGTTCATTATAATCATCGGTTTATCAATTCTTTGGAATCTTTCGCATATTATCGCAACAACGGTACCTGCACATAATACATACGTCGAGTACTAAAAATATGCTCATCTTTACAACCACTCATCCAAGTGTAGCTAATAGAAGTCTGCGCAAATTAATTAAGTTTTTATCTAAACCTAAGTCTCGTCGATGGAAGCTAGTGTATTAACCTGCGGATGTTTTTCTATGTCTACGATTGTTAATGTCGGAGAGATCTGTAGAGTGTGGAGAAGTGTGTTGACGACTTGACGAGGTGTATCGCAGAGGAGTGCGAGTGAACAATCGGTTAGATTTGATTGTTGAGGTTGTTGGCGGTTGGCCGCGCGGGCGCAGGTCTGGAGCAAAAAGAGCACGTCCTGGCATCCGAGCGGCTTGAGTGCGGGCAGTGCGGGGCTGCGGGGCTGGCGGCGGCGGCATGGCGTGGAGCCCTCGCCCATAAAACCTGCGCGTTCTCACATCCACACTACCACTGTAAACGTTTATTATAATTGAAGCATAAGTTTACGACCGCGGTGCCAGTTTGTCAAAAGACTATTCAATATTGCGTTTACGGTTAAAATTTAACTTTAATGAGAACTATTACAGTCATCATCAAGTTCGATACCATAAATTCCATGCTGGATGTTTGATTGTGGCGCAGACCGTCAATTTTAGAAAGGGAATTTACGAGTTAGTTATAAGGGGCTACCCTATTTAAAGTTCTAATAATAAATGGTGGAATGCTATAATCTGTTAAAGGAAATTATTGTTTAGAATATGAGGAATGAGCACATTAGCACGAACTCGCGTTGTTTGCCGATCTCACGGCGCGGCGCTGCTTGTTTCCGGTGCAAATGAAACTTCCCCCGCGAACTAAGAACTAATGCGACAAAACAAAACGACTACTTGTGTGCATTGCCCAAGGAACTATAAGTACTTTCTAAGTACCATTAGATGTAAGGTGAATAGTCGTAAGAAAAACTTCAGTTATACACGACAACTATTATGTTGTCACAATTATCTAATACAGTTTTTATGGTGTTATGTTGTAACGGTTATTAATACCTGCTGTTCGTTACCTGGTGCAGTTGTAAATGTTGGTATCCAATGAATTTATTGTATACTTAACTACTAAGAATCTAGCTAAAGCTCTGATTTTAGATCTCTTAAATGTCGATCCATTGATGTCCTAAACACTGCCCGTGACTTGCTATTAAAGTTCTCACGATGATTTTCGTGTCCCTGTGAACCGATTGGTTAAGCAACTCGTATATTTTGCGCCCAAAAAGTTGATTTACCCAGCTATTGAACAGTCTGAGAACCAGTCGCATTCCTCTCGGCTCGAGAACTCTTCGGCCTCCCGGATCGGCGTTACTTTGTTCCTTTTTACTCTGAGGCCGCAGACTCCTGCAATGTGATCAGAAATCGATCAGTCACTCAGATAACTGCATGTGTAGTATGACACCTAGGCTAGAGCAGAAATTGTGTTAACGAGCGCATGCGCAGATAACCTCGGTGCACACAAGTGAAGGTGCAGCGCTGCGCCCGCGCCGCCGATGTCGCCTCGTTAGAAAATTGTGTCACTTAGCGCGCTTAATAACATCACGCCCATACGTCGCTTACTTCAACCTATTTTCTATTCCGTGGCTCGGATACAATAAACCCATTCCGCTTTTTAATCATGAAGACTAGATGGAGCAATAATTACTTGCTAATATTGAACAGTTCGCCACTAAAGGGTACCTTCAACGGTAATAAAATTCCAATAGGTACTTGTTGTACAACTCGTCCTATGCGGGCGGTGACCGTGAGGGAAAAAAATTAAAATTTTGTGGTTAGAGAGCATCGCGATGTGGAGCCAGTCGTGCCCATTGTGCTGCCTGCGGCTGTCACTCGACATCCACGTAAACACCCGTCTTGCTAACGACACTACATACTATTTTATTACCCATTTTCAATAAGCATTTTATAAGCTTATTAAACTATCTTAACATTGTACAATGTATTGCACATGTCACCTTATCACTTTGTATTTACGTACGCCGGGGACTTGTAACTGTCAATATAATCATTTTGCAGGAATGCGCTGATGGTTATAATGTCTTACGTAAGAATTGCGATATCGCACATGCCCAACACGTTTTGTACGCTCACAGCAAATTTTGTATTCAGTACTGCACTCCTGAGGTTTTCATCGATGACTGTCTCCAATTAGGCATAGTAACAATAATCTGATGCCTATTCAGGCTGGGTAATTCTATAGGTGTCAACGCTAAGCAGTTGTTCACCTTCACAACGCATAAATATTTCAATTCATCATTACTTTTTAATAACCTCCGGTAAGTCTGCGTGTTCCCATCCGCATCTGGAAAATTCCGAAGTTGTTTAGTCTCATGAGCTTAGTGGCCACGCGACACCGAGCTCATTGTTTGATTCTAATAGCGGCGCAGTCACACCGTTCGATGAAATTGGATAAAGCATGGGAACCGAGTGTGGAATCCAGCGAGTGTGTTGCGAGCAACGAGGGCTGTTTGCATAGCTCGCTTTATTGGCTGTAACGTGGTTCGATAACTGCTGCGGCCGCCGCACCCGGCCTCCGCCACTCTAATGAACACTCGCCTGCAACTTTACGAGCTGCATTCCATCCGTCTCGGGTGGACCGACTCTCACATGTGTGCTGCGCGCGCACACACCGGCACACACAAGAATGGCTCGGCTCATTTATAAGATCAGCTGATAGGGGCTCACAATATAGACACTAATAAAAATCATAGGTATCGTTTTTTTTTTCAAAATAACGCCAATCCAATGGACTTGCGTATCTGTCCCCTGCGCCTACATTTGCGGTGAAGATTTTATGAATGCATTGTTTCCGAAGAAGTTTTAACCAGTCACAAGTTAAACGATGGAGCGAATATTTTCATTTCGCGGTCGACCCGCATACTGACGTTGCCAACCGCTTTTACTCACCTACTCTTTTTAACTTCTGTGTCAACGCGTTATAAATATTGTTCTTCAGTGGCAAATGCTCCTATTCATACTTATGTATTAAATCTGATAGCGTCATTGTAACGCCGTGATGCACACTCTCACACATACACAACATACCGATTTAATTCGACTTCCAGTGATGATACTTCATTCATTCATAAACATGATACGCGGAGAATCTATATGCCCTAACTGCTTTCCCTTGCTGAACAAATGCAGACTCTACGCTCAACCAAATGAGAAGCATATTCGGTCGAGTGCAAAGTAACAGCCGTGCCGCTCTCGGTCGACCCCGCCGATTGAGTTAAGTAAACATCGAGTATTATCTGTCAACGGACATGCAACGCGTACATGTACGAGTGTGTACGTACACAAAATAATCTACTTATTCATGAAACGGCCGTCCAAATATTAGGGATATTCTGCCTCGTTACTGCATTCTTATAGATTCAGCGAATTTGATACATCAATGCGTCAAGCAAGCTTGATACAACAAAGTTGTTTTCGATCTAGGTCATCTGCAGCTTGGTTCTCGAAAGATAACGACTTGATAAAGTTGAACAGGTTTGTCGTCTTTGATTTGCTATTTGTAGGAGGCTACGTTCGACAAGAGTTTATTTTCGGGACTTTTCTTCACATATCTACGTATATCAATATTAAAGCGACAGCAAGGCAGAATGACACTTACGTCACCTCACCTCTTATCAGGAGAATACTAAAGTTCGATATTAAGTAAACCTATGAAATCATCACATTGTTAAAGCAGAGCTTTTGCGTTATGTACCAAACTTGTAATTTAGTTAACTGGTTAGATTGGAACAAACTTGCTCCAAAGACAGTATCCATGTATATCAGTGTTGAACTTGTCTACACATATACTAATGGTGAACCCGTTAGTAACTTTGTTACCAAATGAGACTAAACAAAACATGAACTAAAACTGTAACATTGTTCATTTGATTGCACAACGCAGCACCGGGGACTACCTACGCTCCGTTCCGGGAAGTCGAGCGAAACTCGGCGAGTTAGTGATTATAGCGGCGGATGTGGCGACAGGAATGCTATTTTATTATCCACAAGCGCACCGATATTGACCTTTCTGGTGTTATGATGACTGATAAACCTATTTATAGAGCACTTGATGAATGTGTTGTTTCGTTGTCAACAGAGTTGGGAGCTGCTGGTGCTGTCTAAGCTAAAGTGGGACGTGGCGGGAGTGACAGCGCACGACTTCCTGCCGCTCCTGCTGTCGCGGCTACCTCTGCGCGGCCTCGTCAACACCGAAATGGTGCACAGGCACGCTCAGACCTTCATCTCGCTCGCTGCAAGAGGTATGTATTCTCTACACTTCCTGCGACTAAATATAACTATAGGGATGATGTCAGCTGATACTTGGCCGTCAAAACCAGTCCGCATCAAATACACAAACAGAAGGGTCACCTAAGTAGCTCGTTATTAAAATTCACCACAAAAAGCCTGTTACGAATTAATGTAAAAATATTTATTGCTTGCTTACTTATTACAATGTCAGGCTGTCGCAGTATCATGTCTTGCATAGATAGTTCACTTGTGTTGAATGAGAATGTAACGTTTTGTTTCCAACGGCAGACGGTAATTAGCATCTAGATACCACGTCATGTCACGACGGCGGCGTCTTGCGCTGCACCGCGGTGCTCTCCGGACACATGTCACTGAACCTTTACAATTATACTCCACTTTCCTTAGTTAGACCTACTTTCTATTATTGATTTCAGTTGTTTGTTACCCAACTTTACGCAACCGAATAATTCCATAGTGACGTGTATTATTAATTTCTTTCATTTGGTATCAACTGTTTTACAGTTTTATCACTACTGTAGATAAATAACATATGACTATTGTTATTTAGGGCCTCTTTGCTACGTTACGTACGTATTATTTGAAAAATTAATACTAAGATGTGGAACAAATATCCAAAGAGATGTAGACAGTGTGCACGTTTGAATTCGTTGAAAAAGCTAATGAAAAAGAAAACAAAAGCATGAATGCATATCCTAAACTTGTTTATTGGGTAACTGGATATCGAATCCCTATTAGGTGTAGAATGTTTAGGTTATGGTGTAGGTCAATTTATTAGTGGAGAAGATGGTTATCGTTCGCCGGCGGCTAGCAGAGAGCGTAGCGAGATGTGAATAGGTTTGTTTACAGTGAGGGCTATGCGCGGAGGGCGCGAGGGCGAGGGCGGCGTGTGTGTCCTGGCAGCGGCCGCGCCGGCGCCTCCCACGCCGCTCGCCTGAGCGCATTCCAGCACGCCTCGGGACTCCGGCCCCCGCGCCTCGCCAGCCCCCGCTACCCTCATGGGATCATATGTTTTTGTGCAACGGTTTTTGTTGTTCGCCGCCGCTGTCGTATTGTTTTTTGTTCAAGAAGTTCACGCTCCAGCTCTTTTATTTCACTTGCTTCTCGGATATCATCTCTCACTTGTGAGTCCGAGGCGAATGGAATCTCCTCCGCTAATGTAACCAAGAGTGCGACCAAGTGCGCAACATTACACATTTCCATTTATGAAATATTGATGATCTTGAAACTTCGAGCTAATTCAGAAGTACCGCGGTACTCATGTCACCACAAAATGAAAACTACAAAAGGCCCATTATCTTTGATGGATTGTGAATAATACCACGGGTTTATTTCTGTATTAAGAACGTATGTGTGTCGTGTGTGTCGGTAAGTCGGTACTACCCTCCAGCGGTGAGACCGCGTAGACCTGATGTTTCGCGGTATCGAGCGAGCCCGCATTATGTATCATTATTTGAATGGCACAATTTACTCTGGAATCATAACTCGTCGGGGTATTAAATTTATAATGGGTTATTTGAATGCTGACAACTCCCGCCGGCCTCTCCAATGGTGATGATAAGTTTTACATATTATTTTGTTTTAAAAACGGTTGTGTCTCCTCGTCTAGGTTATTTTTTTGCAAGTATAAGTTCTAAAAGATTGAAAGGGCTTTGAGCAATAGAGAAGTAGTTCTCAAAGGTGCAATGCGAGGTGTGACGCCAGCCTGTATTGCGTGAGACAGGTATCTTATCAGCGTCGGACGTTTTCTTTCACATGTGAGCGCTTCGCATCGGATAGCAATCGTCGCCGACGCTGTCGCGGGGGCCGCGCGGTATTTGTTCCGGTGGGCAATGAATGCCGCGTGTAATATCTCAGCACTAGCGATGCCCGATTATAGATAAATCGATTAAATCTCCAAGTAAATAGCCAGTTGTTCACATGACTACGATTCACAGCCTTTTTGTGCCTTATGGGAATGCATTTTAATTGATTTTCAACAATTAAAGAACACGCCAGTGTCTATCCGAAGTGTATATCGGTGTGCTTGTGGATAATAGTGTCGATTATGTAATAGGTAGTTTTGAGCCATTTCAGTCCACTTCCAAACGAATACCTACGAGTAGTCCGGCCTTGTGGGAGCGTTCACCTCGCGAATCGACTATTGCGCGTGCGACTTCTACCTGTGCTGACTGCCGACGACACCTATTACATGTACTTCATTTTCAAGGGCAATCTTAACGATCATTATGTCACTGCCGTCGTCATTAATCGCAAAAGTTAGGATTGTGACATAGCACCTTACTTATGTGTCACTAAAGTTTAAATTAGGCTCACGATTAAGCATTCAGTCGTCAACGTAATTTATATAGGAATAATTAACATCATTCATTCCTCGAACAACGAACTTTTAAAGTGATACAGAATCGAGAAACGGAAGTAACACCGTGCGTAGACAGGCCATACTTGGCCACGGGCTGTCTACGAGGGGGCGACACTGAACACAATTTTATTAATTTACATACACACCAAAGTACGGTGGGACCGTCGCTGCGTCGCTTCCTCTAGAAAGTGTGCATTAGTGATATTAGCTCGTGACGCAGCAGTCGCGTCACGACTAATAAGGACGGCCTCACTTCCGCTACGTGTGTGTCCTGTGCCGACTGCCGCCGCTGAAGTGCTAGGACGTACGAACGTTTGGGTAGTGTGTGCAGTCATCACACTCGGCATCAGAGTGCTGTTAAATCTTGATGCGCTCGTGACAAAGGCAGCTCGTCGCAGGCGCAGTCGGCAGCGCTCGGCTCGGACGCGCACCGGGTACTGCGCTCTTTGATTAACATCAGATTATGCAAATACCCCGAGTGAGCGGCCGCTTTCGTAGTCTCATCTCTTTCTTTTTATTCGTTCCCTTTATCTCGAGTATGCCGGCCGACATGCAAATTAAAAAAAAAATGAAAATAAATCTTTTAAATGAGCTGAAAGAGTGTTCGATATCCATACATTGGTTGGTATAATAGAATACTTAATGATGAATGGCGGATCCTTGTGGGGTTCACTCGTATTGTTTGCGTCTTCAAATTAGTGGGCATTTGTGGTTCCATACTGAGGTTCTTATCTCACTCTTGTAATAGCGTGGGAACACATTTTATAATTCGCATCGACCATCAGTAAAAGCTTTGTAATAACATGTTTATCAAATTAACGCTTAAGCTTACTAGGTGGATTAGTGCATAAAATCGGCAAGGTCAGGCAGCTGATTTTCCTGCTTCATTATCAAGTGATATGCTGTGTGTTGAACTCAATAACTAGGTACTGGTCAAGTACGTTAAAATAATTATGTAGCTTTAATAAAATTATAGGTGATATTATACAGGCACTAAGTACCTACCTAGGAAATCATTAATAATTTACAAAATTAAGTTTGGAAACAAAGAACTCATTGGAAAGTTTTACATCTAAAATTACAATTGATTGTGTAAATTAACGATGATGACGCGGAAATCAAAGTAGGTAGATAATCAATTAGATCCACCGGTAACAGTCACGATACGGTTCGAGATATATGTAACATGATCAATTTATTACAATAATATATATTATATTATCAACTCTTTGCATTCCATTGCTCGTATTTGAAGAACATAATCCATGACCAGAGGGCATGTAAGTAGGTATTGTAATGAGAGGCCATGAAAATATTTTATCTACTAGCATAAATACCAACTTATTATGCTTACTTATAATTTGTGTCTTTTTCCTGCCTGGTATTCTTGTCCATGTAAGTATTCCATACAAAACACAGCCAGTGCCCGCTCAATATCAGCTTACATACGTGCACATATATGATGTATGTTGGTATAATGGTTTTGCCAAAGTAAGCCCGTGAGAAATATTCAAGTGAGGCGAAGGAGCGAGCCTGTGGAATGCGGCCGCGAGGGCGGGTGCCGGCTCCTTTGAGGCTGCACTCTCCGCAGGAGACTGACAACCTGCGCGAGAGAGAAAGGAACATTTCTTTTGCCGGATGCCCCACTCCTCTAGCCTCTACGGCCGACGATCGCCGTATTCGCACCGTCTATGGACGTCGCCTACATGAAAAGCTAATGCGGCTTCACTTTATGTGCTTACCTCCAATTTTAACGTTCAGATGTGAATGCAATGAGGAAGCATTGCAGGAAAATTTATTTTAAATTAAGTTTCTGAGCTGATCCAGATCCTATTGTGGTTTTAATAAACAAGCGGCTTGTTGTTTTAATTACATAATCAGAGCGCTGAAATAACGGACATTTTAATTGATGTAACAATAGAGCTCGGTGGATTGATAGCGGATTACTGAATAAGGTTAATAGGTTCTGTGTATATTTATCGATGGTTGTTTGTTTGTTGCAGATTACGAGTTCACGTTGTACTCGGCAAGCACGCTGGCGTCGTGCAGCATCGCGGCGGCGCTGCGCGGGCTCAGCCTCGACGGCCATCTGCCGCGCCTGCATGAACTCACGCGTATCGATTTGGTAAGTTTCTAGCAATTACTACCCTAGTTAGCGAGTCTATGTTTAGAAACGACTACTTTACTCATGAGATTGTGAATTGATTACTACTTCTAAGTAAATGCAGACTGCTTACTTTAGCTCTGCTTGTCTATTCTTAGCATTCTCAGGCCGTACGTTGCCTGCCGTGGCGTTGAACTGAAGTCAACTTGTTACAAAGTCCAATGTGCTGACATTGAATGCTTATTACAGGACTGCCTCCAGACATGCCTAGAGCAGATCGAGGAGATGGTGCAGAACATGATCGAGGAGCGCAGCGGGAATGCCCCAAACGGGCAGGCGCGCGAGGCTTCGGCCTGGACGCCGCCGCCGACGCAAGAGAAGGCGCACAGTAGCGCCGCCACGCCCACCGACGTACGCGACGTGCACTTCTGAACCTCTGTTCACCCCCACGTCGCCGAACATTGCTTTAATTACGGTGCATTAGTACGAAAATACTTTAAACTAAAAGTTCAAGATGCCCGTGATCACGGACTGAACCCAAGACTGACAATCATATGTCTCTAACGTAGGTAATTTTGTACGTATCTTACTAATCGCAACTTGCGCATACATAATAAATAAGTGTAAGCCCTGCGTGCTACTGTAATTTGCCTCTAGTCTGTGCGTTCACTAAAACTGTTTTGCATTAAACGAGTTTACTTTAGATAAAACTTTCAGTTCTAGTTTATACGGTTCTTGAAATTACAATCTACCTCTTAATAATTTAAGCTTCAATTTCACCTGCCGAGAGCACTTATAAATCTATAATAGTTTGCCAATAAAATAGCTGTTACAAATAGTCATTACCTTGTTACATGTTCGTATGGGACCAAAGTTAGCTTCACATTTTTTTCTATTTTATAACATGAACTGACTCAATCCTTCAGTTATTTTGTAATTAAATATAGTAGTTTTATGCAAATATATAATGTATGTTAGTAGGACATATTTATCAGCTGATTCAATCACTGTTAGGAAAAGTAAGCCAATACAATACATCAATCAATCACTTGGAAGTTCAAATGAATAAACTTTTTTTTTTTTATAAATACCTTTTGATTTGCGAAATTCTTGCAGGAATAACAAATGACATCGGATTAATGTTATTGTATCGGGGGAAGGCAATAAATTACGCTTGTGTATTGTAAAAACTAATATTACGTTCATTTAAATATTATATTTATAACACACTACGGAGTCAGAACTATGTATAAAATTAGCCGAGAAACTGCAAATAATATTTACATGATTCATAAAATACCTAGGTAATAATGTAGGCAAGGGGCTGTATATTTTTGTTTTGGTATAGCACTTTTAAACTTATGTATGTAAGCAAATTGATTTATTACCTTTGTTCCTTACATATTAGTTCATAAAATATTGTGATAAGTGTTATAAATTATAATTTAACTTCGTATCATAGTCACTTCCAGTCATAATATGTTAACTTAGAAGTACTATGCGAGACCATTTCGGATGATTGCAAAACGAAAATCAAAAAACAATGTGATCCATGCTTAAGATGTTTAGGTTAGCACTTAGTTATAAAACAACGCGATCGTTCCTATGTTAGAACCATCTGAACTAAACACACATGCAATAGTCAACAAGTTCCACTATTTGTACTTAATGTTTCGACTAGACTAATTAATTATCGAAGCGCTCGTAAGTTTAATTAAAAATTGTGATACAATATCTTCATATTTAGTTATATACGTATGTGTAATTGTTTAAGTACGGGTGGCGCACAAGTAAACAGTGAGTGCTGGTTAAAATTTAAATAAGTTTATATAATTATATTATAAGTTAGTTAACTGCACTCTGATAATTACGTGCACATTAAGTTTTTTATAGTTATATATAAAGTGAACAAGAAATCACTCCAATGTCTTCCATGAGTATGTGAAAGCCAGGCAGAATGTTGAAGTGTCTCGTGTAATAATTGTGTTTAGTAAGGTATTGCGTTTATATTTTTATACTTTTCGTACTTCTTGTTATATCACATACGCCTGATTGTTCGTACAGAATATAAGTTTAACTATTTAGGATCTGGTGTTGATGTACATACTTTAGAATAACATGTAAATATATACTATACTACATAGATATGCTGTAAGCATGTGGTGCCATAAGTTACACTACTAAACAAGTATTTTTTTTATTAAAGAATACATAGATTCATATATATATATATTGATTTAGTATCTTGATACAATACCTACAAATATTTAAATAACTATATTTGATAAGCGATGCCCTTCAATGCAAAATATATATTTTATTTGCACAAACTTGGTTGTGGAGTAGGATTATACCTAATGTTTAGGTATCTCAATAGTAAATACAGTGTCAGACATAAACATACTGCCTATAGAAATGTATGCTTAATATATTAGCTTGTATATAAAATTATGTGGGAAAACATACGCATTACGAAGTTAGTCTTATTAAATGCTATTTGGCTTTTGGACTGGCTTTTTCGACATAGTGTAAGAAATTTAGTATGTTTATTATGAACTTAGATTATTAAAATGTTAAGGAAAATTGTATTTTCCTATAGTGCGATTTATAACAGAGGAGAAAAAGCTTTAGAGCTACTCAGCTCAAACAGAGTTGAGCTTTGAGCGATTTATATGAATATATTTCAATAATATTATAAGGACCAAAATTCTAAAAGTAATTACGACAAGAACATTTTCATTACTTTGATTTTATATTGTGATTTACTATATTTAAGTGACATATTGGATTATAGTAGAAATTAAGTAGTTGAGAGTGTAAATATCTAAAGAAAAAGTAATAAAAAATTCAAAATATATAGCTATGTTCTCATTTCATAAAAATATATGCACCCTATTCACAGCCACTGTTGCATTCAAAATATTCTAGAATACTGGATACGAATACAACAAATACAGTACTAATAGAATTATCCCATAAAAAACGACGACTTAGGGTTGAACCTCATCTAGCAGCACGGAATCGCACTTTTCAATGATCTTATACTTTTGTCGCTCAGAACCGTCATCTGCTAAAAACAGAAAGAAGAAACAGCGGGAATTCTATCGCACGAGGCAGTATTGACGATGCGGTCGGCAGGACCCAGTGCTGCTATATGAGGCGCAACCCTTACTCATAATGCCTAATACCTTCCTTTGTTCTTAATTTATCTTTATAGCTTGATGAAAGCTTTTTTTGTAGCTACTATAAGAGATAACCGCAACTAAGTAGCAGAAATGATTATGAATAGCAAAAAAAAACCAAAAAATATTAAATGAACTCTGTTTAATCAAGAAACAAATTTACAAATTCAATATACATGGATCCTTATTCACATAATCTGTTGATTATATACATAAATTATACAGGTTCCGAATTTTAATAGCTAACGTGAACAACGATAACATTTTTACATTATGACCTAAGAATGAAAAGGCACGATTCAATCCTTTGTAAAATATCAATTTCATAAATTAACAA
This sequence comes from Diarsia brunnea, assembly GCA_949774965.1. Classification (NCBI taxonomy): domain Eukaryota; kingdom Metazoa; phylum Arthropoda; class Insecta; order Lepidoptera; family Noctuidae; genus Diarsia; species Diarsia brunnea. Next base: position 8,438,939 of record OX459005.1, on the reverse strand, counting down.
ATAATGCCAGCAATCAATGACATCCCAATTTTATTTAAAAATCAATAATAATATAACAAGAAAAGAAAACATAAAATTAATAAATAGGATAGTTTAGTGGAACAATAATTTGCGTCTAGCATCACTAATTAATACATTAATTTGTCTACAACGAAAATGGGAAAGACAAAGAAAATAGAGAAGGTTGATGAAGGAATGCAATAAGCTCAACTGTTAATGAAGTATTTCGTCGTTCGTTCGTACTTGCCAATCTAAATTTCTTATGTCCGATATATGCCTACATGGATTCAGACCTTTCACGCATTCATTTGTAATAATTGTGCTTCACAGGTCATTTTTAAACAAACCCAATTGCATGACATAAGAATCGTATCTAATCAAATCTTGCATACCAGACTATTAATTTAAAGGTTACTATCTAATTTATTGTACTAGGTTACAGATGGAAGAGTTATTAGTCATGAAAATGAAATGTCGAAAAAATAAATTAATCTGGTAAAATGATTTGATTATTTTCGTTGGCAAGTTTCTAAGGGCACAATTTACAACTAAATGTTTGAGTGAAACATTTGAAAATTGTGATGTGCTGAGTGGTGGCGTTTTGATAAATGCAAGTAAAAGCTGAGAGGACTATTCTGAAGTGTCTTGTGTTTGCTTCCTACGTTACTTCGTCGGAGTTCGAGGACGGCTGGTTTCAACCACACTATAATATAAACTATACAATAAATGCGCGACTCACATGTGGACTACTTTGGGCGTACTTTTCCCTCGGAGCCAGTTTAGTAGCACAGTTGACGTGCTCTGAGAATCTCGAGCTGGAAACAAAAGAACAGCTTATTAGAAACGGCATTAGTTTTCAGTAGTACGTAGTAACCTAACCTAAAGAAAAAGTGCTCATGAGATGGCAAATTATGCACACGAGTTTATAGGTTCACTTAACTTATGTGGAATTTATCTTATATTACCAAAACTTTGTATAACCGCAGTAATTGACAATAGAATAATGAAAGTTTCTTTCAAATCTAAAATATTGATAAAAATAAAAACTTTTTGTAAAGACTTCACGCATCTAATAAAAGCCGTTTTTATATATTATTTATTTATGAAAGGTAGCTTCACAGCTTACAGTAAAATAACTTAAAATATATATGAGTATATTTTAGCGACATCATTATTACCACTACTACCGCTTAGTGCAAAATGTCACTAATTGAATGTTGTAGGACACTTTTTACAAAATGTGAGCTGGAAACGTGAGCTGTAACAACTTATTTCACCTCGAATTTTTGCGTCAGATACATAACATTTCACCAGTTATGTTTCAAGGCCCATGTAATATGGGATGGACAAACCTAATAACACTGGCGACCTAGGAAGCAAGCCTAAGATCTCATCCTCAGCAGCAGCGCTAGCAACCACTAGACCAACCTGTCTGTTTTGGGTCAGCAGGACGAATAATAATAATGTAGTGGACTCACAGAGCGTGTGATGCGCTTGAGCCAGCTGATCCACGGCCTCAGGCGGTAGATGCGCGACATCTCGCTGCAGCAGTCGCAGGTCCAGTTGTCGCTGCTCGCTCTCCTGTCGCAGTCGCACGTCACGACTGTGGCGCACCGTGCGCAGTTCCGTCAACCTGTGACAAGTAAGCCAATTAGCCAGCCAGCCAGTATTGTCGTTTGTTAAGGATCCAAGGCTTTCTGTTTGTGAGAGGGTGTGAGCTATAATCCACCACGTGGGCCCTGTTCGGACTGGCGAATGTCACTTGTCTTCGATTTTTAGGATCTGGGACATGCTGGGCTTACTCCACAGTTCCATAACTATGCGCAGTGGGGTTAAAATAAATTACACAAACTGATGTGCCTGGCTTGGCGAACTCATGCGTTACGACACGTAAATCAAACCAGTACAAACAGTTCAAATGGGGAAAATTATGAGTAGTATTGTATCACTGCAATTGCATTCACGACTCCGATCACTATCAAAATTACATTAAAGTTCTAAGAGCTAAATCCCATCTGACAAAGATCGAGTTACACAATAATCTATACTCACTTGGCCTGCAGCTTCGGTTTTTCTCCTTCCGGATCACTTATACTACTACTTCGAGACGTTTGCCCGCGGTGCGTATCAACGAACTCTCTCTCAACTGTAAAGCTCGGCAGCTCCGATATCGTTTCCTGGCTCGAGTTCATTGACTCATCAAATCCTGCCATTTTGAATTTATTCTTCATATCTTCATTGAGACGTAAACAGTCTGACAAGCGCAACTGCAAAGTATCTCGCTCTTCCAACAGATGTCCAAGCTCCATCGTGAGTTCCTCGCACCGAACATCTCTCTGGTGCAACATGTACAGAGCCAAGTCTAGCTCAGCTCTGGGCACGGCATCCAACAGGTCCCTATTCAAAACATTTTCAGTCTGTTCTCCTTCAGCACCAGGTTTGGTATCAGACGCGAACGATACGTGTTTTTGTATCTTAGCACTGGACGATCGCATCAGATTCTGTAAATTCGTAATCTCGTCATTTAGACCAACTATTTCAATCTCTTGGTTCTCCAATGCTGCTTGCATTTCCACAGCTTTCGTTGAATGACTTTCCAATTCCTTATTTAAGTCAACTATTTGTTTATTGATATTTGTACATTCAATTATCTTAGCGTTTAATGCTTCTACTAATTTTTCCTTTTCTTCACCTGCTTCATTCCTTGTTTGCTCGTTACGACTGTCATTTTCATGCATCTTTAACCTAAGGACAGCTAATTCTGATTCTTTTTCGAAACTTAAATCTTCTACTCTCTTTTCATATTCAATCAACTGCTTCCTAACATTCTCAAATTCATCGTTCCTCTGTGTTAACGTTAACGTGTAGTCATGTGTCTTTTGGTATATTTCACTATCTTTCATTCGGAGTTGATTAGTCACTTCTACAACTTTCTCTTCTGCTTCTTTTATTTTAACATGTAAATCATCAATAACTTGATTTAACTCATCATTATTTGATTTGAATATAACTAACTCGTTTTGTATATTTTTGAAAGTTTCTTCATATGATTCTTTGTGTTTATGATTGTTTATAGTAAGTTCTTGAATCAATTTCTCATATTCTTCTTGTTGTTCTAATAATTTGTTTTCATGCCCAACTTTTTCATCTTCCATCTCCGAACGTAACAAATCTAATTGATTCATGACTTCAGCATATTTAGTTTGTAAGTTGCGAACATGCTGTTCTTTGTCTTCTAATTTATTTTGTAAAGAAGTCACTTGCTCAATTACAATCAACTTACTAGTTTCTTCTTGACTGGAGGACTGTACATTTTCAAGTAACTGCTCATATTTTGCCTCGGAAGCACCTAATTGCGTTCTCAAATCTGATTCTATCTTTTGGAAGTCGGCTTCTCTTTGAGCAAGATGCTGTTTCCACAATTCTGCGATTTCAAAGCCACGCTGATCAATGGCGCTTGACACTGAAGAACGTAACTCGGCAACAGTCGACAGTAAATTATCATTTTCACCATTCAAGTTTTGCATCTTGATATTCAAATCATTTATTTGATCCTGATATTCCTTGGACTTTAATACCAATTCCTGATTTTCAGATTCTAATTGCAGTATTTTCGTGTTTGCATCATTCAATCCTTGTTTCAGTTGTACACAATGCTGTTCCATAGCACTACATTTTTCAGCCAGGGCAAAACTATCCACACTTTGTAATTTATCTACGCCATGTGGTTCTTCATGCCAAAGAAATTTTGATTTAATATGTTGGTTGTCAGATTCCAATTGCAACATTTTTATGTTTCCATCGTCTAATTCTCGTTTCAATTGTGCGCAATGCTCTTCTAAAGCACTACATTTTTCAATAAGAGCTATATTGTCTGCACTTTGTGATTTATCCAAGCCCCGTTGCTCCTCATGCCAAAGTAATTTTGATTTTATACTTTGGTTTTCAGATTCTAATTGCAATATTTTCGTGTTTGCATCATCTAATTCTCGTTTCAATTCTGCACAATGCTGCTCTATAACACTACATTTTTCGGCAAGGGTTTTATTGTCTACACTTTGTAATTTATCCAAGCTCTGTTGCTCTTCATGCCAAAGTAATTTTGTTTTTATATTTTGGTTTTCTGACTCTAATTGCAATATTTTCGTGTTTGCATCATCCAATTCTTGTTTCAACTGTACACAGTACTGTTCCATGGCATTATATTTTTCTGCCAGAGCTAAATTATCTACACTTTGTAATTGATTTAAGCCCTGTTGTTCTTCATGCCAAAGTAATTCTGATTTCACATTTTCTAGTTCAGAAAGTAGAGAAGATATTTGGGTCTTAGACTCAGATTCTAATTTTGAAAACTCCTCTTGTAAGCTGAAATTTCTGTCTACTAACGTAGCTTTTTCATTTTCATAGTTTGTTTTCAGTTCTTCATAGATAGTATTCAGTTTATCATAAGACAGTGTCAAATCTTTATATTGGGTTTCAATATTTTGTAACTTTTCAGTTAACAGTTCATTGGTTTTCACCAGTTCACTATTTGTTTTATGCAAGTCGTCAAGTTGACTTTTTAGCAGTTCACAATTTTGAATATCTCTTTGGTTATTCTGCAATTGATTATTAAGATTGTTAATCTCATTCATAAGTGATGTGTGTTGTATCTGATACTCATTGTTTTGAGAATTTAATTGATCTACTATCGACTGTAATTCATCATTCTCTCTCTCTATTTTCATAAGTTCTTCTTTGAATTTATTTTCATCAACACCTGGTATAGAAGATTCTCGTTGTTTTGGTAGTGAATCCTTCGTGTCTCCTCCCCACTGCATTGTCGAAAGTTTATCATTGGCTTCTTTGAATTTGAATTTCCATAACTCTATTTCGTTATCCAATTTCTCTTTCATATCAGTTAATCTATCATTAGCGTTTTGGAAGATTTCGTTTTGTTTTCTCAGAGATTCTTTGTCTCGTTTTTCTTTAAGAATATCTGTGTGAAGTTCTTCAATTTTCTTTTCCATCTCTTGAACATTTAATCTTAATTCATCTTCCATAGCATTATCAAAGAATGAGGTCTGAGATATTTGCTTAGCTACTTTAAGTTCATTGTTGAGCAAAAGATTATTATTTTTCAGTTCTTTTAATTTTTTCAAAGCCTTAAGTAGTTTGCTGCTATTTGTTTCAAGTTCTGCTTTCAAGGCATCCTTATCTTTTTGGAGTAGATTTATTTGGTCTTTTAAATGCGAAAAACCAGGTGTTACGTCACCAACTTCTTCGCTTTCACCCAATCCCCATCCTTCGTCTGAATTAAAAGGATCTGCTTCTAGGGCTTCATTGTCATCTTCATCTTTCTTGTAACAATCATATGCTTTTTTGGCTACCATAATTGGTTCTTCAACTCCCATGTCTCCCGAGGCCTGTTTTTGTATGTTTTCGGAAACCTTTTTAGTGACGTGTTTACTTTCGATGCGAGGTTCATCCATTCCAGACAGGATTTGTGATTCAAGAGCTGACATATCAACGTTCTTTGCTTCATCACTCAGTTGCTCAATAGTAGACGATATAATCATACCTTCGGTTTTAGGTATGCTCATTTCAAAAGTAAGTTTTTGATTTTCTTTTAATTCTTTTATCTGTTCGTCTTTTTGAGAAAGTTTGGTTTGCAATTGTTCATTGACCTCTTTCAAAGATTGAATTTCAGAAGTTAATTGTTCTATTGTAGAGGCCGAATGGTATAATTTTGCAGTAAGTTCAGATAATTGACTCTCCATATTTGATGATAATGCTATATTGTTTGACTGTTGCATTTGTAGCTTATTATTTAGTTCTACATTTTCTTGGCTCTTACTGTTAACAATAGCATTTAATTTATTTATCTCAGCTATATACTGTTCTGTATAGTCTGGAGTTGTTATCTCTTCTTTCTTTGAATATTTTGCTTCTAATTCTTGGTTAATTCTATGAAGTTCTTCTATATCTATGTTCAGATTTTCAATATTTGTTTTATATTCGCGTAGTTGACCCTCTAATTGAGACACTGTTTCACTTACTTTTTCATATTTTTCACTTATTACTTTCTTTTCTTTAAAAGCGTTCTCAATTTGAGTATTGAATTCTGATTCAAGTTCTTCGATTTCTTGTTTCTTTTGCATTATTAAAGATTGATGATCATGGGTTATTCTTTTAAAGTTTGCATCGAGATCACGAAGTTGAGTTTGATACGCCGATACTTGTGATTCCACCGTGTCCAGTTTATTAGCTTTATCGAGAACTACGTTATAGTGCTCTTGTATTTCGGAAAGAGCTCTTCTTAATTTTTGATTATCCTCGTTCAAATGTTGAACCTTAAATTGTAATTCTTTATTTTCATTATCTATTTCAAAAAGCTGTTTGTCAAGAACCCTGTCATGGTCCATCAGAACAGCTAGTCGACCTACTAACTCATCTTCCTGACTGCTGTATTCCGTGTAAGCCTTATGCTTTTCTTGAAGTTGACTACCTAACTGGTCAGCTTTTCTTTCTAGTGAATGTCTTCTATCTTCCATGACAGAAATACTTTCCTCGAGGCGACAAATGCGGTTCTTGTATCTGTTTATCTCTGTTTCTAAGTTCTCAATGTACAAATCTCGTTCTTGAACTTTAGCGTCGTAACCAAATTGCACTTGTGATTGTTGCTGTTCGTGATGTTCTACTTTGTTTAACAACTCGGCGATTTGCAATTGTTTTTGATTAATGTCAGCCTCTAAGCTTGCTATCTTTGTAGTTAAGTTTGTAATATTTCTTTGCTCTATTTCAAGCTCAACTAACTTGTTATTTAATCCATCAATCTGTGCCTTGAGATGCAGATTTTCTTCACGTGCGAAGTGTAAGTCTTTGTGTAAAACATTCACAGAATCATTTAAGCGAGATATTTCTTGGGAAGACGACACGAGTCGCTCCTGCAAAGACTTGATTTCTGTTTGTAATTGGTTCATATCTTGGGATTTCTGCTGTTCTAGAGAAATTTTCTGTGACTGTAATCGGTTGATTTCTTCTTCGGCATGCTTCAGTTTCTCCTGCAATGCTGGGAGTGTCTCAACTTGTATCAAGAGCTGTTCTTGTTGCTCATTTTTAGCACATAGCTGTTTTTGACTTTCCTCATAATGTGCTTCAAGTTCGCTGTACATTGAGGACTTCTTTTTAATAGTTAAAGCAAACTTCTTTAGTTTTTCCAGCAACTCTTTGTTTTTGGTCTCCAAAGCTACAAATTGTTCAGATGAATTATTTTTCTCCAAAGACAAGTCATTAAGCTTTCCTTTGGTTTCCTCTATTTGTTGTGTTAATTCATCGACTTGTTTTTCTTTCTCTGTTATACTATTTCGTAGTTTTTCGTTTTCTATAGATTCTTTTCGAAGCTGTAACTTAATTTCATGAATTTCTTCATCACGTTCTTTTGTTTGAAGCGAAATGGCGGACATTTCTTCAGAATGTTTTTGCTGTTGTGTTTGCAATTCTTTAATAAGATTTTGCTTTTCAGTGAATGCGTCTTTTAAGATTTTCAATTCTGATTCGATCGCTCCATTTTTGTTTACCAATTCACCTTTGAGGCAATGCAGGTTCATCTTTTCTTCTTCTAAGATCTTTATTTTATCCTCACTGTCTACTAGTTTTTTCTGGTAGGCTGATATTTGTTTGTTAAGAGATTTGACAAGTTCTGCGTTCTGATCTTTCGCTTTTTCTTCTTCAAGTAATTCAATAGTAGATTTAAGTTTCTGCGAAACATCATTGAGTTTAGTGATTTGATTGATGTACTCCGCCATTTCTTTGTCTTTTTGTTGCAAGCTATTGCCATAATTAAACATTTGTTTCTCGTACTCCAATAAGACACTTTCTAGTTCGTTTAGTTTAGCATCACGGGAACCCACGGTATTGGCATATTCTTGATGCACTTTCTGTAATTCTTGCTGCAATACTTCATTCACCTGTTTGAATTGAAGTAATTGCTGTTCAGATTCCTTATCATTCTTTGTAGCTTCTAATTCTTGTTTCAAATGTTGGTTTTCATCTTTTAAAGATTTTATCTTACTTTCGTAAGACGCATTTGTTTGTAGTAATTCGTTTTGTTTCTGCTGTTGCTCTTCCATGGACAGTATTTTCATCTGACAATCGCCAATTTCATCTTCTCTTTCTTTGATTGTATTTTTTAATTTGAGTATTTCCTTTGTTAGTTGTTTTACTGTCTTAGCTCCTTTATTCCCTTTATCGCCAGCTGATTTGTCGTCGTGGTGAGTGTCGACTGGGACTCCATCAGATACATCTTCAGAAACTGGCTTAGCAATATCAGCCGTTTCTTTCATAATTTCAATTCTTTCACGCTTCAGGTCTTCGATTTGACGCGTAAGGTCTTGGTTCAGATCATGTAGTTCATGTTTTTCATTGCTCAGCATATCTATACTGTTTTGCAAAAGAGCGCATTGATCAGTCAACTCGGTTATTTTTACTAATAATGACTCATTTTCTGTTCCGATTTTAGACATTTTTTCCATTACTTCTTGTCTTTCTTGTGTAAATAATTCAATTTTAGTGTTTAATTCTTCTCTCTGTTCAATTAAACTGTCTATGTTTTTATCGTTTTGGGATTCTACATTTTCTTCTTGATGGTCGTCAGTTTTATCTTCACCAATGCCTTTGTTGTATTCTTCTAGTTCAAGCTTTTCTTGTGTCGTCAAAGATTCGACAATTTCAATAGATTCAGCGGAACTCACTTTTTCGGCACTCAGTTTTTCAAGTTTATCAGTTAGTTCCATGTTTTCTTGCATATAATTTTCCAATTTATGCGTCATCTCCTCTTTTTCTTCTTGAAGTATTTTAATAGTTCCGTTTAGATATTCTTTGTCCAGTTTCAAGTTTTCTATGATAAGTTCTAATTCTTTTCTAGCTGCCGTCAGATTATCTATTTGTTCTTCCATTTGGACAGACTTCATTTCAGTGCAAACATGTTCATTTTGAAGTTGTGATATATCTGCCAATTTATCTTCCATCTCATCATTTTTCTGTTGCAATACATGTAGTTCTGTAATGAGAAACAAGATAATTAAATGTTCCTGTATTGGTTTTGCGTATTTCACTTTATTTAGTAGATGCCTATAAATAATAACGAAAATGATATTTACCTTGGACTAGATCGAATTTTTGTGTTTCTAAAACACTTATCGCCTTGAGCCTAGTTTCAGCTAAATTTTCCATTTCTACCATCTTTTTGTAAATGTCGGAATCAGTCACTGTAAATAGAAAAAAAAAATATAGAACAACAATTATAAGAAATATCATATACATTTTATACAAGTAAATGGACTGTTCATAGAAACTGCATTATACTTACGTCGGCCACTATCGTAATCAACAAGATGTAATTGTAGATTACCCTTTTCCTCTTCTAATTCGGCCACTTTCTGAGAAAGTTGATGTAATTCTTCATTCAGCTTCACTATCTGAGCATTTGCATCGGATACTTTACTAAAGTTATCAATTGTCTTCTGCAACTGCTTCAATTTCAATTTATTATTAGACTTTACTTTTATCATGTTTTTGTTAGAAAGGTCGATGTCATTGTTGAGGATAGCTATTTGTTCTTCAGCAGCTTTTAACTTTTCTTCAAGTTCTGTGATTGTAACAGATGTATTTTCTTCAGCAATAGGTTTTGATTCAAGAGTGGATTCGTCTTTTTTATGTTCAATTACTATCTGAGCTATTTCTTTATTATCTTCTGGTATGTCCGTGCAAATCCCAATATCTACCATTTCTACAGACTTCTTTTGTTCTTTTACTAAGGGCATGGATTTGAGTTCAGATATCTGAGCATCTTTTTGAGATATCGCATATTCTTTTTCCAAAATATCCTTATTGAGGGATTGTACTAACATTTCTAATCTTGTGATTTCACTTTTAGCTGCTTTTTTATCAGTTTCTTGTGGTAATGACTCTGAAGATAGTTGGCTCCATGGAGACTTTGATTTGGCTGCTGTGTTTCTGCCACCCTTACGAGTAGGCACGGGACTTCCCTTTTTGCCAGCAGCAGCACTGCTACTTGGTGATTTAGGTTCAGGATTAACAGTTGCTAGTTTATTTTCGAGTTCCTTATTGGTTTGCCTAATTTGACAGTTCAGTTGCTCCAGTAACTCAATTTTCTTGGTTAATTCAGCCATACCTGCAATTTCTAGAGAACCTTTCTCTTCTTCAACATCATCTTTTTCTTTCGGAGATGGTTCATCAGTAGGTATTATTTGAGATAATTCTGTAATCTTCTCTTGCAACCTAAATATGTCTTGATTCTTAGCTTCTAATTCTTCAGCTATTTGAGAATGGGCAACACTAATTTCAAATCTAGATGTTTCCAAAATTGTATTAGCCTCTTCTAAATTTTGGATTTTTTCGTCTTTTGTTCCAATTTCCTTGAGTAAATTCTGCTTTTCTTCTCTCCATTCTGTTTCCATAGCAATAAAATTCTCTTGCATTTTTGTCATTTGTTGTCTTGTGTCTTCAAGCAGAGTCAAAGACTCCTTTTCTGAAATTCATTAGAAGATCAAAGATATGAGTCTATATGGTTATATTTGGTAAAATTAATAAATTCCAGTGAACATTCACTAACCTTTTTTGCTTAAGCTATCTGACATGAGCGTCGTAGCCTTATTTTTCGATTCAATAATTTGGTCCTTTTCGTTAATCTTCTCCTGTAGGTCGAGAATAGTTGTTTCCATTGCTCTCATTTTAACTTGCATTACACTCAACGAATTTTCTTTGTCTTTGATTGTATTTATAAAATGAGTAACATCACTGTTGTCTGCTGTCTGAAATTAAAATAAATATGCCTATAGTTGCTGCCAGTTAAGATTGCAATAGCGGTCATTGTACCACCTACATTTATTAAAGTTCTTAACTTTGAAATCTAAAAGTAATCCTGTTCATGTCTTGAATCGTCATCTATCGTGATCTTGAACATTTTTCAAGTTCATTTGTTTTGGTTCGTACGAAAAGATATTAGGGCAAAGGCAATGACCCCTATTGTGATCTTAATTGGCAACAACTATAGTGGCTAGTATATCAATATCAAAGGCTTCAAATATAAAACTAGCAGCATTTCATGGTTGGAGGTGTGTGAGGCCTTTATAATATAAATTACAGACTGGTTGGATTGGAACACAATTTCTCACATTAAGAAAGATATAAGCAATCTAATTGGTTTAAGCTAACGATCATAATAAAATTTTACATGTTTCTTACAGATAGAGGAGACATATTAATAAAACAGGTTTCATAAAGATAACCTGTACATACCTTTTTTACTTCTACTCTTGTATCTACAGTAGATTCCCTCCTTATGGTGGTTGGTTTCGTCATGGGTTTTTTACTAATTTCCTTGTATTGTCTTATCCTCTCCATGAGTAATTCTTTCTGTTTCAAGGTGTTTGCTAAGCTCTCACTAATGCCAGGAACTAAAAGAAAAAAGTTGAAGAACAGTTTTTATTATGATGCTAAAATTTTTATGGCCAACTTCAATTTGAAAGTTTAACAATATGAGTGTGATTAGATGTGATCCAATCCCTAGGCATTACGATCTAGTGTACAAGCCAACTTTGGTTTATAACTAGGTTCACTTGGACACTATTTGGATCATCATCTTCTCCTTGAGAAAAGAGTCATAGATTTACATTGAGAATAATTAATCTAAAAGTTATAAAGACAATCTTACTGTTCAAAGCATCCTGGACAGACATTGTAGTGGAGGTGTCGGTTGCAGCAGAGTATCCAGTTCTCTCACTCATGGTGGACGCCATTTCAGAAGCCGTATCGCACACATCATCCTCCTCTGAAAACAACAAAAGAATTGATGTTAAGAAATGAAGATTAGTTGAAAAACCTTGATTTTGAGAGGATAAATAGAAAAACTATAGAATCTTTATTGGAGTTATGTTAGAATTTGTTGGTAATTCTATAAATTGTGTCATAAACACATCCAACTTCAGTTTCATGAGTTTAGTAACAGAATGTGAAATTGTGTATCACAATAAATTCATCAATGTGTAGTAGGTATGATCCTACCCAAGGGGAGTCTTTTTCTTTTTTGGAACACATCCAAGTACTCACTATAAATTATTGAATGTATAATGTTTTCTATAAATCAGTAGTGTTTTCATTTATAAACATGCAGCTGCAAGTAGGACTCTTAAGACATTTTTAAAAAGAGCTTGTTTGAAAGATGTTATTAAACTGGGAAACTGAAGTTATTGCTGATTATGAATAACTATATTACTGTTTTATTTTAAAAATTACTATGGGTAACCATGAGTTATCTAGTTTTTAACTGAATATTGTTTAAAAATAAGGAATCTTACCAAAAGGTCTTCCCAAGAGCTCTGCAGTTGCTTTACGGTGCTCTTTGATCCTCTTTGACACAAGTGCTGCATTCTCAAGACACTTTTGTGCTCGCTCAAACTTGATTTGTCTCTCAGAAGATATTGATGCATGATGAGATGTCTACAAATAGTTTATAAACATAAGTTAAAGTAAAATGATTTATTTTAAACTTGCAATAATCAATCTATCCGGACTGGTTCTAAAACCAGTCCAGATAGATTGTTTATGTACAATATGGCTGATGTTTTTAAAGCCAGCTGATGTAAATTGATACCTTAGTATAATTAATATTTATGTAAGAATGTCCAATTTATAGGTTACTTTAAATAATGTGCATTACTAAAATAGCTATGACGATATACATCTAGTTGAATTACGTAGTATTTTAAAAGTCAATAGCAAATCGAAACACCAACGTCCTTGCATTGCTCGTGTCATGCAAATAATATGTTAGAATCGTAGTACAAGTTTCTAATTAATGCAGTATTTACCTTAGAAGTTTTTACACTTCCAACGACACTGGATGCTATATTGCTGTCAGCAGGATCAAGTTGCTCCCCTTCGGGAGGATTATTGTTTTTATTGTCCGACATAGCTTAACGCTCTCTGTCAACATGAATAATAGACGTAGTACGCGGTGCACAATCACTACTCAATACACTTTACAAAACAGGTACAACAAGATAACAGAAATGTTAAAATTAATCAATTATTTATCAAAATATTTAGCCACCACCACTGAGCACTAATTGCCAATAAAGCTTGCCATTACATTTTTTAACCACGTCAGCAGTGGTACCACTAGCAAAAAGTGAAGTTACTAATGACAGATGACAATATGTTGAAAGCTCGATGACAAGATGACAACGACAACTGATGACAACTATCAAACAGAACAGATATGCAAAACTGTGCAAAACACCTCGTCATCTCAAGATTAGGTTGTCGGTGTATTAGATTTTTGGGTTTGGTGACATGAAAATACGTAAGTCGCCCGGGGTGTACCCCAGGGCCCAGACAGAGTACAACTATGTTTTCATGACTGATGTTAGAAATGTAAATGACTGATGTTAGAAATGTAAAAGTAATGAAGTTCGTGAGTTTTGCTGAACAAAATGGCGTCTTGACAGCGCTATTCTTAGTTGGCTCGCATAGTATCTAAATGATATTTTTATTTGGTTTAAAACAAAACAACTTACTTCCTAAAAAAAATATGATAATTTACTACGGAGCAGTAATTTGTACATAAAAATTGAATTTCGTGGGCTAGGTCGAAGGATCCACCTTATTTTTATTGTAAGAAAACCTGTTTAAAAATTGAGTTGTGAGGATGTTAATGGTACAGGTGAATTAAATTTGTTAAAGATTAATGGGTGCTAATTAAACCGGCTTCTTTTTAATAGCATTTTTCGCCTCTAAATTACCATTGCCTTCTAAATTACTAAGTAAGCCACAATTAACGAGCATATTCTAAGTAGTCCTATCTTAGCCACTAGTTAAGTTCTGTCTGAGCCACTCTAAATATAACTCAGCATGGTGGTTATTCTTTACCCGACAACGGCGAAGTGACGCGCGCTCGCTTCGCTCGCATATTAAATAACACTAATATCTTCTGTCCCCGAAGTGCCGGGCCTCCGCCGGCCTCCTTCGTCGGCCTACGGCCCGGTGCCCATGCCGCCCATTAGGGTGCTAATTAACTAATGTTAAAGCTGTAAAATGTAAAATGGTTATGAGATATAAATTCCGTGGCTGCGTTAGTAAATTAGGTGTCTATGTAATAAGTACAAGTTACGATAATTGATGATCTTTATTTGACGCTTTCTGTAAGATATTTAGTTGGCATTGTAAAAAGACGAATTAGCTTTTTAGAGGCTATCTTATTTTCCCGTGGCTTAGTCATAAAATTAGAAATTTGATCACGTGGCCATTAAAAAAATCTGTTGCTCGATTTATTATTTCCCAAGATTAATCAGAGACAACCACTATACGATTTTTTTTTGCTTTATCAGGCTTAAAGGAAGGAGCATTTTCACCTAGTAAGGCAATCACTTTCTCTATAAACCCAATATGTTTCCCAGGAATACAAATTTCTGAAGCTTCACAATCAAAAAAACTCATATTGCGTACGGTTGTTCTCGATGTAGATTTTTCCCAAAGAACTTGGTACACAGAAAAGGTGCCCCTAAATGGTTTTATTTTTTTGGGAATTAACTTCGTTGTGTAGTCGGGGACTATTTGACAGACAGGGCTGTCCCTGTGACCCTGGTCAAGACGGAGAATGGAACCGGCGAGAGATGTCGTGCGGTGTTCCACAGGGATCGGTTCTGGGGCCGCCCCTGTGGAACATCGGTTACGATTGAATGCTGCGCGCCGACCTCCCTAGCGGCGTCAGTGTAGTCTGCTAGGCTGACGATACGCTGGTGCTGGCACAGGGGGGGTCGCACGAGGCGGCGGGCGAAAACATGACACGCAGGGTTGCGATAGTCGTGCAGTTGGGTCTCGAGGTGGCACTTCACAAGTTGGTGGCGATGTGCTCCCATGGACGGGGGAATGTGCTACCATCGGGATCCCAGCTAACGGTCGAGTTGACATTGAAGTACCTAGGAGTCGTCCTCGACAGTCGGTGGAACTTCGCCGAGCATTTCCACCGTTTGGCTCCCAGACTGGAGCGGGCAGGGGCTACCTTCAGGTGGCTCTTGCCCAATCTGGGGGGGCCAAACGCCTCCTGCCGGAGGCTCTTTGCGGGGATCATGCGGTCCAGGCTCTTTACGCGGCCCGGGTGTGGGCGCGTTCTTTGAAGAAGCGAGCCGCCTACTACCTGAACGCGCACCAAAAGGTGAGCTAAAGTGCCCTACCGCTCTGCCCAGAGCGGGAGGAGTCATTTGATGATGCGCAAAAAAATAAAAAGGCCTTCGTATGTAGCATATTTTATAACATTAAAATCTTCCAATATATACAAAAATCGTCTATCATCAACAATATAACGATTTATTAATTATTTACGATAGTATTAATTATTCAATTACAGAAACCAGAAGAGAAAATACCTTAAACAAATGCATATATTACGAACTCCCATCATTATCCTCAACATTTGTCATTATCATTCCACATAATATCATTCTTCTCAACGTGCGTCATTATCCTGGCAGTACAAATTCAGGACAATGACGTTGAGAAAAATGATGAATCGGAAAAAATCTTGTAAAAAGATGTGTTGCGCATGTAGTATTTTAAAAAACGTTTTATAATTGCGTATGTACACAAAACCTTCATACGTTTTTGCTAAATTAATAGAGTTACTATAGAATTTGACGGATACACAAATGAAAATGTAAATGACGTTTGCAATAAAAAAATTTTGGAGAATGAATTTCAAAGCCTTACCTGCAAAAAACGAGCGCATGTATCTTCACTAAAGCACGTTGCCTGACTGTGGTGCGGGAAGGTCTGTTCGCCCAGCCACGACTTTCCAATCCTCCCGTCTCTTACTCGACACAATATTGAAATCAAACATAGCTCAGGACAATGACGCACATTTTTTGAACATGAGTTTTTTATTTATTTACTTAGCGGGCATTGGTAATTTTAACAAGAATATGAAGATTGAGTATGTATCATTACAGCACTCAACAGCAAATCGCTCCATGAAGTCACAATTTTTTTATATCGTCAAAATATAGACCGCGTGTGCCGTGGCGACACGTAAAAAAATGGCAATTTTATTGGGTTTTTATTAAATATTTTTTTTATTATTCATATTTGACAATCGTGGGTTAGATCAACATTTTCGTTGATTCTTTACTATTAAAAGTAACACTTTTTTTTTTTAATACGTACACACGTTCTCAAGAAATTTTCAAAGACATGAATTTGGAGCCTCTCAAATATTGACCCCGGGGCGCAACACGATTATCCAGTTTTTTTTTACTTTATTCTTGCAGTACGAATGCGAAATAGATTGGAGTCAGTTATCAAGTCTAAAAGAAGAAGACAACGATTTAAATTATCAAAGACTGCTGATTCCAAAATTTTTTGAGGACGAATCATGAATCGTCAAAATCACCATTTACAAAGACGTTTCAAATGCTTTTCAAAGTTACTAAAATATTTATTTTATGAAGCATAAAATAATAAAAAATAATAATAATTATTATTATTATTCCCTTAATAATTAAATAATCAAAATCAAAAGTCATTTATTCAAACTAGGCTGATAATCAGCACTTTTCGAATGTCAAAGGAAAATGTAACCATTGTTTTAAAAAACTGGCAAAATGCAAGTCGGACTTGCACATGAAGGGTACGGGTAAGGGTAAGGGTACCGTACCATCGTAATAGGGCAAGGTAACCGTAACAATAACATACATAAGACTCACAGAGTACATTAGACTATATATAAGACTGGCATCATGGCAGTTTGTATGCGATTTTTGAAAGTAGTTTACAGATATGACGTTTGGGGGCGCTAGTGGCGCGATTACGAGGCGGAAGATATGACATCTAGCAGCTGTTCATGGAAGGAAGCGTGTTCTCTCTCATAATGGACTTCGGACGTCTTAGGAAACATAATACAAATTTTATTTGAAGGTAAAATGTGATAAGTTTGTTTTTCATAGTGTTTGTATGAATAACAAAGTTATATTTGCGGTTTTTTAAAATGTGGTATAGTTTTTTTTTTTTTTTTGGGGGGTGGGTAATCATCAAATAACCGCTCCCGCTCTTGGGCAGAGCGAAAGGGAGTGTAAAACTGCGTACTTCTACTGACTAAAAACCACCCATGTTCCTTCTTAGCCCTTCATGTCGAGGCCGCGGTATCTCTTGCGAACAACCCGCAGCCCCGACGGGGAAATGTGGTATAGCTCAAAAACTATTAACTATATATCGTTCAAACCAATTTTAGTTGAAAGTTTTTGTTGCGATCTACTGAATCTTTTTTTTTGAGATTTTTCACTTTCTTAGTTTGAAAGTTAGAGCCCTTTAACTTTCAAACTAAGAGAGTGAAAAATCGCAAAAAAAAAAAATTCACACGTTTTATCATTTTGGAGGTGTCTATCAAACGATTAACTTT
This sequence comes from Diarsia brunnea, assembly GCA_949774965.1. Taxonomy (NCBI): domain Eukaryota; kingdom Metazoa; phylum Arthropoda; class Insecta; order Lepidoptera; family Noctuidae; genus Diarsia; species Diarsia brunnea. Next base: position 8,421,487 of record OX459005.1, on the reverse strand, counting down.
GCGAAAAAATGGTTTTATAAACCTCAATGTCATTTTCTATAGACACCCCACGCGAATAGCTTTGATGAAAAAAGATTTTTTTAGTTTCAGTTGGTTCCATGTATAGTTCACGTCAAATAACTTTGCCCCTCTGAACAAAATAAATATATATTTTTAAAAGATAACATAGTTTTGAACTCAGGTGAATTGAAAGAAATACGAAAGAAAACAATGTCAATGTCAACAAGAAATAATATAACAAAACAAAAACGACTAATAACAAAAAACAAATAACAACACGAACAATAAACACTTGTGGCATCGAATGTCTATCGTACGGAGCAAGCGGGACGCAAGCATGCATCGAACGTAAACGAGCGACAGAGACATAAAATCGCGCCGCCATCATGCCCGCTCCCATGACTCGCGCATGCGCAGTTGCAGTTTTGTTCGTAATTTTGACTGCTGCGCAGCCACTCGTAGCCAACTTCAGAGGGGTACAGTTATTTGACGCGAACAGTATGGGGAGACTCTTAATCTTTTATTTTTTAAATTTTTGTATAAAAATCGTAAAGCGGTTCACAGAATACATCTAACTACCAAGTTTCTACTGAGTAGTCTATAATTTCTGGAATAACATACGGACGGACAGACATGACGAATCTATAAGGGTTCCGTTTTTTGCCATTCGGCTACGGAACCCTAAAAATGCATATCTCTGTGTGATTGTCAAACTCTTGAAGTGTGCTTTATGTGTTTACGTTTCCTACTTAAAGTGGCAAAAAAAATTGGACGACTAGCTTCTCACTTTTTCTATAGCATATTCCTCTATGACAAAACACGATCTTGTTGAGCCCACGGAACTAATAGGTACTACGGTAGACCATAAAAACTAGACTTCCGTTTCGTCACTTGTCAATGTCATCTATAATCTGGTAAAATTGACAATCAAAAAGAAGTTAATTGTCCTGTGAAATTTTGTTTTGTTCTATCACATTTTCATAGTTATATGGTTCCTATAAAAAAAAATTTCAATGGCATCAAGAATTCAGGTAAATATTAAGTCTACTGTGCAATACGATATACATGTTTCATCATTTTATGATTACCTTGTGTAGATTACCTTGCTGCAAATTGACGCGTAGATTATTTCAGGCTACAGCTCGTCAACTATCGAAAACTTTTAAGAAAAAGAATAGGTTTGAAATAGGCATTGCCTCTGAATTACCTGTCGCATACAAGAAATTCTGGCGCGAATGGAAAGTGTTGAAGCCTGCTGCCGTCCACTACATACCTCAGGAAGGGAAATGGAAGCGCGATGACCTGACTGGTGAAATACTTCCAATACAAAACATCCCTATTCCATTGAAATATCCTTCCGAGATCAATGAAGGGCTGTGGGGCGGCGAAGCTGTAATTAAAGGTAGGGTTTTGTCTATATTTATGTGTAAATTGTAGTGGTTAGGTTAGGTCATAAAATCATAAAGATTAACCATTTCCAGGCTTCCAAAAACGTGACCCGCAGCGACGTAGAGTACCTCATTATTGGGTACCGGTATTGAAGAGGACTGTTGTGAAATCTGAGATCCTGAACACCCATCTGTCAGTAACTGTGACTGACCGTACAATAAGTTTGATCAACGATCATTATGGTTTTGACCACTATTTACTTAAGACACCTGCATGTGACTTAGTGTCCATGTTAGCATTAAAATTGAAGAAACAAATACTGATTGAACTGATGAATGGGTGTCCCCGGTATGCCTGTGATCCAGAGAAACAGAAAGAAGTCTATGAGGAGTACAAGACTTATCTATCATCGGTGAGTCTTAATAAATTTGACTAAATTAATAGTCAAAATAGACAAGCATTGCATTCTAACACATACAGCTCTAGAACAGTAAATTGATATAACTTGGTGTTGTAGTCGAAATTAGGTGATCAAAGATTACCCATTTTGATTGCATAACATTGCAGATTCTTTGATTGGCATGTTGTTTCTGTTTGAAGAGGTTTTCCTGCATTCTCGGCCTTGCAACAAATTCAGTAATATAATAAAATGCTAGTAAATAGACTCCAAATGAACTGCTTTACTTAACTGATCATACATTTTTGTTTCCAGTATACTCCTGAAGAAATAGAATGGTATGGCCTCACTTGGTATGAGGCTCTATGCAAGCTAGCTCGACAGAAAGAGGCAGCCAACAGACCTGTTCCTTTAAAAAACATGTATAGAAAAAACCTAGTTGAAAAATTGAAAGCTGCAGGAATTGAGTCAACCAAGACTTCATCTGAAGAAATAACGTAAGTCCTTTGCCTGTATGAATTTTGTTTTCAGGTTATGTTGGTTAAAAAAATTATGGGTAGATTGTGTGTAAGACATAAACCAAGAAGTGATTACTATAATACCAAAGAGTAAAAAATATCATAAGAAAGAATCATTGTGGTAACCTAACCCACAGAACAGATAAAAGAGGTAAGAAAGGAAATAGTTCCTGATTTGTATTAGAACGGGTGTCGCCGCTTGTTTCCCACTCTCTATATCCACTACAAGCAAGCGGCTAATACGTACGCTCATTACGCACACAAATAAACGACACTTACATAAATCGCGAGTTTGCTACTGGTTGTCACACTAGCGCAAACACTGCGTATGCCGTACACTCACACGCGTTTATTTCTCATACATGTTACGGCGACCAAAAGGTCGATAATTTATGTCGATAATATTAGAAAGAAAGGAAAGGTATTTATTTGTCTCACACAGATAAAAAATTAAAGATTAAAAAAGTAAAATCAAAAGTAAACATACGAGAAACATTTAAAAATAAGACATACATTCAATTAATTACTACATTTAGTACAGCTACATTTAGTATGTATCCATTCAATTCTACCGGTTGCCTCTAGCCATAGTGTTCTTGTATCTGGATCTGTTGGAAACCTAGAAACAAAATTTAGTTGTGTTATGTTTCCATTATAAATGGCTAACCTCAAAACAAATTTTAGACGAAAACCTAATAATAAAAAACAATAATTGACAGTAATAAACAAAGTTATTTAATCATATTCATAATAATATCATTTTAGTACATTTAGTACATACTAAATTTCGACATTGTTTACAACTTGGTACACCACTATCGAAACGCATAGATTTCGCAGAACTCAAGCTTTGGCTCGTTGTACGCGACGTTCGCAGTGCACGAAATACATCGCGCAATCGCCCACGCAGTACAAGATGGTACCCACGTATTGCAAGCAATGTACATAATTTTTTATCTGCTTGCGACAGTATCATTTTTTCTACCAACTACATAATACTATTGTAATAATTACAAATATTACTTGTATTTTAAGGTATTTGGACTTACCGATGATAAGAAATCCTTTCTGGAGGCACACTACACACCCTGGCTTCTTTTCCGACACACTATAATAGCGCAAGATGGCATAATTCTTTTTTTCGCGGAGCTTCGTACGCTGTCACAATATGAGCGCGATTGTTGGCCGGTAAATCAAATTTTGTCGACATATGAGCGTTTGCTCATATTTGCGCGCCTGCCCCGCCCACAAGGCCCTTCTAACCTCTTTTATCTGTTCTGTGACCTAAACACCGGTTATGAGAACAGACATTTTTGTTTACAATCTGATTAACATATCAGTAGGCTTACTCTCGACACTCGATCGCAATCGGAATTGGAAATTGGGATCGAAATCTTGCCGTTTGGCACTCTTGAATGCTACACTAGCGCACGATTGAAATCGTCTCAGGTGGATTTTTTTGGTACTAAATGAAATCGACTTTACTCGAACGAATGCACTTTTTCGGTACTCTTGACGAGATTTTGACGTTTACGTATCGAGTTTGAAGTCGTGTTTATGTCAAAGTTGAACGATTACAAAAAGGCTACTTTTTCGGGATCGAGTTGGTTATTGTGGTTGATTTGTGAAGTTTTTATTGTGAATAATGGCACGTTTAGAACTTATTTGTGATATTATGGACAATGCTCATACGTTAGATATGAGACAAAGGCGAAATTTGAGACGAATGGCGCGTTATGCAGACAACGCGTTTACCATGACTGACGATGAATTTAGGAAAAAATACCGAGCTATTAGGGAGCTTCTCGAAGTGATTTAAAAGGATTTGGAACCTTTGGTGCCCCAGCCTACTCGCCGTAGTGATTTACCAAGTAAATACAAGGTTTGTAAACTAGCAATTTCATAGTTTCGAGTGCAATAAGAGAAGAATCCAATGCTCTTAATTCAAATGATATTGTAAATAAATGGCTTAGGGTTAAAACAAAGGTTATTAACAACTCATTTGTTTTTATATGTAGTACCTATCATTCAATACTTTAGACATTTGTTGTTTTAATATGTTTTTATTAAACTTACTTGTTAAGAATATTAAGGTAATAATAAATTAATTCAAGATTTTATGAAAAATTTAAAATACCTGCAGTCACAGGATGTATTGATGGTAGGTACTCATGTGGCTATTGTAAGACCATCAAAAAATGAAGAGTGGTTTTACAATAGAAAAGGTTATCATTCGAGAAATGTTTTGATTGTGAGTTAGGTTGGCTATTTATCTAGTTATTAATTATAAGAGTAACTGACTTTCTATAAAAAGTATTTCTTTTACAGATTTGTGATGCAGATCCTCAATATACTGAGTGTAGATTCTTCATTCAGTGGAGCCTCACACACATGATACATTTGTTTGGAACCAACATCCTGTTAAGAATCACTTACAAAATTTAATAAAGGCAGGAGAATGAGTTTTTTTACTTGGTAAGCATTTCATACAGTTGTTTAAATTGGAAATAAATTTACATTTGTTCTACAATATTTTTTACTTAAGTATAATAACAACTGAGTAATTTTAATACTTGTATAATTACAGGTGATTCCGGTTATCCTCAAAGGGAACCCATATGATATTGATGACCTCAATAGTGGATGCACCGCCAGGGTCAGCTGAAGAGTTCTACACAAAACTGCATTGTGTGGCTCGTAATACTGTTCAGCGCACAATTGGGATTCCAAAAAATAGATGGAGATGTCTTTTGGGCCGTAGAGTTCTTTATTATCATCCAGACACAGCTGCAAAATTATAAATGCATGCTGTGTTTTACATTACATTTGTGACGGAGCACGATTGAGTTTGTATGATATTGAGGATGCCGTACCACCCATGGGAGAAATGCAATTGGTACAGATTGTGTTAGAGGTGGTTCGAGGTTCTGCCTCCGTGGAGCTGCGCAGAGCTCGTGCACAACTTGTAGAAGAACTCACACACAGCAGACAGCTTTATTAATATTATTATTTTCTGATGTAAGAACAATTTTTTGACTAAGACATTCTATGTAACTTGAATCCTATTTCAAATAAATTTATTTTGTAAATTAATCTTTTTACACGACTGCCCCAAAAAGAAGAGTGTTATTGTTTTTCTACACATACTATTTTTATAGATAGCTAAATATTTATGTAACCAAGACTTGTACTCTCTTTTATTAAAATTGTAAAACTATTGTTCTATCGTGTTGTTTGATTTCTATTGTGTATTAAATAAGTAATGGGTTGTGCTGAGGGTTAATAATAATAATCAAAATAAAAAAATAGTGAGCTTACCTAATAAGTTTAATAAAAATTATAATAGAAGTTCATGGTACAATTATTAAAGAGCTTAAGAAGCTTTATAAGGTCCAATTATTATTAACAAGTATTAGGATAAATATAATTATAGCCTTTTCATTAAGTAATTTTCGTTTATATTCACATATTGGTATTTCCACCACACACATAACCAATTTTTATTTTGTCCACATCATAAGTTAGGTCTCATCTTCCTGCCCTTATCCCATTCTATTTGGGTTCATCTTAAGTTAGGTCTAAACACTGTATTTATACACTAGTGAAAATACCATCTTTCTGTGCACCGCCTATTGCATTTAAGGATAGTAATACTGCTATGTTGCTCCACTTTCTCTTTGTCTCCTGTTTAGCATGAGCAGTGCGCAATAACCCCTGGGCAATTCCTGGGTACTGTACCAGGAAATATACCAGAGTTTCCAACTGTTGGTATGTTGGCCTAGTCATCCTGTAAGAACAATAAATATTTGTATTGAGCAACGATGTTTAATATTACAATTTAAAGGAATTAGGTACAAAATATTTAATAGAATTATGGCCTTACCTTGATATTTTCGTTTTGCTCAGTTGAATACTTGTCTTAAAGTACAAATAACTTGAACTTGTGTATATAAACATCTTATAATACATTCCAAACGAAACACTTGAAAACATTTAGATAACATCGCTTAGAAACTTTTGTTTATCGCAACAGTAATAACTCACGCTTTTTATTCAATTATGAACTAGAAACCTAATATACGATAACGTGGATGACAGATGACAAACGCGCGAGAAGTTTTTTTTTAATGTGACTTAGCGTGGGCAACGACACACAATGAGCCATTGGCGCCTAAATATTTAGTATTAAAATACATATAAATGCAAGCAAAGAACACTTAAATGATTATTTATGTTAAAATAAATTTCAAAACAGATTTATTAATAGATTTAACGAGTTATTCAATATTTATAAATTTGGTAATTTACGTTTTGATGTATATGGCCACCCCATGACAATCAGTGTAGTCGAACATGCAGTCGATTTCAATCTCAATCTCGATTTTGTTCAAGAGTGCCAAATTGAATCGGATTGGAATTGAAATTGGATCGGATTGGAATACGATCGAGATCGGGATTGATTTCAAGAGTAAGCCTACAGATGTCTAATCTTTATTCCTGATTGCAAACTAGTTACATATTTTATTTTTATGTATTTATTTAAGGTCTACCTACAGCTGTATCAGTGGTGTTACATACTAGTTTTGTTTCGTATACACAACTAATTACAGGTAAACACAGAATGTGGGAAACATTGTGTTTGACACATTTCGTATAGTACAATTGGACAAGAAATGATATCAAGTTCTGGATGTGCTGCATTGACCATTCCCATTGACAAAACATAAAATCCTCAATCAACATGTTTTTATGTGAATGAACAAAATAATGTTATAAGTGTGTTTTGTCATTGTGAACACCTCTCATTATTTAAGTTGTAAACAAAGATTTTCTTCTCCATAATATCATTCTGCAAATAAAGCCATTATGAACACAGAATCATGATTGATATCACATTTCCACAAGCATCAAATTTCAGTATATATTATACACTATAACATACATACATTTATTTGTTTGTCAACACAATTATTGTGACTATGTGCTGGAGACTAAATGTATTTTATGTCCTAGCTTCATACCCATTATACCATAAATTTTGACAAGCAAAAGAAGAGGCAGTAATTATATAATTGGAATCTTATCATTGAATTTTTGTTTTGTTTTCAGAAATACAACATCATGGCTATCAAAGATGAATCCTTTTGGGAAAAAAGATGAAGCTTAATGTTGTAAAGACATTAGTGACGATTATTAAAATTGTTGTGTTTTTAGCAAAGTGTAACATTTCAAGTAGATGTGTTTATTGCCAGAGATAGTCTATAATAAAATAGAATAAATAGGTGTTACCAATTAAGTGTTGTTCTTATGAATTAGCTACAGAGTGTTCCCATGATAAATTGTACATATTTGTGTCTACATTTAGCTATTTCCTACCAAAGTGTTTTATAATTTATTCAGCCAACTGTGTAAGCTAAAAACATTTTGTAGGAAACAGCAGTGTTTTTAATTAGTGATGTTTTTTTTTATGTGGTGTACCTTTTGTGTATCGGTGTTCCTTCCACCATATATAAAAAAATCTCACTTGGATATTATAAAATTAAACTCAAATGAATAGTGGTTCAATTAAATTTAATATCGGAAAATAATCAACATTTTATGATAACATCTGTTGTAAATGACAAAAATTCGAATGCCTAAAAATATATATATCATAGGTCATGTGTCTGTGTCACAAAGTTTTGTGACGAAATACAATAACAATTATTTTATGTAAAGAAAATATTTATATAAAACAATACATAATCGCAAATAGATATTATTACATATTATATAAAATAGAATCTATTTTAATAACTGATTTGGCTTATAAAGTAGGGATTTCATTGTTTTAATATACTTATTAAGACTACCGAGATTGCAATGCAAAATTGCTAATAAAAATATGTGGCAAAATGCCACACAACCTATGCTACACGTTTTAACAGGGATATTATTAGACTTTGCGCACACCAGTCCGTCATTCGAGATGAGACTTGGTTTTTTTTTCAGTTTCAGTAGTTTTTAGTCAATCCTGACTGAAAGTAGTGGCAAGTGTGTGTCATTGTGGTTTTCATAGAGCGGCGATAGTCCATGTTGAGACAGTGTCGACACAGGTGTGCGCACAGCTACTGTAGAAGATATTACTTATAAAATTTGTGATGTAAACACTGATGATTCGTAGTGAAATTGTATGCATACTGAAAACATTTATTATGTTATGGAGAGCAGAAAGGACTAAATTGCAATAAGTATAATTTTTTTTTTCCAATAAGCCTGTTAGAGAGAAGTAGAAGGAGACTATGCTGTTGTCCTTCAGTAGGATAATCCTGGCTAATAATAAAAATGCTGCAATTCACTATGCAGTAGGGTAGATTGGGGCTTGGCAAGTTGGCATTTGAGGGAACTCATTAGGATACATCTCATACATCACATTGTGATGCTAGCGATTTCTAATACGCCAAAAATGGGGAGTGAGATTAAGATCTCGCTAGGTATTTTTAACAAAAGAAAACTCGGATCCTTATCAGGAAACTACTTCGAAATCGTACTGCCACGTTTCCGAGCAAAATTCCAGTTTTCGATAGTCGGCAGTTCGATTGTTACTTATCGAAGAAAGCTTTCCAATTGGATCTATTAGTAGACTAGCCAGATAGACAATAATGCCAATGGGGAAAGTAACTTTGAAATTAATGGCTGTCTTAGTTAGTTTCAAACATCTTCATTGATTGACACTTTCGCTGCCAAGAAGTTCAAATTATCCATTTTATTTGTAAGCCGCGTGACCACAAGTCTTCTATAGCTACGTATAGCGACGACTCTGAGGCGGGTTGGGGGTACACAAACGAATTTTTTCTCGACCCATACGCTGGGTGTTTGACACCGAAAGTGTTTACTTGGGATATGGGCATGCCACTGCTGACTGACCTCCATTTCTGATCTGTCGTCGTAAGAGTGTTCTAAGTGATGGTGCACTCGATAGGCGAGTCTAGCGGCATGGTGTCGGCGAGCAGACCGGCAACAGCGCGCGCCAGGTACGTCATGGTGCCGTAGGAGCCGCTGGGCGCGCTGTCGTACAGGTGCTGGCACACGCCGGCCGCGCCGCCGCATAGCAGGGTACCGGCCGTACCGCGGATACTATCCTTTGCGCAGCACAAAGTTGCGTCGCCGTTGCAGCGCATCTGGGGATATAGAAGGTCCATTTTAGCGAACAAAGTGTGAGATTTCAATGTTCGCATACAAAATGTCAACCTCACGTTATCGTGCAATGCGTAGGGAATTGAGTAAAAACATGCGCGGGATAAGAATGTTAAGTTTATATTCGAGACCGTATTTATTTATTTAAAAAATATTGCTCATGGTGTTACTAAAATATCGACTATGATGATTTCTCTTGAGGTAGATAACTCTCGCCATCAGCATAGCTATTCACAACCATTCGATTGTCAGTCGTATCCAATCGATCCATCGTACTATCGAAAATCGCTATTCACAAAACCGAAGCCGAGTAATAGATTCGATTGTCATTGCCGACAGCTATTTGCTGCCGGAAGCGCAATCCAATCAGAATTACGATGCTATTTTGTACTATACCTTATGCAAGAGTCGTTGCGTATCCATTTAAAATAAAATAAAAACATTTTTAATTATATTTTTTGTTACTCAACGGATATTCAGTACAATCTACAGTACAACTTATAGAAATACTCATTAAAGATAATTTATTGGCTCCATAAAATTTTTTGCGACGAGTGTTTATGTTCTACAATGTCGATCAAATCTGTGAATAGCATTTGCCAATCGTTCGATCCGGAAATCTGATACTCGATAAAGTGTCAAGGTCGACTCGGTTTCGATTCGATTGTTTGCGAATAGCTATGCAGAAGCGGATCGGATGTACAAAACTCTCTGTATTTGTACATTCGACCTTATGCTTCTAATGTCGAGAACTGTCTATTATATGGGAAAACTCGAAACTAACGGGTCACTCAATAATAATATAAACTGAAAAAAAAATATAAAGCCATCACCTGATCATCTAAGAATATCTGGTTCGCCCTGTGAACTAGACTCTCGACTTCAATAGTTCCGCCTAGATGTGCCACTGCCTTATATTCAACGACGAGGGTTAGTACCATGAGAGCTTCGACCACCAGTTGTCGGTACTCTGGCTGAGGGATCGAGTTCAGTACTGTTTCAACTGCGAGGGCGAATTTGAGCTCTCCTGATGTCATCTCTTGAGTTAAGTTCGGTTGTAGGATCTTGCCTTGAATTACTAGACCTTGGCACTGGAATAAAGAATTATTGGATTATTTATGGATTTAAATATCAAGTATATATAAAATATATTATTGGGCAAAGAAGAGAAACGCGAAAAAGCTGAAAACTCAGCCGTCTTTAATTACAACAGCCAATCATGTTATTTCTCATTAGTTTGACAATCTGTGTACCTATTTTTTTTTAACCCAGTTTTGAAAGTTAGAAGAGAAGCAAGTAGTACCCTACTTGCTTCTCTTCAACCGTTTTACTTTAAATAAATTGACCGATTGCTTGTTAACATGGAAACAAATGATACATACCCTTTCCAAAACTCCCCATACGCGCGGATAGAAGTCCCTTGGCACTCGGTTGAGGGCTCCATCGAGTCGTCGCCGACGCAGCCACTGGCCCTGGCGATCCGGCTCAGTTGTAGGTGCTAAGCAAACAGAAATTGTCACTAGTCTTAGTAAGAATATTCACTACAGACAGCTACAAATATGGCGAATCGAATTTATTCTTTGTTGTTTCGATCACGCATATGCGCCTATTGCTAAAGTATTATGTGATTTAATTGCTCTTAAAGGGCAAATGCAAGATAATTTGAGTTTGGGTTGCTCATATCTGAATTCTATACTTTATTGTTACTCAACCACAAACAAAAGTACAGCATTAGTGATGGGCGGAGGATAAATTCTCGGAGGATAAAAACTCGAGTATTTATCAGAAATGGATAAATACTCGTTATTACTCGTTTTTATCGGATATTTACTTAAAATGATGGATAAATATTATTTTTGCGCATGGGTTGGTTTTTCGTATTGAATGGCTAGTAGATTTCGATGCTAATGGTCTTTGGGGGGGTGTGAGGAACAGGGTGTAAAGTTCCTCATCCACAATAGAAAAGGGAGGATCCTCCGACCAGACGGGTGTTGTATCTGGTGGGCTGACTGCCCGACAACTGTAAGTCGGGATTTTCTATATAGGCTAATGTCGCGGATAACTTTGATAGCGCGATGCAGGATTGGTCATTTTAGTTCTCATGTGTTGCGATAGATGTGGTTGTCCATCACTCCCCTCCGAGACCGGAGGTCGATAGCAGGTTGAGTCTTGATGCTTGCCAGCCCAGTGGAAGGTTCCAGTGAGTCGGAACCGAATGCCGCATAGTTCACGGTGAGTCGGAACTGTCTGCGGTGATGCCCCAGTGAGTCGGGGTGATGCTGCATTATGTTCCAGTGAGTCGGAGTGATGCAGTGCTACGTAGTGGCTGGCTGCTGCGTCGACCAGGAGAGAAGTGAGTCTCTGCTTGCTGACCGGCCGAAGTGCATTGTGCTGTGCCAAGGTCGCTGATGTGGCTGAGGGTGATGACCAGGTATGCTCTTCCGCTGCATGTTGGTGGTCAGGATACCCGTTGAAGCCGTGGTTGCTTATATTATTACTTTAGTAATTTTCTTTGTGTATGTGGCGACAGCGACATCTATCGCAACACATGCGAACCAGTTGGCTAATACAACATCGCGCTATCAACTTTATCAGCGACATTAGCGTATATAGAAAAGCCCGACTTATATATGTCGGGCAGTTAGTCCACCAGTCAACACCCGTCTGGTCGGAGGATCCTCCCTTTTCTATGGGGGATGAGGAACTTTACACCCATTTCCTCATACCCCCCAAACTGGTGGCCCCGAGCACGAACGTCAGCGCAGCCTTCGTGCAGCTACTTCAAACGTCATCATCACTTCCTCAAGCCTTCGAGCAGCGAGTCATACCGCCACCCAGCAACCACGGCTTCATTTGGTATCCTGACCACCAGCTTGTAGCGGAAGCGCATTCCTGGTCCTCAGCCTCATCAGCGACCTTGGCACAGCACACCGCACTTCGGCCGGTCAGCAAGCAGCGACGCACTTCTCTCCTGGTCAACGCAGCAGCCAGCCACTACGCAGCACTGCATCACTCCGCGCCCTCTGTACATACTATGCAGCATCACCCCGACACACTGGAGCATCACCGCAGTCAGTTTCGACTCACCGAAAACTATGCGGCATTCGGTTCCAACTCACTAAAACCTCCCACTGGCTTGGCAAGAATCAAGACTCAACCTGCTATCGACCTCCAGTCTTGGACGGGAGCGATGTGGAGACAGTGACATCTATCGCAACACATGCGAACTAATTGGCTAATCCTACATCACGCTATCAACATAAACCGCGACATTAGCCAATATAGAAAATCCGGACTTACATATGTCGGGCAGTTAGCCCACCAGACACAACATCCGTCTGGTCGGAGGATCCTTCCTTTTCTATGGAGGATGAGGAACTTTACCCCCCGTTCCTCATACCCCCCAAATATATAACAATTATTTAAGTATCTCACAAAATACGTATAGTTTTTTCTGATTTGGATAGTGATTGGTGAACATTTTCATGATTGGGTGAAATCATTGTTAATAAAGGCTTTTCATAATTGTTAAAGTGATTAATAAAGTACGATACATATCAATTTATCAGGATTTCATTTATTTCAATTCTTTTGTTTGTAAATTGATAAAATTTACGTTACAAAAAATGGAGATAGTATTTATCCGCTGTTTTGGATAAATACTCAAGTAAAAACGGACATTTATGAGTATTTATCCATTTTGAGTATTTATTCGGATACAATCCCAACACTATACAGCATATGAAAACTAAGCCTACCACATCTACCCTTATTTAGTAAATACCAGGTAGCTCAACATCATCATCAGCCTACAATGTTCCCCCTGCAGGGACTCAGGCCTCCTCTATAGGAGAGGGAAGGGCTATAATCGACCACGCGGGCCCAGTGTGGGTTGGTAGATGTCACAAGTCTTCGAATTTTTTGATTTTTGGTTTCCTCACGATGTTTTCCTTCACCGTTTTGAGAGCAGCGGTGATGAAATCATTTACACAAAGTAATACACCTGCCTGGGTTTGAACCTGCTATACCAGGTATAGTATAGGTGATACTTACATTCTTCGATACCGCCCTGTAGAGTTTGTCCTTCCAAAACAATTTGTGACTTTTTGCCATATCTATGAGACTTGTTGCTCACTATGGAGAAGTTACCGCGACCAACTGTAAACAAAATGGAATATATAATACTGAACGACACGTCTGTATACCAAACATAGCTGCATCATAAAAGCTTCCAAATAAAAGTTTAAATAGTTAATTGGGACACAAACATTAATGAATATAAGTAATGGTTGTAATAAAATTATAAACATAATTATTTACAGCAATAAGGTCACAGGAAAACGAATATCGCAAAATAATAGTAAAACATGAAATAAATTAAAAATATATTTTTAGTTCAGTCACAGTCTTGGACATAAAGAGTCGTTTAGCCAGGCATATTGTTCCTTTTAACAGGTATACTTGAACTGGTTTTGTTGTAAGCCGTGCGTCTAAACTTTCAATGAATCGAAACATGGACGGGCGCTTGCGCAAGACCATTTTTAAACGAATTTATAATGGATTCAAAGCTGCCCAAAAAATGGACTGATGACTTCTTGGAGTACACGGGAATCTACAGGACGACAGTATGGGACCGGCCGATGTGAAGACGTTTGGGGGAGGTCTCTGTCTGATGTCCTTCGGCTGATATGATGGTAATGTGGATGAGCTAAGGTAGCCCACGAATTTCTATTTTTTTTTGCTATATTTTGCAATTTGCCGGTCAGTGTCAGCTTGTATATTGATTAAAATATGAATCACCACCCTAAAACTGGCTATCGCTTTACGAAGCTATCATCATTAAAATCATGAATACAACCCTCTGGGTTCATTGAAATTTTCATGGCATAGTCACTCAATGGGATTACATTAAAAAAAATTAAAAAATCGATATTGTAGAAAACCGCAAACGTCAATTTTGTTGACCAACGATTCTATCTTTATAGACTAAAAGTAATTGCCTAATATCTTAAAGAAAAGAAGCACATGAAATTGAGAAAAAAAAACTGTTACATTCGAGCAGTCGCACACTTTAAAAATACAAAACCGCGTGTAAAGGGACGTATACATAAGGGTACAACAAGGGGTGCATTCCGACATAAATATAAGCAAAAGTCTGCTCTCACAGAAACACTCGCCTTTACCCTTACCGACTTTTCCCTTTGTTAAAATTGAGGGGGTTGCAGCTGTAAAGGAAACATTGACAGATAATTTCCCTACTAAAATATACCTAACACACGCTACTTCGTTGCATCCTGGGTGCCATTCTCAAGTAGTAGCCACGGAGTCGGGATTTGTGCCACCTTGATGACAATAGGCTTGCCCCAATGAGATTTAAACATAACTGGCGAAATGTGGTTGTACTATTAGGTACACCTCTGTCTAACCCGTCCGGGATTACAGGCGCGATGTTATGTATGTGTAAAATACATTTAATAAGAAAATCAATATAAAAAATATTTTTTAAAGTCGGTACCTCTTTCACACATCGATTGTATGTAACGATTTAAATCCTTACGTATAATGTGTATCTACAATCATATCTAAAATCGAAATTCTTGTCAAAATTAAGATTATTTGAGAGCAAGAGCATCATATTATTATTATTACTCTGTCCAGTTCTACGTGTAAATAAACTAGACAATATTTACTTACCACTATTTATAGCAAATTCTTTTCCGCTAAGTATGTGGTGCAGTAGATTCTTCATCTCAAAGGGCGATAGATTCAACAAATGTTCGGACGCCTCTTCACCGTCGCACGACAATGTTCGTGATAACTCTGTGGCCATTACCTGAACAAAAAGATATCAAATCACTTCACATTTAACCTTTTCACCGCCAGCGTACACAGAACGCGATGCCTCGCCTAGCGCCAAGCTATACATCTATAACGAAATGTATAGTAAAAAGTAGTGATGAGGGTAGCGTCATATCGATGAATGAGAATTATACACATTAAGTTATGTTTTATTTATAATTTTACGGATATAAATAAAAACTGATTAAATATTTCCATATTTGTTTTATTTCACAGTATCCATATTAAGAAAAAACAATATAAATTATAAGAATCAAAGAAACAAATACATAACTCTATTAGAGCCATAAGAAATGAGGTACATCTCTAATTGTTTCATGACGTCATTCTTTGACTTCATTTCAAGTCCTTGGCGCTCAGAACACGTTATATTCAATTCTGATTAGGGATGTGGTCTATGGTCTTTTTTCTGTTTGTCTACTCCCGTGTTTTTAACTACTTCTGTCAATATTTTTTATCGTAGGTATCTAAGCGGTGATGACTGCCGCACATTTACCTCGTCGGTCGATGACTGAAAATAAACAAAGCAATTATTTTATTTTAAGCAATCCATTATTGAGATGAGAAGATCTGCTGTGCCTATATGGGGACGCGCTGGTAAAAGGACAGTTATTATATATTACGCTAGAGATATCGGGCTCTGATCAAAGTTACACTAAAAAAACCATTCCGGTAGAAATACCTATTTTATCTTTTTCTCCAAGCAACGCTTAAATACCGTATAGCAATAAAAGCCTGGCCTGGCGCGATCAGGCAAGTGAGAAAGCGGGCCGTATGACCACAGCATAATACCTACACACACACACCATGTGATGATGTGTGTAGGTACAAGCACAAGATATCTGAGCCATTATTTTTTATTTTTCATTCAGAATTGAATCTCACAAATAGGTACCTACAATGTAATCATTTGAATAAACGTTATTATTATTATCAAGTTGGACATACCTCAGAATCATCGTCTTCTGGTGCAATATTCTCCACAAAATACTCCGAGTCCGATTCCACACCTTGTAGAATGCTTAAAAGCTCATCCGTATCCAGTTCTTCGTTCATGTCAATAACTTACATATTTCTTTACATACCTAGTAACAAATATTGCTGCAGACTGCACTATGACAAAGTGGCCTTGACAGCCATACGTTTATGACGTCACAGAACGTCTTCTATAATAGTCCGTGGCGCCCGGGGTACTGACAACCAATTATTTTGTAGAGATGGGAATATAATTATCGATAAGGATTGCCAACAACTATTTAATTCCGGTTCGGCACATATCCAACGGTCGAAATTCATCTAGTTTCCCTTTGTTATAAAGTAGTTATCTAAGTTCATATTTTACTGACCTCAAATTGTTTTCGATTATAATATTTCTAAATATTTCAACGGGTGAAATCAAACAGTTTTAACTTTCGCGTCACATCACTGGCCGACTACATATAAAGTCCTTGGCGTTCTGGGGATATTAAAAATGTTTGGAGTTTTTGTTTTTACCAATTTTAAGACAATTAAGGGCTTCTTTTGTGTGGGAAAATAAAAAAAACAGGGTATTAGACAGTGCTTTTAAATAATAAAATGAAAAAAAGCCTGTTAAATACGGTAAATTAATTTTTATAACATAGTTAAAATGAAGAGCTTCTAATGAAGTCGTGGCGCTGGTGGCACGAAAATCTGGAACTTCTATTGATGTCCGTGGCGGTGAAAAGGTAGTAACTTATCAAAATGTTTTGTCTCGTTTATGTATGCAGGAAGGATACAGACATTACTCTGTTGTTTAACCTATTGAACGCCAGAAGCGTAAACGCACCGCGCCCCACCCACGCCAAGGCACACAAATCTACAAAATTGTTATTTTATCTTATTTGACAATATTTTGTATAAAAAACAGATACAGAGTTTTAAAAAAATATGTTTTTTGTCGGCTGTAGCCGACGGTGGCGTGTTGAGCACGTATTCGTTTGTCGGCTATACCCGACCGTGGCGTTCAAAAGGTTAAAAGGCTTTAACAGTAAAAAAAAACTAGCTTTGATTAGTTTTTAAAATACTGTGTTGCCCTCATTTTGGGAAAATGAAGCTTTCATTCGGTAGGGTAGGAAGTTTATTCTAGGTAGAAACTTGTAATCCCTTTTTTGCATCCAATCTGCTGTTTTGAGCGATCTCTGGTCATGTTGGCCTCGCACACAAGATTAGATAGCCACACTACCTTAGTCGGTCGATAGCACGACCTCAGAGGCGATATCCTTATTTTGACCGCCTCGTAGGTCTAGTGGAGCATGAGGTCCAGGGATCGGGAAGTGTCACTAGGTTTTTCTATTGCCCAGTTCAAGGCAACAGGCTCGCCTCCTATTACATGGGACTTAAACAAAACCGGCAAAACGTGGGTATACTATTAGGTACACTTCTGTCTAACTTTTCGGGGATTACTGGTGTGGTGTATTGTATATGTCTTCTAAATATGTACCTGTATAATAAGTCCGACACGCAGGCGCAACATCTCCAGGAACAGTTGGGGCTCAGTCCGGATGAACATGGCGAGGTAGACCAGCAGCTCCTGAGTCAACATGGCCGTGCTCTCGTCGTCGCCGTACGCCTGTGCACAATTACAATCGCATGTTTTGGGGTAAGTTGCCATCAAGGGGAAAAAATCTCGCGCACGTTTTTAATTTCACTCTGAATAAAGAACTGTATCTTTGTAGACTTTAAGTATAAAATTTGAAAAAGAGTCTCCTGGTGCGTGCTCTTGCGTCCACTTCAAAAGCAATACTGATACAGTCCTTTATTCAGTGACACCAAAAAAGTGCGCAAGATAACGCTTGTGAGAAACTGACTTCAGTTAGTAACTGCAGTACTCAGAGATATTTAATGATTACTTAAGCCATCACTCAGTAAAGATTTGACATACTCTTGTATGACAAAACTGTCAAAACCTTTTCTAAGTGATGGCCTAAGTATTCATTAAAACTCTCTGAGTGCGGCAGTTAGTCCCGTTATTTTAAGTGTTCAATCTTTGAATTCAAAATCTATACCTACGCGAAAATGATGAAATTCCGTTGCCATCAACTTTTTTTTAGGAAGTTTTTATCACAAATTGCCACTCATTAATAAACTAAAAAAACAACGCTGAAGTGGGTGGTCTAGTACATTAGTACATTTCCTGAAATTATGAATGCATAAGTATTTACACTGATTCTGTCCCCAATGTCACCATGACAGATGAATTATGTACCGTGACCATATTTTCATTACAACCTATGTGGTATGGTATTATTAAACCATTCCACTTGTCAATTTACGTAGGAGTCTCACATTTTTTAAATTGGTTCTAAACATAAAACATACCCATGGTTTACGGCCGACACCTAACAATCATGTTCGTGTCTCGAAGAGTTCATGACAACGTAGAAATTAGCCATCGGCTAAATGGTACCAAGAAAGTAAGGCCTTTTTTTTTTTTTTTTGGGGGTGGGAAATCATCAAATAACCCCTCCCGCTCTTGGGCAGAGCGAAAGGGAGTGTCAGACTTCTACTGACTAAAAACCACCCATGTTCCTTCTTCGCCCTTCATGTCGAGGCCTCGGTATCCCTTGCGGACAACCCGCAGCCTCGACAGGCGTCGGCCCTTGCGGGCCCCTTCCATGTTGCTGACATCTCTTTGAGGCGCGCGTGGAACACGAACGCGCCGTCGACACGGCCTGTTGTCGTCATAAGACGGACGGACGGCGAGCTTACCCATCACTCACCGTCCACAGGCCCGCATCTACGGTGGCCGGAAGCCATCACGTGGCCCCCGACGCCCGGAGCGCCTCCCGCGGCGGCTGGGACGAGAGGTTCTCTCCCTCTCACGTTCCGCCACCTCCTTCGCTAGCATCACTGCTTCGCAGAAGGAGGCGACGGCGTCCCATTCCTCCTCGCCCCGGACCATGGCTTGCACCAGGGCCGGACGCGAGAGGTCGCCGCTGCCGATCGCCGCTACGAGAACACGGCGGGGCTCCGCCCAAGCGGGACACACCTCCACGGTGTGCTCCACCGTGTCCTCCGGCCGATCCTCACAATGGTAAGAAAGTAAGGCCTTGTTTACTAAGCAGACCGTATTGCCTGCCTCAAGCACCTACCTACTGGCCTACCGCTACTGTGAGGTGCGGGAAGGGTGTTGAAGCCCGTTAGGCTAATTTCAGAGCGCGACCACTTCCTAAGCCGTAATGGCACAGATTTAATGGGCTTCGCGTCAGCCGGTGCACGCTGCACGTGCCGTACAAGCTTCCCTCCGATCGAGGGTGCACACGGTGAACAGTGAACGTTATCGCACAAGTCGAAACACGCAACCGGTTTCGGTCGCGCTCTGAAAGAACCCTTCCTTAGCGGTTGAATGAATGAGCTGAGGGACACGTGACCACATCCCTCCAACACCGCACGGCTTCCTCAGGCATTGGCTCAGTTAAGCGGTAGACCTAGTTGCTCTTTCGCATGGTCACAAAACGTAGCTCAAAAAATACATCCCTTGACAAGCGAAAAATAAAACCATCAACAGCAATTCACATGCAGTTACTAATGCAATGCTGAAATAATAATTTCGTGAATTTTAAAACAAAAATTAATGAGCGTTTACAAAATTACGATGATAAGAGAAATAGCTATGAACGTTAGTCATTTTTATATTAACAGTTTTTATTACCTTCTTCTGGTCATTCCCCTGATTTTCATGGCGTAATGACTGCATGCAACAAATATTAAAGCTTTAATACGTCAATATTAAATCATACCACAACTATGGTACGATTTATTCAGATTCATACACGATTCGCAATTTATTCTGCTAAGGAACTGAACATTTTTGTATGGAACGACTCAAATAATTTTTTTAAACTTAAAATGTGAATGGGTAAGCCTGTACGTGTATTATTTTCCTTTGATCGTTTTGAGTTACAGCGGAGACATGCTATCGATGCCCAAAATATTAAAGTGCAAAAGCAGGTGCACTTTTTCTTTCCATACTTTCAAATCCGATGGGATAGCAATCCGATACGACCGCAGAGAGGTCAAGTGTAGGACTAACAGTTGAAGTGCTTTCGATACAGAGGTATGGTACTGCCTAAAGGAACATGGGTGGGTTTTAGTCAGTAGAAGTCTGACACTCGCTCCTGTTCCGCACAGAGCGAGAAGATGATTGATGATGATGATGATTTCCCATCCACAAAAAAGGGTTATGATACTGCTAACTTCTAAAGATATGTATCCCATTCATTATTACGTTAGTTCCTTATTTAATTAGAATCATTAGTGGCTAATGCCGCTTCTCAGTCACACAAATACATTCAGCTCCAAAATGAAAGCAGCATTAAACCCGACACAAGCTTCACAGGACAACACAACAGTAAGTCATCGACATACCTGATGTATCAACTGCCTCAGTTCATTCTCTGGCAGCGGTGCGGTGATGGTATGTTCGCTATGAGGCGGCATGCCCACTGTGATCTGTTTCTGCCGCACCAGCAAGTCTGTGACGGCCTTAGCGAGGTCCTCAACTCTCTTGCCGAGCATGCCGGCTGTGTGACGCACGAGGCCCCATAGCTTTTGTGTGCATGCCTTCTCGTAAAGGACTTTTAGAAGGTCTTTTACAGTGACCATTTTGCCGTTTTCTTGCATTCCTGTGAGAAATTATTATAAGTAGAAGAGATGTTTGTAAGGACGGGACGCCGATAAGAGTTAAAAAAAAGACATGGCGCTTCTATTTATTTTTAAGCAATAGCATTATCTGAACATAAAGAGTATCTATTTATTTTTAAGCAATAGCATTATCTGAACATAAAGAGTAACATTTTTATTGTTATGCTGTGTGTCTATTGACCATTTTTTAAGAAGACAATTTCAGCTTCAGACTATTCTTTTAGGGGACTGTTCCAAAGAGATACCGCGGCCCCGGAACAGGAAGGATCATGGGTAGGTTTTAATCAGCACATCTCTTACACTCCCTTCTGCTCCGCCCAGAGCGGGAGGGGTCATATGATGATTTCCCATCCGCAAAAAAAAGATTATTCTTCTAATAACATTTACTCCCTCACTTACTCCTTTTCAATCCTTAAACACCTGGTATACCTACCTGTACTAAAGTCCAGTCCATGTGTATCGACAAGGTACTGCAGTATGTCTCCCTGCTCGTCCAAGCTCTCCGTCTCCCTCAGCATGGCGATCAGTTCGTCGGTCTCCTGTTCGGCGTACACCGAGTTCGACTCGGACGTCGTTCGGGTGCGCACGAGGTTTGCTAGGTTCTTGTTTATTATTGCTGGAATTTTTTTGGTTAAATTAGCAGTTGAGAAAGAGCTGTATCTCCATGCAACAAAGTAAAAAGTCCGATGTAATGTTGAGTCGTGTCGTCCAAAATGAAACAAAGCGTGATGACCTTTTTACTTTAATTGCATGATCGATAAATGTGATAACTCGCTTGAAATGTATGGTTTTGAGGATTTCGATACCTTCGGGGGGCGATGGAGACTTCTCTTTCGTCACTTCAATAGTAGGGGTGGTAGCCAATAAAGACGTTGTGGATGTTCCCCTGAAACATTACAATTTGTAACATTATATGGACAGTAATTCAACTTGGGTCGTCAGTTAAGATCTCGCTACTATTGAGCTATCACTGGCGTGAGGATGTGCAAAACTAGAAATAATGACAAAACAAATGAAAGCACAGCACAAAAGGGGGCTCGGGGCTCATTTACGGAGTACTGGCGTGTCGCGTACAACGTGTTGTCTTGCGGTGCGTCACGCGCGCAATCACAAACATATTATTATGGTACAGTTAGATTACAAAGACGCTGCGATTCCGCTACGTTCCAAGCGCCATTTCTCAATATATTTTTTTTTTTTTTTTTTATATAGGAGTTGCTCCACAAACAGTAATAATAAATAAAATAATAAAATTGTTTATTGTGTCTCATAGGTAACTTTTACAAATGTGAATGAAACAGCCCCAGTAAGTAATAAATAACACTTGTGTTGGGGTCGTTTCGCTCCTTCCCCTAATACATAGGTAACAATATTGAGACTCAAAATTAAGATTTTTAAATCTTATTTTTGACAAATAAAAACAAATTAAATCTAAGAACTAATTAAAAATAAAGAAATATTAATAAAACAACTCAGAATTAAAAACTAAAAGGCTCAATAAGTAATTCGCGGCTCTGTAATTGTTAGTATGTGTGACTATAGTAATGTATATGAGTGTG
The DNA here is from genome assembly GCA_949774965.1 of Diarsia brunnea. Lineage (NCBI taxonomy): Eukaryota > Metazoa > Arthropoda > Insecta > Lepidoptera > Noctuidae > Diarsia > Diarsia brunnea. The sequence continues at coordinate 8,398,925 of OX459005.1, read as the reverse complement.
GGTATGTGTATGTGTAATTGTGTGCGTGTGTGTGTGTGTGTGTGTATGTGCGTGTGACTATGTTTGTGTGTATATAAGTGTGAGTTTATGCGTTTCGTGTTTGCTGGTCTGGTAGTGCTATTATTAACATTATGATAGAGAAGTTAATGGTGTTCATACAAGTCTGACTAGAATATGCTCTGTTTCTTCATATGTTAGAGTTTTTAACCACTCCGTTATTATTTTTTTGCATTGATACGAGACCTCGTGGTGGAACTTTAATTTTGCGTTAATTTTATTGTATACGTAGGCTGATTGGCATACATATTGACGCCTTGCAAAAACTGTACGTACCCGTGGAGAGTAAGCCACAATATCTTTTCTTCTCCTAGCCTGAGTTTCTTGGTTAATTGGAATGTATTTGTGTAAATATAGAATTATGTTTAAGAGGTATAGTTTCCTGACTGATAATAGGCCACTAATTCTATAAAGATCGACTGTTGGAAACCTATATGGCTTAAAATACATTACCTTTAAAAGTGACCTTTGGGCTCTTTCTAACTCTAGAAATTTAGTTTTAGTGGCTCCTCCCCAAACTGGTAAGCAGTATGTGATTACTGACTGCGCAAGTGCCACATAAATGTTGTTTAGTATGTCTTGAGGCATCACATGTCACATGTATATATTGCAGAAATCCGTCTGGCTTCACCGCTGCGTGAGCCACCGATGTCATCTGTGGGCTCCACCGCAAGTAGCGCTGCATTTCAAGCATAAGCGCATAATAAAGCTTCTCCGTAAATACCCACCCTCATACATCGCCAGATATAATCATATATAATTCGGGCCGGGACGCGCCGCGTCTCCGTAAATGAGCCCTGCTAAACACTTGTTCACGTCGACAAGATTCAGCCTGTACCGAATCATGCCAAATCTGACCGACCCGAACATGTGCATGGCACTCCTTATAACAAAAGTTTAGTATATTTTTCGTTTTAAACACTTACTTAGTAATAGCTCTTCGTTTGGCGTCCTCCGGCGACGGACTGCGGTAGGTCGCAGGGTCCACATCAAGCCAGGATGGTTTACGTTCCAACGAACGACCGATTGCTTCACCTTCCATGCCCAATGTTTCAGCTAGAAAGTTATTTTGCGTTAATATTTGCTATTTTCAGGACTATTACATATGTTATAGCTGCTATTTTGATATGAGAAGTAACAATAAACTTCAAAGACATGGATATAAGATTCAAGAGTGCAGTAGATATCCTCAAAACCAACTTAACATTTTATACGGAGTTCTGTTACGACCTTACGACTTCAAGAAACTCATAAGTTGATTACTGCAATTTGTTAGAAGCGATTCATCATAGAAATTATTTTTAATTAATTTACGACCTTATATCAACAAAGATAAGGTTTATTATTAATTGGTCAAAGCTATTAATTATTCTAAGGTACGTACAGTCCACATTGATAGACCTGGTCTTCTTAATAGCGCCGCGCACTGACATGCGCCTGCGCAACGTACGAGCATTGCTAGTGCCCGCCGGACGAGGCAGGAAGCTGATCTTGTTGCTAAACGACTTCAGCAAGTGATCCTCTAAGTAGCTTTGTACTTCCGGGTTTAATTCTGAAAGAAAAAGAAATAATGGCGATTCATAAAATTATTCACATTAAAAAATTACGTCAATAACGTTGACGAAGATGTCTCTATTTTTCTTCTTGTGGATGGGATAGCAAAGTTGACCTTTGAACTGATGACGTTTTGAACGTGGAGTTGCGGACACCACAAACAGAAACATTTACGTTTTCCCATCGCTGGGATAAAAGGCTCTGTGTGTGTGTATGTGTGCGGAGTACGCCATAACGCGAGCCAGGCGTGTGTTGATTAGGGATTTGATAAGGAAAATTTTATTAACATGACAAACAAACAACAGGACAAGCAAGACCAAGACTTATATAACTTATATAGGTATATCGTAGCAACTATGTGGTCAGCAAAATCGTGCTAAGACTGTTAGTTCCGTTGAATATTGGTGGCCAGAACTTCTGTTATGATTAGTTCATAACAGAGATTCTTCATCATCAGCCAGAAGACGTCCGCTGTCGTCGCTGTCGAACAAAGGCCTCCCCATAGAACGCCATAACGAACGGCAACCTACCGCTTGCATTCACCGGTTGCCAGCGACTCTAACGATGTCATCGGTGTACCTGGAAGACTAACAAGGCTGCGTCTTCCGGTTCGTGGTCACCACTCAAGAATCATTCTTACTCTTCGGTTGTCGGTTCCTCGAGCGATGTGACCTGCTCACTGTCACTTGCATGTTCTGAGAGCTCCCACTGGGAGTATTGGGAGGAATCTCTGGGAGCCTCCCAGAGATTCTTAAACATATTATCCAAAATGTTATGAAAAACTTACTGTCAGGATATCCATCCTCTTGGCTTCCAAGGAAACTCAAGTTCGTAATGGCGGATGTGCTCAAAAACTCGCCGAGATTCCCGAGAGTTACTCTGGTACCATTAATATATCCAGACTTGAGCTTCTTCATAGTCGTGATCATCGCCATTGGGATCTTACCCTGATCTGAAATATGAAAGGAAAAATGGAGAATATTCTGTAGCTATAAAGTGGGGAAGAAAGTTCGATAGCTCAGAAAGCGTGATACTGGTACTATGCCAGCCAACTAAGAATAGCGCTGTCAAGACGCCATTTTGTTCAGCAAAAGCGTACGGTGTGCAGAAAAATCAATGAAGAAATTATACTCAGTTTAATTATTTAATATTCACTTTTTTGGTATTTCTAATCAATTTTACGTCAAATTAGTAATACATGAGTAAGATATGAAAAAAAACATGTTAATAAAAATATTACACGATTTTTTTCACTTTCAAAGTACTTGTGCACATTAAAACGATTTCTCGTGCTCTAGGATGAAGCACCGCACTTCTCTTTGAACTCATATTGAGTTAAAAATTTATTTATGGAATTCAAGATATAATATTTTATAAAAATGAATTGAAATGAAACGCATTTCTTTTTTTGATGGCTGTCAGATAAGTACTGCTACCGTGTGAAGTTGGCAGCAAGCGCGATCCTATTCTTAGTTGGCTAGCATAGTAGATGGATTTTGTTAGCTATGAAGTTTTTGGTAAATGGATTAGAGACAGCAACCCATAAAACCATTTGTCTGTTAATGCGTGCACATATATTTAAATAACTTGCGGACACCCGGCCATCCCATACGTAAAACAATAAATTTGTATGACTTATGCAATTGCCAAAGAGACCAACCATCACCTCATTCATTTATTTTCAAACAAAACAAAATTTCACGGGTGTCTCAAGTATTTATAAAGATATTTGTGTGTAAATGATGTATGGCTATCATTATTTGCTGTCAAGGTCCACCGCAAATTGAATCAAACAATGGGTAAAATGTAGTGTAAAACTAAATTACATGAAATAATTTCTGTACTATGTACTGTTTTATGGCTGGTGAATAAACGGACTGCCATTTTAAACCTTAATGATTTTACAAATTTAGTTTACCATTGAATTTGTTTAAGATCTATAATAAATAAGCTTAATTTACATAATATATAGTTAAGATTAAAACTACTATGCATTTGTTAATACCCGCCAAACACCACAGACACACAAAAAAACCAAGAAAGAAAACCTTTACCATAGACAGACAAGATTTATTTTTTACCTAACAAATACTGCGTAGCGAGCAACGTAATCGTCGGCCGGCCAAGCATTTGTTTCCAGCTCATGCCAAGGAACGCGACGTTAGCCGTAAATGTACTCGCGAGCAGCGCCGGGTCTCGAGACATGTAGTACTCTTCGTAGTCGAAGTTCTATGACACACCACACCCATGCGAGGTTATTGTTTAATAGGGGAATGGACGTGGGCGCAGCTAGGGTTAAAGGAGCCAAAGGGGGTATAACAAACTTATGGCGCTAGCATAGCTACCAAGCATTGTCTTTGGTTGAAAATATGTCTCATTTACCATTTTTTTAAATTAGGAAGTCACTGGTGTAGCCAATTTCTGGGAGGGTTTCAACCTAGCTACGCCCCCAAGGGACCGTATTTTAGTTATTTTCTAAAGATCACTGCCACTACAGGGGAACAAATGATGCAAAACGAACACAATTATAGTTTTCTAGATGACAACTGACACAACTATCCCTATGTGTCAAAAGGATTTTATTATAATTTTACTGACAACATAGGTAGACAAATCACAACATTTGAAATAATATAATAATGTATTATGATACAAATATAGTGCAGATAATGAAATTTGCATGTTTTATTGTTTGCAAAAGTTCCACATACGATTTCAATTATGTATTCACTACCACAAAACATGTTGGCCTTCCTAAACCGAGACAAATACTTCAATGACCAAATTAGCATAACATTCTACAGGGTAAATGTTATTGTGGATGAAACATTCTATACATTAAATATGGGCAAAACCAGCAAGCAAACTTTTCAAAATAATAAAGAAATAAAACAATACCTAAGTGCATTTGATTCAGGGTCAAGAGAACAAGTGGTCGCCCAAGAAGGTTTTGCCAAGAGGACTTCAAGAAATTAATTTCTGCTTTGAGTGTGTCAACCATGAGATCGTAGTCAGAGGCGATGTAGAAACGAGTCATATCAGAATACTAGTGAATAAATTAAACAAAAAAATATGAGTTATGAAATGCTAAGAAAGAAGAAAAAATTATAAGAATTTTACTTCTGCAACTGCAGAATTTATTCTCGTCTGCAATGGTGATATACTAGGTACTTAGTTGATAATCTTAATTGTTGTACTGAAACGGAGAGTTGAACCCATTGCAAGATAAAAATCATTGTAATAAAAAGTGCCAGTGCTTTTGAGGCTTTATTGCCACATAAAGTTGACATGAAAAGTAACAGAGTATTTGAAATTTCTGGGTTCTAACGATATAAATACTAAGATTTATAATGGATGTATGAATAAATAAATGAAGTAGGTACCTGTGGTGTGAAGGCAAATATGCGGTCATTCAAAGAGTACAGCTTGCTGGTGCTTAGGATACCTACATCACGCGATTTCCTGCCAGACAACCCCAATTTCTTGTTTCTACCTGTAATTTTTAATTAATTATGTAATTTTTAATTAATTATGTACATTTTAATTATGTAACTGGCTGCTGTAGTCCTGGGTTCGATTCCAAGGTAAAGCAGAGTTATTGTCCATCGGGGCTGCAGGTTGTTCGAAAGAGATATCCCGACCTCCGCACAAGGGCTAAGAAGGAACATGGGTGGTTTTTAGTCAGTAGAAGTCTGACACTCCCTTCTGCTCTGCCCAAGAGCGGGAGGGGTTATTTGATGATTTCCCAACCACCAAAAAAAAAAGGCGGAGTTATTGTGCTTTTCAATCAAGAATTTCTCAGTAGCCACAGTCTGGGTTTGTAAGCAGATGTTGACAATCAATAGGCTCCAATCAATGTGGGCGTACAACTAGGTACACCTTTGCCCAGGTGTGATATTATGTGTAAATTATAATTTTACAGCTCCAACAGCCTTACTAACATCGCAAGCATTATAAATTCAGTAGTCAAGGCATTTAAACAAATCTAAACTAGATGACATTGAATTTAATTCTAATGTCACACACATTAAAATTTGTTGAGACATTTCGTAGAAGCGAACACAATCAATTAATAGTGCATTAAGGGCAAGTATTGTTTATTGCTGCTGTGAATTGTTCATTATATTTGCCTTATAAAATAAAATAAAAAAAATAAAAAAGCCTTTATTTCCCATAACCCTTAAATTAACATTATTTTACTAAAATGTACATATAAAATTTGTGTTTGTGTTAGTAGTCTTCTTATAATCTATGTTAGTGTGTTCGTTGGGATATGGGCCCCTCTACGGGTGAAGGCCTCCTCCAGTTTCTTCCATTTATCCCTGTCTTTTGCAGTAATCTGCCAATCATTTCCTGCTGTCTCTAAAAGGTCATCAGCCCACCTCTTAATCGGTCTACCTACTCTTCTTTTTCCATCTGGCCCTTTCCACTCGGTAGTTTTCACTGTCCACCTCCCATCTTTGTATCGTGATACATGGCCAGCCCACTGCCATTTCAGTTTTAAGGCTTGCGTGAGGGCATCAGTTACTTTGGTTTTTTGCCTAATAATTTCGCTTCTAATTTTGTGTATTTTCCGTATGTTCAGTATGCTTCTCTCCATGGCTCTTTGTGTTGTTTCAATTTTTTGTTTCGCTCGTGTCGTGAATACCCAAGATTGGCAACCGTACAGCAGGCAGGGCAGTATGCAGGTATCTATTATAATTTTCTTTATGTTAATTGAGTAGTCTCCTTTTAAGATTTCCTTGAGTGACCAAAATTTCTTCCATGTTATATTTGCTCTTCTTTCCACTTCGTCTTCGTTGTTTGTTTTATTAAATGATACTTGTTTGCCCAGGTAGATGTAGCTGTCGACATAGTCTATTGTGTTTTCTTTTATAGTAATGGGCTTTTTAGTGCTGTTTGTCATTATTTTGGTTTTGGTAGCATTCATTTCTAGTCCTACTTTCGAGCTTGCTTGGTCTAGTGAGCATAGCATTTCTTGTAGATCTTTTGATGTCTCTGATAGTATGACTATGTCGTCGGCAAATCTTAGATGGTTTAGATAGAGATTATTTATTTTTATACCTTTTGTTTTCCAGTCCATCTTTTTGAATATATTTTCTAAAACGGCAATAAATAATTTAGGTGACAGAGGGTCACCTTGTCTAACTCCTCTTTCGATAATTATTGCTTCACCTCTTGATTCTAATTTCACTTTGCTGGTACTGTTGCTGTATATATATTTTATGATGTTAATGTATTTTGGGTTGATGTTTAGGGCATTTAGTGACTCCCAAATAGATCTATGGCTGATGCTGTCGAACGCTTTGCTATAGTCAATAAAACCTAGATATTTGCCTTATGCAATATTATTATGTTCAATGAATAGCATAATAAGCCATGTTCCCACTGCTGGGACTTAGGCCTCCTCTCTATGAGAGGAAGTGGAGCATAATTCACCTTGTGGGGCAGTGTGAGTGAGTGAGTTTGGTGCTAAATAAAAACAGCTGCTCCGGTCGATCTTCAGGTTAAGTCATGCTTGCCTGGGTCGGTCCGTGAGTAGGTGACGAATTACATACAGAGTTTCCTCCCTGCCTCAGAAAGCAGGTTAATGTTCACACTCTTTCTTCTATTGTGTATGTGAGTTTAAATTTTTGTAAACGCACCCACAATACAGGATAAATTCCTAGTGTCGGGCAATGTTTTTAAAAAAAAAATGATGTTCAATGACTTACCTAAATATGTGTACAAATGGCTAAGCACCCTAGCTGGTTGGACTTCGATAGGGGCCACTTCACTTATAGTCTGTACATGCAGGTCATACTCCAATAACTTGTCCCTTATGTCATTAGTCTCAGCAAGTATTACAATCTGTACAACCACATCAGGCTTTTTCTCTGAACATAGTCTTCTGTTGAGAGGATCCAGTTCACCAACAGCTAGGAATCCCTGAAAATAATATTGATGAACCATAATTAGGATTACATGAATATCATCATCATCAGCTAAGTTGCGTTGGAAAGCTCATGTCAAAAAGAAAAGACAGGAACTCGAAATACGTTATAAACGTATGTATTGGTTACTTGGAAGGAAATCCTGTCTATCAATACATAATAAGTTGATAATATACAAGCATATCCTGATGCCAATTTGGACGTATGGTATCCAACTTTGGGGCTGTACTAAACCAACCAACGTCAAAATAATTCAACAGTTCCAAAATAAAGTACTCAGGGCTGCAGTGAATGCACCCTGGTACATAAGAAACGATGACCTCCACCGTGACCTTGACATGGAAGTCGTCACCTCCATCATTCAAAAATTTGCTGAAGCCCACGAACACAGACTCCATCAACACGTGAATGTTGAGGCAATTCAGCTGCTAGACAATACAGACATAGTGCGTAGACATAAGAGAACTGAACCATTTGAATTAGTGTAGTATAAGTGCAAAGTGAGTGAATAATAGTAACAATGTTCTGCTATTTATATAACACATGAACATGGTGTTTTTATAATTATATCACACTCTAAGAAAGTGCTAAGGACTTGTGTATATGTGCATAAATATGGACACTATTCTTAGTTTTAACATGATCTATAATGTAACATAATAAGTCAGATTTAAATTACTTATTAGTCTTTTTAGGCTAGATTGTAATTAGTTAATTAATTACTTCGTTCTTATAATAATAAAAAAAAAAAAAAAAAATCATCAGCCTATAATGTTCCCACTGCAGGGACTCAGGCCTCCTCTCTAGGAGAGGGTGGGCTATAATCCACCACGCGGGCCCAGTGTTGGTTCTAAGACATACCGATTTCCTCACAATGTTTTCCTTCACCGTTTTAAGAGAGCAATGGTGATGAAATAAATTACACAAAGTAATGGCTCACTGTTTGTAAGTCGGGGCTAATACTGCTGCCACCACTTAAATGCTCTTAAAATTAGGATGCCATTAGATTTACCTCTTGCAATAACTTCCCAAGAATGTACAATGATTGAGCCCATATAAATGGACACCGGCCAAGTGGTATGCGTTCTTGGCTTCCTGGGTTCGCCTGTTCCAAGTCAGCCTTGTCTGCAGGCACTGAATACAGCTCAGGAACCAACTTGATCCCATCATCTTTCCTTATCATCACCTTTTCCAACAACTGAGTATACTCGGCCACATTGTTCTTATCACCTTTGAAGCAATAATCCAATATCAGGTAGCAGAAGAATAGAGGCCACTCACACTCTATATTTTCAAACATTCTCAGTTCCCAAGGCTCATAGTAAAGCCTATTGGGATCCTCTCTTGGTGTTTTGTGACCATCTCTTAAGAACCTCTTGCATCCAAATTTTCCTTGCATCTTAGTAACAATAGTGTCTCTTGTAATAGCAATTAACTGGGGATCATCTACTGCAAAAGCTGGATAGCTTATAATTGAAAGTAGCCCAGAATCTAACTCTTTACTATTTGATTCTCTTGGTAGCATTGACTGTAGCACAGCTTGGCATTTTTGAGCTTCATCTGCCAAAACATGGATCACACTAGAAGGACCTCCGCGAGCACCAAACAGGTCCAATTCATTCATAGCTTCTAGAGCTGCTTTTGCCATACCAATAGAGCTAGCATTCAACTCGGGCAGGCCATGGTTGGTCTTGTCACCTCTTTCCCAAATACCATAATCTGGGGTGCAATAAGCTGATTCAATGTAAAATACTAAATTCTGGATGAATGACACTTCATCTAATGAAAATACAATCTGCAGACCAGATGCTGTCATCTGTGCAAGGATGAGGAGGTACAGCGAGATGGCATCAATCTGGAGATGTCCCCATTCTGTGTCCTTCACCACGGAACGGCCAGTGGTGGAGGAGTACTTTGCATGGAGGGAGTCCAATGGATGCTGAGTGCTCTTAAACTTCTCCACTTTGTCTTTTTGTTGCATCATAGCCATGAGAAGACCTGAGAACAGTAGAAATGAAAGTTTATAAAAGCTCATGGATGAACAATACTTAGCTACAGCCATGGCCTTCAGTGGGCTGATTTCCAAGCACGAATCAGTTCCTATAAATAATTACCTCTCATCAACTTGACGCAACTCTGTTCTAATTCATATGTTTTGGCACGATCCTCATCTTGATCAGCAATTTTTTTAAACGCCATGGAGAGCCCCCATACTGCCAATATGCAGTACAGGTTGTCTCTAATCCATGCGTGTTCATTGTGTGGGCTTGCGGGAAATAATCCAGTCACAGGCTGCTGGTGATCTAAAATTAACTTGTGCACTACCCGCTGATAATAATCCAAACGCACCCCTGAATTACTACGAGTCCTCATTTTAGTAGCATGTCACACTTCAAAACAAAACACATAATACTTGAATGTAATTAGATTGGTTTCTAACTAAACGCGATACTTTACACTACTTCGTATTTATTTATCAGCATTTTCTGATTCTTCCCAAATTTAATTTGTGTCATTTGAAAGTCGCAGTTGTCAAAATGTCAAACAAGTGACATTTGAATACTTCACGTCTTGAAAAATGTTCACACGACTATGAATCGACTAATTGGACAATAAGCTTGGTAAAGTTTCGCTTCCCTATCTCCTTTTAAATCACAATTCACACGTAGTCTGTGATTCACACGTCACATCATATCTGACAATGTCGTGAACGTCAAAATTTTTTAATTTGCATATTGCTAATCCTTCTAATGTTTTTGTGACTTGTTTTCGAATTTCTATGAAGTTTAATTTTAATTTTCGATAGTTTTCTTTTATACAAAATGATTTTTTATATTTTATTGTGTCATCTTTTGTTCGTCCCGTTTATTAACAGCAATAACACGACTGTAAGTCAACCGGAGATAATAAACAAAACTTTAATTGAACATGAACCTGTTAAGGTAAATCAGTCAAATGAAACGAAAGTAACATTGCTAAGTGAAGGCGGTACCTTATTGCCTGGTGCAGCTTTGGCTTTACCCAAAGACAAACTTACGAGCCTAGACAGTGAATTGGGGAAAAATAAAGTAAAACCTCGAAAAGGAGTTGTTTATATCGAAGATGATAACTTGAAACCTCATGAAAATAATGCATCAACTAATAATCAAAACGCCACTGTTGCTCCTAACCTACAAAATAACACAGATGTTTTCCAGAGCAACTTAACTGATAACGCAAATAAGACAGAGTCCAAGGTGAACAGCACTTTACTGACCAAATTATCTAGTGATGGGAAAGATATGAATAAAACTGAAATACACAAGAAGCCTTTACTTACATCTTATGATACTCTAGCAAATATGACTGTCAAATCATCACCAGGAACATTGGTATCTGATCAAATCCAGTTTCCTAATAAAGATTTAAAAGCCTATGCGAAAAATGCTAATGATAATAGCCATCCTGCTATGATAATGCCTCTTGTTATATCAATTTTGTTAGTTCCAATGTTTGCGGTTCTTGGTTACCTAGCCCTGCGACGAGGCCAAGAAGCTTGGAAGAACAGGCATTACAAAAGAATGGATTTTTTGCTGGATGGAATGTATAATGACTAGATATAATCCTAAAATTAATTCATATGATAAGTGTTGGGAATTCCTACTAAATGATATTGCAAAAAGATATTATATATTTATTATGTGATAAAATCAGAGTGGCCAGTGGTTTTATACTGTTTTAAAAGCACAAATTTTCTTGAAATTGTGTCTCTGAATGTTAAATGTTCTATGGAGGTATTGGCAATAATAATTTAGATTGTTATAATTATTCAATCATGTTATAAGATGTGTTGCATAGCTATTTACATTTGTCAGATAGGGTTGTCTTCAACAAATATTGCTGTCGATTTGGTTTGAAGATGACAATAAATTATATTGTTGGTGCTCGAAATGTGCCTTAAATTTAATAATAAATTAAGATTGATGTTAACAAGTCTCTTTAGTAGCATGAAATTTTTTTCAAGTGAAAAGGTCTTCCTTTTAATGTAAGTTAGTTATTAGAATGTTATTGTGATAATTTAAAATAAAATTAATTAAACACACCATTGTTGATCTTAAATGGTTGTATGCTGACAATATTTCATTGTAGTTACCAAATAAATGTATTAAGTATTAAGTTTATACGGTCTCAAATGAGTTTGCATTTTTCTTAATTCTATCGCTTTCTTTATTATTTTTCGTATAAAATTAAAGCTTTATATATATCTGAAATCTTGCATTACTATTGTCAATTCATTAATATACAACTGGTTTCATATTAAAAATACAAATAATGTGGAAATCATGATGATAAATGATTCATTAATTGGTACTAATTATTTTAGTGAATACTGTCATAACATTATAATGTAGTTATAATGGGTTATGAAGAAAATAATATTTTTTGTAAACTATTTTTCATTAATATAATTGAACATGTTAAAAATAATAATTATGTTTTTGTTCCTATTCCTAAATTCCTATCTAATTTTGTGACGTAAATTACATAAACAAATAAAACATGTATGTAGTTAACAGAATTATAAGTTATAATAATATCAAAGTAAATAGTCTTTATTACAATGTTAAAGTTAAAATTACTGATGCAATTATTTCGCTAATGGTAAGCAGTTCCATAGGATAGTATATTCATACTTTTTTAATTCCTCCCCCATCCCTTCTAAGGGCTCTTTTCCTGGGCCTCCTCAAACCAGCTCTCACGGTACGGTTCCTAGTCGCCTACCATTATGTCCTAAAGCAGGTTTTTTAAATCTTATTCCAGTGTGGATAAGGGATGGCACTTGATACCCTGTGTAGCTTTGTTGCTTTCCCTTCCTTCTTTTTTAAGTCATCATGGTAGACCACCAGCACACGTACCACGAGAGCTGCTTTGAGGAGGCCCAGAGGAAAAGAGCTCATGCGCGTCATGGTAACCCCACAGGTTGTCTCGCCACCTCTTTCTGGGTCGACCTCGGCGGTGTCGTCTGTCTTCCGGCAACCATCGTGTGGAGACTTGCCCAGCGGTTATCGTGCATGCAACTGACGTGACCCGCCCGCCCAATCCCATTTTAGCCTAGCACTCTAGCAGCCTTCTTGCCAACATCCACTATGCTCGTTTCGACACGCGGCGTGTTGTTTCGAACTCTGTTTTGTCTTTTAACACCCAGAATGCCGCGTTCCGTAGCCATTTGACATACTCCAAAGCAATTTCTGAGTATCGGTGAGTAACCAGGTCTGATCACAGTAGGTTAAGGATGGGCAGAAAGCACACATGTCAAAAGGTACTGACTGGCCCAAGTAGATATATTAATCGATCGACATAATGTATTATCTGCCCTGACCCTACACTTAGAGGCTATTGCTCATGCTTGGTTTTAGACCGATTCATCGTAAGTCCCACCCACCCTAAAGCTGCTCAGTTCTTGAAGCACGGTCTGTAGTTCCAGGCCTTGGGGGGCAAAATTGACTATGTCGTCGGCAAATCGGAAGTTCATTGACTTTTGGTTGTCCATGGGGCTGCTAGCGTTCTAAATATCTCTTCAAGAGTGCAAATTAATTTTTAAGAGGTCTAATAATCGAGATTTGAATGTTTGATGATGTCAAAGGCTTTAGCGTTTATAAACAATATTCAATAAGATTTCTGTGGGAAAATAGCACTGCATCCAGTGAGACTGGATGACGACCCCAATATAGCTAAGAAATGCTTAGGCTGATGATGATTGAATAGTTGGGTTGGGTGACACTTATTTGTCATTATTACTCATTATATATATACAAACTAGCGGACCTGGCAGACGTCGTCCTTCCTGTCCGGACAGCATTGCCACCTACTGGGTCCAATTGTGTTTTCGAATCCACTTGAACACACACAAAACATTTTCATCCAAATTGGTCCAACCGTTTAGGAAGAGTTTAGTGTCATACACACGTACAGTAGAATTAGGTATCTAATATATATAGGGTGTAAAAGTACCCTTAACGCAAACGAGGGGCACTTGTTCTCCCCACCACTGCGATCATTTTTTTGTTCTAGACCATACCTGGGAACCCCCTAGTTAGGTACGGAGATATTGGGGTCAAAGTTCCAAATTTTTCACAGCTGTTTTTGTAAATAGGTACCTACTAGTTTTTCAGGTTATAACTTTACTTAAATTACCTCCATGACCCGTTTACTATTCAAAGCATCCACTAACTAGCACAATGTTTTAACAGTGCTACATTGAGTTTTACCGTAAAATGTGATTTTTGACCCCAAAGAAAAAAGTCGTTTCCCAGCAAACATTTTTGCGTAGGGGTAGGTACTTAATTTGATGTACAAAATGCTTAGTTGACAGCTGTGTGATGGGTTGATTTACACCCTGTATAAAGACTAGCGAACCTGGCAGACGTCGTGCTGCCCGGACAGCAGCGCCGCCTACCAGGGTCAATTGTGTTTTCATACCATCCAACAACCCATTGAAATATCCCCAGAAAGTTTCATCCAAATCGGTGAGAGCCGTTTAGAAGGAGTTCAGTGACATACACACCTACAGTAGAATTATATATTAGATAAAACTAAAGTGTCTATGCATATGAAAGTTTATAGGAACTTATTTTATGTGTTTATTATAATATTATAATTTTTGTCTGTCTGTTTGTTCTAGCTAGCTACTTTTATTATAGAAAAAGGATTTGGGTTTCCTGCAATAAAATTAAAGCCCTTGTGTACGGTGCAACCAGCTCATTTTACTTTTAATAGCTTTCGGACAATACAGTAAAATGAACATTGCGGGCAACAGCTAGAAATTTTATAAAATAAAATCTGTATTATATGTATCAGTAAACAGCACTATCGAGAAGATAGTTCATTTCGTAAATCGACTATGCGTACATCTATAGATGGTGAACTGTCATCGATGTACTTCAGCTGAGTTCTTACGACACTTCATATTTCATGTCATGCGAACATCTCTAAAACGTAAAGTATTGTGTGGATTGTGTGTCTTTTTGTGATTTTTTTAGTCTTGATTTGGGTATAAGCGATGAATTATGTTTAACTAGTTTTTTAATGAAATAAAAGTGAGCAAGTTATTATTTTTAAAATCGGATACATTTTAATTTAGTATTGATCTGTAATAACCTTGATCAATAAACGTCAAGAATTTCAAGTGAGAATGATTTGGTAAGTAAACTATTTATATTTTGACTAAAAATTATGTTAAATTTTTCCAAAACTTAATAGTAATATTAGGAATGTAAATATTAATCTTAGATAGAATGTGAATGGCGCTAATGAAGAAGCTGTAGGAGTTAGATTGCTGTAACTTGATGTTCCTATTTTTTATTCAAGCCTTCACTTGTAACTACTGAAATGTATGGTAAAATAAATAATTATGGGTTTGTTGTATTCTGTAAAGTAATAACTTAGAACATCCTCTAAATGCTGGCACATCCTCTGTGTTACCTGCTAAGGATAATAAATTAATTTAATTTATTTACATTCTTAGCTTTTCTTTAAAACTAATGGTTGTTTTTTAATATTTATAACTTGTGTATGTTATTTATATATTAATAATTAAAATAAAAGATGATGTTTTAAAAATAATGAGGAGTAATGTACAGTCAGCATCAGAAGTAGGTTAACACTACACACAGTTTCAAAACAGGTGTTTTAATAAAATCTTTTTAGATATTACTCGTTACTAACAAGTTATTATAGAGTAAGGAATATTTTAAAGAATAATCTTCTGAAACATTAAAAATAATAACTGGAGTCCTGTACATCAAAAAATTAAAATTCCGAAATGTTAAGCTACTTCTGCTGCTGACCGTACAAACTTACAAGCCATTTCTAAATTGATATTAAAATAAATTGATTCTGTCTCACAATACCATCTTTGTGTAACTCAATCCACTTAAGGCTAGTCAAACACTGATGTTATCTTAATCTTAGTAGCTCAGTATCATACAACTAAGGTACTCTTTAAAATGCCATAATTTTTTCTCTTATATGATGATAGATTGTCAAAAAAATGCTGTTAACTTGTAAGTCCTTGCATTCAAGTATCTTCTTTTAGTTTCTTCTTATTGAGTCTTAATTTTATAGAAATCTCAATTTGTATTTATTTTTTATTTTTAAATGTTGAGTTATTTTGAACAGCTGATTCATTTTGTTTATAATTATAATAAAGAATATTGTTTTATTCTCTTAAAACTCTATTTTGTTATCAGATGTGAATATTATAAATAAATAATAGACAGTGTTATAAATACAAAAAACAGGCTTTGAAATAAAACAAAGAATTTATATGAATCATATTTGCAAAAATAACATTACAATAGCTTGTTTTCTTAATCAGATTCAAATATGGCCAGAACTGTTGCTGTGGTTTAACAATGGATAACATGAAATATTTCGTAAAAAAATGAATGCTCCAACTGGGTGTGTCAGCTGCAGTGATGGGTCGCAACAGTTTGATAGCAAACATGATGCTGACTGCTCTGAGGGGGAAGATGCTCAGATTAGACTGGCTCCGCATGTGCAGGCTTACCTGGCACGTAACAACCCCACCACCAACTGCTGTGGCCTCACCATACCCATCGCCTTTGAGAGGGCTGCAACAGGAACCTGGTGGAACCCTCGATTTGATTCAGAGATATTAGAAGGCCAATACAGAAGTAGTTCCTTTAGACAAATAAGACTAAGATTTAGGTAAGTGCTCTCCAAGATTTAATCCACTTATAAGTGTGTAACATTCATGCATGAATGTCAGTAAACTGATAAATTGCTTGATGTCACAACTTTATCATTACCTAACATATTTGATGTTTTTTATTTTTTCTTTTTTCAGATTTGCACTTTTATACATTTTGATATTTTCTATATCATGGTTTGTCTACTTTGTGGCCCTTGGTTTGAATGGCATAACAGTAAAGTGGCCATTTTTGTGTTCTATATTTGCTGGCGTCCTCTTGATAACATCTGTTATGCTATTTGTAACATTTACAAATATCTAT
Source organism: Diarsia brunnea (assembly GCA_949774965.1). NCBI lineage: Eukaryota > Metazoa > Arthropoda > Insecta > Lepidoptera > Noctuidae > Diarsia > Diarsia brunnea. The sequence continues at coordinate 8,382,367 of OX459005.1, read as the reverse complement.
AAAGTGTACACCTTCAAGCTCTCCCTGGTCATGGCACTCGCTCTGTGTACACTCAGCCTGTCACTGGTGACACTCACCACACGGTTAGACACAGCATTCTCACAGGCCGCTGACATCAGTCAGTCTGGACACTTCACCATGTGCATTGAAATATTGCTGATTATATACACACTAACACCATTACCACTGTATGCCTGCGTTATCATTGGAATTTTGTATTCAATAGTGTTTGAAGTACTGAATATTGTGTTACATTTGTCAGAGCAAGAATGGCAGTGCCCTGGAATGTTTGTGAGAATTTTACTGCAGCTTTGTGTCCACATAATTGGTGTACACATATACCTAATGACCTTTGTGAGAATGCGCGGCACGTTTATGAAAGTAGGGCAGAGTCTATTAGTAAGAAAGCAGCTGGAAATGGAGAAGCAGCTAAAAGAGAAGATGATTCATTCTGTGATGCCGCCCAAAGTGGCGAGTTGGTTGTTGGAGGAGCAAGTACTTGACACAGAGGCTAGTTTAAAGACACACAATCCGCTCAAACCAAGACACTCGCACCCTGGCACGTCAGATATCAAGTCGTTGTTCAGGCCTTTCAACATGAGCTCTATGGACAATGTCAGTATACTATTTGCTGATATTGTCGGCTTTACCAAGATGTCAAGTAACAAGGGTGCTGAAGAATTAGTAAATATATTAAATGACCTATTTGAGAAGTTTGATGAGTTATGCCAAAACCATGGCTGTGAAAAAATTTCTACTTTGGGTGATTGTTATTATTGCGTATCTGGCTGTCCTGAACCCAGGCCTGATCATGCTACGTGCTGTGTAGAAATGGGACTGGGTATGTATTATCCTAAACAGAATTTTAATTCAACGATCGAGTCTATAAATTAATCAGTTTTGGGTTAAAGAGCCCGGCCCTTCGTCAAATGAAAACAAGACTTGATTCCAAAGCCATCTTTCTGGGAAAACTTTGCTAAGACGAATATAAGCCCAATATAAAATATTCAAACATGATCGATGTTTAAATTAAGCTTCAGTAAGTTTCGCTTCCGCCATGTACGAATACCATGCCGATGCCGACATTAATTCATAATAAATATTTCAGGAATGATAGACGCTATAAAGGAATTCGATAGAGTGCGCGGCGAGGGAATAAATATGAGGGTAGGGGTTCACACCGGCACAGTCCTGTGCGGTATTGTGGGCACTCGTCGATTTAAATTCGATGTCTGGAGTAATGACGTCAGTTTCGCCAACAAAATGGAGTCCACTGGGAAGCCAGGTCGCGTCCACATATCAGAAGAGACTGCTAAATTTCTTGGAGGTTCCTATATCTTAGAAGAAGGCGATGACGTGTTTGGTGAGTGGATTATATAGATTTACGATTGCATGGTCATTTGTATTGTGGACGATTCTAAAACCAATTCTATTTGTTTAGGTCATAAAACCTATTTTATCGAAGGTCGCCAGCTGTACTGCCCCTATGCCTATGACAACTGTCTGACTCCCTCCAATCCTATCAATTTACGCCTGATTATATCCCCCGCAGCATCTCCTCAGTCCGTCCTATCCTGTAATCACTCCCCACAACCGACGTCACCCAGAGGCGACGACAGATTAGGATCCAGAAAAGATTCTAAAAACTTCCTTTCCCCAAGTGCATTCCATTTCCGAACCAAAGCTAGTTCACTACCCAGTATATTGGATTCGGACACTGAGCTGGACGAAAAGACCAAGGGATTCCCTGAAACAACTGACAGCTCTTCAAAGAGTCCCACTTCTGTAGGTGAGTTTTTTATTTCCAGTTTCAAAAGCTACATCATAGGTTGGAACGTCAACGATTTTGGCGGATTTGATCATCGCAGGGAGTTATGCCGCTAATTAGAAACATCGAAGCTATAAAATGGCTGTCACGCACATTGCGAATTTTTGCTTGTGAATGTGATATCGACATTAACACAACGATCTGAAATTACCTGTTGTGGTCATAATTATTTTAAATGAATTTATCTGTTCGTATTTTTACTTGTGTCCAGTATAATATTATGAATTGAACCGAAGAAAAGTGTTATTTATCTCAAGAATAAGGCGCAAGCTGATAAGATATAGAGTGACTTCATTACGTGAAGGTGATGCTCTTTGTCACACAGATCACGACATGAGTGGGATGATTTGTGTTAGTCATTCTCTCTGATATGAGCCTAAGTTCAGTTCTAAAAACATAGATTCCTTATGTAAACTCATAATACAATTTTTTAACGCTTCGTTCGCATGTTCAGAATAAATCGACAGTACGCATTTCGTATCAACATTGGCTGCCAGTAATATCGAGCAAATAAACTGTAAACATGTAGTGAAATTCGATTTTATAGGCGAGCAATTAAAGTCACTATAGATTTCTCCTGCTTTCATTGCAAACAGAAATAGTAGCAATTTAACGAGAACGATGTTAATGTTACCGACCGACTTCAACATAAATTGCTAGAAATAACAAAAGATACTTATGTCTGAAATTGAAACCTCAATTGATTTCGGCATTGCGATTATCTTTTATTGTATCTTCATGTCTGGCAACAAAATCTCTTGGTATATCCGTTTCTTATTTATTTAGGTTTCTATTACTTTGCGTGACATCGATTTTTGAGTACATAATACCATTTTGAAGGATGTTTTTCTAGACTAAAAAAACAATTCGTGTCACGCTCGGAAACAATGTGCTAAGGTATTAGCTAGGTATAGGACGCAAGACTCATACAATGTTGTGCTGTGCATGTGTATAGAACGTAACGGGTAGCTCAGTTCAGTTTATATTTATGTTTCTGATATTCTAATAAATAACAAACCATATTATTTTAGGGAGCTATGGCAAGTACACCACAAAATTGAAAAATTGGAAAGTGCCTAGATTTTTACGGAAACATTCGGATACGCCGCTTCATGAAATAAAAAAGCAGGAGTTGACTGACAAGTCGATACATTTCTTGGAGAGAGGAGACGCGGTGTCTGGTATGCAGTCCAGTAATGGTTACCAGCAAGTGCCTATAGTGATAGAATCTCAAGACAATAAGAGTAGGCCAGCGCAGAGTACCATCAAGCTGAACATACCGCCACTGTGTCAAGACATGGCGTCCTTTGAGAGAGAAATCATCGACATACGATCGTACTTGAGTCAGTCAAGGAGTAACATGTCGCCTTTCGCCAGAAGTAGCAGCTACCGGTCGCAGTATGGAAGACCGAACAATATTGAGGTAAATATAAGTTATTTATTTCCAAATATTATCCAGCAGAAATTCGCAAGCATCTTTGTTAGAAATGGATATAAATTATCGCCGAGACTAAGTAAAAGGTATAAATTATGTGTTTTAGTACTTTGTTTTAAGTCACGGATCTTTAACATTGCTACCGACTGTAACGACACGGGCCATCGGGGCACGTCCAAGCCTCGCAAGTCAATACACTTGATAATACAGATTCTGATAAGAAGCGTTTTAAGAAGATCTGCACTCCAAGGTCGCGAGTTAAGTGCGCTCAGCTCTGCTAGAAAATATTAATAGAATTATATTTGAACTATCATGATGTTTGTTTTTATGGCATCTTATCTTTCGGGTTTATTATATCTTTGCGAGATTATCAAAAGTTTTGGTTACGAAACATAAACTTTATAACCTCGCCCTTGACTCTGAGCAATGTGAGTCGTAAGAGATAGAGGCGTTTGCGTAATTCATTTGTAATAATTATTATGTTATTGTCCGTTGGTCCTCTAATAGATGTGATTTATGGTCGAGATTGGAGTGGACATTTTATATTAATTAGCTGTTTCGACCTTCGTCCGCTTTCAAATGAAGTACTCATTATAAAACGTTACTTTCCCTATTTTAATCGGATTTGGTCAACGGGTTTAATTCTTTTTGCATAGAGCTCTAATCCTTTTCTAAAATAAAAATAACGTAAGCCACTTCTTATAAAATCCCCTATATCCATGTTAAAATCCCCTCAAAATCCGTCCAGCCGGTTAGATATCTCAGTAAAAATCTATTATTTTAAATAACAAACAGTCGTCGCAGCCTGCAGTGCGTTGGTAGGACATGTAACTTTCAGTATTTATATTATGTTTATCATTTAAATTAGTTTCCTCGTGACCGCGGGTCGCGGAAAACTCCGAGTGAATGCAATTATTATCTAAGATTACATAATTATAGCGGCATTTAGTTTCTTACTTTGTTTATGTATGGCCACGAACTTTATTAATAACTATACCCACCTACGCAGTAGTGAGAGTTTTTAGATTTTTTACGGGTTTTACAAAAACAGGGTCAAAATTCTAAAAATCTGCTTTAAATCAGTTCATGAACTTTTTATTTGCAGTGTTTGTATAGTATGATCGCGCATTTCACACCGTGTACGAATTATTTATCACCCATACAACACAAGCGAGAAAACTTGTGTACACATACATTTAACACGTGTTAGCTGGTAACGAGAACTTAATAAATAGCATAGCAACCTATAATATTTTCTGATAAACATTGTTAGAATGTTGTTATAGAATATAGATTCACAAGCTGTTGCCCGCGACTTCGTTCGTTTGGAAGTTCTGACTCTCTGGCCTGGAATCTGGACTGCCTCTACTATGTCAAATCGAATGCCAAATACCAATCAAAGCGATTATATTCCCTTAAACCGGCCCTGTCGTAAAATCTGTTGCTACCTGAAATTTCTTAACTATATTCTATCTCTCTGCCAATTTTCAGGTACAAAAAGCCAAGGGTTTTATATGAACTTCCGGTCGTAGGTCGTCCTAAAAAAATTTTTAGCTTATGTCTCCTACTCATAAACTCTAGAGTTGCTAAATTTAAGGTAGTAGTACAAAAAAAAAAATCTGTACTTTCATACAAACATGTGAAAGCCTCCTTATTCCGACCATGTCGCTAAATCTGTTCTTAATCAACGTCTACTAACTATAAAGTACCTTCCTGCCAAAATTTAAGTTTGTAGCACAAAAAATGAAGGACTGTCATTCAAACTCGCGTGAGCCCTTAGACTTCCCTAGTCCGGCTCTGTCGCAAAATCCGTACTTAGCAGACGTCTACTAACTATAAACTACGTAACTGCCAAAATTCAAGTTTGAAGAACAAAAATGACGGACTTTTATACAAACTTGCGAGAGCCTTTAGACCTCCCTAATCCAGCCCTGTTGCAAAATCTGTTATTAGCAGACGTTTACTAATTATAAACTACATCCCTGCCAAAAATCAACATTGTAGTACAAAAAATGAAGGACTTTCATACAACCTTGCGAGAGCCCTTAGACCCCCGTAATACGGCCCTGTCGCAAAATCCGTTCTTTGCGGACGTCTACAAACACAGACAGTACTTTAACAGACTATAATATAAGTTCTTCATATTCCGCCTACTAAATTCATCCCCCTTTCTTTTTTTTCCATTCTTAAATTTTATTCTAAATACATTGTAGGTCCCAGTTTGTCGTGCTCGCAGTTCGACGATCACAACTCAGGACGAGTTGATTCGTCCCAAGGACCGAAGACTGAACCTGCCCCTCCCCTCACCGCAGACGTCGCGACCTCCCGATGACGCCATCAGCCTCTGTCCCTCAGTGAACAGCCGCAAGGACTCCGGCATCAGAAGCACAAGTCGACGCTCCAGCATACAGCAACAGGTCAACTTTGATGTTCCTATTTTTACTTATAACGTAAGTAAAACATGCTAAATTAATCCTGCATGTGTGTATGATGCATGTAGGTATATCAACTTATTATATAAATAAACTTGACGCAGATTTGAGTTAAAGCCCGGAGATTTTTCACGAAATGGTAATGCATCGTAAACATGCTTTTAATAAATTATAAACACACGCTCCTAGAGCAGTGTGCTGCAGTCATAAAGCATGCCCGTCATGCCATTGCATCGTAATTTGTACTTGCTTTCAGCTTTATGTGCAGTGATTAAGATTTAAAACGGCGTGACCGTGCTGTTTATTGTTTAGATACCTATGTTTTGTTGGTGTGAAAACATAGAATTTTGAGTTTATATTTTTTTCTTTATCATAAACTATCTGAAATTCCGTGTGCCTATTTTATTGGGTACATGAAATACGGCTGTTAGCTACTAAAATAGAATAGTTAGATGCTACACCCACATTTCCATTGAATAGGTGTCGGGTTACAAATCACTTACGTTGTCCCAGTGGGTGCTGGTGACGTCACCAGCGGACAAACACAGCAAATGTCACATTTCTATGTGTCAGGGGAATTTGTAGTGGCGAGAGAGTGACGAAAATAATGTTGATTACCTATCTTGAGGAAAAATCGCCATTAATTATATTTACTAATAGATAATATCAGATATATTGAATATATAGGAACTCGTGGCTTAATGGCAGTTATTAAGCCACGAGCTCGGGTCGATATTTAGGTTAAGCCGTGCTTGCCTAGGTTAGTCCGAGGATGTGTGACCACCCATTACATACCGAATTTCCTCCTTGTCTCGAAAAGCACATTTAACGGATGGTCCCGGCAGCCATATATAAATCTTTGGCAGTCATTACAAGTAGTAAGCCTTTAAAACTGACAACCAGTCTTACCAAAGGGCATCGTATTACCGTGGTACTGGCTAGGTTGTGGAGGTCATTCACTATTCAGCTGCATCTGGTTAGACTGGAATCGGACCCTAACATAGTTGAGAAAATGCTAGGCAGTTCAGAGCTATTCATGCTTATGCAAAGTTCGATAAGTCTCGCCCAAACTTTTGCTGAAATATATTAACAACAGGATGTTGATGCAAACATGGATGGATCGATGGGCACCCTGAAATGTATTTCAGTTTAGCACTTACGTTACGTCGTAAAAAATTGCCTTGAGTTCCTTTCACGTGTATAAATGAATGTTATTTCAAGTGGGATGAAATAAAGGTAGACTATCCTATACTATTAAATGAGCAATATTTGTACATCATAATATAATACACACATCAACACTGTCTAGGGATATTTTGGATTTACTCAATTTACTCAAAATGTATTAAAAATAGCATACAACATGTATATATTTTTATAAAGCCCATTTATCAGACTGCACTCCAGAATAAAAGAAAACAATGTTTTTTTGCGTAAACAAATTTTTATTCAAATAAAGAAAAAACATGAAATAATGGTAAAACTAACAACTAATGTGTTTCTCAAGAAAAAATTACAAATAAGGAAAAAATAATTTGTTTTTAACAGTTCTGTGAAAAATCAGTAGTCAGTAAAATCACCCATGACGTTAATAACGGTCCTGCAACGGTTTTTCATGCTTTGGATTAAGTTATCCAAGTCTTGCTGCGGTATATTGTCCCAGGTCCGGCTAAGATGCAAAAAAAGTTGCTCTTCCGTCGCAACGTTTGCAGGGAAATTCCTCAAAGCCCTTCTTTGGAGCATGTCCCACGCGTGTTCTATGGGGTTTAGGTCAGGCGATTGAGCGGGCCAGCCTAAGACCGATACGTCGTGCTCCTGCAACCAGCTCGTCACCACTCTCGCTGTGTGCGGACGGGCGTTATCGTGCATGAGCGTGAATTCTTGGCCCATTTGTAGTCGATGGGGGTAGATTATTGGTACTAGCACATCGTTACGGTATTTTTCAGCCGTCATCGTGTTTCTGATCCAAACGAGGTCTGTTCTTCCACCAACACGAATTCCCACCCAAACCATAATTGTCCCGCCGTGGTATGAATGGACTTCCTGAGGATGTTGCAGACGGCTCTCACGACCAGGAACTCGCCAACCACGCACTCTACGTGTATCGGGATGGAAACCGAACCGGGACTCATCGGTAAACAGCACTACAGACCACTGGTTTTCTTCCCAGAGCAAATGTTCACGAGCCCACTCTAGTCGTCGTCCACGATTTCCTCGGCGTAGTGCTGGAGTACGAAGCGGTCTGCGAGCATGAAGGTTAGCTTCATGCAGCCTTCTCCTCACAGTTTGGTCACTCACAAGCAACTCGTGCTCTGACTGGAGCCTCTGAACCAACTGCATGGCCGTAACATTTGGTTGTCTTCTCGCGGCAACTTGCAAAAATCGTTCTTGTCGTTAAGTGGTTATGCGCTTCCCGCCTGGGTGTCTTTCAGCCACTTCACCAGTAGCACGATAACGTGACCATAACCTTGATATCACGTTTTGTCTTGTTCCAAACTCCTCAGCAATACTCCGTTGAGTAGCCCCAGCTTGGAGCATGCTTACTGCCCTTTACATTTCTTCTCTAGTTAAATGGCGCCGCTGCATGATGCACACAATAACATTAATTCGGAATTAACCGATAACTTGTTATAAAACTTAAATTGGACACAAAAAAATAGCCACAAACTACTGTAGGTAAATGAAACCTTCGGACTTCGCTACCATTATGCCGCGTAAATCTTTTGTTTTTAATGTATTTTTTCAAATTCAAATTTAGAATCGTTCAAAAAGGCTTACAAAATAAACTTTCTTCAAAAGAATTTAAAAGTGGCCAGTATTTTTTGAGTTTAAGAACTTTATACAAAATATCCCTAGACGGTGTTGATGTGTGTATTTGTAAACACGTTCTCGAAAACGGCTCAAACGACAGGGGTTTACGGGGGTGAAAAAACGATCTAGCTAGGTCTCGTATTATGTTGAGAAAATTCGTTTTTACTATTTTCGAGCATAGCTCGGTTGCCTAGGTACGAATGGTTATGCATATGTGCAGTCACAAGTACTTATTAGTATATTATTATACAACCTGACGAATGTAAAAAGCGATTTACGTGAAATATCGATTTCAACTTAGAGAAATGGTCTATGTTAGAATAGTTTGAGTTCCAAAATTCCGTGTTTGTAACAGCATGAAATTACAGTCAATACAGCGGAAGATAATCACTTTTAAAAATGCTACGAGTAAAAACATGTCAGTGCTAGTAACTGCACAAATTTATTAAGGAAAAAAGTAGGTGGCACGTTGTGGTAAAACGCAACAAAAATATTGGATTTTACCACAACGCATAAATCAAACATTTTTATAATAATAATAATGTTATTTATTCTTCAGACAACAATGATCGATAGTGTTAGTAAACAATAAAATATTTTATTTCTATTGTTAGTAGCTGAAATGTTATGGTATGTATAAGACAGAGTAAATAGTATTGTGAAAAGGACATCCCCGAATTAATGTTCAGTGATGTTCTGTTATATCACTCATTCACTGCTGTTTTATTTCTAGCGCCATGACTTGGATGTTATAATAGGGAAATCCTTTTACCACGAAACGGACGTCTTATTATTCGATACTAAAATTAACTTTTATTACATATGATTCAACTTACACTTTGGCGCCTGCGTCATTGTGATAATTTTAATTATATCGACGCCTCTCACTTGCGTTTGAGCTTTGCGTCAACGTGCGCTATCACTGTGCAATGCGTCTGCGCATTAGGTATTATATCGGCCGGGGAATTACCTCGATAACTCAAGCTTATTATTAGTTTTTTTTTTATTGGGACAGGCCCACCACACTATTCCCAAACCACTGTAACTCCTGTTAACCAGAATGAACATAATTTATTATTAGTTGACTACAGCTAATATTAAAACTTTTTTTTTCTCGTTTTAGAAACCCTCAATGGTAGTCTGTCAGACTCGTACTGACTTAAAGCACACCGGTGTGAATTGTAATTTTTATCACCACAACCATCGAGAGAACGGGTTGGCAGGTCCCACCTCTGTATGTCTCGTGGGCACGCTCACACTCACCCAACGCGGCACACTGCCATCGTATGGCGCGCCAGTTAACATAGCCTAACCTTATAATAGCTGTTCGTGTTTAGTCGTCGATCTTCAGGTTAAGCCGCGCTTGCCTAAGTGGGTCTGTGGATGGCTGACCACCCATTACTCACCGAGTTTCCCCCGTCCCTCATAAAGCACGTCAAAGCGTTGGTCCTGGCTGTCTTTTGTAGATCTTCGGCAGTCGTTATAGGGAGTCAGCGGCCCGAAGCCCAAAATAGTTAGGAAAATTCTACGGAAATGATGAATTAACCCAGCCTATCGTAGACCACTGCTGCAGCTAGGCCTCCTCAAGCTGCACCACAACACTGTTCTCCGCCTTCCTCATCTCCGTCCCAGCGAGCTTCGTAAGGTCGTTGGTCTACCGAGCTGGGCGACGTCCCACACTACGCTTGCCGATACACCGCCTCCACTCGTTTGCGCCGTTGGTCCTTCGGTAAACGTGACCTGCCCGCCACTTTTCGTTGCTTACTCTGCAAGCTGCGGCATTAGCTGTTATAATTTTAAAATTATTTGGTTTATACTTACAGATCTACGCCCTAAACCACATCGCGACGTCGCACCCCGACATGATGCAGCACCGCGTGTCCGGTTACTACACGTCGAGCCAGTCCTCGCTCAACGAGCACTCGCGCAGTCGCTTACCCCCGCCGCTCAACGACGAACAAGTCCAGTCCCTGCAGAAACTGCGCAAGCAATCCGACCTGCAACTCATCCGCTGCGTGCAAGACAACGCGCGCTCCGGTATCAACTACTTCGTACAACCACCCCTCAATAGATTCACTCTCTTCTTCAAATCCTCCGAAATAGAAAGACACTACAGAGACAAAGCTCACAGAAGTGACGACTGCGAAGACTTCCCGCCCACGCTCACTACTTCCAGATTCAACACCGCTTTAGACATTCTAGTCTCAGCCATTATATTCTTAGCGGTCACTGCTTCGATATTCACATTATACAGTGACTGGAAATCGTCCATTGGCTGGTTCTCCTTTTTCTTATGCATAGAAATTGTTGCCATGGCACTATGTTCTTATAGACATTACCTGAAATGGAAGACGAATCATGAGGAACTCACGGAGTCCATCTCTAGGTCGGTGAGGATATTCAGGAATATGTCGAATTGGTTCCCGTGGCACTTGTCCGGTGGCTTACTTATCAGTTTACCAATACTAGCAGTGCTTCTCAATTTTTCCTGTGAAAATACCACAATGACGATCCTGAGAGGTGAACAGTCGTTTTACGTTTACCTGTTGTGTATAAGTATAGTGCACTTCTGCAACTTCACCCAGATGAACTGGCTTGTGAAAAATACTCTAGTGACGCTTTATGCTGGTTTGTTCCTATTTTTTGCCGTACTAGGTTGTCACGAAGCTAATACTCAATTGTTGCAAAATGCTGATATTAATTTAAGGCTAAGCCCACAAATGTTTGCTCAGAATATATCCGACTATGGCTTCGCAAATAACTCAATTATCGACTGGGTCGACTACAACAACAGCAACGGTACCATAGGCTTCGACAGACACCAGCACAAGTTGCATTTGACGGAGCTTTATTTAGATGTTGCGTTGTTATTGATGCTGGTGTGGTTCTTGAATCACGAGTTTGAAATTAGTTACCGATTGAGTTTTTATAGTAATGTGGTGGCCAACCGCGACAAGCAGAGGGTACAGAACATGAGGAACCAGGCCGATTGGTTGCTACACAATATTATACCACGCCACGTCGCCGACCAGCTCAAAAACACGGCCAAATATTCTGAGAATCACAAAGATGTTGCCATTATATTTGCCAGTATAGTCAACTTTAATGAAATGTACGACGAGTCGTATTTGAAAGGAAAGGAATACCTGCGGGTACTTAACGAGTTGATAGCGGACTTTGATGAGTTGTTAGAGAGGCCGGAGTTCCAGCACGTGGAGAAGATAAAGACTATCGGTAGCACGTTCATGGCAGCTAGCGGACTGAACCCCGACCTGCGGCACGCGTCGCGCGGGACACATGACCATCTCTACCAGCTGATGGAGTTCGCGCTGGAGATGCAGAAAGTGGTCGATAACTTCAACCAAGACTTGCTCGAGTTCGACTTTATTCTGAGAATCGGGTATAACTTCGGCGATGTTACGGCGGGTGTCATCGGAACCACCAAGTTGTTCTACGACATCTGGGGCGACGCTGTGAACATAGCGTCGCGCATGGACTCCACGGGCGTGCCAAAGAGGATCCAGGTGGGCGAGGCATGTATCCCGGTGCTATCCGCTCGCTACGAGTTCGAGCAGCGCGGCAGCGTGTACGTAAAAGGCAAAGATAACATGAATGTTTATCTCGTCTTAGGTAGAAAAGATACGTAGATAAAAAATATTCATAATGAAATATAGAATCTGTGATTTAATTATTTATATTGGAGATGTGAATATATGAAATTCTTATTTATTATGTGCAGTCCATTGTAAGTGAGATGCTGAAGAGCTTGAGATAATACTCGGGGTTGCACAGGCTATTAATTTATTGTTACTTTAGCTTATGTGGATGAAATGTGAGAGTGTGCGAGTGTGTGGATATTTAATTTGGATGAGTGATCGAAAACTATTAAAATCTCCTTGCCTATACCGAAATATCTGTGACCAGTGTTCTAGTCTTCTAAATTCGGTGGTAATGGTCCAATTTTTATGATGTATTAGTTTATAGAATTGTATAGCGTTGACGTAAGCCGTGCTTGATTGGAAAGAGATCGTTTATTTTGATTGACGGCAGCTGTGTTTTTATTTTAAAAATTGGATCATCGCCATTTATATGACTTGTATATTCAAATTTACCTTCTTATATTACGGAGAATAAATTTATATTTGTATATAAAAGTAAATATTAACCCACTTGGGCTAGCAAATAAAATTTTATATTTATATAATAGTAATTGAATCGATGTGTGTAGGTGTAAGTAAATGGTACTAATACTTTGTAGCTAGTAGATATGTTTTTTATTGTGTATGTAGTAGCGCATCGCTTACCGTTATACAACTCTTGTCAATTTTATAGATCGGGTTCCATAGGAGTTAGGGTCCGTTGCAATACATATTCAATATTAATATTATATTACTGAACAAGACTATCTTTCAACATTATTTATATTATAAGATAACACTTTTGCGGTAAGAAATTTGTAAATCTGAGCACTTAGTGCGTTGCATTGTATAGATTCAGATAATCAACAGTAGATAGTCAGATTATCTGTAATATTTGTATGACTCTCGCGTTCATTACAAGCAGAAATCGATTTATTCGATTATTTTATAAAGATAGACAAGCGAAAGTCGCTGATACGTAATGTTTCAGAATGTTAATAAGGAACAATATAGCTTGAACGTCGGAGCGATGGTACCGTAGGTTTTAAATTAGAATACGCGCCGCTCAGTTCATGATTATGAATAGGCTTACCAAAATACTATTTACGCACCATCCTTTTAAATCCTGTATACTATTTAAATAAGTACTTACGGGACCTACATACTGTTTGCTCATAACGTGAAATACTTTAAGCGCGAAACTATAATTGCTGAATTCCATTTCACGTGATTTTCGCTATAAGTATTGATTGGTAATATTGGCGGTGCATCTAGCATTATTAGTGAACTATTTTCCTAATAACTCCGTAATGTCCACGCAAATGGTCTAAAACTATGTATTGACTATATTTATACAATTCAATATTTGCCATGTAATGTTGACGTAGTAGGTAATTTTCATACTTATGATGAAAGCCTTAAAAAAACTATACATTCCACTATGTATTTAAACTATATGCCTTCAAAATGTCTATTTTCTACTTTTAAACGGCGTACTAAAGGTTGGCAGTTTTGCAACGAAGTGAATTAGTATATTTACAGAATGTTGGACCAACAGGAATACTAGGTAGCCTAAATAGCTCTCTTCGAAATTTACCTCTTCTTAAATACATTTTCAATAAAATTATGATGAGTACCTATAATAGAAACTTATGTATTTGTGATATTTGTTAGAAAAGTGTTATATAATTATGTAAACCTAGACAGATATAACTGTAACATTTGACATCGATTGTTCTCTCTATACTAAAGATGTTAAGTTACATCGTACAAATATTATTTATCTGTTTCTTTTAATCTGCTGTTGTGTGCAGGTTATTTTGAGAAAAACACATTGTATGTATTCTAACTCTGTGAGATATATTCGTGCAGCTGACAACTATTTAATATAATATAATATTACCAGGCATCTAATTCTTACTGCATACATGGTTATTTTCGCGGTCATGTGATTGGAAATTCAAATATTTGTGCAATATTTGCACACTCACTTTTCGTGGCGTTTGATTGGCGGTCCAAAGCCGGTTTTACATTTTCGATGTGTGATGATTAGGCAGCTTGTGGTTTCAGACCGCGGACAATCAGGATGTATGCGGTTAGAGTAATGGGCCTCGTTGACGAATAGACTGACAAAATAACTTAGGAACATTGACATAAGACATTGTGGCACAACATTGCGCAAATATTTATATCTACACACTGTTTACCTATGACATAGGGAAGTTCTTGGATCACATACTTTTGAAATCAAAGTAATTATTATTCTAAGAGACAAAATATGACTTTTTTCGCACAAAATCGGTTGCATAAAGTTTTAAAAATTAATAGTCGATGTTCATATGCTGTTGATTTTAGGACATGAATGTAGGTATATAATAAATATACTGATGCTGGTGATAAATTGTGATCGTCAACGAGGCAATAGAAACGAATATTTACTGTGATTTTTAGTGATTAGGATGACTTACAGTACTTGACAGATGTGACTATGTTACCTACTTTTTTGTACCAAAAGCAGAGTGTAAGTCTAATGAAATGCTATTGGTTTTGTTGATAGCTATCTTCCTCCGTTTTAGCAATTAGTTTGTATCGCACAAATAACACCTGAAAAGTATCCTATAGCTAAAAATACACGGTATACCTTCACCTCCGAATAAATATAATAGGCCTATGGGCAAGACTCAGGAATGTTTTTATCTTCTGTATTTTGTAATAAAAAGTATAAAAGCATTGTATTTATTAATAATAAGATCAAAGTGTTCAAGAGTTCCGACTTCAATAAGATTCACTATACCCCTTTAATGGCTTTAGTTTTTGACTATAATAAAACACGTGAAATACATTTATATCTTTTTATTTCTACCTTGGACACATGAATAATTAAATACTGATTGTTCTACTATTTCGAGTTAGATTAATATCAGCTAATTAAAGAGTCATGAACAGATTTTACAGTGACTAATAGATTGGTAAAATGTGAGAAACAAAAATCCCTATAAAAAGATTTTGGAGAAGAATAATAATAATAATATTTCTTTATTTCGGATATCAGGATCCATACTTAATAAAATTATCAGCACACAATGGACTAAAAAGTCAAAATTAAAATCAAATACAAATACAAATCAAATCAAATAAAATCAAATACAAATGTCTAATCACAATCTAAAATAAATTTAAAAATAAATAATATTAATCACAAATAATACAGAGAGGTCCACTGTGTTAGTATTATACAACTTATCCTATGTTAGTACTTAACATAATACAATTTAAAATTAACATACTACAGCCTCCTCTCCGGCACTGGTACAACGACATGCCTGTTACAGCAGTGCCGAAGAAAAGGACAGTCAGTCCTTCCCCCAATCATTGCAAGCACGGTGTTGGAGCTGGCTCGTATTCTGCGCACCAAGGAGGCGGCGCGCTTACGCATAGTCGCGTGAAAGCAGTCGATGCGCGCTTCTGCGAACATACCCGAGGCGCTGCAGTATCGAGGCAGCCCCATCATAGCCCTGAATGCGTTATTGTACTGGATACGGATGGCGTTGTAAGTTCTTGCAGTGTATTGTGCCCATAAGCTGCACGAGTAAAGAGCTGTACAGTAAGCTCTAAAGAGGGTAACCTTTACCTCGCCTGAACATCGAGCAAATCTGCGGGCAATCATATTTGCTCTAACTGACAACGCCCTCCGCTCCCGTTCCATGTCTGCATTATCCTTGAGGTCGACAGTCAAAACATGCCCCAAGTACTTAAATTGGTAGACCCTTTCCAGCGGAACACCACTAAGTCTAACCGACGGAACGATCCTAGGACATTTCGCCGTGGCGGTCTCAAAGATCATACACTGACTCTTCTCCACATTATAAATCAAGCCGTGACCACCGGCATATTCCTCACATACCTGCACCAGCTTTCTCAGGCCGCAGATCGACGGACTCAACAGCACCATGTCATCAGCATAACTAAAGTTGTTGACACATATCATCAATGTGGCATCTAACATGATGACTGCTGAGCGCGACGATCAACCCGTTAACATACAAATTAAACAATGTAGGAAAAATAAAAAAAAATAAAAAAGAAAAATAAAAAAAGTAGAAAAAATCGATTTCAACATTGGGTGCGATTAAAAACTGCCGTTTATTTTGCTCAAATCAGCCCCATCCTCTTTTGCATCATTTATTTGCCACTAAATACAATGAAAATCATATACAAAGTGTACATTTTCAATACCGAGCTGCATAATAACTAGAACAACTTAAAAACACACGAATCAATTATTAACTACAGTTAAATATTTTTATAATGGACATTGGCCACCTATGTGCCTATTTGATATCTATATTTTGGTATAACTAACAATCAAAAAGCGAATTGACCAATGAGACCGAAAGTGATCGTCTTCATCATTTGCCTGCCCCTTTCCGAATTAATTTTGTTTTCTTCTTTCACACCTACTTCTACCAATGGGATTGAATGTACACGCATCAAACATGTAGCACATAGGCAGAGGTGTACCATATGGTATACCCACATTCCTCCAGTTAATAATTCCCATGTAATAGTGGGCGAGCCTATTGTTACAAACTCCGTGGACTACTACTGAGAAATTCCTGATGGAAAAATCCAATATCACTGCCCGGCCAGGGAATCGAACCCAGGACCACTAGACCAACGAGGCAGTCCCTCAATCGAGCTCTTAAACGTGATTTCTAACTGTGATGATCGCGTTCAGTTTAATTGATGAGATCCGCTCTAAGTATTCTGAACATTTTCTAAAACCACAACAAATATCTAATGGGACAGCGTATTCATAGGGTTATCGCTCCATGCGAAGTCGTCACTGGAGAACGCATAAACCATCCAGTAGAACAGGTTGAGCAGAGCGAAGGACGCTGGGAACATGACTCGCGCAGCCCTGTCGATGTGGGACACGCTGTTTATGTGGCCTCGCATACCTGTAATAAATAATGGTTTTTCAATACATTTCCTCGAAAACTGGCTCTTATTACGATACGGTTAAGTCCAAATCGATTAAAACATAGGAAATTAAAAAAAAAAACCGCACCGACTATATACTAAAGAGTCGTCGATGTTTAATTTCGTTATTTTGATTTTACAGGATAAATAATTTTTGAATATTTAAATTGTGTTTATAAAAAGAATACTATCAATAAACATGATTATGTTAAACAAATATTTACTTTTATGCTGAACAAGTTAACATTTATTTCTGTCCTTAATTTAAAAATATTTCAATTTTATATTTTCCTGTGAGTGAGGTTGTTTAGCGGCTTCATACCTTTGCTTGTTCTTCAACCTGGCGAAATCAAACCGCGGAAAAAAAGCAAATTAAATCATAGTCTCATAAAAGTGTATGACAAAAATACTTATCGTCCTAGTAGTTTATTTCTACGAAAGTGTATTGAAAACGTCGTTTGATACACGTGGGAATTAGTTATTACTTCTCGATCCCATGAACAGAGATAAGACCTTTGTCCCAGTAAATCGTAATAGCAGATTGTGTATAGTCATCAAATTCCACGTACCAGCTTCGACCTGCCTCTGCCTTCGGTACCGGTCGTCCCCAGCGAGGCAGTAGAGTAACTGGCGCCAGCGTGGGACTCTCCTCTCCGTCTGGGTGGTACGCTCCATGGTCAGGCGGACGGCTGTCTGCTCGGCTGGGCCTCCGCTGTCCGCGGAGTTGCTTTGAGCGGGAAGTGTGAAGCTCTGGAATGGTATTTTTAATGCGTAAAGTATTAAAAAGTAAGTAAGTATTTTTAAGTCGTAAGTTATTAGCATCTAACAAAATTAGCTTGACAGCAGGGAGCAGGTGTTGAGGTGTATCGCAAACTATACTCCACCTCCTATCCTGTCATCTGAGCCCCAAAACATACAGTAGTCGAAATGACCTCATCGACTGACGACATCGTGGAGTTAGCGAAATTTTAGGCCAACAACATTGTACATACATTACACGTCTTAAATAGATACCTATTAATGTCGGTCATAAGAACCGCCGTTAGCATGAATGACCAGAATAAGACTACGAGCAACAAAGAGGTGGGTCGGTACTTAGATACTTACAAAATTCGTAGTAGATCGAGCTGAGCTCCGCCTGCGCACTGCTAGTTGTCGAGCGGCAAACGCATCGCCGCCAACTTCTTCTATCAGCTCCTCCCATTCTGCGTCATCGATCACAATCTCCCCTGAACCGACCTGGAAAGTACACAATGCCACGTCAGAAAAGGCATCAGGTCTTTCCAAACAGACTTCAATCCTATCCATACCTTGGTAAAATAATGAACACCAGCAAATTCCAAGAGTGTTGCAATGCAGTAGAAGAAACTCATCAGTAAGAACCAGTCGAGGGCAGTTGCATATCTCACTTTGGGTAAATCAGTACGTGAGTCCAAACTTATCGTGGATAAAGTCAGCACAGTAGTAATCCCCAGCCCGACCCGGTCCGAAGTGGCCTGCAAAGTGCAAAGCGAAGGTTTAGAACCATCCATTCTATAGCCGCTGAATAAAGTGTACCGTGTTTACATATTACCTCGCGATGAATCCAAAATGACACCCAGGAAAGAACCACGATGAGTATGCACGGCACGTACACTTGGATGAGGAAATAGCCCGTATGTCGCTGAAGATTGAACGATACCTGAAGCACTGAGAATTCGCCTGAAAAGATTTTTAGAAATTGTAAAAAATGTTGTGGATGGAACTTGAATGATAGTTTGTTATTTAGAGTTTCTACAGATCTGTAATACAATATTTGTCGGATAAGTAGCAACATATTGAACAATAAAAAGCAATGACCGCTTACATCGTTACATGTATGGAGCCATTTGTGCGAATGTAAATTCCACGCCGCGTAAAAGCCGATTCGTGTCATTGGAGCGACGCGCTACAATTCTTTTGACATTATTTTGTATTTGCCTTCCACACGAAATAAGCAAACCATATTTATAAAAGAAGCACTTGAGGTCTATTTTGCAAGGCAATTTAAGATAAAAATGCTAAAAGCGCGACGTGTTCAGAGCATAGAAATTTTCGGTAAATAAGAGACGGTAAAGTCATTTACGGCTGAGTGAGCTCCCCGCGAGTGGGGTTACTGGTGGATTCATGGACGAAATAATAATTAAAGAAATATCGAACAAATACAATATGCAATTCTACGCGAGCTGCATAACAGAAGTTTTAATGGATTTTCCGGTTTGGCGTGAATATAATATAAATTTCGAGAGGTATTTTCCATACCCAAACCCATGTGAGCGGAATCACATTAAGCGGTAAGCGGATAAAGTGTCGGGTCGTAGGAGTACGCTTGGCGTGATTAGTGGAGATGAAAGCACTGTTATGAGAGACGAGAAACGACGCCGGATCGAGGGCTTCCTCTCGATACCTTCAATATCCATACCGTTAAACAATTTCAAGTTTCCGTATTAAAAATTAATAAAAACCAGATAATATCGAAACCTCTCATACCTTTTTTCTCAATATGGTGATATAATCCAACGAGAATATGACTTCCCGCGTGTACAAATACGTTTCTATTTGTATAGGCTGCGTAATAAGGGAGGTTACTCTTGTTTGCGTCCGACAAACTTTCTTCCTAAATGAATAGAACTTCTTTGTAGATACTTAATCCGTACAGTCACGCGCAAATAACTAAATAATGTTCTTATTTTGTGCGAACAAGTAATAGACAAAGAAAGAACTTCATAAATGTGATGCATGACCAGGCGTATATTCCCTTGTACCTACCTACCGACATGTATATTTACAAGTTGGTACCTATGTATAGTTGAGTGAAAATCTTACCTTCCCGTCGGGTGAACGTGAAGTTTCTGTAAGGGAAACTGATGAGGTCGAACTGTGAGAGGGTCATGCCGGGAACAAAGTTGACGCTCTGAGAGTTTTGCCATTGGTACACTAGTTGTTGGTTCGAGTATGCATCTGCAATAAAAGCGTTTCAAGTTCAAGGGTAAAGGTCAAAATAGACTCGGTAAACTACTGGAAGAAGGTCACATATATTGGTTTTTGAGGCCAACATCTTAATATGAGAGGATTACTTTAAGGTTATATACTTACAGCTACCAAGAATAAGAGGACACGATTGTCGATCCATTGGAAAATTGCGGAGTTCCATTGGGCATTTCGCTTTGATAGTTAACCTGGAAGTAATCATAAAACTGTTAATCATCCTTATTACGAATTAGCTTTGAAAATTAAACTGCACGAAAGTTTCATCACTCAGAAATTAAGCTTTCACGAAAATAAATCAGGCAGAGATTTAAAAATGGTTTAGATTTTAGTTTGAAACAGTTCACGTATTTGCAAAGTAGAACGGTAAATAGCTGAAAACGTTCACAGCGCTAAACTTAGGCATTAGATTAACTAAAAGGATCCTCAGAGCCTGTGTGTCGCGTTCAACGAAGCAATTCTGCTGCCGAATTTCGTCCGAACTAAACCGATTAACGGGTGGACGGTTGCATATTCTCCGACGAAAATTAGACGAACTTACCCATTCAGTTTTATATGGATTTATTCACGGTTTTCCTTTAAATATGTAGGTCTTTTATAACGCTCCAATAAAGTCGTTGCCTAGGATCTTTGTAGGCAGTGGCCTAAATAAACTTACATGGCCATCTTTCATCTTATGATGTATTGAAAAAGAGTTAAGTTTGTGTAATTAAAGATATACAAAACGCTTCTTTGTAAAAAAAATATGATGTTGACTGACACTAGGAAGACGGCTAAAAAGAATCTTGATAAATCCAGACAATATCTCAACGGCGGTTTATTTTTAAAAACAAGAATACCCACCGGATTTGACGTTCGGTGAAAACTCCGCGAGTAATCGGATCAGGGAATATTTTTCACTTTGCCAATTAAAAATGTTGAACGCTTTGGCTGTGTAAAGGGTATGAAATTAATTATTTTCAAACGCTTTAATTGGGATTTTCGTATTTGTGGACGTAAACTTTTCTACCATAGATTGACTGGAACTCTTGGTTACGCAGTTCACCAAATCTAGTAGACGGACAACTAGTTTGCTTGCACGTAAAAAATACACCGCTTTTAAGTCAATCATACGGCAGTAAAGAGTTGTAAGTCCAACTATTTATGTAGCCTATAATGTATGTCCAAAAGTACAATCCAAGTTCATTGATTCGACAAAACAGTTTTGATTAAATTGGTCATCAATTAGTTCATGTCCACTGCACGAGTGAGTAGGGAAAACCTCTCGTTTACTTACCTCATAGAATACAATATATCTCCATGCTGACTAATCCTGAGCAACTTATTCGGGACAGTTATAGTGTGGACGTAGGAGTGTTTCCCGTTATAGAAATACGTGTCTGGTCGCCAAATCCTTTCGAGCATCTTGATAGAAAGTGACAGCGAGCGGATGGGACCGAGAAACGACAGTCGGGTGTCACGCCAATACTGCCTGAAGTAGCAGTCCATTGAATAATCCTGTTATAGAAAATATTATGTATTAGGAAATATTGTTGTGTTTTGGAAAAATCTATTTGTTCATCTGTCGCACTCGTAGAAAAAGCGTAGCTCTATGAAAAGTAGGTTAAACGATTTTAACGAAGGTGATGCATGCATTCAATGTACTATTCATTTAGTCTTATAAGTTTAGAAAATCTTTTTGCTAAGGCTCCGGAGCCTGCTACGACGTCATTGCGGTTACAAATAAAAAAAAAGAAAATATAAGTCGTAGCAGGTGCGTAGCGGGCTCGTAGCAAGAGCGTAGCAGATTCGTAGCACATTCGTAGTAGAAGCTTTTATGAATTTTGCTTTGATCTATTTTATACTTACCATATCAAGTTCAGAAACGGGTCCCATGCTTCTTATAAGAATATTAGTTTGTACGACAGTGGGATAGCCTGAAATAAAGCAAATTTATCTTAAATAAAATATATATAAAAGATATGGTGTCTTAAAACAAAGACTAACACAACAGTGTCGTACATAACTCAATACTTAGTTTGATTAACGTTTTGTCTGTAAACGGAAAAGTTATGACGTCGAATATGATACACGAGTGACTACTGTTTATTAGAGCGTTATTTTATTCAAACATACCTTTCCCATGTGTAGGCAACTGCGAATTCTCGTAATTCTTCAACAAATTCTCTAGAACCGACGTAATGTTCTTGGACACCGCATCGTTAATGCTTCTCTTAGCGTTTTGTTTCAACGTGTAAGCACTAATTTCATCATAAGAGCCGTTTATGTAATTGGAGAGCAACATTTCAGAGGTGTCCCAATAGTCGTGTGTCTCGGAGGTATTGTGCGAGAGATTTTGAGCGGTCGCAGACAAAATGCTGGGAGTGTGTTGCGGTGTAGCGTCGTCTGGAGACTTCAGGGACGTCAGCGATATTGGAAACGTTCCATTTTTAGTCGTCAAGTAGACTGCTCCTTTCGCGTCAACTTGGAAAATGCTACAGAGATTGAAAATGTGATGTTTAATTTTATATTATGGTAGTTGAAAGCTAAAAAAGATTCACTGTTTTTTACTGAAATCAAAAGAAAAAGAAGTTAGATTACGAATAATTACATTAAATGTCAAACACCGAATTCATGAGCAGATGAATGAGACAATAATTACAATTATCTATTTATCTTTGTCCCTTTTACATTAGGCTCAGCCAAAGACTGTCTGGAAAATCTCGCCATTTTCAATAACACCACTAAGTTATTCTAATATTTTTCTAATTGAATTTAGATCTGTTTAAGTTTCTAATTGGTTTACTCTAAAATGTTAATCGCTAAACAAAATTTCTTTACAAAAAAGGTTTAGAAGAAAGAATAACTTTTTTTGAAATATTATACGATTTTTGTTAACAATATGACCCCTTCAGATATCTAAAGTCGTGGTTTAATTGCTTGAATATTAAGTAACATGGGGCCGTGTCGAGACTCTTCACTCAACGCCATTTACTATGGAATACGATTTTTTTAAGAACGATATCTTGGCATCTAGCCCGAACCGTTATTTTTTTGTTTCACTTTATGTTAAAAAGGGTTCCCTAAGCGTCATGATTCTCAACTTGTATACCTGATATATTTGTTGGGCGATCTCTAGTTTTGTTTTGAAAGATCGTTTCACGTTTCAGTTTCAGATCGACATTAGGTATTGACAAGATATTGTTGGCATAAAACTTTCAATTTACCTATATTGGGTTAAATTTTCGTGTCCCCCTTTCAATGCTACGAGGTGTAATTTGTACTGATCGGTGTAACCCAGTGGCATATGCCAGGTACATGTAAAAGGAAGAGGCCTCATTTCCAGCCCCGCTCAATCTCGAACTAGAACTAAATCTTAGCATTTCAGATGTTCGAAGCAATCAACGGCAGTGTATAGTAGTGACCTAGTCAACTGGATGTATGTGGCTCTAATTGCACCCTGGCACGCAATGATTGCTCCTTCTCGTGCACTGATTTGATTGCTAGTTTGCTGCCTCCATTCCACATAGGATTTGATTCGATATGAAATTTTATATTGAACTTTCGATTAGGAAACTGATATAAAGGAAAGAGCAATATTTTTCCATAAAATGTGTTATTCTATGTAACTAACAAACAGGTTTTACAAAATGTGCCAGGTTATGTTTTATCTATAAAGTGAACATATTGTTAACAACATTTTACTTATTTTATTATATCTAGGTATGCTTTTCCTTATATCATTATATTTGTGAATTTTATCATGAATTCAGCCCCGTATCGATTTGTTTTCCGATCTCTTTCCAATCACACGTTCTTCTTTGAATTATCTGTTTGATGTTTCACCAAAGTTATAAAGTCAAATTGGACTTAGATATATCTCAGTTGAATTCGATTTGGATTTCACAACTTTTTAATTTTGTTTCATGTTTTATGTTAAGCCTGTTCGCCTGAAACTGTTTCGATACACGATGCCTTAGACTTTATCTATACCTAACATGATTTTGTAGCGGTAGCCTTTTTTGCAGGAAGATACGTAATAATTTGAAGTCAAGACTAGAGTAACTGTGAAGAAATCTGAATGAAAACAATATAAATTAAAAGCAAAGTAAGATTCACAAAGACTGCAAAACGCTGCCATGATTAACAAAGAGATCGTACTTTTTAGTTTTGTCAGTTCCTGGGTAACGAGAACTAGGTATTACGTGAAGGGAGTGGTTTTCTAATTTTCTTTGCTCATTTAAGCCATCAGGTTGGCTAGGTGGCAGTGAGGCACTTTGAATAGACCGGTAATATTGCCACCGCGCCGCGCTGCGTTTTCCGTTCGGCTGCTCGTGGCATTAATAGTAATTAGTTCTTAGTTTGGTACCTATACTTGGTGCATTATTGTTTTGGATACGATGCTGATTCACTGTTGTTAGTATCCAGTGCAGTACAGACAGATGGAAATGGTTTGAAAATATTCACACGTAGGTGTTAGGTACTATGTATTATAACGTAACGTTCTCCCTGATCAATTATGACACAAAACAAATCGATTTACATGTATTATATATATTACATCTAATGTTAAAATTGGCTCTAACTCTTTGAATACATTTATCGGTGTTGTCGGATTCGCGCGTTCACCTCAAAGGGGACGCGTCAAAGGGAGCGTCTTATCAATGTAGAGGGCTCGATACTCAGGGCGATTGATTGAACGACGTACCTACAGGCTCCCACAAATAACAATTTAACAGATAGTGATGTGGATGGGTATAAGAGTAGAGGAAGACCAAAGAAACGATGGATGGACTGTGTTAAGAATGATCTAGCAAGAAAGAAGGTGTCCCATGAGATGACGAGAAACAGAGAAGTATGGAAGAAGAAGACATGCTGCGCCGACCCCAAATAAATTGGGTTAGGGACAAGAGAATGATGATGAGTGATAAGACATTTATTGTTCATTAGAAATGTGCTAAAGCTATTAGTGGTGTCGGTCCACTTGAATCTTGCAGATCACAGTATGTATTTATTTGAAGTATCTATCTTTGTAAGGAAGCATATTGAATTCTTTAAAAATAAATATTTAAGATTATTGCACAAAAAAACCAAGAAATGCTACAAAAATAATGATTCCCTTTAGCAACACAACATTATCTAAAAATAATGTTTATCATATCATATTATTATGTGTACCTATTACAATTTTCAACAAACTGCCTAGGAACTTAAGGGAGTTCAGTTCGAATATTTTAAGACTAAGTTAAGAAAAGGGCTAATAGAAAATTGTTTTTTCTCCCTGTAAGAATTTATGCGGTACAAAGTGTAATTTCAAAAATGTACATAACCGAGTTTTGTAGCAAAAGAAATCGTGAAAAAATCCAATGAGTCTTAACATAATCTTCTCTAAAAGCATCTTCTCAAATATCCAGTTTGTAGTTCTCAGCCAGTTCTATAATCATAATGTATCGAGTTAAAACTTAGGTAGCGTCGACTCACGCCTGTAACATCGAGTTAAGGCGACAGCGATGGTGCCACCCCACGCCCCGCGCCCCGTCTCTAATACAAAGATACGGCAAAAACTATCATTAGGACGAAAGCACAGAGAACTTTGCTACTTCTTGTTTTATAACTGAATTTTGTGTAGTTTTTCTCACAATTACAGTACTTAGGACTATGACTAGGTGGTGATTCCCACGTGTTTTCACAGCTTTTGTATTTTGTCTAACCTTTTTCGTAGTTTTTGGACCAGGTATATATGACACAAGAAATAGGATAGACAACGTAAATGGACCATAACACAAAAGAAATAAGATAATGAACAAAATAAATGTCTTAAGAATTGGCAGTATATTAGAACAGCAAGCTCCTGTTTAATACAGTAAAAAATAACAAGTTTATTAAGACAATCATCATCTTCCTGACCTTCATCCATGTTATTTGGGTCGGCTTAACGCTTTTTTCCATTCCTCCTTGTCAGTCGTCACGCTATCATTTAATCATTTTTCCTTTATATCATTCTGCACCCAAACCATCTATCTTTTCTTTGGTCTTCTTCTCCCTCTCGATCCATCAACATTTATATTCATTACTAGCTGTGCCCGCGACTTCGTTCGCGTGCTTGTCGGAAACTAAAATGCGTCGCTTAGATAAAAGTACATTTAATCATTGCCCTGCGTTAACTTACTGACGCTGTAGAAAATAAGAAGAGAGTAATGCAAAGTACTGACTATGTCTCATACTAAAGTTTAGATGGATGGGTGTTTGTTAATCAACCACGTCAGAACGGCCGAACGGATCTTGAAGAAATTTGAAACAGGTACATTATAGTCGACAGGCAAACAGATTGTCGTTGGCGCGTTCGTGTTCCACGCGTGCCTCAAAGATATGTCAGCAACAATTAAGGGGCCCCAAAGGGACGTCTGCCGGGGCTGAGGGTTGTCCGCAAGAGATACCACGGCCCCGAAACACAAAGGGCTAATAAGGAACGTGGGTGGTTTTTAGTCAGTAGAAGTCTGACACTTTCTTCCGCTCCGCCCAGAGCGGGATGAGTCATTTGATAATTTACGAACCACAAAAAAAAGGGGGGATTAGAGGGTGTTTCGAGAGGGTACCTGTACCGAATCTGGGACATCGAATCTGAAATGGCCGCCACCTCCTTCTGCGAAGCAGTAATGCTAGCGAAAGAGGTGGCGGAACGTGAGAGGGAGACAACCTCTCGTCCCAGCCGCCGCGGGAGACGCTCCGGGCATCGGTGGCCACGTGATGGCTTCCGGCCACCGTAGGCGCAGGCCTGTGAACGGTGAGTAACGGGCTAGTTAATCGTTCGTCCGTCCTATGACGATGGAGGCGCGTTCGTGTTTCACGCGCGTCTCAAAGAGATGTCAGCAACATTGAAGGGGCCCCCAAGGACTGACGCCCGTTGGGGCTGCGGGCTGTTCGAAAGAGATACCGCGGCCTCGACACATAGGGCTAACAACACACCACATCTATATGACGACATGGTTGGCGCAATGGCTGGACGATTAACAGTAGCACTGCGTGTCGCAGGTTCGATTCCCACACGGTACATAAAAAAATATGTCGTGGGTTTTATCTAATTTTAATTTAGTTTAAAAAAAAATAGTATTTTAATACTGTGTAATTGGTAAATTTTTATTTGTTGACTATTCACGAAACATACTGTGTGTATGTTTACTATCATCGCGGTTCAGACAATGACATCAAATGAATAACGCCATCTGTCGAAGACGAAGATAAACTGCTAAAAAAGAGCGATCAAACACTATAAGGTTCAAATTCAAATTCAAATTCAAATTCTTTATTGCAATCCATAATGTACATTTTCAGGTAATAGGTAAAATAATTCTAGACACAATTATGGACCCTGTCGGGCACAGCAAATGTTTATAAGTAGAGAGAGGAAGAGCGGTTTGTTTTTTTTAAATTTATTATTAACTTGGTATTATTTATAATTATATCCTATTAATCTATATCGCTATTTATATTATACTTATTCTATTAATATTTTATATGCAGTCTATCTATTCTTTTATAATTTATTTAGTTATATTATTTAATTGCTTATTTGTTTACCTCCTTGGTACAAAACTTTTTTATTTTTATTAGTATAATTATAAGTAATTATGTATTATTATTGGATTTATCAGTTAAATATTCCTGTATTGTATAATAGCTTTTTTTAATTAAGTATTGCTTTAATTTATTCACAAATATATTGGTTTTCTTTAGTTGCTTTATGTTTTCTGGTAATTTATTATATACTAGCTGTGCCCGCGACTTCGTTCGCGTGGTTGTCGGAAACTAAAATGCGTCGCTTAGATAAAAGAACATTAAATCATTGCCCTACGTTAACTTACTGCCGCTGTAGAAAATAAGAAGAGGGTAATGCAAAGTACTGACTATGTCTAATACTAAAGTTTAGATGGATGGGTGTTTGTTTCAACCACGTCAGAACGGCCGAACGGATCTTGAAGAAATTTGAAACAGGTACATTATAGTCGACAGGCAAACAGATTGTCGTTGGCGCCTTCGTGTTCCACGCGTGCCTCAAAGATATGTCAGCAACAATTAAGGGGCCCCAAAGGGACGTCTGCCGGGGCTGAGGGTTGTCCGCAAGAGATACCACGGCCCCGAAACACAAAGGGCTAATAAGGAACGTGGGTGGTTTTTAGTCAGTAGAAGTCTGACACTTTCTTCCGCTCCGCCCAGAGCGGGATGAGTCATTTGATAATTTACGAACCACAAAAAAGGGGGGATTAGAGGCTGTTTCGAGAGGTACCTGTACCGAATCTGGGACATCCAATCTGAAATGGAACGCCTTCACCTCCTTCTGCGAAACAGTAATGCTAGCGAAAGAGGTGAACGTAAGAGGGACACAACCCCTCTTCCCAGCCGCCGCGGGAGACGCTCCGGGCCTCGGGGGCCACATGATGGCTTCCGGCCACCGTAGGCGCGGGCCTGTGAACGGTGAGTAACGGGCTAGTTAATCGTTCGTCCGTCCTATGACGATGGAGGCGCGTTCGTGTTCCACGCGCGTCTCAAAGCGATGTCAGCAAAATTGAAGGGGCCCCCAAGGACCGACGCTCGTCGGGGCTGCGGGTTGTTCGAAAGAAATACCGCGGCCTCGACACATAGGGCTAACAACACACCACATCTATATAAAGACATGTTTGGTGCAGTGGCTGGACGATTAACAGTAGCACTGCGTGTCGCAGGTTCGATTCCCACACGGTACAAAAAAAATATGTCGTGGGTTTTATCTAATTTTAATTTAGTTTAAAAAAAATAGTATTTTTATACTGTGTAATTGGTAAATCTTTATTTGTTGACTATTCACGAAACATATGTTTATTTAATAGCACCGCGGTTCAGAAAATGACATCAAATGAATAACGCCATCTGTCGAAGACGAAGATAAACTGCTAAAAAAGAGCGATCAAACACACTATAGGGTTTTAGGCTATGTGGATTTTGAAAGCAGCGTCATTTAGACTAATATCTACGTACCTTTTGCTATCATAACTTATTTAAAGTTATCTTGTGAAGGCATTTATTAATAAGTACCATATTCGTTCAATAGATGTCGTTGCTTGTCTCATTGTTGACCATAATGATAAGTTCTTCTTGAAAACTATAAATGCATATATCTTTTGATAGAGAGCACCGATTACGATGAAACAAAGCCTAAGTAATAGCCCAAGTTACGCACAATATTTATGTATAAAAGTTACCTACATTCGTTTCGTAAATTTGACGTGATGCTTAGTCATCGAAACAGACAAACAGACAAACAGACAAAAATTCCAAAAATGCTGGAAATGTGTTCTGTTGGTTATACTTTAATACCCTGACAATTTTTTTTTTTAATATTTTCGATGTACAAAAAAGATTTTTCTACAGATTTATTATATGTAAGATAAGAAGATAAGATAAGATAAGATAAGATTTTAATGGACATTGAATATGGACTAGATTGGTGTAATTTAAGACGGGAAGGGGGCAAGTTCAGTCTATTCTTATGTCGTAACGAATAATTTGTTTGTACGTCTCCCCGTGTACTGTAAGAATCCGGATATTTGCGGACTAGTTTACATAATTCCAATATATAAATACTAACTAACGTTAGGATCTTGTGTTTCTGGAAGTAAGGTTTGCAACTGTCTGTTGATTCTATATTAGTAATTATTCTAATTAACTTTTTTTGGAGGGTAAATAGTGAGGGGGCGTCTGTGCTGTTTCCCCATAAGATGATGCCATAGTTAAACCAAGCGTGGGCATACGCGTAGTATGTGGTTAATGCGGTTTGTAGGTTTGTAGTCTTTTTAATTTCGCGGAGGGCATATGAAAACTTTGAGATTTTTGATTTAACTGTCTGTATGTGTGTCTTCCAGTTTATGTTTGTGTCTATTGTTAAACCTAGAAGAGTGAAATTGCTAACTGTTTCTATTTTCTGTTGGTTAAAAGTAAAATCTATATTTATTTGGTTTTTCTGCCAGGGGTGAAATCCTATTAATTTAGTTTTAGTAAAATTTATTTCGAGATTATGGTCGTGCATCCAGTTTATAGTTTTCTCGAGAATAGTTGCAAGTTTTTCATTTAAATTAGCATTTGTTTGGCATGAGGTCAGGATTGAGATATCATCCGCAAAAAGAACACAAGGGCCGTCTATGGTTTTTGGGAGGTCGTTTATATATATTAGGAAAAGGAGGCAACCTATTACACTTCCCTGGGGAATTGAAGCGTGTAGGTTTAGGCTATGTAGATTTTGAAAGCAGCGTCATTTAGACTTATATCTACGTACCTTTTGCTATCATAACTTTTTTAAAGTTATCTTGTGAAGGCATTTAGTAATAAGTACCATATTCGTTCAATAGATGTCGTTGCTTGTCTCATTCTTGACCATAACGATAAGTATTTCTTGAAAACTATATAAATTCATATATCTTTTGATAGAGAGCACCGATTACGATGAAACAAAGACTAAGTAATAGCCCAAGTTACGCACAATATTTATGTATAAAAGTTACCTACATTCGTTTCGTAAATTTGACGTGATGCTTAGTCATCGAAACAGATAAACAGACAAACAGACAAACAGACAAAAATTCCAAAAATGCTGGAAATGTGTTCTGTTGGTTATACTTTAATACCCTGATAATTTTTTTTTTTAATATTTTCGATGTACAAAAGCGATTTCTCTACAGATTTATTATATGTATAGAAGATATATAGATATAGATTTTTTTAGTCTCTCCTCATCACATACCCATAGCACACGACAAAGACAATAAAAACATAACCCTTCCTTAGCAGTCGGGTAAAAACAATATAAGACAAAATAACGACTTAGAGATGCAAAAAAGAATAAACCTAATGGCGTATTTCTTAAATATTATTGACAGAAAAACTCTTTGTGATAAAATAATATCAAAGTAAGTAGATGAAACAGATACTTCTTATATGTAATGCGTATGAATGATTCACAAGACAGAGCTTACTCAGCATCATCAAAAGTTTTTATACAAAATAACCTTCAACATAAAAGGTTTAGCTTCAATAAAATAACGAAGTTGTTTCATATCAAGTGACCTTAAATAATTATTTTTTTCTTTGTTGCAGCGATAAAAAGTGGTTGCGAGGCGTCATTGGAGACCACGAGGGCTCTCCAAGGATGAAGGGCACTCGGCGAGGGACAAAATGTGCCAAATTGACAACTCAGGACGCGATCGCACTTCGGATATTGCAGTGAACTTCGCCCTTTGATTATTATCTGTTTTACTATGAGGTTGAGGTATTTCTTGTGCGAGGAAATTACTTTGACTTAAAAATTACAATAGAAATAATAAATTTCTCGTTACTTCCTAAGTTTTTATCTTGTTTTACATTTTTTGTGTAGTACCCTACTCATTATTGTCGGGACTACGTTGTTCCCCCATCCCTGAGGTATCATGAAAATATTTTAAAAACAAATGATTTTAAAAGAGTAAGCATGGAGATTCTTGACAGTTTTTCTCCATAGAAAACAACCAACCCCAACCGTGCACCTTTTCTAGATTCTCGACGTTTTATAAGTGCCCATGTAGGACTATGTGAAAAAAAATGATTTGATTTTGAATTAAACCCATGAGTGGGGACAAAAAACGGGTAGTAGGAACAAACACCATAAAATGACTTTGCCATATTGGAGAATCGAACGCTGAATCTCATGCTCAGTAATCGCGCTTGCAACGACTAGACCAACAAGGCAGACTTATAAAGTAGCACCAAAACAAAATGTTGTCTGTGGTTTATACTTCCATTCTCCAGACTTGATCTTGATTATGTCAAATACATCTCTATTCTAAAGTACACATAAGTCGTTATTTCAACGGGATCTCGCTCTGAATGGCTGTGTTAGGGGCTTGTTTCGAAATCGCTCGTTCGACACAAAGCGATCCTGGAGCCTTCATACATTTGCGATAAGCTTCACTTAAAGCCTTACATCGCTTGTCCTAATGGCTGACATTCTGTCTGCATAAACCAAGTTCGTGCTTTAGATTCAGTAATAACTTTGTATTTATAATAAGTTTTTGAATAAAACCAAGAGACTTATTCGTTGGAGTTTGAAAAGAAGCGCCATTAAAAATGGTTTTTTTTTTCGTGAAAAGTCATTTAAAAAAATAATCGTAATGGATGCATGCATATAAGATCGGTAATTAAGTTCATTTTTAGAACCGAACACTCATAGACGGCACAGTTGGCGGAGTGGCTGAGTGATTGACTGCTTAGCTGTGTGTCGCGGGTTCGATCCCCGCACGGAACATAATTATATATAAATATTTGTATAGCTTAAAGATAATTATTTTGGCTATGGCCGTTTGTGTATTAATGTTTGTATACGCAACCATGATACAGGAGAAATTCCTGGTGCGGGAGAATGACTTAAAAAATGTTCTTGCTTAATTCGTTAGAAATACTTCCCGTTTAATTAAGTTTACTTTTTGTTTTAGTTTCAAAATCCTTATTAAGTTGACTATAAGTGACAAACTTCGTTGATGGCAGTTTGCTTAGTCAGTCCCGAAGAAGAATTTTAATTTTCTTATGCCAACATTATCACGTAACCAATTAAAATTCTATTATAATACCTAAACCCTTTTCCATTAATTAACCGTTGCAAGAGGATTATTTATTACTTTATAATTCATTCTACGCTGAACCTTGCCCCTCAATTTTAACATCCATTTAGTCACGAGATGTTAATAACAACACCTTTTCAAAGACAAGTATTTATTTATGTTCACAGTTGAAAAATTAGGTACGAGATATAAAGCCCAAATATGTCGTCAAATCATAAGCAAATATTATGATGCTACTTATTAAAAATATTAAATCTATTGTATCCTGGCCATTTTGACTCGGCGAGTTCGGATCCACCGGGTCCCACAGTGTCAGCGCGTTACCCACCAGCACTATGCTGCTCGGTATAAGAGGTTCGATATTCATTCGTTCCAGGGCATACCCTATAGCCATCAAACAATGCCCAATATATGGTGAATACGTTACAAAAGAAGAAAAGGTCCAGACTTGACGAAGATACCGAAGACACGCTGTCTTTGTGTTAGGACTGTAATCCGATATACTAGTCCTGGTACTCTTCTCTGATTGACACATAATTTGGGGAGAGACGATACAAACCAAAAGCCCGGCGCATCTGTCTGAGCAGGAGCAAGTTCGCAATAGTGTCGTATGTGTCAGATGATAACGTGATCAGGAACTGGCCTATTAGTATGAGCACACTCGCCACGAGGCACGGGTTGTAGGTCTCAAAGTATGTTTGACTTATTAAGTATCCAAGCAGTAGCAAGCAATTGCCGGGTATTGAAGAGGTAAACAGTCTGATAGCCGACGCTCGACAATGTTCCACTGTACGTTGGTATCGCGTGACGAATTCTTTCAGAATGTTGGAATTCATAGTAGCTGGTCTTCTCCCATTGCACGTAGCTTTTGACCTTGATTATGGATTAAATATAGAGAATTTGTATTATCAGGGCTGATGGTTTCCGATACTGTTTAGTTTTGTGCATGTTCATGGCAAATGAGTTGTTGTCCACTCATCTTTATTTCAGTTTCCACCTGTGACTCATGTTTATTGGCTATTTTATTAATAAATCAATGAATAATCATTTGAATGCAAGGTAGGTTGTTTTGATTTTGTAGATTCATTTGACAATGTCAATACCTATAGATAGACCCATAACCTGACTTTTTTATCGACAATGACATATATGTTCCAGAAAGAAGTCTGAATAGCTGGTAAAATAGTTTTCATTTAAGTGTGGTGGATATTTTAAACATAATATTTAATTCCACAAATAGAAAGGAATACCTATATCGAAAATTCTCGGGACCTCTGCAGTCATCGTTGGCAAATATTATTAGAATATTATACAGTTGTGGCGGGCAGGTAGACGCTCATAGGTAGGTATTTGTTTTTAGTGAAGAAAAGGGTAAATTCCTCCGGGAGGCGAGTGTCTCGAGCCCGGTTTCAGATATAAAACGCGATGCACACACGTGGGACAGTATTGGTTTGTAAAATAAATTATATTTTAGACTACGGGTATGCGGTATTGTTTGCCTTAACCGTAACCGATTACCGTGACGACGATTACCAGCGTAGGTACGTGTCTATAAAGGGTGTAAAAGTACCCCTAACGAAACCGAAAGGCTCTTGTTCTCATCGCCACTGCGATATTTTTTTTTGTTCTAGACCATACTTGGGAACCCCCCCCCCCTCCCTCCCCTAGTTACGGAGATATTGGGGGTCAAAGTTCCAAATTTTTCACAGCTGTTTTTTTTAAATACTATTTAAAGCATCCACTAGCACAATGATTTAAAAGTGCTACATTGAGTTTTATCACAAAATTTGATTTTCCACTCCAAAATAAAAAGCAGTTTCTCAGTAATAATTTTTGCGTAGGGGTACTTAGTAGACGGCTTCTCGAAGGGTTCATTTACAACCTGTACCTATAATTAGTATAAAAAAAATTGATCACATAAAAGTTTTCGATATTAATGACACAACTTAACATTACAGAATTATCTATGATGGTAACGCCATTAAACTGCGAACTCTTAAGGTGGTTATCTAAGGAGTTTCTGTATGAGATCGTTAGGTTAAGCTATGCTTGCCTAGGTTAATCCGTGGATGGTCCACTTATAACACACCGAGTGTCCTCCGTGCCTCTTGGTCCCGGCTGTCATTTGTGGATCTTTGGGAGTCGCTACAGGTTGTCAGTGGCCTGAAAGTCTGCCAACCAGTCTTATCACATATCATATTTCCAGTAGGTACTACCTGGGTTGTGGAGGTCAGAGAGGCATGTCAAATGCTGGTATTCAGTTGCATGATTATAATGAACCACCAAGTATGTGCCTACTTATTGAACTATGAGAATTTATGAAAGCGATTGAGCGTACAAGATGTGAGCCAGTTAATTAACATAATTAACACATATTATACGCACTTAACTGGAATCATTTCAAGAGATATTAAATTATGTCCCTATTCATTTAAGACGCAATAGCTCTGTACAAAATTTCTAAACGAATTATATTCCCGAGACACCTTCTATTTAATCAAATTATAAGGGTTGAATTGCGAAATAGGCTGAAAATTCGTCTCAGCCTGATGACGGAATTTTCTTTTCTTCTAGTTGGCTACTCACATTCTTTTTTTTTTTTGGCGTGTGGAAAATAACCCCTCCCGCTCTTGGGCAGAGCGAAAGGGAGTGTCAGACTTCTACTGACTAAAAACCACCCATGTTCCTTCTTAGCCCTTTATGTCGAGGTCGCGGTATCTCTTGCGAACAACCCGCAGCCCCGACGGGTTTTAATTAGGTATTTGGTTAGATCCATACCGGACAAAGTGTTATGGCCATATAATAGGCTCGCCCCCATTATATGGGAGCTGAACATAACTGGTATAGAAGAGCCTGTAATAATCAGATTTTAATTCAGAAAAAAGGTATTTCGTTAAAAATATGCTTTGTCGGTTGTCGAAGATACCGACGGTTTTTGTTGAGAAGGAACTGTTATTACTGTACACTCTATAGTTTGGCGCCCTGCCATTAAACACCGCGGTTTTCACAATATTTAAGCCAAACGCGGTTTTAACTAGTGCTTTGGCACTTATGTCCTTCACTACGGTAGGTACTGATCGAATATCAAAAATAATATTTACGGTAAATATTGTATGTAAAAATTTGTTTGGGAAGAATCCTCGAACCTTGACACACTGGTCACTAACAAGATGGATGAAGGGCATCTGCCATATTTTCATTTTTAGAGGGGGATATAAAAGCCATCGCTCAAGGCTAGATAATTTGCAAGTTGGTTGTTGTCGCGTCCTCTACCGACATAACGTTTGACTGATCGATTCTTTACTTCCTTCAAGCTATTACAGTTTTTTTTTACGAATTTGTTGGTGGTCTATGATTTGTAGAACTGTAAAAATCTATGAGCCTCTCCCTGTATATTAAAAACATTTTATTAGTTTTCTAAACATCGAAGTACAGGCAAGTTGCTTTCAATATTGTAATTAGTTTTTTACAATTTTTTCACTATAAATAAACTTTTGTACAAGCAAGAGGATCAACAGGAAAACAAGACTTTCAAGAATGGCGCTGCAATCTAAACACATTTTAAAACTCTCTTGGCTTTGTTACAGCTTTATTTTACACAATATTACGGTAAACTTTATTTTCATCACAAAGGAGAAAACTATGTAAAATGCAGTTAGGGGTCAGGGGTGGGGGTATAAGATTCATTTCCTGTACTCAAATAACCGGTGTGGTGCATTCTGGTTGAGGAGTGAGGTGTTAACTCGTGCGGGGGTTTCTCAAGAGCAGTTCAACAAGCTTTCCCTCGTTAGAGCGCCATCGCTATCGGATTTACAAGAGATTTTAAATTCTCGGCATTATACTAAACGCTGTTCGATGTAGAACAGTTGTCAATGGCTCGACGGTTTTGTTGTTGAATTTGCATGTCGACTTATTTTAACGAATAGTGGAAGATTAATAAGTGGTACTTTTAAGCAATATTTCATGGAAGGTTATAACACATAATATCACGAATGTAATCCTCGAATGCTAAAGCAGAGGTGTACCTAACAATGTACCTACACACATTTCAGTCTCTTAAACTATAAGGAGCGAGCCTATTGTCATCAACCAAGCACAAACTCAGACTCCGTGGCTGCTACTAAGCTGAGAAATTCCAGATGAATAAGCCCTAGACCACTTTGCTCGCTCAAAGCATGACGTCCTCATGCTATGTATATATTATTAAAAGTTTAAGTTACCGATAGAAGTAACATTTTCTTGAAGGACTTTAAATTGTGTGGTTGTAAAATAAATAAAAAAATAAATATTTTTATAAACGTAATTTAGTTATTAAATAAGTTTATTGGAAAAAGAGAAAAAACAGTTACACATTACAGATTCAGATTGACAGCTTGAACTACATTTGATTGCGTTCCATATTCAAACACCCTCCTTTGGAACGCAACCCCATCTTCGTTACACAATATATATGTTTATCAGCAGTAGTCCCCTTAGTTAAATTATCAGCAATCATTTCCTCACCCTTAACATAATTAAACTTTATCTCTGAATTATTTACATGGTCTTTGAGAAAATGATAGCGAATGTCAATATGTCTTGACCTTGGCAAGTAACAATCATTTTTGGACAATTTTATGGCACTTTGATTGTCACTAAATATGACGAGTGGTTTGCTCTGTTCCTGTCCGAGTTCTGCATGCAGTTGTTGTAGCCACAGTGCCTCCTGCGCCGCCGAAGACATCGACATGTACTCAGCTTCAGCAGTAGACAATGCCACAGTCTGCTGCTTGTGTGACCGCCAAGATATAGCACCACCCTGCAAACAAAAAATGTAACCCGTGCACGACTTCCTATCGCGCACATCACTCGCCCAATCAGCATCACAATACCCTGTGATCTTCTCATTACCATTCTTGGTATATATCAACTTCAAATCTTTGGTACCCTGAAGATATCTAAAAATTCTTTTTACCGCAGTCCAGTGTGCAGTTGTAGGATTTTTATTAAACCTGCTCAGTGTGTTTACTGCAAATGATATGTCAGGTCTGGTACCTTGTGCCACATACAATAAAGAACCAATAGCTTGTTGATATGGACCGTCAGTGATTTTTTCGTCTTCCATTTTATCACTAAATTTCATACCAACTTCAAATGGTGTTTTCACGGGTTTGCAATCTGACATTCTAAATCTTGCTAATATTTCATTAATATATTTTTCTTGATAGCATCACTTTGTCTCCATCTCTGGTTATGTGAAGACCAACACATTGGCTTGCCCGACCAATGTCCTTCATTTCCAAGTGTTCTTGTAGTTTCTGTTTGAAAATACTTCTTGTATTTTCCTCTGCAGTAAATAAAAGTAAATCATCCACCCAGATAGCTACAAAAGTATTCTTCTCTGCATTATAGTAGACACACGGATCTGTTTTCGATTGTGTCATTCCTAACTCATGTAGGACAGAGTTTAATTTCAAATTCCAGAGTCTGCTGGCCTGCTTTAGTCCGTATATAGATTTATGTAGCAAGCATACCTTAGATCCACGCTTATACTCTTCTGGCTGCTGCATGTAAATGTCTCTGTCAATATCTCCTTGCAGAAAAGCAGATACAGCATCCATTTGGTCTATCTCCAATCCATATCTGGCTGCTAAAGCAAATAAGTAGCGTAAAGTTGTATACCTGACAACTGGTGAGTATATTTCTTCATAATCAGTGCCCCATCGTTGAGCATAACCTTTTATTACAAGCCTCGCCTTGTATCTCTGAACATTCCCACTCTGGTCTGTTTTTGTTTTAAACACCCATTTATATGGAAGAGCCTTTTTTCCTGGAGGGAGGTCGGTCAAAGTCCATGTTTTATTTTTCATCAGGGAAGAATATTCCTCGTCCATGGCCTTCTTCCATTCTATAGCTTGAGGCGATGTAAGTGCTTCCTCAACAGTCTGCGGGTCGGTCGAATCAGTAAACAAACACAGTAGGCCCTGCTTGTCAATTTGTGCCTCATTTTGTTTATCCCGTGATCGTGTTGACCTCAATGTTACATTAGTATAGTAATCTTGTTTCAAATGACGCGGAGGACAATAAGTTTCATCTAGTTCTCCAGTATCAGTTTCATACTCACTTGAGTCTTCAGCAATATACTGTGTACCTGAGTCCTTCTTGGATATCACAGGTACAGATGTGGATGACTCCTGAGTGTGTATCTTGTTTCTCTGACTGCCTGAGTTTTTACTTTCTAGCGGGACGGAACTCGCAGTGGTTGATTCCTCTACTGGAACATTAGTTTCACAATCAATTGGTACATTGACATTCTCATTGTATTTTTCCATAAAAGAAACATCTCTACTCTTCACAACCTTGTGTGATTCAGGGTCCATCAATCGATATCCCTTTGTGTTATTGCAATAACCGACAAATATCATTTTTATTGATTTTTTATCCCACTTTTGGCGTTTTTCTCTGGGTACATAAACCATAGCTTCTGAGCCAAATATCCTCATGTGTGATAAATTGGGTTTCTTACCTTTCCACAATTCATATGGGGTTCTACCTTGTAGCGACTTTGTCGGGGATCGGTTCACAACATATGCAGCAGTTGCCAGCGCTTCAGCCCAGTACCTTTTCTCCAGGTTGGCATAGAACAGCATGCACCTTGCTCGTTCAACTAAAGTCCTGTTCATTCTTTCGGCCATCCCGTTTTGCTGGGGAGTATACGGAGTAGTGGTCTGATGAATTATACCATGATTAGATAAGTACTTTTCAAAATTATTATTACAGTACTCTTTGCCATTATCTGTGCGTAACTTTGTAATTTTATGGTGTAATTCATTCTCTACTTATGAAGATTATTAATATAAGATTTTTTTAACGATTGCATTTCATTCGAAGCTGAATGCCCGCTTTTTTGAAAAATATGTTCTAACTCGAACATAACAAAAGGAATCATTAACCTCTCATCAACAGCGGTCGAGTGAATTTATACACAAGGAGAATACCGTCAAATTGTACCATCACTGTAGACATCTAAGTTGAAGAGAAGATCGAACACGAATGTCTGAAGGCTGATAGAAAGAGGTATAAAACCAGTTAAAAGACTTCTAAGTGATAATGAATCGTTAGAGTGCTCGTTGACATTGACTAACATCATCTCATCGGTCGATAGTTGGCAGTCTGTCAAGTTTGCGTGCCCTTGCGAGCAAGCAGCACAGCCCGTCAACCCGGCAGCATGACAGCGTTACCTTTGCAAACTTTTCTTACTACTAATAAATGCGAAAGTTTGTGAGGATGTTTGTTACTCTATCACGCAAAAACTACAAAATAAATTTTAATGAAGTTTGGCACACAGATAGTTTACAACCTGGATTAACACAGGAATGGTGACTTTTATGTATTTTGACATTTATATTTCTTTATGATTAACAAATTATTCGGTTCCAATATTTTAAATTTTAGCATGTAAAAATTAATTTTGCTGTGCCCTGACAGGGTCTACAATGGCTCTTAGCTCTAAGCCTTTTTTGTTTACACCATGCTTTACCTTGTGGATTGCAAATAAATGAATATGAATATGAATATGAATATGAATATGGTCGTAATCACGACTGCTGCGATTCTCAGGTCGGGAAAATTGTTATTAGTCTGTATTTATGTCCGGTTGACGGATGGCAATAGGCTCGCCCTCAATTCTACTACATAGGGCTTAAACGTAACTGCCGTAATGTAGGTGTACTATTTTAAGAGCCTAACGCAGGTGTGATACTTTTTATACCACTAATACGATTCTGTGGGAATTAACGGAACTCCATGCGAGCGAAGTCGTGGGCAGAAGCTGTGATTCATATTTTAAGAACATTATCTTGTCGTTGGCATATGTTGTCGGATCTACATTTTATGCTGCGCTGTCAGCTTGGCTTGATGACTTAATGCATTCTACGGATATGATAGATTATATAGGTGACTCT
Organism: Diarsia brunnea; assembly: GCA_949774965.1. Classification (NCBI taxonomy): domain Eukaryota; kingdom Metazoa; phylum Arthropoda; class Insecta; order Lepidoptera; family Noctuidae; genus Diarsia; species Diarsia brunnea. Next base: position 8,341,692 of record OX459005.1, on the reverse strand, counting down.
TGCGCTAAGAAACTAAAAGGTTTCACTATGTGTTAGGTATTTTTGATGTAAGCACAGAGAAATTATCAACGAGGCTAGTATTAGTAGCAGGTATCAAAAAAGAGAGAAAGTTAAGGACAAAATGACTATACCTTTTTCTGGTACGGTAATATCGGTACCTACATATTCATGGCAAAGGCTCATCCCCGTACATTGTACTTAATCTCAACTGTGAATGTCCCAAAGCTCTCAATAAAAGCAAAGACGTTGTCCAGTGGTGTTTATTTAGCGACCTATATTTAAGTCGTCTGAAGATTTCCTTTCGTCATCGCTTAAGCAGGTATCGAAAGGGCTCTCATGAATCTCCAGGCTCTTAAGTATGTAAGTTGGAACTTGAAAGGATCTTCCTACACGCATCGTCGGCCGAGATAAGAACGGGATTCGATATCCTCGGCTAACGCCCCGTCTGAGAGAACATAATAAGCGGATTATTGAATTCGTATGCTGTGTAACAACTGTGCGTATTAAGTGGGAGCGAATTGCTCAAAACTTTTTAGTGTTGTTGCAGCAAAGAAAACCAAAAAGGGTTTTCGGTAGAGGAATTTTAAGGGCTCTTTTCAGTTTGAACTCGTCGAACTTTTATAGGAGTTTTTGTTACACAATATTTTATTCATAACAATATGTTTGACTTTAGCACCGAATACATTAATATTATAATATTGTTTTCTTTATGACCATGTGGTGTTTACCTTTAAGTAATTGTTGCACTTCGTAAAGTTTAAATGCATGTTTTAGTTTTGCTTGTTAATTAGTGTAGGACGAGGTAAAACAATTGTTGGTAGACCTAATAAAATAAAATAAAATACATTAGTTAGGTAAATGAACTACTAACTATTATTTTTATTTTACACTAGCTGTACCCCGCATGCGTTGCAATGCCCTTTTTCCAACCTACTACCTGCCTACGTACCAACTACCTACCTACCACCAACCTACCTAATACCTACCTACCTACTTCCTACCTACTGCCTACCTACCTACCTACCTACCGCCTACCTACATACTACTACTTTCTCATCGTTTAAACCTTCTCTGGACTGCCACAAATGTTTTAAACCAAAATTAGACAAATCGATCCAGCCGTTCTCTAACGACTAACGAACAGCAAATAATTTTTAAATTATACGCAAACACCTTTTGATGAAAATCGTTTTTCTGTTGGGAAAGAAACAGTAATTGTATATGATTGACATTATGATATATGACGTATGGTCTGTTTGAAGTTGTCATTCGTTGCCTGAACAATTGCGTCACTCAATTTTTTTGCCTTCCCGAAACCTCTCCGCTAACACTTGAACTTTATAGTATGGTATTAAAGCTCAAATTGACTTTACGTTTTAGTTAGAAAACATTTGTATGGGAAAAAGAAAAGGGCTGTTTTTAGGGCTTTTCCTGCCATTATTCGATTACCATCCCTGAACTTCAACGAACATTTAAAAAAAAGAATTGGCCAAATTGGTCCAAGCGTTATTGAGTTATGCGCTTACCAACACATTGAGCGATTCATTTTTCTATTATAAGAAGATTTGTAATTTAATTATTAGTTTTCTTTGACATTTGAAATTTAATTAGTATTTTTAGTTGACAATTGTTATTTGATATTTAGACATTTAATTATTGCAATTTAATAATTTTGTTCTTATTTACAATCACTGTTATTGTCACAAAATTAGCATGCCGGAATGTGAAGAACTAAAAATGTGTACCTATGTTATAAAATCTGTAAAATACCATATTTCAGGCAAATAAATGAATCTAATCTAATGTAATCTGGCGTGTTATCGGGTTTTTCTTTCGTAAATATTTCAGTAGCAGTCTGGAAATGTACCTGACTGATGGTAATAGCTCACCCGCTGTTACCTACATGGGATTTAAACCTAACTGGCCAAATGTGGGTGTACTAATGGGCACACCTCTACTCAACCCTTCGGGGATTACAGGCGTAATGATATGTTATGTAATACGTTTGACTTTACCACCGAATACCTACATATTACTTAGGTATATGACTAGAGTCTAGAATTCAGACTGCTTACAGTGAAAAAAACTACAAAGTGATTCAGAAAAAGTTCGTTTTGCTTTTATTTGACGACTAGCTGACCCACGCAACTTCGTCTGCATCACATAATATAGCTTTTAGCCTTTCTCGATAAACCGACTATTCAACATATTAACTTGAATTAAATCGTACTCGTATCAAACAAAAAAAATTACGTTTCCTCTTTATAATACCTATTAGTTTATATTTTCTTCGATTATATTATTAAAGTCACAATTACTATAGGTATCTCTTACTGTTAAATATACAGTAATCCATTGTACTTGTAAACATAATGGTGCAGTAAATATTTTGAATTTGAATTTCTCCGAAGCCCCCGGAGACCAGAATCCCCACTTACCCACCGCACCGGACCGAATGACTGCCACGCGCGTAATTATTTTGTCGCGCGGATATTTTGATATTGCGATATCTTCTAAGATAATTGTTTAAACTGTATAGAGTAAAGGGCCCAAATATTCTATATTAAATTTCCGTGCTAACAAACATATTTATTTAGATATAGATTAATATCATATGGGTTGAATAAGCATCGCAAAATATCATTCTTTTTAATCTAACATTTTAATAGTAAAAAATGGTTACAGTGAGTCAATCTTAAAAGATATATATATGCTGTCGCGGACTTTTTTTTAGAACATTTAAAGAGGAACAATTCTTTCATACATGATATTTTCCTAACTTAATCCGTTTTCGCAGAGCACGCAACGGAAGCTCTAAAAAAGGAATACCTTTTCCCGTTTTTGCAACATTTTTCATTTATGCTCCGCTCCTATTGGACTTAGCGTGGTGTTATATAGCCTAAAGCCTTCCTCGATAAATGGACTATCCAACACTAAAAGAGTTTTTCAATTCCAACCAGTAGTTCCAGAGTTTACCCCGTTCAAACAAAGAAACAAACAAACAAACAAACTCTTCAGCTTTATAATATTAGTATAGATGATGAATTGCAACGTCTAGAAGGTTTTGTTTTAGAGCCATTATAATATCATGAAGATAGAAACTGTGTTCAGTTTCCTTGTCTTATCCATTCGCTTTTCGAATCATTATTTTTGATTACTTAGAAAAAATGTTGGATGTCAATTTAAAAAAAATATTGTATCTCTGTTTTCGTGAATAAATAAATTAATGTATAAAAATATAATTAAAATCAAATCTGTTGGGATTTCCGCTCTATTATTTTTTAAGCCTGTATTTCCGAGAACCGCAAGTCGGATTCTGCGACTAGGCTTATCCCGCGGCGACGTTCGGACATAAGCCCCGTACACTCCCCTGTGCTACTCTAAATCCTGTATTGACTCAGTTTCTAATTCAAACGCAGCTCCGATTCGAAAAGCTTTTTATTTTCTTAGTATAGTCTTGGAAAATCGGTGGACATATTGTGATATGAAGAACATTTTAATCTTTTCGTATAGTGCTTAAAACGTTTCAGTAAAAAAGAAACAGGAAAAATGAAAAACAACTGAAAAATAATCCACGAGAGGACACCCACATTCTGAGTTTTCTTATAAACGTAGCGACTGACAGCGCAGAGCAATCAACAACAAGTAATGAAATAACAAATTACGCAATAATAAATCACGAACCGACGTATAAGATATACATAACTTGTACTAGGATGTGTGCCTGTACGTTTGGGTAATGTTATTTCCCAATCTATCACGACTATTGTGTCCGAGGGGGGAACGGCCTGGGGCGGGGTGCGGGGTGAGGAAGCACGTCGGTGTTCGACATTTAGCAATGAGCGATGTATGACATAAACAAGATTGTGGCGCCAATTGCCTATTTATCGAATCAAGCATATTTTGAAAAAAAATGCAGCACGACTTCAAAATCAAAATCAAATCATTCAGATCAAAATATTTTAGCTCACATAGGCCTACATGGGCACTTATAAAACTTCGAGGAAAAGTGATCGGTTCGGTTTGGTCGTTTCCTATGGAGAAGAAGCGGCAAGAAACTCCATGGTTACTCTTTTAAATTGATTTGGTTTTACGATATTTTCAAGTTACGTCATTAGTATTTAAGTATGGGGGGACAACGTAGGCCTGACAGTAAGTCGTAGGGTGTACTGCGCACTGCGGATAGTTCAGAACTTAACTATCAAAGTCTGGTGTCCGGAATCGTGTTCACTATTTATACCGGGTTTCCCGGGTTGACCGGCCAGAAATACCAAATAATCTAAAATACGAGTACATACGGTGCTGAAGCAAAGTGTGTGTTCACTGAATTAGATACTTGGAATTTCTAAACTTTAGCTTGCACTGTTGACCGCACTGTGCTATACTAAGGCCTTGTATCTAAATGTAAAACAAGTTCATATAACTTGGACGTTTGTCCTGTGGCTGAAATGTGTTTCTACATAAGGTTATATACACGTTGTACATAGACTTCTGTGATAGCAATTTCCGTTAAACGTGTCTAGGCAATAACCTACATAGATTTTTTATCACAAAGACGTTGAAACGCGTGCTAGTCAAGTTATTTTTTTCAAGCATAAAATATAGAGGCGGACTTAATGCTATTGGTATTTTCTACCAATCAACCTTTGGGTGATGCAGAGGCAAACAGTGCTGTATCTGAAGATAGTTTTAAAGTACGATGTACTACGAGATTATATAAAATACTACACACTGTCAAAAAGTTACGGGGGCTAAAGTTGAGTAGGAAGCTACTCAACTACTCATACGGACAATCTCAGAACAACATACTATTAAATCCACTATTATAGTTGGAGCTTCAAGATTATTATGCAATTATGTTCCCTCAGAGCTGAGGATTAAGGAGCATCGTTACTAAATTGCTTCGCTAACGGCAAGTAAACGGATTAGGGGGGGTTCATATCATTAAACAGACGCCTAGCATAATAGCCGTCCGTGCGCCCCGGGGTTTATATATAGACAAACAGCAAGTGTGAACGCAGCCTATATACGACGGATGTATGAACTACTCCTATGTATAAATGAAGCTATTGGCAGATATACCAAATGGAAATTATGTTGTCCCTACTCCTCCGCTATTCTTTTCTGATTAATTTCGTTGCGGGATCCGGAAGACAGTTAAATTGTTTTTTTCTGGGATTTCGTCGGGCTTCATTGTCTCGACGCTTTTCAGGTGGTCGCTACTGTTAATTCTGGGTTTCAGGAGTTACAGTGGTTTGGAAATTGTGTGGCGGACTTGTTCCTAAAAAAGGATATACCAAACATGGCTCCATAATCAAAGTTGCATAGCCGTCAAGTCATTTTCAGTAAATGGTTTACAGTTTTTCGAAAATAGACTTTTCCATGACTTATGCGCAGATACTTTTGGCATAATAATTGAACTGTCAATATCTTACATGACAGATGACACTTGATATCGCAGCTTTCAGGACATTACACACAAACACTTTGTAAATATGGTCGTAAAAATATTTTGAAAGTGCAGATTGAACGTAAACCCTAACCACAATGTATTTAAGTTCAACGCAAGACATAAATCGAGTTTTACATATCGTTTTAAAATGTATCGGTATAATACCGGAGATAGAAAGTTTAAAGTATTATTTATTACATGTTTATCCGAACATAAAATTAAGTACATGTCAAACTCCTTAGTTACATCTAGTTTCTAAACTAATTTCTATTGTAAAAACCGGTCAAGTGCGAGTTGGAGTAGTGCACCGAGAGTTCCGTATAAACTTGTAGATATTTTGTTATTAATAATAATTATTTTTAATTATACATTTACGGTTATCAGATTTTTCCTTTGCATGTGCTGAAGACATTACTTCTTGCCGTAATTCTTGATTCTAGGCCAAAGGGAAGTACTCTATAGGTTCCTTTATGAAATCGCAAAATATGCGACATAAACGGTCATATCTTTTGATCACGTTGAATATTTGATATAAGACTCTTTTTGATATTTGTATCAGACTTGAATATTTGAAATTAATTTCACCTTTGCGCGTTCCTGAGAAAAATGGGATATGCAGATGGGCAACAAAGTGATCCTCTAAGGGTTCCGTTTTATACGAGTATGTGCAGAACCCTAAAAAAAATATGTCCATGGCAAAGACGAAATTGAATATTCTATTCTCATAATTTAGGCCAGCAGCCAGTTAAAAGAACATTAACGAAAAGAAAATATTGTAAATGCGAAAATGATGTTTGCTAATTACATCAAGATTTTTTTTCCTTAGGAATCAAGAACCGTTTTTAATAAAACTTGAGGTGATTTGCGATCCCGTCGGGACTGCGGGTTGTTCGAAAGAGATACCGCGGCCTCGGTACAAGGGCTAAGAAGAGACATGGGTGGTTTTTAGTCAGTAGAAGTCTGACACTCCCTTCTGCTCTGCCCAAGAGCGGGAGGGATTATTTGATAATTTCCCACCCCCTAAAAAACAACAAACAAGTGTGTTGTGTCTGGATACGAGGTTACCTATCGGTCAAACGATGATGTATGTTGATAGATAACTTCCGATTTGGTGGGGGACAGCTTCCATCGACAGAGTTTCGTGGTCATCTAGTTTACCTTACTGTTATTGAAAAATTGTGCATTTTTGTGCTTTCTCTTGGTCGTAGAATTTTCTTGATTAATTTATATTATCTTCCCTCTATCTTCTACTCTGTGGTTTGTAACAAAACGAGGATAGTTACTTACTACTGGGTTGGCACATAACCTTGTTTTTAGCTTAGAAGCTACCTTTTTTATTGTGTTTTTATTATACCACTTGAAAAACAGAATCCTGAAAATATGTTAAGTTCCACAAAAACTTCTTAAAAAAAAAACTTTTTATAAAAACCCATTATTTATTTAATTTGTATTGTATTTGGCTTCGTACATAAGGGATGCGATCCAGTTGCAGGTCTAGTCCCTGAGGGTATACATTCGTTAAAATGTTAGCATTTACTCACGATTCCACTTTTTAATAAGTAAACGTTTATTTTTTTAGAAATTGATCTGTACTATATATCTATCTATCTATAGCTGTGTTTTGGATGAATATAAACACGCTTTAAAGATCTTTTAAAACTTTAAATAACAGATAAGACAAGTCGTGAATCGATATGACAAATAAAATAGACACGTCTAAAACATATGGAAAAGTTGAAACAAGAATAAAACACGCTGGTTTCAAGTTAACATTAAGTTACGTACCAGCACAATGCTTTTGAATACAAAACACAGTATTTAGATACAAATAAAACTTAAATATCGAGGTTCTGCCCTAGTAGGCATTCCTATAACGTTTGAATAAACAAAATAAACGGCGAGCAACGAACCGCTGACTGTTAACAAATAAATAAATACAACGAACGGGAAATCAAAATCAGCCGGTACTAGTCTAACAGATAATGAATCTGCAAACACTTTCAGAAACTCCTATTTCTGTTAGTCACTGCCTGTAATAAGGTTTTTTAGCGACCTATATTCTGAGGAAATGGGCATAGAATTTGTATAAAAAATATTAAAGAAAAATTTTGGTGTCTCTGTGTTGTTTTTTTATTCAACAATGTTGAGGTCGGCTTTCAGTCTAACCGGATGCAGCTGAATAACAGTATTTTACTTTAAGCGACTGCCTATTTGACCTCCACAAACCAACAAGAAACGAAATACGAGTATGTTCCCATAATAATATGTAAGATTGTAAGTGTAAGGCTACAAATTAACTTATCTAACACTGTACTATATTTTCAAAAGTTTCCTGATCTAACAATTTCTTAAAAAACGTGCCTATATTTTCATACATTTCACAATATCTGGATTTCAACATAAAAGATACGCATAGTTTATTTACACAAAACCCATTTACCTCTCTTATAAGGTAGTTTGGTCACGCTCAGGAATTGCCTTTTTATTGTGTATTTGATATTTTAGAAACCTTTAAATTGCTAAGGCTTTCACGTCCTAGTAATATTGTTAAGTGATGAATTTAAAGATATATTATACACTGTAATTCTCACAATAGGTGTACCGAAAATGGTAAAGAAAACATCTATGAGTAACTTTATACAAATAAGTTTCAGCGAGAGGTAGATATGCTCTACGCCCCTGCATACACGTTCGAAAAATACAGGGGCAACCGTATGTTATTATACACGTATACAGTTTTTACACAGACCTATGTACCTTCTATGTGATGACTATGGATACGTACCATCAATATTCGGTTAGTACAAATATTTCGAAAAGCATACCGCCTCCGTTGTTAGAATAGTTTAAGAATAATTCGCCCTAAAAGTGAAGGATAAAAGCAAATACCTCGATGGACTAAGGCCGGTATTTCAAGTATCTCTCCCTCGTCAATGATATTATAATCCCTTATTTGAGAGAAAGAGAATCAAAAACCTTGAAAGTTTTCTCAAAAGAATATTTAAGAACTCCTTTTTATTCCTTTTCACTTGTAGATGAACCAAAATTCGCTTTCCTTACGGTTCGTAAAACAATAACAATTTGTATTGATCAAATCTAAAAATGTATGGAATAATTTTGGTTTTGAATTAATCATTTGCAGATTTATATGTTAGCACCGGATGATAGAGACATATGTACATTCTCTTTTTGAGTTATGACTTCCTTTTGGTGTCGAATTTCACAATATAGTAAACAAACAAAGTTTTTATAAAATCTACCGTATATGTTGAGCTCGTGGCAACATCATAACAGCATTTCGAATCAATCTTTAGCTTAAACCGCGTGTTGGGCTGTAAATGGGTGACCACCCATTACATACCGACTTTCCTCCGTACCTCAGAAAGCACGTTAAAGCCGGGCTTAACGTGCTTTAAAAACCAATGGCAATTTGTAGCTTTTTGAAAGTCGTAACGAACTTCGGAGTAACATAATAAAGTCTTACCAATATACCCAGTACTAACTGGGTTGTGAAGGTCAAATAAACAGTCGCTCCATGTATAATACTGGTACTCAGCTGCATCCATTTAGACAGGAAGACGGCCCCAACAAAGTTGGAAAAGGATAGGCAGATGATGAAAAGATCTACCCACCGTATAATTCTTCACGTAGAAACTATTAAGTACACTGCTAGTGCCTTTTATTTAAATTAGCTGAACCATAATGAATTTAGACGAGAATTAAAACGGTGGAGTGTAGCAACTGGCTTAAATTGGTTTATGTACATATAAAAAGACTAGTCGCGTGAAAGGGGTAATTTGAATGAAAGCGGCGTTTGTGTTTAAAAGAACAGTAATATGAGTTAGCATGATTTAATAACCAGTGAAGTGTTAGTATCACAGTTTTAACGTTATATTTAGTAACACAAACTGTATTATATCATTTTGTATGTGAGTCTGTAAAGTCAAAGTACACCTCTCTCTCCTGTATTATTTGGGTCAAAGTTACTAGAAAATAATGAAATGTTATGTTAGGTAAAACTCGGCTCTGATAAGCGACCATTTCTCACAAAAATGAATGTCCTATCCACCTTGTAAATAATATACAGTATAAGTACCACCATCATCATCTGCCTAATCTTTTTCCAACTATGTTGGGCTCGGCTTCCAGTCAAACCAGATGCATCTGAACAAAAGCATTTATATACTATAAGACATATCATTCCTAATAATATCCAGTTAACTTCTCAGATAACTTCATGGAAGTTCTGTTTAATTTTCAATTTTTCTGATGTGTCGGAAAATTTGAAACATTTCCATAGTATAGAAAATAGAGCATTTTGCATTTGGTGTTTGCCTGTAATAGGGATGTTTCCTGAGTACAAAAAATATGATTCTAATTAGTCCGTCTGTTAGATTATCGAAAAATATTGGATACGTATTTTTTGTTTTATTAAATCAATAAATTGACGAAGATTAAACGCGTCAAAGATTTGAGTGGGGGTTTGTGACGTCACTCACCGGTAAAAATGTCATACTAATGTCTTAGAATATGACGTCACACGAGTTTTCAAAGCACGGTATCGTCTTCATTGTTTGTTTACGTGAACAAAGAAAAAAAACGTGTCCAATATTTTTTGGTTATCTCTCTGACGGACTAATTAGATTTTTTTTGTTAACTACCCTATTGGTTGTGCAGTTAGATTAAAGACACAATTACTTTTTAAATCAAATCAAATCAAAAGTCATTTATTCAAATTAGGCTGAAAATCAGCACTTAGGTTTTATGTTCCTATCTGTATAATATTAGTAACAACGGTTACTGAACCTTGATTAAATAAATAACTAGTTAAAGAGTAGATATACAATCTATGCATATCTATCCAGTTATAATACTGTCAAAGAGTTAAGCTTTTCAGCACAGTATCACTTAACTATAGTTCACAAATCCTCAAAGACAATATAGGCCGTTAATTGTTACCAAGAAGCAATTAAAAGTTTAGCCGTCGCTCAGTAAAGCATACCTGAGCTGAACGGATCGTCTCGGAAACAAGCCTTCAAATAACTTCCAACATAGTTAGTGTTCCTCACGTTCTAGGCATAGGACCTTTGTGTTAGAACCGAGTTGACAGGTCGCATGGTGTACTGGAACAACTTAACTCAACGCCTGTATTTTAGAAAGGGTTAAGCAGAGGTGTACGTTTAGAATATTCAGGTTTTATCAGTTACATTCACAAAAAAATATGCATACAATCTGTGTAATAAATTTATTATATACTAGCGACCCGCTCTTGCCTCGCATGGATGCAATGTAGTTATAATGAACCTTCCTCTTGATTGACTCTAACTATTGCTGACAATAGCATCAAAATGCTTTGCGTAGTTTAAAAGATCTAAGCGTACAAATAGCGGGAGCAATTATGTTTTGTTCTATGTAAAGATTCAAGATATAAAGAAGTTTATTAAAAGCTACACATAAGCTACAATTATCCAAAGTATCAATACTGGAGGTTCATAAGTGTTTTCTAAAAGGAAAAGTAAACAGGTCCTTTTGTGTTACGTAATAAGCAGTTCCGGATCAAAGTAAACAACACAGATACAAGTAAGAACCTACTTATTTCAGTTATTAGTTTAATGAATGTGAAAACGGACATACTTAGAGCGACACTTGATGAGGGTTGTTCGTTAAAAAAAACAATCTGTGTCTTCTGCATTCATTACATGGTGTAAACAACTTGTGTACTTGCCTACTATTTTACTGTTATTTATATACTTCAGTATCAACCGTATAATATATACAAAAACCAGATTTTAAGTACTTTTCAAAAATTATCATCACATCATCATCATCATCTACCTAGCCTTACCTAATTATGTTGAGGTCTGCGTCCAGTCTAACCAGATGCAACTGAATACTAGTATTTTACATGGAGTGACTGTCCCTACTAAGTTGGTAATGTATAATACGATACTCTATGGTAAAACTTAAAAAAAAAACATACCACAGAAAATAAAGTAAACACGACAAAAAAAAACTTTCTTAATAAATAGTTTGGGACTCACCTGAAGGCCAAGACGAGGAGATAAGAGCTCAGCATGTTTGCGGGATGTTTATCTTTTGTTACGGAGTTATTTTTGTTGTATATGTTTATACGCGTGTAAATTCGCGCGCACGGCGTGCGGCGGCGAGCAAGCGCGTTTTGTTGGCGGTTCGCGCGCCGCCAGCCCGCGGAGAAAACAGCCTCCCAAAGTCTGCGCGCATGCGTCCTGGTTACCCTACTGAAGACTAACCACGAGATAACTTTAGATTTTTGGGAATTAAAGTAACTTTGTAATGTTTGCGGTTTGTTTGTACTCGTACTGAGGATGGGTTTTTTTTAGATAGAGTGTGTATATGTTTAAATTAATTCAACGTGTAAGTTAACAACTTTATAGAAACTTGTTTTTAGCAGGAATTACCTAAACCGGTAAACATCGGTAATCTCATAAAGTTTTCGTACCGTCACCGAATTCCGTTAAAAACAATCTGATTGTTGTTTTCGAATTAACTTTTTTTACTACATACAATTCTATAAACAAGACACACACATATCTATAAATAATCATAATAAAATAATGTACAAGTATCAAAAGGAAGAATGACAGGATGTTAAAACAATTGTACATATTACTAATAATACTAGCTTTTGCCAGCGGCTTTGCCCGCGTGGAGTTCGATAATTGTCCCAAGGGAACATACTATCGAGATGAGAAGTATTATATGTGTTAATCCAGGTTATAAACTATCTCTGTTCGAAATTTTATCCACATCCGTTCAGTAGTTTTTGCGGGAAAGAGTAACAAACATCCATACATCCTCGCAAATTCGCATTTATAATATTAGTAGGATAATTTGTTAAAGTACGTAACTAGATGCCTTCACCTGCACGCTGAGCTGTGAGTTGTTCTAACACTTTAAAACTGTAATAACATTAGAACATGTTAACACCCAACACCCAATACCTCAATAACATAGGCGGTCAGATATCTAAAATGCAAACCGATATCTGCAGAACAATGGCATCCAAATGGGCTATCCCTAAGGCTGCTTGATTACTTCGCCTCGACGATGGTCTCCGTCGTAGCTTCTCCCGGCGCTTCCACCATAATAGGATTTCTCAATTCGCTGAAGGATGCCTTGCTATTAAGAAAAGCCTCCGCTTAATATGAGCAGTTGAAAGGAATATGTTGAAAAATTGATCGATTCAAATCTTTTGCAGTGTTTCCATTTGTCTTTGTGATTTTATTTGGATGGTTGCCATGCTCGTACCTATTGAGTTTAAAGGTGTAGTGGGTAGGGAGTGGAAAAGCTTTGGAAATGATTACATTGTTAAAAAACTTCAGTTTCTGGGAGGTTTTTAAAAGATAATTTCAAAAGAGTTACTTTTAATTATTGACTGCGTCGTTGGTCGAGTAGTCTAAAGTGCGACTACTGAGCATGAGGTCCTGGGTTCGATTCCTAGGTCGGGTACAGTGTTATTGGGTTTTTCTGTCAGAAATTTCTCAGTAGCAGCAACAAAGTCCAGATTTGTGCCCGGTTGATGGTAATAGACTCGCCCCCAATTACATGGGAATTAAACATAACTGACGAAATGTGGGTGTACTAATGTACGTGTCTGCATAATACTTCAGGGATAATAGGCGTGATGTTGTGTTATGTAACTATTTTTAATCCTTTTAACACAAAGATAAATATTTACTTAACGGCTTAATCCCGTAAAGTCGTTGAATTTCAAAACATTTTACAGTTCAGTTAAACAAAGATCCAATTTCGCTTCATTTGTGAAGATTGATTGATACCGAATTTTATTACATTGTGTCCGCTCCAACGTATTCATAATTAATTCGCTTTTATAGTTTTCGCATACTTTTGACCGTGTCACTAGTATTCATTCGACGATATATCAGAAACTATGTATTACTTACATGTTTTATAACACGGTTAATATTCTGCTTTGGTTAATAAGAAACCTAAATACACAGATCATCATCATCTGCCTAGCCTTTTCCCAACTATGTTGGGGTCGGCTTCCAACCTCACCGGATGCAGCTGAATACCAGCACATGAGACGACTGCCTATCTGACCTCCACAACCACGACCCTCCACGACTCCAAGTTAGTCCTGGATAATACGATACATTTTGGTACTCAATATAGATAGATATTGAAATAATAAATCAAGAGTTTATTCAAACGAAATGTAGTCGTCTGTGTTTTAATTTCGTGTCAAAAATACTTTTAAGATCGACTCAGATTGTGTTACTCCATCTAGAGTTTCCATTAGCGATGGTTGTCAAGAGACGATAACGATTGAACAATTTTTCTTTGTTTTTTAAACAATTCAGGTTGCCTTCTCACAATACTGTAATATGATAGATATATAGATATTTTAACAGTTAATCTGAATACAATATTCACTCACACAAGTTTTAATGTAGAAAGTAATCTCTGAAAGTACTCATCCGACCATCTTTCACTGATCCTGAATGTGTTTTTCATGCAGGTGAGTCACAAATGGAAGCTTGTCAAAAATAAATCTTATTATCGTATCGATCGTAACCGTGCTACAAAGTGCTACGAGCTGCTACGCGAAAGCTACGAGGTGCTACGCGAATGCTACGAACTGTCATCATCCCCATAATAAGACGCATTATATTTTAGCAGTAGTATATCTCATAATATACCGATTCACAAATACCTAGAAGTGAAATTCCAGTGAGACGAGTTCAGCAAGCTATAATGTTTATTGTAGACACCCTTCTATAAATTTCCATTCATTCGCACTCGATAGTTTTTCGCAGGGATATATTTATGAGACTTATACCTCAGAGGCATTCGCAAATGGTTGGAACGACAGCTATTGCACACGTGACCTCAGAAATAATACACGGCGGGTCGATGTGGCGGCGATTTGAAACAAAACCCAAATCTCAAAGTGTAATGTGTGAGAGACTAAACAAGGTACTACGAAACATCGAAGTACAATAACATCGAACATTTCCAATAACATCGAATCACGGATTTCTTGGAAAGGACGATTAATTGGAATTTAATCAATTACATTTTGAAATACAATAAACGTTAATTGGAAAGCGGCCTTTGGTAATTAACGGCTCATATTAGTTGATATATTCCAGACGGTTCTGTTAAACTTATTGAATACGTTTATAGTATGTTTTTATGCTGACTTATTTGTTGGCTATCTTGTCCAATAAATGTACATACTCGTAATATAAGTTATCACCGCTCACCAGAAATCCCACACACGTTCTAGCAGCTAGAAACATATATACTGTGAAAACCTGATTTCTCCAAGGGTTTTACAGCAGCCGTTCTGCATAAAACAGAAACTAGCGATATCATGAATAAATGAGCTCGTCTTATCAATGCACGGCTGTAAAGCAAAACCATGCGTTGAGCAAGCAGAATAGTATGATGATAAAGACATGTTATAAAAGAACGTAAATATTTTATATCATGTTGATTAGACGTTGTTTGACTAAGAAATTCGGGGTTAAAATTTTCAAAAATGAGAAAAGGGTTGAAAGTTTTTCGTGCTGATACCGTATTCATAGCAAAACCATTTTAAAATATTCTAGAAAACTGTAACATCATCATTCTCTTGCCTTTATATCAATTCATTTGGGGTCGGCGCAGCATGTGAAATATAATAATAACACATTGTTGTAATGAATATTGGTGTAAGGATCGTAGCATGTTGTAAATTAATTTAGCATTTGTTAATTGTTTTGTAGTAGTTGTGCCACATCAAATTTAAACAGACATGTAGAGCTTTAAACCCTACACTCACTCTAAACTACTACTGTTATTTTTTTGATGGCGCACTTACTGAGCGATTGACTGCTGCGCTGTGTGCGGGTTCGATTCCCAAGCCAAACCAATATTTGTATGGGCTACAGGCTGTTTGTGTACGTGAGTTCAAATGTTTGTAAACGCATCCATGAGGCAGGAGAAATTTCCTAGTGTTTTCTCCACGTTTTAAAAATATATATAAAAGCTTCTTTTTCATAACCGACGACGGAAATATAAAATAAAACAGAAAAAGCATGTTAAAAAAAATTGGCAGCCATCTCACTAACTGCACATTTATTCTAGAACCATGAGTAGTGGTGAGACAGTGTGACAACGCGGCACGTCTCTGTTAAATCGCCATCATTACGTCGCCGTCGCCCAATCGCGCGGCTCAACAAACCACCGCCACATATCTTTCAATCCTGTGCTCTTCTTAGAGGTCACGTGTGTAAGTTACTTTTTGGAGATACATGGTCAGGTGTTTCTGATGGCCTAGATTATAAACATAAGATTTCGGCGCGCCTGTAATCACCGAAGGCCTAATCCTTCGGCAACATCACCCCTTTATCACCCCGATATTTTAGGCCAATGTAAAAGCCTTGCTAACCCATTACTACTACTAACAAAAGCCTGATGCGAAAAGAAACAATAACATTTTGCTAGACCTAGGAATGAATCGCGTATCGATGACGATATAAATTAAGTTATCCCAAAATTTGGCGATGAGTTTGGCACTTTCAGTAGCATCCATCGGCTAAAACTCAAACTCAGACTCAATTACACTCAGAATTAATTTATGAATCATTCTCATTAAGTGGCCAATGAAGATTTGCAGTTGTAAAACATTTTTGGCAATCGTAGCACTTCGTAGCAACACCATAGCACTCTTTTTAATTTCAGAGGGGATTTATAGAAGTCAGTTCTCATTACGTACTACACCCATTACCAATTAACGTCTGTTTTGCTCAAGAAAAACTATAGAACTCATCACTATCAAGTGGTCAATGAAGATTAGTGCTTGACTAGCAGACGTAGAACATTTTCGGCGATCGTAGCACTTCGTAGCAAGTTCGTAGCACCCTCGTAGCACTCCCTTTAATTGCGCCCGAACTCTGTAGAAGTCGGTTCTCATTAGGTACAACACTCATCATCATTATCATCTCTTTAGAAACAACAATGGCTTCAAAATAGAGTAAAAAATCTTCGCAATTACTTGATACGTCAACAACCTATTTAGCTATACGTCTCGTATGAAGCCATAAGATTAACGACATTTAAAAACATATCAGTAAATACAGTCTTCATACGTAATCCATGATATCCCTTATTCGAGTACTTATTGGATTGAAAAAAGATGAGATCAAACGAGATTGAGATACGAATACCTTTAGCAATGATGTAATATGAAAAATACTGGATATTTTAATATGAATTTGTGTTTGCTTCGTAAGCGTTCGTGAGAATGTGGTTGCTAAGTTGTTTTGATCAATCATTTAATATTGAATTTAAATCGAGAAGAGTTTGTAATGTAATTGAATTTATATTTGATTTATTTTAACGAGTTGTTGGTAACAAAAACACGCGTGTGTTACTGATTTCTAGTTTTCGTTTTATTTTGTTCCTATTTTGTACGGGAGATACCGATAATCTGACCAGATCTTCTCAAACCATCTGAGAGACAAATTAAGTAACATTTTACCCATAGCATAATACGTATCTACGCGTCAGCTACTCCAGAAGTGAGGCAATACAAATTAAGTATCACCCAAGGGTACGGCAGCTGACTATCAATTAGATGGGAATTGATTATACAACTACTAGAAATGATCTTCATGCCATATAATTTTACTCAGAAAACTTGCGCAACGTGTATTTTAATATTAGAACAATTTACTTCAAATTGTTTCCGTGTGGGAAAACTTCTATGACCACATAGGCATTTAAGCCTAACTAACACACAAACATACTCGTACATATCCTCACGCCATTTTCCATGGGTACAGGCAAAACTACAGAGCACCACAATTTCAAATATAACTTATTTTAATACTTGAAACATCTTCTACTTGTTTCAGTACTTTAGGTAAATATTTTCTCCTGAAATACCATCACATATCGCTATGAATATAACGTGAAAGTGTTTATCTCACGCGGCGAGGAGCGGCGTGTGCCGGGTAATCTGCAAGCGGACGCGCGCGGCTGGCCTCGCCAAATAACTTCCTGCACACCACCTGCTCTGTTGACACCGTGTGCCACTTTCTGCATCAGCTGTACACTGTACACCTACCGCATACGTGTGCGCGTACCCTTGTCTCTCTAGGCAGTATCCACGCGTGACTGTACCCCCGCACATATGTACGCTAATGGGAAGGCTGTGTCGTATGTACTCAGATGAACGTGTTTTAGATTGTCCTGAATGGATTTAGGTTGAAATAAAAATGTTTGTTTGGTGTTGGTTTCGTAATTGTGTGAAATGGAATATTAATCCCTAAAGTATTCGTTGATCGAGTGCTACAAATGCTAGCAAGTCTAATAAAACACATTTATGCTATAGTAATTAAGTCCGTAGAGACTTATGACAAAAAAGGTTCCAGACAAGTTGATTCATTATTTACATCATCCATTATACCGATACTTTACAAAGACAAAATAATTAGAAATAATTAATTATATTTTTTAATATTGATGTATGCAAAAAGTTTCACGTCGCATGTCGAAAACAGACAGGACTGTCACGGCCGCACACGACCGAATGTAATGTAGAACGTTGGAAATGATGGCCCAACAACAAGCCGCGACGATAGTAAATAGAAAGAGAATGGCAAACACAATAAGCGACGATTATAAGACTATTTTAATGTACTTTCATGTCAGAATAGTTTGTGGCAAAAAGCTCCAAGTTGCGAAGTAATTCGCGCCAATGGTAGTATGTAGTCGCGGCGACTAGCGCACGCGCGACGCCACTCCGTACGCCGCCGCCGCCGTGGCCTCACGCCACACCAACACCGAGCAGATCGCGATCGCGATACCTCGCTACTTCATCAAACATTGTTCTACTTCACAATGACCAGTGTAAGGGAAGTATGTGGCTTGTAAGTGTGAGTGCGAGGGCGGCGCGTGCCGGGACAGTGCGGTGAGCGCGCGATGCGCGTGGCTCGCGTGCACGCGTCCCCGCCGCGCGATGAGCGCGACCCGCACGACGCGCTGTCTGCACGCGCACGTGTTTTTTCTACTGTTGCTACAAGTTTTACCGTTTGCGGTTGCACAGTGAGTATTCTTAGTTTTGAACACAGAACTTAGTTTTTATGACGAAACTTATTTTTGCGGAGACTTTAAATTATGTAGTAGATCATTTTGATTCAGTCAGCATAGTTTTATTTGAAACTTACAACAATAAACCGCCACAAAATAATCTAAAATCATAAATAAGATCTTACGCCAATTACTATTATCTTAAAATTCTCTATCGAAGCCTCTGGATATCAAAAGCGGCTGTGAGTTGTAAACTATTATCATAACCACAGCCACGAGCATGTTTTAATTTAACATCGTAATAGAAAAGCCACAAACTAGGAAATGACTAGAACAAAGGCATTCCGCAGCCGTCGGCCGTGTCTCCCGTGTACGTCCGCTATATACGTTGCTTCAAGTTTGTTTTACTTTAAAATAAAACCGTTAAAGCTTATAAAAGATAAAACTCTTGTAGATTAGATACATATATTCAGACATCAGAACACGTTGTATTCCTGATTATATTGATGCAAAATCAACCATTATTATATACTGCGTTCCAATTTATAGTTTAAATCTGTAAATCATAATTTAATATTACATTAATAAAAAAAGTTAATCTCTCAATTTGGTCTAGTTACTCGGCATTCGAATAAAGTAGAAGAACACGAAGTGTTTATGTTAATTCGTTTGCAACTAAAACATACACTAGTTCTGGTTCAACTAAACTAAAAACAGTTCTTTATTATTTCTACGGAATTAATTGAATGCTGGGTTCGTCCGATCCCGGCGCTAAATGCCAATTCAGTTTAAACCCCTCTCACAAATCTCATTTAGATTGCCTTAGTGCCCGTAATTTCATGCAGATAGGCAAATGTTTTAGCAATGTAAATATCTGGAAGATGGTGAGAACCCTTCGTATGGTTTTATATGTAAATTTTATTAAATAAAGTGACAAAAAAGATAATTACATTTTCCTAGTAATGGATTCGACGGGGTTAGTATGTTAATCCCGGATCATTTTACATGTGATTTACTTGTATATAACCAAAACGGATATACTCTGAAATACCTAAAACATAGTGAGCAAAAATGTTTATTCAGTGTCACAATTATGATTGTGGTAATTTCTTGTTGGCTTGCAATAAATTGGTATCGAACTTAAATAATATATTATAAAAAGTCGTTCCTGTACCTATATTATGTGGATAAGTAATTTCAAATTGTTATTTCTAGATACCTAAATCTTGTGTATTTTTTTTATCAGTTATAATAGGTGATTTGGATTACAGTTTGTAAAGTGTGTGTTATAAAGTCGGAAAAAAGTACTAACCTTTTTCAAAACTGCTTGCTTCGTTAATCTACCGTGTTTAATTCCGGGTTGCCGTGTTATGGGGTGTTTCACTTAGAAAATTATCAGTAATTCCTAGCTATCCCGGAGTTTAGTGGTTTTCGATAAAAAACAATAACAATAGTCGACCCACTATTACATGGGTCTAACAACCGTCACGGTGAAATGTAAGTGCACTGCTGCCTTTCCCTTCGGGGATAAAACTGTGTTATTGGGATATTTGTGTAAACTGTGTGTTCATAATAATTTATTATTTACATCTTCGGATAGGAGATAATGCCATTCTAACGATAACAATAATTGAAAAGTAAAAAATATATTGAGATGGCATAACTGCTACATTATTTACAAACTACAAATAGATCTAAAATAATAAAACAAATATACGGGAATCACAATGAGTAAAGCATTACAGGATGACAAAAAAATGCCCAGATCGCTGTCAATAGGAAAAGTACCCAGAAGGCTTGCAGCATTGCCACGTTGGATGGCAATGTAGATTCTTTGGCAAAAAAAAATGGATTCTAAAACAGTTGGCATCAGTTGGGAAGAGCGCGACGGATGATATGATGATGAGACTAATCTGGCTAGGAGTCGTTCGAAAGAAATACCGCGGCCTCGGACACAAAGGGCTAAGAAGGAAAATGGGTGGTTTTTAGTCAGCAGGAGTCTGACACTCCCTACTGCTCCGCCCAGAGCGGAGTCATTTGACGATTTCCCACACCCCAAAAAAAATAATTAGATTAATGTTAGCGTGCCGCGCAATCCGACCTGCGTTCTTACTGCAGGAAAGGCCCTGTTATCCGTCGTAGACAACTGCTTCACTACATGGTCAGAGATGTGGAGCCACAACGAGCGCCCATTAGCGAGCCGAAAGTAAGGTTGCGTACGACGTGTGTGTATAGTGCCTATGTTGGGTGACGGTAGCACCTGAAGTATAAGAATAACAAAATAATGTCATTTGTTAAAAGTTTTTTCAAATTGAAAGCCTTTTTTCATTTTTATTTTTTTGGAGGATGGGAAATCATTAAATGACTCTTCCCGCTCTGGGCAGAGCGGTAGGGAGTGTCAGACTCCTACTGACTAAAAACCACCCATGTTCCTTCTTAGCCCTTTGTGTCGAGGCCGCGGTATCTCTTTCGAACAACTCGAAGCCCCAACGGGGAAATTGAAAGCTTTGATAGCGTTTCGTATTTCTGCAAACAGTTTCATTATTACAGTTTCTGTGATAACTTTGCCCTGACCTCCCTAAATTATTGAAGTACTTAAAACTTAAGCATTTTCAGATCAATATCTTCTGATCGATAACGACGACCGTGATTTTTTAGCCATTAGAGAATACCACAAATGGTCTCCTTGACAAAAATATAGATAGCACTAATTAAAATTTTGATATTCTTAACGTCACACTGTAACTGTAAAAGTAATTCGAAAACTTCGAATTTCAGCCACTTTTTTCGGTACTTAAAAAATTTATCCATTTTTTGGGCAGAAAATATTAGATAAAAATTTTCATGTGTTTTTTTTATCAACACTAATACAGTTTGTACTCTTACTCATGATTCCTTCCCATTTTTCTTCGTTTGTGGTGGTCGCCTTTGTTGATTCTGGCTTTCAGCGGTTACAATAGTTTGGGAACAGTGTGGAGGGCTTGTCCCATTAAAAAAAGCATTCCTAGCGGTAAGGGCCGGAGCTCTCTTCAAGGTTAAAAATAGTCTGTTAACGCAAAAATAAAAATGTGAGTAAAACAGATTGGGCCCATACAGCCAAAGACAGAGATAGATGGAAAGTTTTAAGTTTTACTCTTACTCTTTGAAGTCTTACATTACGTGTGTTTTTCCCCAAAAGAGTAAAACAGAGTTGTACCACCTTATATTCATATTTCGTCAGTTATGTTTTTTTAAGTCCCATCTAACAGAAGGTGAACCTATTGTCAACCAGGAACCAATAAAAGGTTCCATGCTTCTATTGAATTAAGTTTGTTCGTCTTGTAATTATCATCTGTTGTTTGTCATGTATCAGGCACGAGCGCACAATGATTGACCGTCTGGAAA
The DNA here is from genome assembly GCA_949774965.1 of Diarsia brunnea. Classification (NCBI taxonomy): domain Eukaryota; kingdom Metazoa; phylum Arthropoda; class Insecta; order Lepidoptera; family Noctuidae; genus Diarsia; species Diarsia brunnea. The sequence goes on along the minus strand of OX459005.1, from coordinate 8,319,773 downwards.
ACGTAACACACACCGTCACACGGATACTTGACGGATACGACATACGACTACGGCCCAACTTCGGCGGTAAGAATACATTTTAGTTTTAGAAATGAATTACTTATCAATATATTATGTTTGATTCAATATTTTAGAATATTTTCGTAGACAAACATATCAAAGTTTATTTGAATCGCTCATCGGAGACTTTCTATAACAAAGTCATGTGCTTATATCCTTGCAAAATGGATCATGTGATCATATTTGCATATGACCTATCTACAAACATAGCAGCCGTCAAGCAATTTGGAACGTGCAGTTAATAATATACATCGTGTGTATAATATAATGCATATATTATAAGGCGACGTGCTCTCTACGACTGCAAGATATTAAGAGTAGTAGACCATAATATTCCATATTAAAATTGAATTTGCTCAGTGAAGATGCGGCCTGATTTGTCAGCGGTTCCCGCCGCATCGCTGTGTTGGTTCGTTGCATAAATGTTATTGCTTTTCAGGAGACCCGCTGTATGTTGGCATGGATCTAACTATTGCTAGTTTTGACGCAATATCTGAAGTGAATATGGTAAGATAAACTCTGACATATTTTGGAATGAACGGCTAAAATGTTAGGCAATTTAAAACCAATATTATAACCTAACACGTTATTGAATGACTACATGCTTTGAATTCATCAAATGATAAAGCATAATGCATTTGTCTATTTTACTACTTTACTTATATGTAATCCAACAACACCAAATTGATTGATATCACAACCCACTCGAAGATTGGCTGCGGCAGACGTTCACCTCGAGAACACGACGACCTTGTCTGCACTTCTTCAGATTCGCTGAGGATGTTTTTTGGGTCGTATCAAGGACTTGTGTCTCTCGAGGAGGTCGTCCATCGTAATTCATTAAGCTTTTAATAGCTGCGGAAAGGGAGCAAGGCCGCGGTCACTTGACACACATCGAGGGTCGTCGGTGACCGAGGGGCGGAGTGCTGCCTCAGCCAATCGATGTCCGCCTTTACTTTCTACCGCCACTCGCCGCCTGCCAACGCAGAGGTCACCGCCCACTCACCACTATCTTATACATACATCTTATCATCACATTTATTAAACAAAAACAATGTCAGTTCATCTGCTAGATCATTTCATGTGTTCATGGGGTCACTTCTTTGGTTACATCCCCTAAAACGGATAACTGAACGTCTGTTTCATTTTCATTAGAAATCATCTATCAGTATCTCATTACGATGACACGAATATGTTTTGCCATATAGCGATCAAAAAGTAGTATAGACAATTAAAAGTTCCATTTGGAATTAAATGGACAACCTAATCACAAGTAAAATAACCTTTTGTATTTTGCGGGCATCAAAATATTCTTGTGGTCGTTTTTGCACAATAGGTTCCATGTAAGGGTTGTAATACACCTAATCTAAAAGGGATTCCAAAACACTTCCAGGATTACACAATAACCCTTTATCTGAATCAATACTGGAAGGATGAAAGGCTGGCCTTCGGTCTTCCGGACGAAGTCTTGACACTGTCGGGAGATTTCGCCGATAAGATTTGGGTGCCCGATACGTTTTTTGCTAATGACAAGAATAGGTAAGTACACATTTGATGTTTTTTTTTTTCACACACGTGAATTTGTGTTTCGATTTTATGTTACTTTTCTGTAATCAGTGACCCTTCTTGACGTTACGCAATCTAAACGTGACAAATACTTGCATAATGGAATGTTATTTAACTTTTAAACCTTAATTAATCGTTGAAATATTAGCATAACCTTATGCAGTCACTGTTTCTAGTACTAGGTCAAGACTTTTCCGAACGTCATCCACGTTGGTCGGAGATGCCTTGACCTAATCGTCTCGGAACCAGTTTTTGTACCAAACTGGAACTTATTTTCAAAACATAGTGCATGTTAAAGTAAAGAAGAACTCGTTCGCTCAGATGAAGATGTGTAAATATCAGGATATTGTTCTACACATTTAGTACGAGTAAACTTCCTTCGTCATCAGATTGTAGACATTCACAATTGATCTGAATAGTTACGTTATGACTCATATGAATCATAAGAGAACCACTTGTTAACATAGACCCCTGATTCAATAACTCGAGCCGACCTTGACTATGTCTTGATTTGTCGTCATATGTTTCATCACAATGCTATGACGTGGCCTAGATGTAATGGCCCCAACTTACGAGGTGGTTTCGAATCCAGGCAGGCGCATTACTTTGTGTAATTTATTTCATCACCACTACTCTCAAAAACGGTGAAGGAAAACATCGTGAGGAAACCGGCATGTCCTAGAACCAAAAATTCGAAGAATTGTAATACAATACCAATCCCCACTGGGCCCGCGTGGTAGATTATAGCACATTCCCTCTCAAAGAGTGGAGGTCTGTCTCCCAGCAGTGGGAACATTAATAGGCTGTTGATGATAGGGTTTTTCATTTAATAAACTAACTACTACATTATTAGAATTAAAATCGGTTAAATAAAAACGATTAATTAAATAAACTGAACTAACAATAAACTATAAATTGACATGTAAAAACTCCTCCTTAACGCTGTCAGATGGTACTGGCAAGAGACTGGCGGCGTTGCCACGTTGTACACGGAAACCCTTCGGAAGCCTTTAGGTTACAGGAAGCGTCAAGTAGGCGTTTGGAAATTTTCTTTAGAAGGTTGTAAGCACTCGGTCCCCCCAGGCGCTATAAGCTGATTGAATAACGTATGTCCGCAGTTTCCTGCACGACGTGACGGAGCGCAACAAGCTGGTGCGGCTCGGTGGAGACGGCAGCATCACGTACGGAATGCGGTTCACCGCCACACTCGCCTGCATGATGGACCTCCACTACTACCCGCTCGACAGCCAGAACTGCACCGTCGAGATTGAAAGCTGTGTGACTCATACACTTGTAATACATCACCAGGCTGAGCTTGCTGCTTCGTGCTCGACCCGAACATCTACGACCCGCATTCGTGTCTTTCCGCAGACATTCGTCATAACTCCCTCGTTTTGTCTTGCCCATTTATACATGCTCGAGCTTGGTATACAGCCTTTTGCCACTTTTCATGAAACATTTTGTGGTAAAACATACATAATAAACCACATTTGAATTCTCCTTGTCCATTCAAATTCATACTTCCTGGCTCCCTGGCGATGCAACACATTTTTTACTAATCCTTGGCAAAATTTTTGAATGATTCCATTGGCAATTACGAAAACCGCTACGGATGAGGTAACAATTTATTTAAATGGTCTGTTTGGGTTTGATCACACTTATCAGCATTATTTAGAAACTTCTACTGCAGACCCTTCCCTTCCCTTCGCGATTAACGATTTTATGTCGTATTTTTACACTTACACAAAAAATACTAGGTATTCTCAGTATAAATGAGTTGCTGGTAGGTCTGATTGGTTGCCGTAAGACAGACCAACCCGGGTCAGCATGCTAACATATACTTCTCCATGCAGATGGATACACGGTGTCAGATGTGGTGATGTACTGGAAAGAAACGCCAGTCAGAGGCGTAGAGGACGCAGAGCTGCCACAATTCACTATACTTGGACACGAAACTAATGACAGAAAGGTACAAAGTAAAAATAATTGAAGTAGAACTTGGCTCACGAATATAACTATAAATAAGGTAGAAATAGGTACCACTCTTGAAGTACCAGAACTTGATAATATTATTCTGAAAATATTTTTTAGATTTGTCGAAATCTAAATCAGTTGTGAATAGCACTTGAAAATCAGATAATTAAAATAATATTATGATCTTACTGATTACTCTGAGATGTCCAAAAACGAAGGTCCGCTCAAAAAGAACTTACTTCCTTACTTTATAATCTGAAAGGTTGATGTCATCTGTCTTGGAGATAGGCATTTATTACTACGAAACAGTTGCTAACTCGTGTGATTGTTATTGAACAAATAATTTTGTATTGAAAGTTTAGTGAAAAACTGAATAAAACATTTCCACCAAACCAAATAAACCATTACACAAACTTGAAACTCGAACAAGTTGTTACCGTCAGTATCTCAACGCATCACCGAACAATGCGAAACTTGCATTAAGGTAACCACGTAACCGCTAAAGTTGGGACATTCCAGGAGAAATTGGCGACGGGCATCTACCAGCGGTTGTCGCTCAGTTTCAAACTGCGCAGGAATATCGGCTACTTCGTGTTCCAGACGTACCTGCCCAGTATACTTATTGTGATGCTGTCCTGGGTCTCGTTTTGGATTAATCATGAAGCGACGTCTGCTAGAGTGGCGTTAGGTATGGTTTGTTTTTTTTTTATTTTCGTGTCTAACTATGATATAGAAAATTTTTGTCAGATCTTTTGTGACAAAATGACAACAGCTGTTTATCTGTTATCATATTTTTTATTGTTGGCAATTGACAACTATGTAAATAAGTATAAATAATGTAAATGATGTAAATAAGCAGCACAAATAAATTAAGTGATGAATTTAACCTGTATAAAGCCACAAACTGTTATTTATCATTAAATATGTTTCAAAACTATATGTTAGACATAGCGGTAAGTAGAAAAAATGTCAATCTTTTGTCTTTCAATCTGTTCAGGAATAACGACGGTACTCACAATGACTACGATAAGCACGGGTGTACGCAGCAGTCTGCCGCGCATCTCCTACGTGAAAGCCATCGATATCTACCTAGTGATGTGCTTCGTGTTCGTGTTCGCGGCACTGCTCGAGTACGCAGCCGTTAACTACACGTACTGGGGCGCACGCGCAAGGAAACGAGCCAAGTTAAAGAACAGAGATCAGCTGTCCACTAGCGCTAGTGTCGAGAAGGAATTGAAATGTTCAGGTAGGACGGCAAAGTGTTAAAAAGAAGGTGGTTCAGTTTTAATCAACCGAATAACCCGGAAACCTAAAACTGAAACAAAAAATAAGAGACAGTGCCTTGCCTACTGTCTCTAACTATAATTTTAAACACAATACGTTTTATGTCCCATATAAAAGTAGACTCACTCATCACTGATACGATCATACAGTCAACTACCGATATTAGGATCTAATCAAGACAAAAGATTCTCAAAATAATCCCTTAGTCTGTGTAAAGTTAGCTATTTAATTATACCAACACTTTTTACAGGACCGCGATCCCCTGAAGAAATAATAGCACTTCGAGAATGCGCGACGAGCGCAGGGCGCGTATCTCCGCTTTTAGGGCTGCGATCCAAGCCGCTGACGGCCGCCAGCGGAGCCCCACCGTCCCTACGACTACAACGCGATCACACACAGCTGCGATATAGAACCAGGCCACATTCTAGAACCTCCAGAAGTTAGTATTGTCAATTGAATTACCTTTACTTCTGTTTCCTGTTTCGCTAGGATCTAGATGTGCAAATAAATTGTTGATGATTGGTCTCTTTATGTAGGACAAGGTAACCAAATATTTAAAAAATATCACGCCCGTGTTTCCCGAAGAGTGTCTCAGTTTCTCGGGAATGCTCTGTTATGCGATAATGCAATCGCACGCAGGAGCATTGACGATGCGATCGGTAACATGCACTGTTTTTGTGCTCTAACAAATTACGGTACCTACTGAGCGACAGAATACAGCACATCCTCAAAGACGGCTGGAAAAATGTGATTCCTTGTTGGCAGATGAGGTTCAATCTTAACAGCATAGCTATTCACAAACAATCGAATCGAAGTCGAATCGAGCTTGGCACTTTTTCGAGTATCAGATATTTGGTTTCGGCCGTCTACGAAACCGTAGTTTCGTGGTTCGAACGATTGGCAAATGCTATTCACAGATTCGGTCGACATCTACTATGTAGCCAATAAATTATCTTTAATGTATTTCTATAAGTTCTACTATAGATTGTACTGAATATAATTAAATATAATTAAAAACAATTTAAAAATGATTTTAAATGGATATGCAACGACTCTTGCTTATGGTATAGTACAAGCTGGTGTCGTAATTCTGATTGCATTGCACTTCCGATAGCAAATAGCTGTCGGCAGGATTGATATCGTCATCTCGAATCACAATCGAAGTTTCGGTTTTGTGAATAGCGATTTTCGATAGTATGATGGATCAATTAGATACGAAGGACAATCGAGTGGTTGTGAATAGCTATGCAGATGCGTAATGAAAATAATAAATAATTCCTGATAGAAACTCCCAATAGAATTTTTTTAACCTGGGAATCGAACGCAGGACCGCATGCTCAGAAGTCACGCTTGCAACGATGGGACCGTTAAAGTTAGGCAGTTAGCATAGGTAGAGGAATGTCAAATTAGTAATGACCGTTAAACTCTTCATTAATGGAACTACTATTAAAGACACAAATAGATACTTACTTGATGCTATGTAAGCGTATCACACACCCCTACGTGTAAAGCCCACATAGCCCTAACAGTCGCGGGTCGGGCGCGGGAGTATGACGTATATGAAAGACGGACAGAGAGCGTGCGCGGGTTGGGTTACCTGCCACCACAAATAGAATGGTCGAAGGCGGAAAGACAGCGAGCGGGTGTAACGTCGTTGCATTCATAATACACGGTATCAGGATACATGCGCGAAAGACATTTGCGCGAACTTATTTCCATGGCTAGACACTTGCGTGATTTAATGGCCGTTTTTTTTTTGGGGGTTGGGTAATCATCAAATAACCCCTCCTGCTCTGGGCATAGCGAAAGGGAGTGTCAGACTTCTACTGACTAAAAACCACCCATGTTCCTTCTTAGCCCTTGTGCCGAGGCCGCGGTATCTTTTTCGAACAACCCGCAGCCCCGACTTAATGGCCTTACAAACAAAACATAAAACCTTAGGTTTTTTCATTTTAGGGTGAGTGAGAGTGTCATTTTAGAGATTTTCGGGGTCGCTGATAACGAAAATGGGGATAATTTTCGGTTTTTCCTTTATGGGTGTCGCTTTCATGATTCGGGGTCAAAATGCAAATTCAAGAAAACCTCATCAATGCAAAAAAAAACAAAGCTTGAAATTGTTAGAAATATTGGAATGTTCGATATACGAAGTAGTAATCTTCCTCGCGACCCTCAACGTGACCATAGTCACGTAAGTACTAGATAACGTGATCAGATTCTAGGAACCCTAGACCTCATCCGTCGCCGACCTTGAATGCAATCTCTCGTGACAAATTGCTAAAGATTGTTTGAAATGATGACTTCCTGTACAAGTGTCAAGGGAAATTACTGTGCATTGAACTGACACGAGCGATATGACACACGATAGTTTATTTGCGAACAAGAAATCATCTGACTGAGCAGTACTGCAAACATATACCTAATTGCAGGTTTTATAACATCCACTCAACACAACAATCTCCTGAAAAATAATACGGTAGATATTTCTACCGTAATTTTTTTCAGGAGATTGTGATACGTTTTTCGTACCAAAGGTATCAGTATATAGAACTTTTAACTCGAAAATCATTCATTCGAAAATCGCTTTAAAGAATAAAACCCTACAGTTTTTAAAATCAGAAAAAATTATGCCCCTTTAAAAAGTTTAGGGTTAACAAAAACTAAATTTATGCCGCAATGCATAAAAAGCACTAAGTGTTTATTGTAAATAAAACGATTTATAATTTTGCACTTTAGTGTAATAGAAAAACAAAGGTATAAAATACTTCTTTCCAAAGGATATTAAGTGTTTTTCAATATAATAAAATCATTGTTCCCTTGCAGATGGATCAACAGCGAAGCCCAAAGTGATGCACGCTCTCCGACGCGGCGCTGGCGTTCTCAAGGCGTCAATGCCCAAGATCCGTGACGTCAATGTCATAGACACGTACTCAAGAGTCATCTTCCCTGTCTGTTTCCTGCTCTTCAACGCCGTCTACTGGGTCTTTTATATTTTCGATTGAATTAAAAATAAAAACTAGTGTTCTATCAAAAGATATTGTCACCCTACTCGTAATTATCTAACGAATTTATGCGATATGAAATTATTAATTTTACGTTAACTTGTGAGAATACTAAGAAAAGTAATTGCTTATTAATAAGTGAATGAATGGTAAAGTTTTTAAAAATTTTGATTTTTTTTTAGAGAGAGAGATACATTTTTAGTTTGCTTAAAAAATCGTGAAATCTTGACATTGTCGTCTGTAGTTTCAGTGTCGTATCTAAATGGACTCTGGCAACAGGCCGCGCTACGCTAGGAAGAAGAAGACCTACAATGAGACCTAGATCTGCCAAAGAAATATCTACCTAGGTCAGGGTTAATATGTAACGTAATAAGAAAAACCACTATGCCATCTTGGTAAACTCAGCTTTGTCTGGGCAATGCACATTTTGCGAAATAATGTTTTCCCTTTTGTTTTGAGATGATTAATTAATGTTGATGTGCAGTGATTTGAGAATATGTAATAATAAAACAGTAGTTTTGAATGTAAGTAGATAAATAGAATATCGCATTTTATTATAATGAAACTGCCAATATTTTATGTCTATAAGAAAAACAAACACAAATATTTTAATTTAATTGTTTTATCTTTGCTTATGTATGAGACAAGAATGAAACAATAGTTAATTTAATGAAATAATACCATTTCCAAAATGGTTTAAACAAAAACTGGTAATTTGACGTTTATGATGTTAATTTAGATAATTCCACGCATTATCAACGTCACTTCCTATCTTCAATTCTTTTCTATAAGGATAATAAATGTAAAATAACCATTTTCGAGATCGTTGTAAATAAATAATTTTAGAATGAACGTGGTAAATTAATAGTAGTAACATTGATGTTTATATTAGAAGGAGATAGCAAGTTATAGCTTATTTAAGATAATGTTGTAAAATAAAATTTATTTAAAATATTTATTTAATTTGATAATGTATCGTTAACCTGTCCCTCTCACTCTCATTTTCTTCTCAAGACTTTCTAGAAAAATTTATTGGACTTTAAATTTCATATCAAGTGACCCGTAGTAACACAACAAGATACTAAAGAGAGTCAAGAAAAATAACCGAACAAATTGCATATCCAATGTCTACTAAGTGGCTACAGATTCATTAATTCGATTGGAATGAAAAATAAATCAATTTTCAAAAAGTGGTTACATCTGCAAGTTCTAAACACGCACGGTCTCTAAGTTTTTAGACCATGTGCGTACTGTTACATAATTTATCACTTGATTCGGTGAAGGAAAACATCGAGAGAAATCAAAACGCCATGCCTGAGAGATTTATGTTTTGATGGCATAAAAACTCAGCAACCAGGTTAGGCACCAATGTGTTCCCGTCGGGGCTGCGGGTTGTTCGCTAGAGACACCGCGGCCTCGACATAAAGGTAGCCCTTTAAAGAAGAGACATGGTAGAAGGAACATGGGTGGTTTTTAGTCAGTAGAAATCTGACACTCCCTTTCGCTCTGCCCAAGAGCGGGAGGGGTTATTTGATGATTTCCAACCTTCCAAAAAAAAAGTTGTTGATGCGGTGCTGGTACGTTGGTGCCGAGGAAGAGATAAAATAAAACGGTAGACAAGTATAATTCACGTCTTTATTGGTACCAGGGTCACAGATGGAAGGGAAGGGTGTTGCCACAGTTTTTTTAATATGAATGTTGGTGTTCCAATACTGGAAATTAAAATCTTCAATAACTAACTACACGAAAAAGAAAGAAGAGTAGTTACTTTGTTCAAATAATTACACTCGGACATAAAATGAAATAGACTTTCTGCAAGTAGGTATCCACATAAAGGTTCTATGATTTATGTCTTGAAGTGGAGAAGTTCATTCATAATATTGTAATGTAGTCGCTGCACTTATGAACTACTACCGGAATAGCCATATTGTATGAGCGGGCTAGCCCGCGTCGCGGTCATAAACCGTCTGAAACGCCATCTGGCTACATTTCGCGTTACAACTTGCGAAAGCTCCAAGGCAAGGTTTTTGGGGTCCTGTCGCCATGTCGCCATCTAACGTTGAGCTTTCAAAAGTTTTGTTGTTTCACAAAATTCTTTGCTTGAAGATGCAAAAAACCGAGTGTGGATGTCAGCACGGTTAGAGATAGTGTACGACTTAAAAAGTGAAATTAGACTTTTGTAAGTTTTAAATTAAACATAGATGTCGTAAAATTAAATGTAGGTAACAAAAATAATTATTAACTAATATTAAACAGGCATTTCAATGAAATGAGAAGGAAAAAAAATTAATATAGACATTGCGTTTAAATAAATATTTGAATCTTTTTTTGCATAAAAAGAACTGACTGCTAATGCTTATTTAAAAATATATAGGGGCAGTTTTTGATAGGACGTTTTAAGTGGCGGGAGATTAGGAATTATTGGAAGTGAAAAAGATAAATTATGTTACAAGATTTTATGTTTTTTTTTCGTCATCTTACTTTTAGGATCATGGTAAGTTTTTCTAATTAGGAACCAATATCATTGTATGTTTAATTGTCAAATTATTTATGCTTTCTTTTGGACATAAATATTTACGTATATTTTTCGTTGGTGGTTGAAACCTTGAAGCGTTATTTCGGTAAGGTCGACTGAGAGCCGGAATAGCAATCCAATCTGATACTACACGTTATGCAACGTTTTGTTGCTAAGATTAGTATTCTATTGTTATTACTGAATACGAATTTTCATTTATTGAATAGAAAAGCTCATCTTCATTAGGTTTTAAAAGCTTCGTGTAAATGTGGCGACTCTTGGAGGAGGCTTATATTCAGCAATCCAGTGCTGAAAATAAGCCTTTCAGCCTCTTTAGTCATTCGGCTGAAATGATCATGATGACAATGACACGAACAGGCAAAGCCATTTGTAACATGATGTTTACAAAAGAAAGACGAGAAGGATTACTATCAGGCTTTTCTCAGGTAAAATGATTGTGATAACACTATTTGAGAATTGAGAATCGTTTTCACAACAGTAATTTTTACGATTTCGATACCGTACGCAACATACAAAGAATATGCAAAGAATATCGTATTACCTAGTATTAACTGGGTTGTGGAGGTCAGATAGGCAGTCGCTCCATGTAAAATACTGGTATTCAGCTGCACCCGGTTAGGCTGGAAGCCTACCCTAAAATAGTTGGGAAAAGGCTAGGTAAATGATGATACCGTACGCAACATAATGCTTTAAATATAATATAATAGGGAGCTTATTTTTTCTTTAAAATGACCTGAATATGTGATGAGAAAACTATGTTAATTTACTTTAATCATTTATTGAATGTTTCTGGAAGAATTTCTATTTTAAGAACACTAAATTGAATGAAAGTAGCTGTAACTGTAACGTATATAATCAAGTTGACTTTGAGCAAAGTGTTTTTGAAACCAATACTGAAAGCTTTAAAAATAGATTCGCGCAATACTCTCTTGTTTGCATTTAACCCTGCTTAAAATTTGAGTCAAGATAAAAACCTAAAACGAGTTAGAAAAACTTTCCCAGTGATGAAATTACCAAATATATTTATAAGCACTTTATTTTCATAGAGCTTTATTCACAGTAGGCGATACAATACAAATGTAGGGGAGCGTTGAAAGAGATTTTATGTAGGCAAGGTAGCAAGGGGCGGCGGGTTCCATTCATCGACGAAGCGCAGACTGCGCGGGGCGCCAGCGCGGGTCGCGGGGTAGGGACGGGGCTCCAGATCACCTAGTACCTATCCCAGTCGCGCGAGGAGAGCACATCTGGAGGGAGCTCCGCGTTTCATAAGGAAAATCCAGAAATAAAAACAATTTAGTGGTTCTAGTTATTGTGTTGTGATTGCTCTGATCCTTGATTTCGAATTGTGATATAGTGCGAACGGTGCGTCTTCATTCGGGATATGTCACATCCTTACACGTTTTAAGGTACCCATTTTTTTTTTTTCATTTTTGTATTAACTTTAGATCTAAGACATAATTATGCTAGTTATAATAAAATTACACAAAAGGGATGGCTATATTGTGATAAAAATATATGAGTTCTAGAAATAGAGCTTTTGCGTATGTAAAAGCTGTTTTCATTCCATGTATGTTTGATGTGTGCGCCTTTGGACAGGGCGTTGAAGGGTGGATCGAGCTGAAATTGGATGTATATTTGAGTTTTTATCATGAATTCGGCATTTGACGGCGTAGCCTGTAGTTTCATGGTCAGACCTGTGGGCGGACGGAGGTGTTGAGTTTCGAGCTCTCAGAGAGCGCGGGGAGGTGCGCGGCGCGCGGGGGCGGGCGTGGGCACGAGCCTGCGCGCATTTCACCCCCTCCCCTGTATTGATCGCTCAATTTTCAAACGTATTTCCTAAATATTGTCACTATAAAACATTAATATCTATGAATTGCACCTGCGTTGTGAAAAATAGAGCTGGTGTTTGGCCATCAAGTTTCTGAAAGGTTGAATTGCGAGCAGGTAGGTAGTTATACATAGTTAATTGTGTGTGTGTGTAAGGGTGCTGTAATGGCGAGTTATTTCGCCCAGAATAGAACGCTTTGATTCAATATAGGTTGAAAATTATCTTAAATTAAAGAAGGAGTGACTGTGATTGTGTGACGCGTTTTAGTTCTATTGCATGCCTTTTGCGCTACTATCGAAAGCGCACCCTCGCCCCATATGCGTTGGCTATTAATGTATGACAAGGATAGTAGAAGTATCAATAGAACCTATTTATAGATCCAATCCGAATAAATTTAATAAATCTAGTTAATGAAATAAAAGTTAATTAAGTACGTATGTTTTTAAAACCTAGGATCGATGTTTTAGGTAGTCATTGTACCTATCGTAAGACTATGTGGGTTCTGTCTACGTGTCATTAAACTTTTTATTTAGTTTTGAATTGTCTTTGAGATTTTAGAACTACAATTAAAGGTCCTTTGATTTCCATAAAGTTTTTTAAAGTAAATCATTTAATTCGGTAAGTAAGTTAGTGCGCATATACTTACTGGATATCAGACTGAGAAAAATATGGCACAAGAAATGTTAGGCTTTTAGTGAGCTTACAACAAAGCCCAGGAATCCTAACTGCGTAGAATGCGCGGTTTCGTGCGTCGTGAATGAAAACCAGATCAACAAGTAGCTAGTAACATTGGCTTTCTAACGCGCATGCGTCCCATCAAATCTTAACAATTTCCAATATGGCCGCGTTATGGACTATGCCTTAATTCGTACAGCGACATCGTATGAAAACAGAAATGTTATTCCTGCTGTTTTCTAGATTAGACTGAAAAGCCCAGAATAGCTACACATAACTAATAATGTCTTAAGTATTAATGTTATTACGATTAAAAGTTTTAGTAGAGCTATACGCCTACATCGTAGCTCGATGCTTTCGTAGAAGTTACGCCCTTACCATAGGATTATATTAAACTGCTAAAAAACCGGAATATGCTTTTCAATTTTAATAATTGCGCTGTCTAGTACCTTCTACCACACGTTTAACTAATCAAATGCATGATGATAGTTTAATATTGTGTCTACTTTAAGTTAGCTCATAGCACACGATTAAGTATTGCACTGATCAGCATCGCCACGATTAGAGCTTATTTATTTAAATAAACTTCATGTACAAGAGCGTTACATAGGTGGACAACTACCAGACAACCTATGCGTCAAATAGGACAACAATGTGATACGGGGGCAGGCACATACTCTTTCTGCCTCGTCCACATTCATACATCGGGTCATACACGCACACCGGTTACGAGTATAACTTACCTGTCCATTCTGAAGAACCTCACCAATAAGGTCATATTATAATTCATAGGTACAAATAGCCCAAAATACGAGAAACCTTATAATAATAAATATGACCATATTTTGTGGTTATCGCCATGATTTCTATGAAGCTCCGTACTTCGTGCGAACTTCGTATTTATAAACAACGAAATGGTTTGGTGATGGCCGATTTTGTGAATTTGCTTATACGTGAAGTAAGTTATTCTCAAAAATAAAACTGTATTACATAAAATTAACCCAACTGCTTTGAAAAAAACTGAAAAGATAAAACAAGCACATTTAGCCTTTTCCCAACTATGTTGGGGTTGGCTTCCAGTCTAACCAGATGCAACTGAATACCAGTATTTGACATGGAACGACTGTCTACCTGACCTCCACAACCCAGTTGGTACTGGGTAATAGACATTTGAATATTAAATGATTAAAATATGGATTTCGTCCTACTCGTACCTATTCAATGATACCTGACGCATAGTTACACGACTTTACTTTTTTTGTCTTCACACTAAACGTCTGGTAGTCGCCATATTGAATTTTGTCATGCCTTTTGTGACACTCGCAAAATTAAGACAAATCGTTTGACGTAAGAATCATCAAAAGCCGCCCACGTGTTTGGTCTCAAAAACACCACAAAAGAACAAACATACATTTATAAATAGGCTGATCATCATCATCATCTCAGCCATAAAACGTCCACTGCTGGTCATAGGCCTCCCCCAGAAGGGGAGGAGGATTTGCCATAATCGCCACGCTTGGGTTGGCGATCGCAGTATGGATGTTACAAAGGCACAGAGAACGCTGCTGCCCATTCTCTGGTAAGTCCCTTAGTCGCCTCTTACGACACCCACGGGAAGATATGGGATGGTGCTATTCTTTACGTCCGACACCATACTGATAATTAACATGAACCTTCCTTTGCGTTGCGCAGTCTGCAACAAGAGTCCTTCTCGAATATGGAAAGTACATTGTATTCCTTTCTTAAATTATGGTATAGACGAGATGACGGAGATTTTATTGCATTTGACCCTTGATACAGATGTTATCGTGCCTGATTACTAAGAAATTGTCTCTAGACCCAGATAATTATATATAAGCAAGGCCGTTATCTGAGAGTGAGACACTTACACATACACACAATAACAATTGATATTTTTCATTTTATAACATATCTTTAAAAGTACTGAACATTTCAAAAATATTTAAACGTCAATTTGTTCGTGGCACATTTATCTTTATTTTGATATATTGTTGTGGGCCTTGAAAAACAAAGATATAGGGAAGTATGAAGAGTAAATCCGTGCTATGTGCAGTCAAACTTGTGTCAGCCGCTGGCAACACGGGCGGGCGGGCTCAGTATGGGTATAGGCTTGCACCAAGGGTCGGTTTTAAGCCCTTACCTCTTCTTGTTGATTATAGACGGTCTGACGTCGGACATACAAGGAGAGGCACCCTGGTGCATGCTGTTTGCCGACGACATTGTTCTGGACCTGAAATCCAGACCAGATGGGAGAAATAGCAACAGAAGCTGGAGAATGTTGGCTTGAAAATCTGCAGAAGGAAAACTGAATATATGTTCTGCGATTACGGCGTTCTCTCAAGTTCTGGAGCCTTAGCGCTAGATGGCGTGTTCCTTCCAGTTTGTTCCGACTTTCGGTATATCGGTTCACTCGTGAAAAGCGACGACCAAATAGATCGTAGGGTTAAGTACAGACTGGATGAATGAAATGGCGGCAAAACACGGGAAAAATATGCGACTCACATTCCCCTCAAACATACCACAAAAGGGATGAATGAAAGACAATCGCATGTGGCTGAGATGAGAATGCTAAGAGGAATGTGTAGTGTAACGAGAATAATAGATAAAACTTTTTTGCAAAAACAAAACCGACTTCAAAAACACAAAAACGAAAAACACAAAAAAGTAAAAAATAAACTTCACAAGAAAAAGCAGCTTCTGAAGTCGGTGACATTTTGTTTGTTTGATTTCGTTTTTTTGAAGTCGGTTTTGTTTTTGCAAAATAGTTTTTTATTTTACAATTTTTAGTTAATAAATTTTACCAATATTTACTATACATTTAACATTCAACCAAGAACCCTAACCTTTATTAACCTTCAAGATTCCCTTATTATTGCTTTCAACTCTTAACCGTTTAGGAGTAGTACCTTCCATAATCAGTTCACCTAGATAACCTGAAAGAATACAACCATATATACGTCCCCAATTATATTTTACTAAAGAATTATGCTCCAACTTCTAACCGTTGAGGAGTTATACCTTCCATCATCAGTTCATCAACATGAAATGATGACTGCTAGATGCAAATACTCAAAAATCTTTAGAAAAAGCACGAAACACGTAATACGTGCCTATACAATTTGAGTTTTGCCCTCGATTTCTCTGGGATTCCATCATCAGATCCTGATTTTCTTATCATGGTACTACCCTTGGGATATCTCCTTTTCAACAAAAAAAGAATTTTCTATATCGGTTGAGGCGCCTCCGAGTAATCCGTGAATATACATAAAAAATTCTATCATCAGGGCAACCTAATACCCTGAAAGAATACAACTATCACTTCATAAGTACGTATAGTTTTGAAAGAATTTTCTATTAACTCCTAACCGTTGAGGAGTTGTATCTTCCATCATCATCAGTGAATCCACATGATATTATAATGACCATACGCAAATACTTGAACAGGTTTAGAAAATATATGGAAAACGTCATAAGTGCCTATAAGTTTGAGGGTTGCCCTCGATTTCCCTGGGATCCCATCATCAGATCCTGATTTGGTGACAATGGGACCACCTCGGGAGTATACCTTTTCGAACACAAAAAGAATTTTGAAAATCGGTTCATTAATGACGGAGATATGCGATAACAAAGATACAAAAAAAAACATACAGACGAATTGAGAACCTCCTCCTTTTTGGAAGTCGGTTGAAAAAAAGGAATATGAAAGTGGCGCCGGTGACTGAAAAGTTGTGTGGTAATCGGTTATCGTGGTATGCGAAGGAATGAGGAAAATGTAGTGAGGAAAATGTTGATTATGAATGTAGATGGCTATGAGAGTAGAAGAAGACCAAAAAAACGATTGATGGACTCTGTAAAGAATGATATGGCTAGAAAGGATGTGACTGCTGAGATGACGAGTAATAGAGAAGTCTGGAAGAAGAAGACATGCTGCACCGACTCCAAATAAATTAGGATAAGGGCAGAAGAATGATGATGATGAAATGAAGACGCTGTAGGCGATTATTACAACATAACATTCATTTATTATCAGGCAACTTTGGCCCGAAGATAAATATGATAAAAAAAACTATTTGTGTTAGAAGTATCTCTTAAAATAAATTGTCTAACGTTAATTAATTAAATTAGTACTTGCGGTTTTTTCTACACCATGGAACACCGTTTATCCAAAGAGTTAATGAGTGCAATAGGCATGTTGAATGTGGGCGGGAGTCAGGGCAATGCTGATGCCATTAGGTAACAGTCAAGCGCATATCAAGATTTTAGTTTCGCTGCCGGGATACTGCCGAGATGGCTGAGCGGCACACTGACAATATTCTACTCTACTGGCTTGGAAATTGGTTTTAAAGGTACAGTCAGAACATCAGGTCAGCGAACAAACTGGCAGGTGGAGACCTTATGAAGTCATCATGCGGTCATCAATACCATGATGAGGTGGCTGTATTCCAATCACACGGGTTCCAACTGGTTCAAGCTTTACGTTAGATGTGCATGATGATGCCCGCCCAACTATGGCTTGAGTGGTAACTCAGCCATTAGAGCGACATAGTGTGGTGGTCCTGGACTAACTCACGCATTCCCCAGATTTAAAGGAAGCACACCTTTAATATGCTGCAAAGAAGGTTTTTACGAAATATCCCAAAAATCTGTTGCAAAAGTAATTTTTACAAGCATTTACTTGAGACCCAGTATTTTATTACACAAAGCGAAATTGATAACCACGTTTTGAGCATAAATAATTGAATCGTTTTTTAATTTTTATAAGATACAAAAAATATTACTTAAATTGTTCTTGCTTTTTGCTTTAATCAACAAAAACAGTAGGTACGTCTAATTAAAAAGAACAAAAAAAATATATAAATTTCAAAAAATCCTATAAAAATAAAAAGTTCAGTTTTTAGGGTTCCGTAGTCAACTAGGAACCCTTATAGTTTCGCCATGTCTGTCTGTCTGTCCGTCCTCGCTTAAGGGGAACACAGCAGTGGATGACTTTGACGATTTGACCTCTGTACTGGCTTTTGTTTATTTTTCGGCCCCTACCGGCAAACGACTGTACTACAGAAAAACGTACCAAGGAACAGAAATGTGTCGCAGAGTGGTCATCGTATTTGCCTAACATATTTTGTTTCTCTTGGAGTAATAATGTATGAATAAAATATTTAATAATAAATTATACACTTTGACTAATGAAGTAATAACCTAGCTTTCATTAGTTATTTCACTGAGCACAGGTACTCCTACGATACATTCTTAAGGTCTGATAAAGACCAGGTAACTGCTTATCGCTTCTCAGTCACGGAAATAGTCAGAATGCTCCAGCTTTCAGCTAACTGAGCACGAATGCTACTACATGATACATTTTGAAGGTCTGACGATGACCACCTAAGTGCTTATCGGTTCTCAGTGACTGATGTAGTTAGAATGACCTAGCTTTCAAATTTTATCTGTCTGAGCACGGATGCTACTACTTAATACATTTTGAAGGTCTGATGATGACCAGCTAAGTGCTTATCGGTTCTCAGTGACGGATGTAGTTAGAATGACCTATCTTTCAAATTTTATCTATCTGAGCACGTATTCTACTACATGATACATTATGAAGGTCTGATGATGACCAGCTAAGTGATTATCGGTTCTCAGTGACGGATATAGTTAGAATGCTCCAGCTGTCAGCTTTTATCTTATTGAGCACGGATGCTACTACATGATACATTTTGAAGGTCTGATGATGACCAGCTAAGTGCTAATTGGTTCTTAGTGGCGGATATAGCTAGAATGACCTAGCTTTCAGATTTTATTTTATTGAGCACGGATGCTACTACATGATACATTTTGAAGGTCTGATGATGACCAGCTAAGTGCTTATCGGTTCACAGTGACGGATATAGCTAGAATGACCACCTTCAGGTAAATGGCACCATCAGTCTCCAAGGCCTCTTCGAGCTCTTTCAAATGAGTCCACACACGACGGTTCTACGTGGTGCCATCAATGAGATCCTATAGGTACTTACCTTCGGAGTCTACCATCAGGTAGCTAGTATCATCAGTCTCCAAGGCCTCCTCGAGCTCTTTCAAATGAGTCCAAACACGATGGTTCTACTCAGTGCCGTCAATGAGATCCTATACCCACCTTCGGAGTCCACCATTAGGTACGAGACATCATCAGTAATCCAGATCTCCATCTTCCATCAAACGAAATTCTCAAGACAAAATAATTAAAACGATAAAACAATTAACACCATTAAAACAATAACATACATTACAAAACATCGCGCCTGTAATCCCCAAAGGGTTAGGCAGAGGTGTACCTAATAGTAGGCGTGATGTTATGTTATGTATGTTATTATTTTAATGATTTTAATTGTTTTATCGCTTTTAGCGATAAAACAATTGTAGCAAAAAGCAATTGTAGTCGTTTTTGTAGCACGGATGCTACTACATGATACATTTTATAGGTCTGATGATAACCAGCTAAGTGCTTATCGGTTCTCAGTGACGGATGTAGTTAGAATGACCTAGCTTTCAGATTTTATCTTATTGAGCACGGATGCTACTACATGATACATTTTGAAGATCTGATGATGATCAGCTAAGTGCTTATCGGTTCTCAGTGACGGATGTAGTTAGAATGACTTAGCTTTCAGATTTTATCTTATTGAGCACGGATGCTACTACATGATACATTTTGAAGGTCTGATGATGACCAGCTAAGTGCTTATCGGTTCACAGTGACGGATATAGCTAGAATCACCACCATCAAGTAAATGGCACCATCAGTCTCCAAGGCCTCCTCGAGCTCTTTCAAATGAGTCCAAACACGACGATTCTACGCAGTGCCGTCAATGAGATCCTTTACTTACCTTTGGAGTCCACCATCAGGTAAATGACATTATCAGTCTCCAAGGCGTCCTCGAGGTATCAACACCATTAAAATAATAACATACATAACATAACATCACGCCTACTATTAGGTACACCTCTGCCTAACCCTTTGGGGATTACAGGCGCGATGTTTTGTAATGTATGTTATTGTTTTAATGGTGTTAATTGTTTTATCGTTTTAATTATTTTGTCTTGAGAATTTCGTTTGATGGAAGATGGAGATCTGGATTACTGATGATGTCTCGTACCTAATGGTGGACTCCGAAGGTGGGTATAGGATCTCATTGACGGCACTGAGTAGAACCATCGTGTTTGGACTCATTTGAAAGAGCTCGAGGAGGCCTTGGAGACTGATGATACTAGCTACCTGATGGTAGACTCCGAAGGTAAGTACCTATAGGATCTCATTGATGGCACCACGTAGAACCGTCGTGTGTGGACTCATTTGAAAGAGCTCGAAGAGGCCTTGGAGACTGATGGTGCCATTTACCTGAAGGTGGTCATTCTAGCTATATCCGTCACTGTGAACCGATAAGCACTTAGCTGGTCATCATCAGACCTTCAAAATGTATCATGTAGTAGCATCCGTGCTCAATAAAATAAAATCTGAAAGCTAGGTCATTCTAGCTATATCCGCCACTAAGAACCAATTAGCACTTAGCTGGTCATCATCAGACCTTCAAAATGTATCATGTAGTAGCATCCGTGCTCAATAAGATAAAAGCTGACAGCTGGAGCATTCTAACTATATCCGTCACTGAGAACCGATAATCACTTAGCTGGTCATCATCAGACCTTCATAATGTATCATGTAGTAGAATACGTGCTCAGATAGATAAAATTTGAAAGATAGGTCATTCTAACTACATCCGTCACTGAGAACCGATAAGCACTTAGCTGGTCATCATCAGACCTTCAAAATGTATTAAGTAGTAGCATCCGTGCTCAGACAGATAAAATTTGAAAGCTAGGTCATTCTAACTACATCAGTCACTGAGAACCGATAAGCACTTAGGTGGTCATCGTCAGACCTTCAAAATGTATCATGTAGTAGCATTCGTGCTCAGTTAGCTGAAAGCTGGAGCATTCTGACTATTTCCGTGACTGAGAAGCGATAAGCAGTTACCTGGTCTTTATCAGACCTTCAAAATGTATCATGTGGTAGCATCCGTGCTCAATAAGATAAAAGCAGAAAGCTGTAGCATCATAACTGTATCCGTCACTGAGAACCGATAAGCACTTAGCTGATCATCATCAGACCTTCAAAATGTATCATGTAGTAGCATCCGTGCTCAGATCGATAAAATTTAAAAGCTAGGTAATTCTAGCTATATCCGTCACTGAGAACCAATAAGCACTTAGCTGGTCATCATCAGACCTTCAGAATGTATTATGTAGTAGCATCCGTGCTCAGATCGATAAAAATTTAAAACTAGGTCATGCTAACTACGTTCGTCACTGAGAACCGATAAGCACTTAGCTGGTTATCATCAGACCTTCAAAATGTAGTAGCATCCGTGCTACAAGAACGACTACAATTGTTTTTTGCTACAATTGTTTTATCGCTAAAAGCGATAAAACAATTAAAATCATTAAAATAATAACATACATAACATAACATCACGCCTATTATTAGGTACACCTCTGCCTATCCCTTTGGGGATTACAGGCGCGATGTTATTGTTTTAATGGTGTTAATTGTTTTATCGTTTTAATTTTTTTTTTTTTTTTTTAAAAACTTTGCCCCACACTTGGAATTTCTCCTGTATCGTGGGTGCGTTTACAAACATTTAAACTCACATACACAGAACACCCAGACCAGAAACAACTATCTGTAGGTCATACAAATATTTGTTCCGTGCGGGAATCGAACCCGCGACACGCAGCGCAGCAGTCCAATCGCTCAGCCACTGCGCCAACCGTGTCGTCAATTATTTTGTCTTGAGAATTTCGTTTGATGGAAGATGAAGATCTGGATGACTGATGATGTCTCGTACCTGATGGTGGACTCCGAAGGTGGGTATAGGATCTCATTGACGGCACTGAGTAGAACCATCGTGTTTGGACTCATTTGAAAGTGCTCGAGGGGGCCTTGGAGACTGATGATACCAGCTACCTGATGGTAGACTCCGAAGGTAAGTGTTGGTTCTCATTGATGGCACCACGTAGATTCGTCGTGTGTGGACTCATTCGAAAGAGCTCGAAGAGGCCTTGAAGACTGATGGTGCCATTTACCTGGTGGTGGTCATTCTAGCTATATCCGTCACTGTTAACCGATAAGCACTTAGCTGGTCATCATCAGACCTTCAAAATGTATCATGTAGTAGCATCCGTGCTCAATAAGATAAAATCTGAAAGCTAGGTCATTCTAACTACATCCGTCTCTGAGAACCGATAAGCACTTAGGTGATCATCATCAGACCTTCAAAATGTATCATGTAGTAGCATCCGTGCTCAGATCGATAAAATTTGAAAGCTAGGTCATTCTAGCTATATCCGTCACTGAGAACCAATTAGCACTTAGCTGGTCATCATCAGACCTTCATAATGTATCATGTAGTAGCATCCGTGCTCAATAAGATAAAATCTGAAAGCTAGGTCATTCTAACTACATCCGTCACTGAGAACCGATAAGCACTTAGCAGATCATCATCAGACCTTCAAAATGTATCATGTAGTAGCATCCGTGCTCAATGAGATAAAAGCTGAAAGTTGGAGCATTCTGACTATTTCCGTGACTGAGAACCGATAAGCAGTTACCTGGTCTTCATCAGACCTTCAAAATGTATCATGTAGTATGAGAGACCATCATTAGGTACGAGACACCATCAGTCATCTAGATCTCCATCTTCCATCAAACGAAAATCTCAAGACAAAATAGTTAGATAACATAACATCACGCCTGTAATCCCCGAAGGGTTAGGCAGAGGTGTACCTAATAGTACACCCACATTTCGCCAGTTATGTTTAAGTCCCATATAATAGGGGCGAGCCTATTGCCATCAACCGGGCACAAATCCAGACTCCGTGGCTGTTACTTATAATTTCCTGATGGAAAAACCCAATAACACTTTGCCCGACCCGGGAATCGAACCCAGGACCTCATGCTCAGCATCGTGCTTACGACCACTAGACCAACGAGGCAGTCCAAAATTAAAATAATATCATAGATATATCTATATACCAAAATATCTACTAAGAAACGTAGATAATTTACCAATAGTTTTGGAGAGCTCGGCCACGCGTCACTTTACGTTTATTAGGCATAGTCAGCTTAGTCTATGATAGGTGCAAACAACAAAACGAAATTACAAACTACTTTAAATATATTTACAAACTTATTTTCTGTTCTTATTTTACGAAATATTGATAACTATACAATTTACAATATGTTTTAATTCAGAAAACATTAAAAACGTGAACTTTTGAATTTTATTTGTGAAGTAATGACATGCGTGCAGTCCACCCGTGACAACAGTCATCGAGACACTGGCGCAGCGCGTTCCAAGTATGCGCGACGGGTCTCGCGCCGCATTTGCCTCAAAATGTCGGGAATTAATTTATTATTTTAAAATTTTATTACAAATCAGAGAAAATAAACAATACGGATTGATAAATACATCACTACGTATTTTTGGGTATAAATTTCATACCGAACTATTCAGCCGTTACAGAGACAAAATTCGATTTAGGTTAAGACATACTACGATTTTTTATTAAATAATGTGAAGGTTTATTAAAATTTTAAACAATACGAATTATTTGTGATGACTTTAAGTATAACATATATTTTTTATATGGAAATCGTACGGAAGGATTCCTCAACAAATTTCTTTAAACATACGTCGTTTTTGGGATTTTAGCAACGCAACAGCCTTAATCTCTGTGACCGTTAGCACTAGAAAGCTGAAATTTGGGACCAATATGTGTATCAATCACGCCGACAAAGTGCTAAAATAAAAATTGGAAAAAAATGTTTTATTAGGGTAGCCCCCCTATATGTAAAGTGGGAAGTGTTTTTTTTTTTAATTTTAACCCTAATGTGTGATATATTGTTGGAAAGGTATTTAAAAATGAATAGGGGTTTACTAAAATAATTTTTTGATAATGTCAATAATTTCGGAAATAATCGCTCCAAAAGTAAAAAACAAAGCGTCCCCCCCCCTCTAACTTTTGAACCATAAGTTTAGAAAATACGAAAAAAATCTGAAAAGTAGAACTTTATAAGGACTTTCTAGGAAAATTATTTTGAACTTGGATGGAAACAACAGATGGAAACTGCAGTTAACCAATATAATTTGGTCCCTGAATCGTATGAGCGCCTATACAATCCAGAGGTCAAGTTTCATTTGCCCGTATTTTTTTTTTAACTTCGTTTACATAATATTTTATTATCTACGGAACCCTACACTGAGCGTGGCCCGACACGCTCTTGGCCGGTTTTTTTTTTTATTTAATGTCGTGTAAGAGT
Source organism: Diarsia brunnea (assembly GCA_949774965.1). Lineage (NCBI taxonomy): Eukaryota > Metazoa > Arthropoda > Insecta > Lepidoptera > Noctuidae > Diarsia > Diarsia brunnea. Next base: position 8,295,480 of record OX459005.1, on the reverse strand, counting down.
ACTAAATTCTGCGAATTTGGATACAAGTCTCCTCAGTCGGGTAAGAATAGACAAAATACGCCCTATTCTACACGCCATGTTACGGTTTGGATAACATACCGTGATACCAAATGTTGAAAAACACACGCTAATTATAGCACACTCGTTTGGTAAAGGCACAGGTAAAGGCTAATACCCATTTTTAGCATGTCGGTACCCTGCTAGGCTGTATAATGGTAAAGGTACTCTTTTCATACCCATATACGTGCTAATTGAGAACAATTTGCTCTAAATGAGCGAGTTTTCACTCCAGTTGGCAATATCATTTGTATACAATGATAATGGATATGATGGAGTATTTTAGACGCGATTCAATAAATCGCGCCTAAAATACTCCATGTATGGCGCAGCTTTGTTTATTTAGGCTTCACCTATGTTGTTAAATGTAGACAAGTTCGAAGTAGAACTATTCCAATGACAAAACTCTGATAATTATGAAAAGGATAGACTTTGGTTTTTGGTCTATCCTTGAAATGCAGTAATCGGCATTTTTCCAATTTTCCGTTTTTGTCAATAATGACATCTGGAGACTTTAAGATATATTTAGTTTTTTTTTGTTTTTGCATGGCTGGAACATAGCGAAATAGTAAGGAAACAAAATGCAACATTTCGTGTGAACACGCTTAGACGCAGTTTCTCGAAACCACCATTTTGCAAGTACCTACTGCATTTGCTGTTACGAAGGCATAGGTCTCCCCTTTTATCCACCACATTTCCTGGTCCTGTGCGTCCCTTATCCAGGTATTTTCCGCGACTTTGACGACATCCTCAACTATTTTAATTGACGGTAAATTCGAACAAAAATCATTCTCTAGGTGAGGTTGTATTACATTTATTGACTGCACCTACTTCTCATCCTTAGGGTTGCTCTTTCCCCATTATATTTTAAATGTTGGGGTGGTTCTTACTACAATCCTAATTAAGCATAACTTCAATATACTGTAATGGCTATCGCAATTAAACACGTTACTTTTTTTTATTTGTAGCTTAATTGCTGGATACTTCTTGGTGAAGTTACCTCCACTGCACTTCGTTTCTAATTTATTTAGCTGCTTACGTGTGTCTACCATTTTTTTTCCTTCAGTTGCACTGTTTACGTAATTATATTTTTCCGTTTCCTTTCTTCGTTTTTAACGGTAAAATGACTCAATAAGTAATGGTCACACTCACACGTAGGTTTTGTTCTAAACCTACATCTGGTCGAGCTAGTGGCCTACTAGATTTCACAATGTGAATGTATACAGGGTGCAAAAGGACACTTTGTTGTCAGTAAATAACACTGCGCAAAAATTTTTGCTGGGCAACATCGCTAACGATAGTGCACTATTTTAGAACAATATTTCTGACGCTCACTAATCGTTATGTCAATTTAAACTCAACAGCAAAAGTAATTTTTATAGTATTCTTAGTGAAAAACAAAGTTACCGGTGCAGTTTCACGATAAAATGACACATGTAAATAAAAACTAGTTAACCGACTTCCAAAAAAGAGGAGGTTCTCAATTCGTCTGTGTGTTTTTATTCTTTTTTGGGTGTTTGTTTCCGGATATCTCCGTCATTGATGAACCGATTTTCACATTTTCTTTTTGTACTCGAAAGAGTCTACTGCCGAGGTAGTCCCATTGTCACCAAGTCAGGATCTAACGATGGGATCACAGGGAAATCGTGGGCAACCCTCAAATTATATAGACACTTGTTACGTTTTCTGTATATTTTCTAAAACTGTTCATGTATTTGCGTCTGATAACCATAACCTCATGTGGATGCGCTATGATGGGAGGTACACCTCCTCAACGGTTAGGAGTTGAAAGAAAACTCTTTAAAATTATACGTACCTACGTATAATTTACGAAAGAATACAACTATCCTTAGGACCGATAGTTGTATTCTTTCAGGCTATTATGTTAACCTGGGCATATATTACGGGCACGTATTATCATAGGGACGTATTACGTGTTTCGTGCTTTTTCTAAAGCTATTCACGTATTCGCATCTAGCAGTTATCACATCATGTTGGTGAGCTGTTGATGGAAGGTATAACTCCTTAACGGCTAGGAGTTGGAGGATAATTCTTTAATAAAATATTATAGGGGCGTTTATATGGTTGTATTCTTTAAAGAAGATGTAGTGTCAAAAATTAAGAAGAGTATGCTTAGATGGTTTCGTCATGTGGAGAGGATGAGTAAAAGTCAATTAACGGAAGGTATTTACAAGGCAAATGTGACTGGCAACGCCGGGACGGCACGCCCTAGAAAGACATACACTGACCTTATTGGTGAGGTTCTTCAGAAAGGACAGGTGCGTAGTTCTCGCAATCGACATGCTTGTATGATCAAATGTATGAATGTGGATGAGGCAAAAGGATTATGTAAGTTTCGTAGCAGGTGGCGTTCTGTGGTTTCTGCCTACCCCCAAGTCTATGTATTACGTTCCTCTTTTGGCTGACTTCAAAAAAGGAGGGGTCGTACATTCGACAAGTTTTTTTTAATTAGTTGTTACATACTTAGTTACATACGAGTAGGATCCATATTGACTAATTCCTTGATGTAGGGTACCCGCGTGGTGTCGGCACGACATGGTGGCCCCTTCGCGGGTGACGGGCCGCGCGGCCAACCAAGTCACCTAAGCGAGCCAGGCCAACCAGTCGACGCCCACCATGCCTGCGCCGCTCTTCATGTATATCACCTACGCCTGCTTCACTCTCATCTGGCTACGAGGTAAGTAACAATTACACATGTACCTTCAAAATCTCAGGTGGCTTTTAGACCACTGATGTCAAACTTCCAGCACACATATAGAACGTAAAACGAGAACGTTCCTCAGTGGACGGTTGACGACTCAGCTTGACCTGTTCGTCCTTTGCATTTAAACAAATATGCCAAGTTAGTTTGCTTGTGACGTTTTCCCTACAGCCTTTGTTTATCCTATAAACATCATGAACATTTCATCGTTCAGCAGTAGAAGCGGATGATACATCGCCGGCGCTGAGGGGCGCTCGGCCGGCCAATGGAACGGCAGAGCCTCCAGACCTTCGCTCCATGGGCCGGGTTCCGGTTTACCAGCCACCGCCCATAGGGCCCGGGGGGCTGGCCCCACCGCAAACCTTTTGGCCTCATAACCCACATACACGCGTTGAGAATTGGCACCGTAAGTAAATCTTGTATTTGGTTTTGTAGCTAGATGGTGTGCAACTGAACCCTGTAACTTAGCCTACGCTGTATTTCTGTCTGCTAGTTAAAGCTGTATGATCTTTGTTTATTTTGCATTCATTTTATTAGTATTTATTTACAATTTTAATCCTTATCCTGAAAGCTAACCAGTCAAAAATTTTACTGAAAATGTGTCGCTATTATGTCGAATAATTAAAAACAAGGTTAACTATGAACACATCAAGTATATGTATAGATAGAACTGATCCCGTGTGCATATTCGACTGACAATTGGCAGATTTTAACCAATAACACACGTCGACAAACAAACAAGATTTTTTCATAGCGATCATTTATTTAAATAGCTAACTATAATTATGAGTTCGAACGTCAGTTAGAATTTCAAGTCAAAAAGAAATCACATCATAGGCTAACGATACTATGGTGTCCACAGATCGTCCCGCATTCAAACATATACACACGGTATCCCACACGAACCCAGGAGAAGAAGAAGAAGTGACTGGATGTCACCAACCTTGTGCTAACCAACAATTCTCGTGTCAGGTAGGAACATTGTTTTCTCATAAAAGCTGATTTTGAATTTTTGGATAAACTTAAACAGTTACGAGTACGGCTCCCTTAATAAGTTATATCATAGGTATTGCTGCTACACCTTAATCTTCCTTGTTTTCCCAAAACTTCATTTACTAGACTAACTTAATCTTTTTGTTAGGCTTGTTTTCTATAAACCAATCTGCTCACAGAAATCATGTACCTGCATACCAATGGCAAACCGATGCGACGGCCGGGTGGAGTGCGCCGAAGCTGAGGACGAGAAGAACTGCGTTCCAGCGTGTGATGAGAACCAGAATCGAACGCTCTGCCATAGCACCAGTATCTGTATCAAAATCGACTGGTTCTGTGATGGAGACAACGACTGTGGCGACTATTCCGACGAAACTCGTTGCGGTAAACTACTATGTTATTCTTAAACGTAACTCCTACAGTAAGAAGACCTTACTCTTTCAACCACAACCCGAAGTATTTTGAAGGAAGATCCTACTCCATTGCTTCTTTTGTTTGAAGGATTTATCTGCTCGACAACATTAGTAGCGCAAGGAATGTTCATGTATTATTTGAAATAAATAACATTGCATTTGATAGCGTATGGCTTAATTAGAAATCCAAACTACAAGCAAAAACTGTTGCCTCTTGATTACTTCTCCTAGAAGATTACTTCCCGCTTCCTTTTTAAAATCAGAATCAGATAGTTTCATTTATTCTACCAGGTGGTACAATAAACTGTACATCGGAGCAGTTCTCATGCGCCAACGGACTGTGTATCCACAAGGACTGGGTGTGCGACGGCGACAACGACTGCCGGGACAACTCCGACGAAGCAAGCTGCACTAAGGGCAAGTAAGTACCTACTCTAAGCGTGGCATTCAGAGCAAATCTGTATTGAGTCGGCCCATTCATAACTTGGCTATGAGATTAGCGGTATCGCAATTACCATCAATGCCTGCAGCTTGCAGGAATCAGGGTATGCAGGACGCAGCCCCAACTTTTGTGGATGAGCAAGTCAATTGTATTTACTTGGATCAACACACATAACACATAACATAACATCACGCCTTTAATCCTCGAAGGATTAGGCAGAGGTGTACCTAATAGTACACCCATATTTCGCCAGTTATGTTTAAGTCCCATGTAATAGGGGGCGAGCCTATTGCCATCAACCGGGCACAAATCCAGACTCCGTAGCTGTTACTGGTAAATTCCTGATGGAAAAAGCCAATAACACTTTGCCCGACCCGGGAATCGAACCCAGGACCTCATGCTCAGCAGTCGCGGTTGCGACTACTAGACCAACGAGGCAGTCACTTGGACCAATACTTGTTACTTGGATCAATGTGCATATAATTTGCATGGTCCATTCTATCTTTAGATTTCTTTAGCTTCAAAGAGACCGGAGCAATGTCAAGTTGAAGCAGACCGTTTCGTGTATGTTAGACCAAATAGGTGCATTATTCACCTTTTCATATTGAAGGCTCCATGTATGGTAAGTTGATGAGACTGACTGTCTGCTGTAGGGAGCAGTTGCCACCCAAAGATAATGGTTTTCTTGCATCTTAGAAGCTTGATCCAAACAGGCATGATCTACTACTGCAATTGTGTTTTGCCGTTTTAATTTCTTAAGAAGCTTTGATCTTATAAGAAATGACAAGTAATTAGCTTGATGTTCCTTCGACCATTTTTTCACCCTCGAATTCAAGCAAATAAGGTACAAATTAGAAGTAGGTAACAACTCATTGTTTTGTTGTTCGTTTTAAATCAATAGCAGTGGCACGCAATTCCATATTTCTGCAGTAGAGCGCTACCTATTTAAACATTTCCGCATTTAGCAGTCATTTAGGTTACGTCGTTTGTACGGCAGAAAATGGTGTCGTGCGTGTATTAATTTCCATACACATTTTAGTTACTCAAATGCAAATAGTTCAATCCAACAGCCATTTATCCATTCGAGAACAGCGTCACAGCATTTGTACTTCTCTGAAAACAATGTCATTTACATATTATGTCCAGCTATTGTGTTCCTGTTAGCCAACATAAAAAGTGAGTTTCGTATTGAGCTGGCGTATTTATGCTTCCATTCATAGCTTCATATCGAAACTCCCTGTGCCGCAAATAAAAGTTAGTTAAAACTCACCGAACATTGCACTGACGCTCGGTGGCATTTTGTGGGTTAACACGAACCTATACGTTATAGAGGTAGGTACGTAAGAGTTACAGGAAACCACGTGCTCCTACGCGTATTTGTGGTTCAATATTTGACTATCCGTCACATACTTCATTCGTTTCGTCCACGTAGACTCATCTGACCTATCTCTTCATCTTGAGGCTTCCTGCTGATCTAAATCTGACTAAAAATCTAAACTCTTTTAGCACTATTATCCTGTCTTATAAATTACGCAGCAACACAGCGGTAGTAAACTTCTATGGCAATAGCACTCCCTACTGACAAACGCCCCGTCACGTTGTATAACCGTCAGATTAACTGCGTCATTGGCGTTTACACCACAGAACGTTTACACAGAGAAGACGTGACTGACTGGAGCAACGACGACGTAAAGCAACTGCGCATCTTTGAAAACTATTGCATAAATAAAAATGTTCTCTTTGCGAGAACTCAAACTGATTTTACATTTCGGTAGATGAAAAGTACTTAGTTTGAAAAATCTGGCTAAGAATGGTAGAATATTTTTTTTTAATAAGTATACGAATTCAAATAGGTTTCAAAAGTAGTGTGAAAGTAAAAACTCACCAAGCAAAACGAGCAGACGTTTTGCAAAAATATCATAAAAACGATAAAAAAGAAACACAGATCTGTTTACAAAAGTATATTTTTAACTTAATGAAAGGCTGTTTTCTTGTGTACCTATTCAGTTAACTGTAGGCGGAAGTGTAGTTAGCTATAAACCTTCTCATAGTGCGGTATAATTGTGGGTAGGTATAGCAACGCTCTCCGCTCTCCGCTGCCTACGTGTTATATTTATAGCTCTTGATTGGTTCGCAGCCCACACGGGTAGGTTCTACAAAGCTGATGCATTGAACTTAATTGTAGTTGATTATGTCAGGCTCGTGACGTTATACAGACATCGGCTTCCGAGAAATCGAGACGGTATCACGATCAGCTGTTGAATATTCTAGTTTAGGAACAAGTCGTGTTCTATACCAAAATCTATAGGTTCCAGATTTTGGAAATGTTCGTTTAGTAGACATTATAAGTGCTTGTAATGGCTTGTCAGCCTGTGTGGTTGGAAATAGAGCGGGCCCTATTTCCATACCCCCGGGGGTACATGAAGGCACACCCGTTTAGTCGCCATTAGGAATGTGGGAACGAAACATCGGCCACTGCGTAATGCGTTCTGTTACTACTTATTGCATTGTTTTTACTAAATGCATTGTTTCCACTTATTGCGTTGTTTTCACCTATTGCATTTCATCCAATGTCAGTTCAGGCGTTTTGCGTATCTGGCCAAGACGATTTGGAGATGTTACATTTTATGTTATATATGTATTTATGATAGCGACTGATATTAAATGGTCAAGAATTAAAATGCAGGATAAAGTAACGCTACATAATAATAGTCATTATTGTGACAACTGTGCTATGTGTAGGGTCGCCTGCCTGTCCTTTTCAGACCAATTATAATGATCTTTAGCTACAAATGTTTGAAACGGATTAATTTTAAAACAAACTTCTAGCGTAGTCTGTTTGAAATGTGATAATATATTAAATAGATTTAATAGTAATTTAATAGGTTTATTATACACGTGCGTCATTCTGGTGTTTTTTTATCATTTCACATTTATGAGTTCAGAATAAAGAAATTCGGAAAGCATTTAGACTGGAACCTATAACAAGTTTTTTTTTTTTTTTGCGGTTGGAAAATCATCAAATAACCCCCTCCCGCTCTTGGGCAGAGCGAAAGGGAGTGTCAGACTTCTACTGACTAAAAACCACCCATGTTTCTTCTTAGCCCTTCATGTCGAGGCCACGGTATCTCTTGCGAACACCCGCAGCGAACCTATAACCCTTAGTCCAAACCAGTTCCACAGAAACATTTAAAAAGTTTAGGCGGGACTTTCAGCATTTTACTTTAAACTGCGCGGTTCGGGCTGTAGCGGTCGGTAGATCAATACGTCGGAGCTGGCGGGGCGCGCGGGGGTGGTCGCGGGGCGCAGGTTGCGGGGCAGGGAGCAGGTTGCCATGGCGACGCGCCTACGCTCCCTGCGTCCCTAGAAGGAGACTCGCCCGATATATCCCAGTTCGTGGGCGGGCTCATTATAGAACAAAATCATCGACATGATTAACATTACTGGTACACCTACAGAAACTTAGTGACGCTAATGTGACGTATGAAGAATAGAACCTCTTTTTAACCGACTTCCGAAAAGGAGGAGGTTCTCAATTCGTCTGTATGTTTTTTTTTTTGTATGTTTGTTATCGCATTTCTCCGTCATTAATGAACTGATTTTCAAAATTCTTTTTGTGTTCGAAAAGGTATACTGCCGAGGTGGTCCCATTGTCACCAAATCAGGATCTGATGATGGGATCCCGGGAAAATCGAGGGCAACCCTCAAATTTTATAGGCACATATAATGTTTTTCATATATTTTCTAAAGCTGTTTAAGTATTTGCGTCTGACCATCATAATATCATGTGAATTCGCTGATGATGATGGAAGGTACAACTCCTCAACGGTTAGAGTTGAAAGAAAATTATTTCTTATTTATACTCACTTATTATGGAGCGATAATTGTATTCTTTCAGAGTATTAGGTTGACCCAAGGTGGTCCCATTGTCACCAAGTCAGGATCTGATGATAGGATCCCAGGGAAATCGAGGGCAACCCTCAAACTTTATAGGCACTTATGACGTTTTCCATATATTTTCTAAACCTGTTCAAGTATTTGCGTGTGGTCATCACAATATCATGTGGATTCACTGATGATGATGGAAGGTACAACTCCTTAACAGTTAGGAGTTGATAGAAAATTCTTTCAGAACTATACGTACTTATAAAGTGATAGTTGTATTCTTTCAGGGTATTAGGTTGCCCTGATGATAGAAGGTAAAACTCATTAACCGACTTAAAAAAAAGGAGGATCTCAATCTTTTTTTTTGTATATTCACCGATTACTCGGAGGCGCCTGAACCGATATAGAAAATTCTTTTTTTGTTGAAAAGGAGATATCCCAAGGGTGATAAGAAAATCAGGATCTGATGATGGCATCTCAGAGAAATCGAGGGCAACCCTCATATTGTATGGGCATGTATCACGTGTTTCGTGCTTTTTCAAAAGTTTTTTAAGTATTTGCATCTAGCAGTTATCACTTCATCTTGATGAGTTGATTATGGAAGGTATAACTCCTCAACGGTTAGGAGTTGGAGCATAATTCTTTAGTAAAATATTATGGGGACGTATATATGGTTGTATTCTTTCATGTTATTTAGGTGAGCTGATTATGAAAGGTACTATAACTCCTAAACGGTAAGGAGTTGAAAGCAATAATAAGGGAATCTTGAAGGTTAAGGGTTAGGGTTCTTGGTTGAATGTTAAATGTATAGTAAATATTTGTATAGGATATTACAACTAAAAATTGTAAAATAAAAAAACTTTTTTGCAAAAAAAAAACCGACTTCAAAAACACAAAAAAGTGAAAAACACAAAAAAGTGAAGTCGAAAAAAAAAAATGAAATCAAACAGAAAAATGTCACCGACTTCAGAAGCTGCTTTTTCTTGTTTAGTTTATTTTTCACTTTTTTGTGTTTTTCACTTTTTAGTTATTCACATCGAAGTTCCTAACTATACCGTGAATGCTATTTCTACCACAATAGCTTGTCGGTTAGCAAATAGATGTTTAAATATTAACAATAGCTGGAAGTTTAGGTACCTATATAAAGATTTGATAGCGATAATTTAATTTTGAAGTACAATTGGGAAATCGAATAACTTAATGAGTTATTGTTTATAATATTATAGTTATGTCATGAATAACTAATGGTGCTAGAGAAAAAAGAGAAGAAACTTTTTTAGCTTTCTGTATTTTCGACAATTAGCTACGCATGCTACTATGAGTCGAGAGGATTCATTCAAGAACGATACTCTTGCTGAAATAGGTTTTTACATTATATAATGAATGTCACTAAATAATAACAGACTCTGCTCAATCTTCAGGTTAAGCCGCGTTTATCAAGTTGATCCATGGATGGGTTACCACTCATTACACACCAAATTTCCTTCATGCTTCGGAAAGAATGTTAACACGTTGGTCCCGGATGTTATTTGTAGATCTTTGGCAGTCGCTACAGGTAGTCGGTGGCCTGAAAGTCTGACAACCAGTCTTATCAAAGGGTATCGTATTACCTAGTACCTAGTAACCCAGTTAGGGTTTTGCAGGTCAGATAAGCAGTCGCTCCATGTTAAGTACCAGTATTCAGCTACATCCGGTTAGACTGGAAACCGACCCCAAAATTGTTGGGAAAAGGCTAAGCAGATAATGATTCAACAAATGAGATAACATGGATGTTTGGTATAAACAATGAAGATCTTTGAACACCCTAACATGGGTGATGTATTTACGATGTAGTCTCGTAGTGGCACAAACCAGTTTTTTGACATTATACTTCAATATAGTGTTCAGTGGTACTGTACAGCTCTTGTTCTACGCAGATGTCGAGAGCAGCAGTTTATGTGCGCGATCGGAGAATGCATATCGAAGCACTGGCGCTGTGACAAGGAAGCTGATTGTCCTGATAGCTCTGACGAGGCTGATTGTCGTGAGTATATAGCTTTTATATACAAATGTTCTTTCACCTTATTGTTATGTATGTAATTAGGTACCAGCTTAAACACGCGGCTTAGCCCGCGCACATGCAAGCCATAAGTTCAAAAGTTTTATAGTAATAGGATGACGATATGGCAGCGATAAAACTATTATTTTTAAATATCCTACAGATGTTTTGTTATTTAAAACCTTACAGTAGTTTAGTGTAATGAAACGGTGTTTTGTAACGAACTCATTCAGAATTGTATGGTCTTTATTTACGAAATACTTGACTGTAGATGCAGAAGTAGCCAATCATTTTATAGTTACATATTATGCTATGTCGAAATATATTCAAGAAATGAATTTGGTAACTATGCAAATAAATTTAACTTTAGTTTACATTACACAATCGATAAAACAAATATTTTATTTTCGTTCACCCATTTTATACCACGCCTAGCATACTTTCTTGTAATTTAACTGTTTTATAATAAAATTATTTAGCCGTGGATCTAATCCGGTGTGGCGAAAACGAATTCCAATGCGACAACAAGCGGTGCATCCGCAAGGACTTCCAATGTGATGGAGACAACGACTGCGGGGACTGGACTGATGAAGACACCTGTCCTATGCTGCCGGGGAGCTGCAATGCTGGAGAGTTTAGGTACCTATGTCTAACACACGCATATAAATAATTGTTTTACTAACATACATACCTTTTTCCCTTGGAGGCCGAGACTACATAACACCATCTGCTACGATCCTTATACTCCTTTTGGTTCATTCACGTGAATATATTGTGTTACACATTAAACACGCACGTTGGTTGAATTCTACGCACCTAAGCTTCCTGGAGTACGAGTACATCATCAACAACAATCAATCAAAACACTACAACACAAAAAGTTAAGGCTCAGACTTCATCTACTGCTTTACGGTTACTTCATTGCGATTCTGTGGTTTCAAGGCATTGTATAAACCGTCTTGAAAAAGATGAAATCTACAAAAATCCTCCAAATGATGTATTATAACAACAAATAACTATGCAGTTGTGGAAAACTAAGAAAATAACAGTGACTCAACAATAATGTCCCGTCAAACAGATGCAGCGACGGCAAATGCATTCCGGATCGTTGGCGCTGTGACACTGAAAGGGACTGCGCGGATAGCGGCGACGAACTCAACTGTGAACCGAACTCCATGCGAAACTGTACTGATGACGAGTTTACTTGTGCTGACCGACGATGCATTTTGGTACGTTTGTAACATATAAACATAACATCCCAACTGCATTGCCCGAAGGGATAAGCAGACATGTAAACATATGCAAACTCTACCTGGTAGTTCTAACTGGTATTTGTGTGAATGTATGTACCCATATTTTGTCAGTTCCAAAACAGATGCTATTTATTTATTGATGATATTAATGACATAGCTAACTAAATGCGTCCCTACGCATTTAGATTGTTTACAGTATTTGATTTGGACTGCAGGGGTGCACAACCCTATCAGTAATCCTATCAGTAAAATAATTCAACACATAAAGGTTAATGACTCCATTAACCTTTAGGTGTCTGTTCAAACTACTTGATCAACGAGGCAAGACGACTAAGCAAACTATTGTGAATAATGCCAGTATCTAATTAGTTTCTTTTGTACAGAAAACTTGGATCTGCGATGCAGTCCGAGACTGCACAAATGGTGAAGACGAAATGGACTGTGAAGTACACTGCGAAGAAGATCAATACACTTGCAAAACCCAAGACCACCTCATCAGCAATGCTTTCAGGAACTGTGTGAACAGGAAACATGTTTGTGACGGCATGAAGGACTGCCCTGAAGGAGATGACGAAGACAAATGTCCAGTCAAAAGGAAGTGCACCTTTGAAGATAAATGTGACCCTGAAATGTGTATTACGACGTTCGATGGGCAGCAGGCTTGCACCTGTCCTTTAGGCTTCTTACTGGACTTCAATAATCACACGTAAGTATAATGAAGTATTCTATTCCATGGTTGGAAATACGCAGTTTGCAATATTTGGTTGCAAGGAACACCCTTCGAAACATCCCATCTAATATTTACCTTCTACACAATTTTATTCATGCTTCAACAGCTGCCGCGACATCGATGAATGCATGTACGAACAAGACCCAGTGTGTTCTCAAACTTGTTCGAACACGGTTGGAAGTTTCAAGTGCGGCTGTATGACTGGATACGTTCTGAGACCTGATGGGCGATCTTGTAAACCAACTGGAGAATCACCTACATTGCTGTTTTCAAACCGCGTTGGCATTCGACAGGTAACGATGAAAGACAATAAAGTATTGGCCATTTGGTAAAAATATTATATTATAATCACTAAATAATAATATCCTTTGATACAGGTTTGGCTAACTGGAGACAACTACATGCCAGTAGTGAAAGGTCTTCATAATGCCGTCGCTTTGGATTACCACTATGAGAAACAGCTTGTTTTCTGGACTGAAAACAATCTAAGAGTCATTAGAGTAGCCCAGATGAACAACAACAATTTGACAGGTGGGACAATGGAGTAGAAGAAATTCACCCTTTTTACTTTTTTTTAAATCTAATGTTATCCTAAGCGCATAAGCAGTTACACCTCGATTATTGCTGTTAAATAACTGTTATGACATAGCATTTTCCTCTGTAGATGTAATAAGGTGGGGACTCGAAACACCAAGTGGAGTAGCAGTGGATTGGATACACGATTTACTATTCTGGACGGATTCTGGTACTCGACGAGTAGAAGTCACTACGCTCGAAGGAAAGCAGAGAGCGGTGATAGCTGCCAACGATCTGGACAAACCTAGGGCTATCGCAGTGCATCCTGGAGATGCATTGGTGTTTTGGACTGATTGGGGTAAGAGTAGGAATTTAAATGAAAGAACACAAATATTGGGTAACGCATACTGCTGAGGATATCAATATTAATCTATGTAATCATTTTTAGGACCTAATCCCAAGATAGAACGCGCAGATATGGATGGCAGCAGACGAAAGAGCATCATAGTGGATAAGATCTTCTGGCCTAACGGTCTTACCATCGACTATACGGAATCAAAGATTTACTGGGCGGATGCGAAACACCACGTCATTGAGAAGTCATCCTTTGATGGAAGAGATCGGAAGAAGGTACGTACTTGCAAGTTCCGAGACAGGCGAAAAGTCTCGCTATTGTGCGAAAAATCGGGCTTAAACTGATCTCCGGTTCCTATTGTATGATACATCTCTCTATCTACATCACATTTGGTCGTTCGAAATTGCTTGTTTCTAACCTTAATAAAATATTATAATGTCCAGGTAACCACCAAAGGCCTCCCTCACCCATTTGCTCTAACACTGTTCGAAGACGCAATCTACTGGACGGACTGGCACACCAAGAGCATTTCCACAGTCAACAAGAACACCGGGATGGGAATACAGACTGTCCACGCAGGGCTAAATGTTCCAATGGATATTCATAGGTAAGTTATTGTCATTGATCTCGGCTGAAGACTCCCGGAACACGGTGGACTCGAGTTTTCTAACTTTAAAATGTATTGTGGCTTGATTGGTTGGATTATGGGATGCCTCCAACGCACTTGATAGTGTTCATACATCAGGCTTTTATTTAAAATTCTTGTCCACAGTTACCACCCTCTGAGGCAAATACAATCATACAAGAACCGGTGCGGTAGCAACAACGGAGGATGTTCCCACTTCTGTCTTCCGAACAGCAACGATCACTCCTGTCGATGCCCCGTTGGATTCAATCTAAACTCTGATAGGTATGTATCATGTTTATGTTGAAAATTTAAGTAAACTTCAGTTTACTTATGTGTCGTAATAGGGTATTTCATCTAAAAAACTAATAAGTCCTTCAGATAGATTTCCAAAAAATAATGGACACACATTTTTTCTTTTTTTACGTAAACAAAAGATGAAGACTATACAGTGCTTTGAAAAGTCGTGTCAAGTCGTATAACGTCACTGATTAGTACGTTTTTTACCCAGAAAGTGACGTCATAAGCCCCTACTCATTATCTTTGGCACGTTTTATTTTCGTAAATTTGATAAAACTAAAAAAAGTATCCAATATTTTCGATAATCTAACAGACGGACTAATTAGATTTTTTTGGTGAAATACCCTAATAATCCATGTATCTTTGAGGCTTTTAAAAGGAGCGAAAACAACTATAAAATCTTTGTTCCAACGCATATCAAAGTGAACTCTACAAGGAACCGATATTTTTTTTTTAACGTAATCTTTAATTATAGCCGTACTTGCGAGGAAACCCCAGAGAAGCTACTTCTATACGCTCGCAAGAAGGACATCCGACTGAAACAACTGAATCCTAGAAAACAAACTGATTCTTTGGACATGGTAAGTAAATGTTTTTTGTTTCACAGTTCATCATCAGCCGTAAGACGTCCACTGCTGGACAAAGGCCTCCCCCATAGAACGCCATAACGAACGGCAGCCTCCCGTTTACATCCACCGGTTGCCCGCGACTCTCACGATGTTGTCGGTCCACCTGGTGGGAGGCCTACCAACGCTGCGTCTTCCGGTTCGTGGTCGCCACTCGAGAACCTTTCTTCCCCATCGGTTGTCGGTTCTTCGAGCGATGTGGCCTGCTAACTTGCATATTCTGAAAGCTATGTCGGTGACCCTGGTTCTTCGGCGAATTTCCCATTTCGGATTTTGTCGCACAAAGAAACTCCGAGCATAGCTCTCTCCATGGCTTGTTGCGTGACTCTGAGCTTCTCTAAGAGGCCAGCAGTTAACGATCATACACGTTACCACCATATTCGTTTTACAGTTACTGGCAAAATAAGTAGTGTATTATGTAACCTTTGAGACTTAACAGTCCTGACAGATTTTAGCTGATTGTAAGGACACTATGCAATTTTGAGAGTTTATTTGTAATTAAACTGTTGTTGGTGTTGACAAACATACTATGAGTGAGCTGCCAGCTGTTATAGTCTCGTGATAACACGCCCATACCTTATGACTTGAACTATTTCTAATATTTCTGGTCATATTCAGGTGATTCCAGTAGAGACGATAAAGTCAGCCGTGGCTTTGGACTGGGATCACAACACCAACTCCATATTCTGGACTGATGTCGACAAGGACACCATCAACCATGCGTATCTGAACGGATCACAGCAACGTGTCATCGTGGGATCTAATCTGAGTAAGTTGAAGGCTGAAAACATAAATTCTAGTTTTGCAAAACAACTGTAAAAATTTAAGGACGTGTGCGAAAACAGCACCCAAAATTAAGCTCAATAAGTATAGTTTCGCCTCAAACTACAAGACAACTGAAGTAATAATTTAAATATATTTTCAGTATGGCCAGCTGGTTTAGCATACGATTGGTTAACTGACAAGCTGTACTGGACTGATGCTGGTACCAACAGGATTGAAGTCGCCAACGTAGATGGCAGCATGAGGACCTTGCTAGCATGGGACAATATTGACAAGCCAAGGGACATCGTTGTGGACCCTATAGGTTGGTAATACGAAAACACATTCTTGCTAAGGAAGAAAAGGCTCCTAAAATGAAGATGGATGAGAAAAGAAAAAACCTTTGTTTATTTGCCAAGAAGAACATATTAATAATTAAATGTAAAAATAAATTCAATTCAATTTTCACTAACTAAAAACACTCTAATTAGCAATTCTTTACACCCCGCAACATATGAAAAAACAAAGATCAAAGCTATTAATAATACTCAGGATAGGTTGGTAGGTAACTGGATTGACGGATCCGCTCAAAAGTGTATGGTAATTACTTCAAAAGACAATCTCAGACACTCTGATCAGATCAGATCTGCAGAGTTCACCAAGATTATGTACTGTGTACTATGTGTTTTGCCTATTTTTTCTCGGAGTAGTCAGGTAAACAAGTTACGTGTAAAAGTGTTTGTAAAAACCTTTTTGCAAAATAAAAATCATTTACCATAAATTTCGCAGGTGGTGTAATGTACTGGTCTGACTGGGGCACCTCCCCTTGCATCGAGCGCGCCGACATGGACGGCGGGAACAGACGACGACTCATAGTCGGCAACATGACCTGGCCCAACGGTTTGGCACTGGACCTCAAGAACAGTCGTATCTATTGGACCGATGGAGGGAATCAGACGATTGAGTATGCGAACCTGGATGGTACAGGCAGAACAATACTCATCGGTAAGTAAAAACACAACATACCAAAAGGCACAATCGTATTCAAGATCCAAAAGCACAATTTATTTATTAGAAGCACAAGTTCCTTTACCTGGTGTCATCATCATCATTCTTTTGACCTTATCCCAATTCATTTAGGGTCGGCTCTGCATGTCTTCTTTTTCCATACTTCTGTATTGCTCGTCATCTCATCAGACACTCCTTTCTTGCCATATCATCCTTTATTTACACAGTCCATTCATCGTTTCTTTTTCTATTTTTCCCTAACCTGATCTATCATATTGAAAACCTTTATTTAAAATAAGCAAACGGTACCTACGATGCCGATGTAAAAGGTGATCCAACCTAGTTAAAACATATTTATTTAATAACTTATACATTTCAAGCACACCACTTACATTTCTTAAAAATGTTTGCCAATTTAGGTCTGATAGATCCACAAAGTTAAAACACACCGACTTTTTCTTTAGGTCAACATCTCCCCCATCCATTCGGCCTCGATCTGTTTGGCGACGAAGTATTCTGGACCGACTGGGACACACAGTCCATCCAGGCAGCCAATAAGTACACTGGCAAGAACCGAAGGACCCTAGGAGCTGGCGTAGCTGGACTTATGGATGTGAGGGTGTTCCACAAGGAACGAGTGTCTGGAGTCAACAGGTAAGGACTATTGACATTTTACATACATAAATCAAATGTAGTTTTGGTATTTGTCCTGGACACCATGAAAAAACAATCAAGTATATGAGATGTAGGGTCGTATAAATTATTGGATAAAGTTACGTTAGATCCATATCGAAAATGCGAATTTATTACGATTTTTGCACGAATTGCTTCCCATCAACTAATAAAACAATTGTCTAAATAGATGCGGCAAATATAACGGTGGATGCTCACATCTGTGCTTATTGAAACCTATGGGGAAATCGTGTGCTTGTCCTATTGGAATCAAGATTGGCGTAAGTACTCACAATGAAGTAACATCTAACTTCAACTTAAAATCTTTTTCAACCACCGACTGCTAGAATTCAAAGATTTGACACACCATCCAATTTAAATCAATTCGAAATCAAAATATTATGTTGAAAGTATCCTTACACAAAGAGTACGCTTTTTTGATATAGCCCTATCACAACTCATGTAATTTTGTTAACTATAATTTTCATATTAACCATACAGAAGGACGGTAAAACATGCGCTAGCGGTCCAGTAAACTACTTGATATTCGCACACCGCGTGGATATCCGAGTGGTGTCTCTAGATGTGCCCTATCTCATTGACGTTCCCTTACCGCTGCCCATACTCAAGAACGCTTTCGGAGTTGATGTAGATCATAAGACAAGTAAGTTGCTAATACTACAGTGAAATGGCATTCAGGACTTAGTATTAGACTAGTCAGATAGAGACATTGTAGTTCAGAAGACTCTAGTCTTTAAATTACTTCATACGGAACTAAATATTAACTGTTATAAAAAAAATACTGTAATAAAAACACATTAAGTGCTAAAATGGGAAATCATACTAATAAAAATCTACTAAAAATACACACATTTTAGGTCTCATCTACTGGACGGATACTGGTGAGAGAAAGATACAAAGAGCTAACAGGAGTGGCAAGGAAATCGAGACCATCATCGGAAAAGGTTTACATACCGTCGACGGTATTGTGATTGACTCTACTGGTCGTAAGGTTTGTTGATCAGTTTCTTTTTTCTCGGAATATTAGCTGAAGTTAAAGATTTAAGGGTCATTTTCTGTTTTGTTACATCCTTTATCATGAGAAATTCCTTGCAGATTTATTGGACAGATGGTGGAAGGAATAGTGTTGAAGTAGCTGAACTTGATGGCACCAACAGAAAAGTTCTTGTATGGACCGGCTTAGGTGCGTAAAAAGAAAATAATTGGATATTGTTTTACATAAGATCATGTAACCACAATTAACATTTGCTCTGAATGATCTCACAAATAATTCGTATGCTTCCAGATTCTCCTCGAGCCATTGCGCTGCACTATGAGTATGGATACATGTTCTGGTCAGATTGGGGAACATCTGCCAAAATCGAACGAGCCGATATGGACGGGAAAAACAGGTAACATACAGTACCTTAAAAAATGCACTACAGGTTGTTTAAAATGAAGAATGGTCTAATTCTGGATTTTTATTTTCAGACGTGTCATCATTGAGAACAACATCAAGTGGCCCAACGGTCTTGCTATCGATAAAATTGAGGGTCGTCTCTACTGGAATGATGCTAAAGTCCTTTCCATCGAAAGTTCCGACTTCAATGGCCACGATCGTAGAACTATTCTCAGCAGTGTTCCATATCCTTACGGCATTGTCATTGTGGGACAACACGTTTACTGGACTGATTGGAGGACTGAGGCTTTGCATAGGGCTGATAAGGTCAATGGCAAGAATTCTATCATTATTAGGAAGAACTTACAAGGGCTTATGGACATCCGCGCCGTTCAGGTATGTAGACTGAAGAATCTAAAGATATATTCCGGTGATATTTTCTCCAGATAGGAGTTTAACACTTCCGTTTCTTTCCACAGGGTGAAAGAGAACTAGAAAACGCGTGCGGCACAAACAACGGTGGATGCTCTCACTTATGCCTTCGATCACCTCAAGGCTACTCGTGTGCTTGCCCCACTGGCTTGCTCTTCAACGCCAGCGATTCGAACCCCAAAACTTGCAGGAAATACCCCGAAAGCTTCCTATTCTTCGCTACAAAGACCAGCATTGCCCTGATCTCGTTTGATACTCCGGAACAATGGGACGTCGCCTTTCCCATCAAGGTTCAAAATGCCGTGGCTGTGGACTTCCACTGGGAACAAAAGTTATTGTTCTATACTGATGTCGATATGGATGTTATAAGGTATGAAGGGTGTTTGAATCCAAGTTCATTTAGATACATTCTAAATAACCTAGCAAAAAGCCTTTGAATGCTACGGTATAGAAATTAAATAGATGTTATGTTGCTTATTTACAGGTCAATTAACATGTTGAACATGAGTGATACGAAGGACGTCATCAAAGGTAACATGGGCATCCCTAACGGTTTGGGAGTCGATTGGATCGCGAACAACATTTACTGGACTGACAACGAATATAAGGTAAGAGTTAAGTCATAATAACAAGGAATACTAAAAATACATTTAATAAAAAAAAAAACTATTATATTATGTCTTTGGTTGCAGGTCATAGAAGTTGCTCGCTTGGATGGATCTTCTAGGAAAACTTTGCTCAGCAATCTAAGCGAACCCAGGGCACTAGCATTGTTCCCAGCTAAAGGGTATGTAGCCATTATATAAAATAAACTATAACTTTCTCCTGACTTTAGGAGACCGACTGACTTTTTCTTATTACAAACACAAGCAATTAAGTCACATTTTATTGTTTTAGGTTTCTTTATTGGAGCGATTGGGGTCAAACTCCGTGCATTGAGCGAGCTTTCCTAGACGGCAGCCAACGGCAAGTCATCGTGATCCAAGACGTCGGTTTCCCCAACGGAATAACGATCGATTACAAGGACAGGAGGCTGTACTGGACCGATGCTTTGAGGCATAGGATCGATACTTCTGACTTGAATGGGCAGCATCGAGTGCAGCTTATACCAGAAGCTAAGAATCCTTTCGGAATGACTCAGGTTGACTATTTCTCTTACCCATAATATTTTATTAAAAGACTAAAAGTAAGCCGTCATCAAAGGACCGTGCCTCTACAAAAGTCAGCAAAGGTTTTCCATGAAAACCAGAACCACCAATACCATTTTACCCTTCCATTCTCAGATCACCATCAAAATACCTCTAACTGGGATAACTCAGGTAGTATGAATCATACGTCAACCCGGTCGAGATTTAGTCTTTTCGACTTCCATTTTGCCGTTTCTAAAGTAATTTTTTGCTTTCAGTTCAACGATTATATCTACTGGACGGATTGGTACAAGAAGGCGGTAATGAGGGCGGACAAGAAAACTGGTAAAAATGTGACAGCGTTAAGGACTGATCTGGAGATGACCATGGAGATAAAAGCAGTGTCGTCTGAAAAGCAGCACGGTTGGAACCCTTGTAAGGAAGACAATGGAGGCTGTTCTCATCTGTGCTTCTTTAGGGAACATGACTACCTATGCGCGTGCCCGGATAGCCCTGAACCGACTCCTTGCTCAACTGGTAAGCATTGTGGTTGTTTGTTTCGATCAGATTGATTTAGATTATGCCAAGTATTAGAGGCGAATCGATTCCTGTGACAGAGAAGAGTCCTGTGGGTATGTCCCAGCAAGAGGGGATCGGACAAAAAAAAAACTAATTAGTCCGTCAGATAGATTTCCAAAAAATATTGAACACGTATTTTTCCTTTTTTCACGTAAACAGAAAATTAAGACCATGTTGCTTCGAAAACTCGTGTGACGTCACTTGTCAGTACATTTTTATCTACAAGTGACGTGTCAAGCCCCCACTTATGATCTTTGACGCGTTTTATCTTCGTCAGTTTTTATTAATTAGATAAAACAAAAAACACGTATCCATTATTTTTCGATAATCTAACTGACGGACTAAACAGAATCATATTTTTTTGAGTCAGTCCGATCCCCTACTGGGACTATGCTATGCTGATTATATTTGAAAATCAAATTCTAACTCCTATTTCCTTGTTTAGTGCCTAAGATCCGCATCGACAACAAAATGCCGGCACACTACCCCGCATTCTACGACTACACAGACATACAAGAGGACAACGGTCTACCTCCACCACCCACTGCAGTACCGAAAACCGGTCCAGGCGTCATCATTATCATGATCGCGATCATGTTTTTCCTCATAAGCAGCAGTGTTACCGTGGCGTTTGCTTGCAGTAAGTTAAATAGCAGGTTAACGTATTTATCTATGGGTCTTTGTTACCTGAAAATAAATAAATTCTATTCTTTTCTATAAATACTTAGTCTATTCCAGAATTCAAACATTCTTGGATTCATTCGGAGTTCGGGAAGAGATGCCTCATTAGTTTGTTTTTTTGCTGGTTAATTAATTCATCAGTCCATCAGTCCAACGTATCAACACGGGTATAATAAAAAAAGAACTGAACAAAAATAAAAATTTTGTGTAACTATAACTCCGTTTTTCAGTGAAAGTGCGCCAACGCCGCGACGGAGACATGAAGGAGAACTACCGCGATGCGGGTGGACACATATCGTTCCACAACCCCAACTACAGCTGCAACACCGGCGCCAGTGGCGGCAGTGCCGAGCCCATCGAGCGCCGCACCAACCGGTTCCAGGGCATTTTCAAGTACGACAAGAACCAGGTAAAACGATGGGATAAGTTTACTTCGATAAATACCATCTTTTTTTTTGGGGGGGGTGAGAAATCATCAAAAACCCCTCCCGCCTCCCTCCCATGTTCCTTCTTAGCCCTTGCGCCGAGGCCGCGGTATCTCTTTCGAACAACCCGCAGCATACCACCCTTTATTTTTGTTCGGTCGAACCGGCCTTGCGCAATGCCTTCAACCCTTATATTTTCCCTCAAGATCTTGTTTGGTAACGACCATACGACTTGATGACAGTCTCATGACTGCTAAAGGTTTTAGGTCGTTGTCCAAACAAAGACCACAAAATCTTTAGGGCACTAAGCTTTGCTACAGCATCAGTATATTTTGTAAGTTTTGTGTGAGGTATAAGATGTTAACAGAGGAGTGTTCCCAGGAGCGCGTGACCAACGTGTACATCCCGGAGGGCACGAGCCTGCTGCCGCCACCGCCGCCGCCGCCGCGCCCCGTCACGCGCCCCGCCACGCACGACGACTTCGAGCCCGTCACGCTGCACTCGTACGCTTAGACCGGACACAGCGCGACTACACTAGCGGACACGACTAACTAATAAAGATGATATCATCTGCGATTGTTCAACTTTACACGGAGCCGCGGCACTAACATCAGTACGACATTGTGATTACTAGTATGGTACTTAGCAGTCGTTTTCTAATCGCGCGTTTCGGATTGTGCGATGTCGACGCGAGTCGATTTTCGAAGCGTAGGCTTAGAAAATGACTCTACGACACATTCTGGGTATATCGTCACCGTAAATTATAGTAATGTCTAACCGCGTGCCTCCGTTTCTAAGTACCTACGATATTAGACACATAAGTTAGGTGCCTCAGTTTCCACATACCATCAATTTTTGCCATCAGGTTCATTCGATTACGTGATTACGTCGATTGGATTACGTGGTTGGATAAACTCCACCCGACAATCCTACGCTGTAAATACTGTGGCGGCATTAGAGTGCTAGAACTATGTCCACCTGATGCCAAACTGATGGTATCGAGACTTGTTGCTTCATGTGCTTATTAAACAAAAGTAACTTGAACAATCAATATTTTGATTTTACATTCACGATTCATATGCATATATTTGTCAATTCAGCCGAATATGAATGGAACTTGGTATCTACCTAGATAAATAGGTAATGTAAAATCACCAAGTAAGGTAGCTACTACATTGGAAGTGGATCTATTTTTAATGATTATAATGCGTATCTATATCTAGATTAGATTATAGGTACTAGACGGGTAAATGTGTAAAGTAACAATATCCCTCGTCAACTACATTGCGGACGTTCGATTTATTAATCCGTCAGATCACTCATGTTTCTTGAATGTTCTAAAATATGAAATTAACTACAATATTTATATAAAATATGATTATTGTTATAGTTGATAGGGATAGGCAAATGTTTAGATGCATAGCAAGTCTGGACAATTTCTTGTCACGTGTAAATAGATGTATCTACTTGTAATAAATGAATAGGCAAGTTTGCTAGGTAATGTATCGCTGAACGCCACCCAAAGGGTGAATGTAAAGTGCGGGAACTGCGATAGCATGCTGCCGGCTCCCCCCGGCCCCCGGCAGACCTCACCTCCCTGAGGAGTGTGAATCTGCACCAACGCGGGTAGGATCTAATCACAGCATGGTATCGAAGTGCGAGAGGAAGAAATAACATTTAATATTTATTATTTTTGTACAAGTCAACTGTCGCTCGTTTCCTGCGGCTCACGGGGAAGATCGATAGTGACTTTTATACTATAGAACAAGGTTACCTATATCTAGTTACATCGTAAGATTACATGTACCGAGGTTTGGGATCATGTGCATGTTCGACTTGCTTATAAACGATATTCTAACCAAGAGTGTCCATTACAGTATGTTATTATTTATGATATACTTTAAGGTCCACCAAAGCATACGTTTATAAGTAATAGGACACAACCGAAAGTTTCTTTATAGTAGGTAAGGGAATGTTGCTGTGAATTGGTATCCCGGCCTCGTTTAAGCTCGTCAGTATAGTTACCTATTATAGGTAGTATTTGACACAGTGCATCCAGAGACATCTATACTTAGATATACTATCAAATAACACACTAAATATTTATAAATCCAGTTTTTGTCACTTTCGAATACAATCCGATTTTAGAATAAATTCACCAGGTTTATAATGGTGACAATAAAATATCAGTGTAAATAGTTAGGTTTAATTACCAATTGTGTTGACCGACAGATATGATATTGTAAATAATAGTTTATTTTAACTTTGTACGTTACTTTAAATGAAGCTAATTTTATGTTGAATGAACGCCTGATGACGGGCGCGCCCGCCACCCACATGTTACATGTTCGTCTCATATCAGAGAAATTCATTTAGTACCTAATTAGAATTAATTATTGATTAAATGCTTTTAATTTACTCTCTGATCATCTAACATCGATTATAACGAATCTTGAAAGGCTATTTACACGGATTAGTACTAACTAATTATGTTTTATTCCGTTACTAATCTGACAGAAAGGAGACATACCTACGAACTGGAAAAAAGTATTGAAGTTTCACAGGGTGTTTTAATCTAAGGTAGAATTAGGACGGACGTCAGCGGATACAGATCCGGCAAAGTTTACAAAAAAATAACAAATCTTAATATTGTTCTATAATTCTTTAATTACTTTTTAAAACACCAAAACGGACTACTAGGTAATGGAAAACTATTTAAATAGTGAAAGTAATTTGATACATCGTTTTTGTGGTCATTGAAAACTAAAGTAATAATGTAGGTATAACGAAAGTTCCTTTTCTGATATAACTACAGTCAAATGCATTTTTAAGTAAAAAGATTTTTAATTTTTTATAAAATATTTATAATTATTTATTAAGTATACGTCTGTATGTGTTGTTATAAATGTCCAAGACTAATCAAACGATAATAACATATAGTATGTTTAATATTTCTTATGGGTACTAACTGCATATAAAGGAGTTTGTAAACAATCCGGCCTGATCCAAGTTTACTAGATACGAGTAACTACGACACACAATGTGTACAAAAATGCAACCTCTTTGTGACTCTTGCAATCCTCTTTTTCGTCGGTTGGTTTTTTAACATTTTATAAATTTCCAATTAAGTCTAGGTGGAGACGATAAATATCCATTCCAATTCTAGAACGAATTAAAGAGGCTCGAAAGAATTATTTCAGATTCTTCATACCTAATGTTCACCATAGTTTTAAGATATATTTTATGTACATTGTTTTGTTACATAGCTTGTAAGGGATGGGAAACTAATATAGTGAGTGCTGTGATACCGGATGCTTTGAAAGTTGTAGTGTGGGTAATCAGCGATGGGTATAATATTATATACATATATAATTATAATTATTATAGATTATTTTACGTTACGATATCCTGTCGTTTACTTTAATGTCATTGTAATATAATATAGGCAACAACAACAAGACACCAATAAAATCGGAAGAGTGAATTCTGGACATGATAATACTTACATTTTATCGTGTATTAAAAATTTATAAAAAAAATTGTGCCAAAATTTAAAATTTCAATATATTTAACAGAAATGATTGGTTCGGGAATGATTATAATTAAATTAATAGTTAATTAATTAAACAGCTTTTACACCTTTGAAGCCTCCTTCTAAAGAGGTGTTAAAACTGTTGTCAAATTTATTATTGTACTGACTTAAAGAATAGAAATTATCCCAATAATATTTGTGTTTCAATTAATTTTACCCTTAACCATTTTCCTGTCCCGTTAACTACCCACAGCACTACGTATTGTTTAGCTTTTGTGTCAGCTTCGCGGACAATAAATGTCGCAACATATAACATGCTAGATTTTGCTAGCGGCTTCACTCCCGTAATGTAAAGAGTTTACTCATCGGAACGTTTTAAATGTCACTCTCGGCGATTATGTAGTTTTCCGTTAGTGAAAGAATTTTCGGAATTGGATCAGTAGTTCCGAAGATCACCCCCTACATACAAACTTACTATTATATTATAGTATAGAAGATACATACCAGCCTGACACTAGAACGCTCGTTAAGCACATAATGTAATGATAAAAGTGTTTGATAAATAAAATGGGGTAGTATTTGAACGAGTGACTGTAAATTTAAGTTTTAAGTGACAAAAATAGTTAATTTAGGTCATAGAATTACTAAGTGAGCGACTGATTGCGAGTGCCGAGAAATCAACAGAACAGCAACTAACAAACAAAAATTTGAGTTACTTAAAATACAAAATGAGTAGCTTCATAATGTTTGTTTGAGTGTCAACGTGAGAGGATGGCGGGGTCTATTCGCTCGCTTTGCTCGCTCACTCGACCCCGCCATCCTCTTTTAACCTAACCTGTCCGAGTCATGGTGCCCCAAGTCGCGAGCGCGCTTCGCTTGCTCTTGCATCCAAGTTTTCCTAGTAGCGGGTTCGCAGGGTATGTCGGGATCTCAGTTCGCTCGCTCCCTTAACCGCCCTGTTTGTGTGAGTGATTGAGATTGTGTGTGTGAAAATAAAACACAAGGAATTTTTAATTGAAATTATGTAAATATCGTATCATATCGTTATGTAAAACTATGTTAGTTGCCCTTTCTGTATTTCTAGTCGCTGACTTAGTAATTTAGTCGCACGGCCAGAATTTTAATATCTGAAATGGATTAATCATAAACAAACAAAAGAACAATGGACTAAGGTCTGCAAATAAAAGTTTATTCTTATTATTATTATAACCCACTTTTTGTAAGGTCGTACTGATTTGTTTTATTAATCAAATTCATACCGCTCAAGTTATTAAAAACAGTACCACATCAACAGTCGCAATTTTTTTTTATTCGCTCGTTTTATAATTCCCCAATAAAAAGGCAGAATATAAAATACATGTACTAGTTTATTTCATATTAACCGTAGTTACAGTTTCATACAGACTCGTCGTTACACTTAGTCAACAACAGGAAATATAACACTTAATAGATATAGACAATAGGTTCACAGGTTACACGAGAAAGTTGTTTTTCTGACGTCACAGCCGGTAGGGGGGGGGCGGTCACAAAAGGTGACAAGCTAGCAACATTATGACATTGGCAATACAATGACGTTTTCAGTGAGTGACCTCAGAAGAACAAAATTCCCCACATAAAAAGGTATTAAAAATAGACAGTTTTACATAATATTATTACCTTACATGAAGTTGGTTACTAGGTTTATGATTTCCCGAAAAAAAATTATTATATAGTAAATGACAGTATTACGTAGTTTTTCATGCTGGCTAACTAAAGAAGCAGTTTATGAAAACGATTAAGATTTATGCCAATACTTATCTAATTACACTTTTAATTTTTCCTTCCTAAAAATATTTTTGGTAACGTATTCGATACATTAGTTAAATTTTTGTAATGAAGTAGATTTATACATTTATTTACAAATTAATAAGATCTACTTCTTTCACTTATAAACAAATTCATTATTTTTATAAATATTTTTCTCTATATAATCTCATAGTTGTTCAATACTTATATGGTCACAATTTTATTTACTAAGCTAATTAAAGTATAAAACATAATAGAAAGGCAAACATTCCATTCGTTTCTGTACTTTTAACCACTATTTCAATGCATTTGTGTTTTGAACAGACACAAGCACAAATGCGTTTACACTTGGCCAAATTCAAAAGCTATTTTCTAGGGAAATAACGGTTTCTACTTTCAGATAAAACAGAAAAAGAGTAGAGTTGACAATTACTTTTAAAAATTGCTCCATGTATGCATATTGGTGCTTGTGTCTGGACGTATACTACCCAACCTACGCACGTATCCTACCGTATCTTAGCACAATAATATGTAAGTAGCTATGCAATAATTTTAGAACAGTTCCTTTTAACAACGAAACGTTTGAACAGTAGAAAACGTACATTAAAAGTGCGTTCGTAACAAATGCTTGGTGCAATGCGTTTCGCAGCAGAAGTCAAGCACTAAACCATATTTATTAACTGTATAATATCTACTCTATAAGATTAATAACGGGAACTCGAAACAATAAGTAAACATGGTAAATATCCCGTTTTCAGGTTAAATAATAATATTTACTCTAATAACCTTAAACATATCTACACATCTCAACTGGATTATGAAATTAGCACTATGGGAAATTAGCACTATAAAAGTAGGACTACAAGGGTGGGATGTTTTTGATCGATATATTTGACGATACAATGCCGTAAATATCATTATTAGTTGAAAATATTAAACGAGGAAGATTCAAGATTACCCTTCGACATATCAGCGAACATATGGATAGTTCAGATCAGAATTTCAAGTCAATAATTATGGTTAGGACCATAGTTATTAAAGACACACGAGCGCTCACTTAATTGCCTGTCTAGTTGGTCTCGTGATCGCAAGCGCGACCTGATCTCTGCCCGGTCGTGTCGGATTGCCGTCGTGTCAGACGGAGAGTAAAGGAATAGAGTGTGCATAATATGTGCCTGCATATTAGGGTGGAGTGAAAAAACTAACAAAAAAGTTTTTTTTAGTTTTGTGTTCTCCTGTATTACGAATCATTGATGCTGTAAGAAAGCTTTACTCATACAAAAAATGAGTAGTCTACGACATTGTTGGTGGATCTCAGGTGGCGCACTTCGAAGAAAGTTATTGAAAATTTAAATTTTTACCTCTTACATATACCCCCAAATTAAAGTTATTTTTATTATTTGTCATTGTTAGTCTGTTTTTATATGCATCGAAGTCTCTAACGGCATATAAAACGTTGTTCTTTATTCAAGTATCACAAGTATTGTTAAAAAATTGGATTGGAAGAAAGTGATTTTATTGGAAATATTACCAAAGTATAACCGATCACAGAATTCCAACATACCTAAAACACGGAAAGATTTGCGGTGTCCTTTGTTTGGCGATCCAGTAAATCTAAGTGGAAATATGTTACCAACGTACTGTGATGTAATTCTTTCTTCTTTCTTTTTTTAAAAAACGGTGCCCCACACTAGGAATTTCTCCGGTATCGTGGGTGCGTTTACAAACATTTAAACTCACATACACAGAACACCCAGACCCGAAACAACTATCTGTAGGCCATACAAATATTTGTTTCGTGCGGGGATCGAACCCGTGACACGCAGCCCAGCAGTCCAATCGCTCAGCCACTGCGCTAACCGTGCCGTCAAATAAAATATTACTTGTGGATAAGAAACAATATGGCTGAAAAAAATCCGGTTAGACTGGAAGCCGACCCTAACATAGTTGGGAAAAGGCTAGGCAGATGATGATGGCTGAAAAAATTCGCTCCACCCTACTGCATACCTATACACGTCTTGTACTCTATAATATCTCCCGCGCCAATGGTTAATCTGCGCTTAGGTTGGCCGCCGTGACCGAAATCGATCAGGAGGACTATAATAGGGCTGTTTACTGACTAAAAAAATATGATTCTAATAAGTCCGTCTGTTAGATTATCGAAAAATATTGGATACGTATTTCTTGTTTTATCAAATCATTAAAAAATGACGAAGATAAAACACGTCAAAGATTTGAGTGGGGGGTCGTGACGTCACTCACCGGTAAAGAATGTCATACTAATGTCTTAGAATATGACGTCACACGAGTTTTCAAAGCACTATATCGTCTTCATTGTTTGTTTACGTGAAAAAAGAAAAAATACGTGTTCAATATTTTTTGGAAATCTATCTGACGGACTCATTAGATTTTTTTAGTTATCTACCCTATTGATACTTGGCTATTGACAGGTTTGGGAAACTAATCAGCAAATCAACTGGCACTCACGGGACATGAGTTTGACAATGTAATATATAATTTAAATGATGTTATCGACGTCTGTTTGCAAAGTCAAAGGAACAGTTACGGATGTAAAAATAACTGGATGAGTGAATATCATGGCAGTCAAAATATGGATAAAATGACAAGAAATATTGATAGAAATAATTAAATTCTTCTAAATGTCATAGTTGTACGAGGACTCCTTATTTTTTGTTGCATTTATAATCTGTTCATTTCCAGAGAGTCCCAGAGTTTTGATTCAGCGACCGACAATCAGGTACATACAATTCTTAAAAAGTCAACAGATTTGGAATACCGACATAAGTTTTTTTAAGTAGATATTTATAGTTCGATGCATGAACTTATAATAACACATCAAACGTGCATTCTTTGGCACAACACTAATAAACAACGTAACATTTACCAACATATAAACTTTTATATATTATTATTTTTTTATATTAGCAATAAGCCTTCTTATTTTAAAGGTAAACTATACTATAATTTCACATTAATTGAATCGTAGCGGATTTTAGGCGTGTAATAACTGAATATTTTATTAACTGGTCACTGGAAATGTTTAAGCTATTAATAAATAAATTGTAGAAAAAATAAAGATATTTTTTTATAATTATCTAAGAGGCATAATGCGCAAAGTAAAGAGGAATATATTATCGCTACACTATTTTTATGTTAAACGAGGTATATGAACATAAACTTGAGATCAATACATTATTACTACCTACTATACTTACAGTTACATTACATTATAATACGTCAGATATTGATCTACCTTTATATGACCAACGACCTTGTGGCATTGAAATATTTATTACAAAAAAGTCAAAATCGTTTATTTTTTAAATGTAACAACATTACTTACAGAAGTATAAAATATAATAATTAATAACTGTAAGACCATCTAAAAAGGTTTAATTATAGAGTAACATATTTTTTATATCAGTTTTGGCCGTTTTTTTTTAAAATAATTCAAGTAATGTTGCTACATAAAAAATATAATGTAGAGAGCAAAATTGTCAGATCCATAAAGTTTAAACCTGGCTTTCGAGATTTTAAAAGGTGATATACGTTTAAAAAGATATGTGCAGTCATTTTGAAGTATCCAGTATTGTAAAGACCGATTTAAACGTAAAGGAATGTCTCTTATAGAGTATTTTGTCCGTTTCTTTTACCGGGTAAGTGTCCTTTGGATAAGATCCCTGTAAGATTATACTTATACTTTGATTATATCTATTGTCATGGCTTGTCTTACCTAAACAGTTATTGGTATCGTTTGAGCTCAGGGAACACTTCTAGAAGTACTAGTTCGAACAGCTCCTGTAAATAACAAACATGTTTGGTTTAGGGTCTTTATTTATTTAAAAGAAACTCTTTCTTAGTCTACTGTATTTTATAGACAAACATTTATCATCATCACCATCATCAATCTCTTGCCCTTATCCCAATTCATTTGGGGTCGGTGCAACACGTTTTCTTTTTCTATGCTTTTTTATCGTGGTCTCATCAGACACCACTAACATTAATTTTAAAATTTTGAACGTGGCAGGCTTACTTACTGCGGTACTCAGAGATATTTAATGATTACTTAAGCCGTCGCTTATTGATATGATTTGACATACTTTTGTATGTGACAAAACTGTTAAAACCTAAGTGATGGCCTAAGTAATCATTAAAGCTATCTGAGTGCGGCATCATAATAATAATAATAATATAACATCACCCCTGTAATCCCCGAAGGGTTAGGCAGAATTGTATAATAGCACACTCACATTTCCCTTATTTTAGTCCCATTACAAATCCTTTTCCAATATTTTCCGTATCAACCAGAAATCATGAACTATACAAAGCATACGTATTTCCACGAACGAACGAATACGTACACGTACGAATAAACCGATAAACAATTCCTTCAGCCATAATCTGGCGAATGATTTTTAAACATAAAGTCTTGGGAGACAGGGGCACGCGGTGTTCACGTCTTCCGCACAGTTGTCGTGCCAATTCACATATATCAACTACGGGCCGGCGACATTTTTAGCGTGGAAGACGCGCTTTTAGCTACAAAATGACACGCCAATAATTTTAGATCGCACGGTATTTGTATGATACGGAGGCGGACTGTGAAGTGTATAGTATGCCAGTATTATCAGTTGCGGTTCGCAAGCTGAGAAGCGTTGAGGTTAAGGCTTAGGTGTCTGTTGTCAAAAAAATCGGAGGCCGTATGAACTTTTTTTTTAATTTGTGAATAATGAAAATATGATCACCTGTGCAGAAAACAAAAAAAAAGTGTTTTAATTTCTTCATTACAGTTATTATAACAAAGTCTAAAAGTGTACAAATTAAGTGCAGTGAAAACGTTGGTACCGCCTTTTAACTTTTTAACCCAGTCAAAATGCCGATAGTATTTAGTGCTGTAGCTGCGGACAGAACCATAGTGTCAGACTTCGCGTCCTGCGATGGAAACTTCACGGAGATTGCAGAACAAGTGCTGTCCAAGTTACCAGCGTGTAACAACAAAATGACGTACTCACATGGAATATATCTACTACACTACATCGCTGAAAATGACCACTTATATTTCTGTATAACAGACAAAGTAAGTAGTTTACTAAATAACTAGCTTCTCATCATCATCATTCGTTTACCCTCATTTCAATTAATTCGGGGTCGGCGCAGCATGTCTTCTTCTGTCATACATCTCTATTACTTGTCATGTCATCAGACACCTCCTTTCTTGCCATATCATCCTTTTTACACACTCCATCCATCATTCAATTCATCGTTCTTCTGCCAGCGTGAATTATACCACAAGTATGCACTACAATGGGGATAAGAAATATACTATGGCCTAACCTAAGTCATTGTCTACCTACCTGTGTGATAAATTTCATTCACCGTGGTTCAGTCGTTGAGTTTGATAAGGTAACCGATAGACAAAGTTACTTTCGCATTCGTTGTATTTAGGAAGATTTATAAATCAGAAAAAAAAATGTACTGTCGAACAAGGGACTAACTATCCCGTCGGGGCTGCGGGTCCCGTCGGGGCTGCGGGTTGTTCGCAAGAGATACCGCGGCCTCGACATGAAGGGCTAAGAAGGAACCTCCCTCCTTGCGTCGTTTCTCCTCAATGCTGAGGGTCGTGGCCTCTTTGAATCACTTTTTCCCGGACTGTCTTGCGCCAGCTCACTCTGTCTTCGGCAGCATGTAAGGCATCGCGGACTGAAGTGTTTAGGGCAGAGCGGAACTGGTCTGACCAGCGCATTGGGCTTCTGCCTCTGGGTCTTCTCCCGCCTACCTTGCCCGTTATCAGTAGCTTTTCGAGGTTGTCGCCTCTTTTTCTGGCAATGTGCCCAAAGAACTCAAAGCTTCTTCTCGAGCATATGGTGCTGAGCCTCATTGGAATTTTGAGCTCGGTTAGGATTGAATCATTGGGTCGGTGTTCTGTCCAATGAATTCCGAGCATTTTCCTCCAGCACCACATCTCAAACGCATCGATGCGCTGGCGGTCAGCTTTCCTGAGCGTCCAGGTCTCTGCTCCATAAAGAAATATGGAAAAAATTAGGGTGGTAATGAGCTGCGAAGAAGGAACATGGGTGGTTTTTAGTCAGTAGAAGTCTGACACTCCCTTCCGCTCTGCCCAAGAGCGGGAGGGTTATTTGATGATTTTTCACCCACCATAAAAAAAAGGTACAGCCAGCTAACTTGCATTTACTTTTAAGATTATACAGATACATTGCGAGACTGATGTCAAACGATACAGCGTTTGACATCAGTCGCTTAATGCCAAACGCTTTATAAAACAAAATTGCAATCAATATTGTCAGTGTACTAGAATTATATAAAGATTTCTGTGTAGTAGCTTGTTCGACTGCACAATATAACAAAAAATTCCAAGCTATTTTACAGACAAAACGCAGACTGTTAATCTGCGTTTTATAATATTTACAATAAAGAATGAATTCTTTCCAGGTCCGAAACGGAAAAATTAACCTTACAAAAAGGTAATATAATGTTAATAACAACTAAAATAAAGTATCAATTTATTGGCGAGTTCTTTAAGAATGACATAATGCTAGCTGTTGATAATCCGTAGGAAAGAAATTAATGTTTAATAAATCGTCATTCCCAAACAGATTTATAAATGTCAACGAACTTTATGAAGTGTGAGATGGATTAGCAGACACACTTGCTTTCGTTCATAACCATCAAGACATAATTAATTTTGTTTATCATCAAACGCCCACTCAGTATATCTTAAAAATACTTCTGCAACCATTTCTGTGTGTATCTGTTTGTGTCTTTTATTAATATAATTTCTGTTATTTATCATCAACGTAATATTTTTAATGCGAAAGTAAATCTGTCTGTTCTTCTCACGTAATATCGGTTGAACGGAATTGCATGAAATGTGTATTGATAAAGAAATTATGGTGTACGTGGCTAAAAAAGAACTGCCACTCGGATCGATCTTTAGGTAAAGCTGTGCTTGCCTATGTCGGTCTGCGGATGGGTGACCGCCCGTCATACCGAGTTTCCTCCGTGCCTCGGAATGCACGTTAAGCTGTTGGTCCCGGCTGCTATATATAATTCTTTGGCAGTCGTTACAGGTAGTCAGTGACCTGAAATTCTGACATCCAGTCTTATCGTATTACCTAGTATTAACTGGGTTGTGGAGGTCAGATAGGCAGTCGCTCCATGTAAAATACTGGTATTTAGCTGCATCCGGTTAGACTGGAAGCCGACCCCAACATAGTTGGGAAAAGGCTAGGCAGATGATGTGTATTGATAAAGAAGACGTAGTGAAAAAAAATTAAAGAGTGTGTTTTTAAAATTTAAATTAAGAGTATGCTAAGATGGTTTGGTCGTGCGGAGAGGATGAGGAAGGCGACTAACAGAAGGTATTTAGGCCCTACCGCTTCGCCCAGGGCGGGAGGATTCGTTTGATGATTTCTCACCCTCCAAAAAAAATGCAGCCTAAATGTAAGTGGTAACGTCGGGACGGGACACCCTAGAAAGACATTCTTCAGAAAGGACAGGTGCGTAGTACACGTAACCGGCGTGTATGTATGACCAGATGAATGAACGTGAACCATATATAATTCCATCACCGATTGACCAAGAAAGCTACACAGAAGTAGAGGAGAGTTGAGTTTACTCAAATCTCAAATATTTTGCTTAACATTTAATCCGACAATACATTCCCTTACAATAATTTCCAACATGAACGCGGGCGCAGCCGCGGGCAAATATTAGTCCAAGTATATCTCGAGTTAAATATTTTCGGAGTAGTTGTTTTTCGCATCTACTTCAATCGAAAGATGTTACTTTTCAGACTTCATTGCATTGATTTACGGCTTTCCTAAAATACTCGCTAGACTGAAAAAAGTGTGTAAAAATAAGTTTCATGGTATTTTGATTGCAAAGCTCCAGTTTAGTATTACGCTTTTTACGCGGCCTGTTAAACAACTTTGTTTGATTGTTTATCGTTTAAAAGAAACAACTCTTTTTATTCTCAAATATTTACTTTCTTATTCTGAAAACGACTTCAGGTTCAGTAAAACCAGTACGGACAAACTGCGGACGCGGCACCGGACTCTGTTGTCCTGATATTTGCAGCTAGTCCGCAATCGTACCGGTTTTTGACGTATCTTTTACAGTACAAAATATTAGGTTTTCCGGCCAAACCAATTAATTTAGTGAAAAGAAACAATTTAACTCATGAGATAAAAGAAAACCTAAAATAATGACTGTATAATTAATTTTTAGGGACACTGTCCTGTCCGGTAGCTTGCGCCAAATATTCGTAATTATCTTGTCACCCGTCATTCGCGGTGTAGTACGGTAACGTTGATCTAAAAGACAGCTGTCGATTCTAAGCCCAGCTGAGCGGAACTTGTGCGGCTCATGTTTACTATTTTGAAGAGTTGCTGTTGTTGCTAACTGAGTATGAGGTTACATTGTTACCAGCCAGGATTATAGTTTTATATATTCTGATGCTTCTAGATTTGATATGAAATGTGAACAAAATGTCAGCTATTACTAGCTAGTTATGAACTTTAATTAGACGCAACAGTAAACCATACGGTTCTTCAACGTATATTTACCCGATTGCGCCAGAAGGCGGGTTATATGTTCTTTCGGGTGTATGTATCTTTGTATATCGTAGGTAAGCTTTGCAGCCTGAACGGCTTGATAGATTACAGCTTGTGGGGTGTCGTTAGATTAAAAATCGAATACAACTCTAATCTTCTCAATAATCTAGATCTATACGGTTAAAGTCGCTATGAGTATAAAAACACTACTGCGGATGCATTAGTGTATTTATTTTATGTGTGTATCGATCATGAAACTATTTTAATGGTATATATTCAGTATTACTTAACAGAAATCTAGAGGACTGAATATGTTTTTTTCTTTTCCATTTTTCTGTAAACTTGTTTTTTAGCAGTCGAGCCTTTTTGTTTTTTTAAATTCATTAACACAAATTAAATATTAATTATTTGATTGTAATAACGAGTAACTTTATACACGACTGCCCAAAAAAGGAGTGTTATTACGTCTTTAATCAGCGTCATAATATAGTAAAAATGTTGAATGCGAACTGGCTGGAATGTAGAGATTTATAATGAATTCTTTCAATATTCAGCTATGCCAACGATCCAGAGCATTTCTCTTCCTTAACGAGATACAAAGGAGGTTCATTACCTGCAAGCAAACCGACGACTTCACCACGACACTAGCAGCCGAGATGTATCGATACAGTGAAGACTACAACACTATTGTGATAAGAAAGGGAGAGCTCGACGAACTGAATAGTATAGGAGTTGGATGCAGTGGTAAGAATATTTATTACCTATAAACTGGCAGCTTGTTGAAAGAGATGAATGAAAAACGATTGCATGTAGCGGAGATGAGAATGTTGAGAGGGATGAGTGGAGTGACAAGAATAGATAAATTAAGGGTTGAGTAAGTATATTAAAGAAAGTTTAAAAGTAGCGCCTGTTACAGAAAAAATGAAAGGAAGTCGTCTATCTGGGTACGAACATGATTATAATGAGGACGGATGAAACGCAAGTGTGTTAAAAAGTGATGGATATTAATTTTCATAGATGGAGAGGGTGAGGAAGGCTAATTAATGCCGTGACGTCTGACAGGAGAGAATGGAAGACGAAAACGTGTCGCGCCGATCCCAAATAGAATATGACAAGGGCAGGACGATCATGAATCTGTGAGCTCATTTGAATTCCTTTTTGTCCTAAATGCAGGACAGTAAACATGATATTTTTACTTCACAGAAAGCTTGCTTGGTGAGAAGATTCTATACATAAACAATCCGGATATCATCTCATACAGTGTAAGTATTGCACCTTATAACTTAGATTACTCCTCAAAACTAAGTCAAGGGTCAATCGATGCCGAATCCGAATCGATGAACGCAGTTTTCTTTTGCTTTGAAAAAATAGGCTGTAAGGTAAATTTAAGTCGAAAATCGGAGTTTAAATTGGAAGTAAACCTGATCATTTATATTTTCAGACTATATCAAATGTGACCGCAACTCCAGGACTGATTTCAGTGTCCGGCGTGAGCCCAACTCAGCAAGAATTATCGCTCTCGACGTTCACAACAGAGGCCATACTGGCCATGAGATCAACTCCGGAGAGACAAACAAATATCGTGAGCCAACCACAGAGTATAACTGCCTTAGATTCTCCGCCCGATAAAAAGTCACCTAACAGGTCTACGCCGGACAAAATAACAGATGATACACAGACTTCAAATGACATATCTCCAGAGACAGCCCCTGAACAAATGAGTCCTTCATCTGCCAGGATACCAGCTGTGTCTCCAAACCAAGAAAGGCTATCAATAATTACTCCTATTTTGGAAAGATTGCCAGTGATGAGCCCAAGACTATACGTAGTTATTGTAGGCATGATAATACTAGTTATAGCTATGTCTGTATGTGCATTGGGACCGATATCTTGTGTTGTAGTTACGGGTGTTGGAATATATTCGCTTTTACGATCTTATATGGGTACTAAGGATAAAGTAGATTAGAGTATAGTACCGAAGTTTAAAAATATTGTGGGAATGAAGTCCTAGTATAACATTGAGTTCTTAAAATAATGCACTTTTGTAGTAAGACGCACTTTTTTCTCAGGGTTTGCGTTTGTTAGTACGATAAATATTTGTGTACCACGCAAATATAGACCGTACGTTTTTCCAATTAAGTTGTGAAGCATCAACTTACTTTTATGTTTTCTTTAATTTTATATAAGAACTAAAGCTAAGTTTCGTCGTGTGTACAGCAAGTAAGATTTTTATTGTAAATCGAATGTGAGTATTTATGCAACAATATAAAATAATGACGTCGTTAAAGAAATACGGTATTTGTTTAGTCTCGCCCACACTTTGTTCCACATATTTTTCTAGAAATCCTTAGGTCACATAGTCTGTGTTAATATTTAGACTTTCAGAACGATCAACATCTAAGTATATGACTGAAAAGTTGCCAAGCGTTCCGGCTTAAGTCGGTCAATTTTGACGGATACCTGTCCTGCTAAAAATAACAAGATGCTTTTGTTGTTCCGCCGTCTGAGATCTTGAATGATTTATCTTACTCAAATTTGAGATACCTCACGGCACACGTTCGTTGTCTATTATAGGGTTTAGTTGTGTGTTGAACTACTTTATGTCGCGAAGATGGCCGATGGAGTAATGTTCTGATAGAACGGTGGGCAAAATGGAGTCAAATCAAAAAAATCTCGTTGGATTGAGAAAATCGTCAAAGTCCAGAAGTGGCAGTAAAATTATGACGAAAGAAAGGGGGATGCCTTTCCATTCTTTTGCATGTGTATACTCAGTAATGGGTGATTCTGGACTGAAATGATAATGACTTTGGAAGAGTTAAAAATTGAAGCAGTCTTTTGGCCCTTTTTTTCTTTTTTTTTGAGGGCGGGAAATCATCAAATGACTCCTCCCGCTCTGGGCAGAGCGGTAGGATGTGTCAGACTTCTACTGACTAAATACCACCCATATTCCATCTTAGCCCTTTGTGTCGAGGCCGCGGTATTGGCGGTATAGGCCCTGTCGTTGAGACCAGTTTGTTCTAACGTTATTTCCATCCAGTTCACGCCTCCAGCGACTGCTTCGCGACCAGTACGTGTCGCTCAGCCGCTGCAGCGCTGCACAGTGTACTCTCATAGAAGAGCTGCTTGTTGTGCGTGGTGTCCTGCAGCGTGTGGAACAGTTTGTGTGCGACCAGCACGTGTCGCTCAGCCGCTGCAGCGCTGCACAGTGTACTCACATAGAAGAGCTGCTTGTTGTGCGTGGTGTCCTGCAGCGTGTGGAACAGTTTGTGTGCGACCAGCACGTGTCGCTCAGCCGCTGCAGCGCTGCACAGTGTACTCACATAGAAGAGCTGCTTGTTGTGCGTGGTGTCCTGCAGCGTGTGGAACAGTTTGTGTGCGACCAGCACGTGTCGCTCAGCCGCTGCAGCGCTGCACAGTGTACTCACATAGAAGAGCTGCTTGTTGTGCGTGGTGTCCTGCAGCGTGTGGAACAGTTTGTGTGCGACCAGCACGTGTCGCTCAGCCGCTGCAGCGCTGCACAGTGTACTCACATAGAAGAGCTGCTTGTTGTGCGTGGTGTCCTGCAGCGTGTGGAACAGTTTGTGCGCGCCACGTGCCGCAGCTTGCGCGCCCACCAACGACGACAGCGCGTCCAGCACGCTCTCGTTTAACTGCTGTAGCGCTAGTGTGCGCGTATGTTCTGGGTAACGAAAAAAATCCATCACTAATCACTTTTAAACAGTTTTTTTCTTTACCACTTAAAAATTTCGAAATTCGAATAGTTTTTATTTCGTGCCAGTAGATGCAAAAAGAAGTTATGCTCCTCGGGAATAAAAGAGTTTTCGTCTTGGACAACTTTAAGACCCTTACTGCTATTGAGCTTATTTCCATCCTGCAGGTCCATTACAAATATTGCTGAACATTTTTTCGAAACATTTGTTAGCAAATTTTACCTTTATCTTGAAAGTTTCTATTAGAAGTGTTCTCAGACAGGGTCCCGCCCGGCCACCATGACTTGAGGACCACGCTGATGTAGTAGTGTAACATTTGCTCCGAAAATATCCACGTCACCGTCTCCTTGATTTGCCTAGAAAATAGATTCATGATACTCGTTGAAGAAATAGTTGTTTTTTAAATCAATTAGGTTATTTTTATTTTTTTGGGATAAGCCCACCACACAATTCCCAAACCACTGCAACTTCTGTGCACCAGAATCAACAGTGGTGACCTCCTGTAAATCGCCGCAACAATGAAGCTTGATGGACTTAGTCAAGATTAATTGATTTATTTTAAGCTATTGCATAGCTTCTATCGCGGGCCTTGAGCGTGGGGACCGAAACCAGAAATTCCGTAACGAAAAAAACCTAACACCCCCACTCCGACCGGCACAGCGGTGATACTTTTTAGTTTTCGACAACAGTCCAGTTACTTTTTTTAATGTGTGATATTAACATCTCATTTATTTAATAAAAGAAAAAAAAATGTTTTTTTATCGGTCACCACGCTCAAAGTGTAACTTGAATTAATATCAAAGAAAAAAAAACAAAGGAAAAAAAATACTGCATTAATAAAATAAATAAATAATTATAATTGCATAAGTTGATAAAAAAATGCTATGCAATAGCTTTACCGCGGCAGTCTCCAGTGCCACACGTCTTTTTTTTTATTTTTAAGGTATTTTTGCCAAATAAACACAATTTGCTTTCTTTCTTATCATTGTCTCGGCACTTTTATTTTATCTTTGCGTGTCTTGGGTTCAGACTCGTCGGGGCTGCGGATTGTTTGAAAGAGATACCGCGGCCTCGGCGAAAGGGCTAAGAAGGAACATGGGTGGTTTTTAGTTAGTAGAAGTCTGACACTCCCTTCCGCTTTGCTCAAGAGCGGGAGGGGTTATTTGATGATTTTCCACCCGCCAAAAAAGAAAAAACAGACCTATGATTTGGCAGTCCCACGGTCACAACACTATGCAATTTAATAATTTTAAATACACGCACATGTTCAATGGCCCTTACGAAATGTTTATCTTCCGCTCTCTCTTATTTTCCCTTACCTGTTGATAGTCCTGCCATACGTGATCTGCACGAAGGTGACGAGCGTCTTCCGGAGCCAGCGGAACACGCCGCGCATGTCGAACACTTCACTCAGCAATGCGTACAGGGGCTCCGCTATGCTGTCCCTTTCCTCCGCTATGGCGCCTGCGCCTGGTAATGTATTTTAAAATACTGTATACTATATACTGTATTTTTATAATCAGAAGATGTAGGCAGTATAATGGGGATTAAGTAGCCAAAAGACGTCCACTGATGGGCATAGGCATACAATATAAATGGACTCAAGTAAGTTCTATCAGTGCAACCAATCGACACCGAATTCTTTAGTCAAAAATAAAAGTATCGGTAATTGCTTTATATAATTAATAAAAATAAAATTGTTATCTAACATTATTAGAAATCATATTTTTGGACTGAATATTTTGCATCACCATTGCTTGCCAGCAAAGGTATTCATCGCGATAAAAAAACGCAATATTCTAGGATCAAAAGCTCAAAAGCATGCGACGTTCACCAATCCAGCCGTGCATGTTGGATGAAGACTTATAATGATGACAATTGTATCTTCTCTAGTATAGTGATAGTTTGGTGGTAACATAAAACTTACCACGTAAAGAGCTGGTCATACTCTTGCTAGCGTTGTCAGATCCATTGTTGTCGAGATACAAAGATATCTCGTCTTCATCTGCAGATAGATGTGTAAACTGTTCCTTTTCCTGCGACGATCTGTTCGTTGCTTCACTACTCGTGCTGGCGAGAATAAGGACCTTATATATAAAGATGCAAATGCGATATTTCAATGCAATCTTTGGAGTGTCGCCAATGTAGGAACTAACGCCGTCATTTTGTTTCATGAATAGAGTTCACAAAACAATTTCAAGAATGATTGGTAATAGCGTCACTTTGTCAATATTATCAAGCGAAAAACGTCTTTATTCCACTGAGGTTTTCTTTCCCAAAACATGTCCTATGCCAACGGTATACAATTGGAAATGGAATTGAAAGCAGATATAAATAAAAACACAATTACCTCTTAAATAACGTTGAAAAGGAGAATTTGTTTTTCTTTGGTAAGTCACCCTGCTTCAAATATTCTGAACTGGGATTAAGGAATGTGTATAAAGCCTCGCTTTGGTTAAGTCTGTCGTCTTCTAAAACAAACTGAAAATAAATCGATTCGACTATATTCCTTAGTATAAAAAGTTATTTAATCATAAAAACGTTATTAGCTGTATCAAAACGTTCAATAAATGACAGAACTGAGTTTCATCATAATCATTATTTCAGCCGGAAGACATCCACTGCTGATTATAGGCCTCCCCTTAAGTATCGCCACACTGACCAGTCCCGCGCGTTTCGCATCCAGCGGATCCCAACCTTCACCAGGTCATCGGTTTACCTAGTGCGGGGCAGCGCAACGCAACTTCGTCCGGTTCGCGGTCGCCTCTCCATAAATTTGAAGTTGTTCTACGACCTTAATCCTTTGCAAACCGGTGGAATGTCAAATTGAAATAGATGTTGATAAGTTAAAGGAGAGAAACCATCATCTTCGTAATTATCATCTCTAAATAAAATTCCAACAAGTGAACTTACTTCTAAGTATTTCTGTATTAATATTTTAGCTTTTTCTAATGAATTTTTATCGTTCTTTCCAAAAAGAAACTTGAACGAATTCGTTGGTAGTTCTAAATTCTTCAATTCTGCACACATAGGCCGTAGTTTTCGATGTAATTCCTGAAATTTAATGACCATACGTTAATAATAATTATTTATTGTGTCTGTAAAAGTGAAATATTCATCGAAAAGTTTTCAATTATAGCCAGGGAACTTTATTCTTAAGCAAATTTTCTACCAACCCAAATAGTCTGTATATTGAAATTACAACTGTCATTCGTTTGCAGTTGTATGATATAGTTTAATGGTAAATTATCGTAGGGTGTAATTTGCTCATTAATTGTCAGACAGTTTGCTTAGTAATGGTGGTGTCTTAGTAATTGTCAGACAGTTTGCTTAGTAACGGTGGTGTCTTAGTAATTGTCAGACAGTTTGCTTAGTAATGGTGGTGTCTTAGTAATTGCCAGACAGTCTGCTTAGTAACGGTAGTGTCTTAGTAATTGTCAGACAGTTTGCTTAGTAACGGTGGTGTCTTAGTAATTGTCAGACAGTCTGCTTAGTAACGGTAGTGTCTTAGTAATTGTCAGACAGTTTGCTTAGTAACGGTGGTGTCTTAGTAATTGTCAGACAGTTTGCTTAGCAATGGTGGTGTCTTAGTAATTGTCAGACAGTTTGCTTAGTAATGATGGTGTCTTAGTAATTGTCAGACAGTTTTCTTAGCAATGGTGGTGTCTTAGTAATTGTCAGACAGTTTGCTTAGCAATGGTGGTGTCTCAGTAATTGTCAGACAGTTTGCTTAGCAATGGTGGTGTCTCAGTAATTTTCAGACAGTTTGTTTAGCAAAGGTGGTGTCTTAGTAATTGTCAGACAGTTTGCTTAGCAATGGTGGTGTCATAGTAATTGTCAGACAGTTTGCTTAGTAACGGTGGTGTCTTAGTAATTGTCAGACAGTTTGCTTAGTAATGGTGGTGTCTTAGTAATTGCCAGACAGTCTGCTTAGTAACGGTAGTGTCTTAGTAATTGTCAGACAGTTTGCTTAGTAACGGTGGTGTCTTAGTAATTGTCAGACAGTCTGCTTAGTAACGGTAGTGTCTTAGTAATTGTCAGACAGTTTGCTTAGTAACGGTGGTGTCTTAGTAATTGTCAGACAGTTTGCTTAGCAATGGTGGTGTCTTAGTAATTGTCAGACAGTTTGCTTAGTAATGATGGTGTCTTAGTAATTGTCAGACAGTTTTCTTAGCAATGGTGGTGTCTTAGTAATTGTCAGACAGTTTGCTTAGCAATGGTGGTGTCTCAGTAATTGTCAGACAGTTTGCTTAGCAATGGTGGTGTCTCAGTAATTTTCAGACAGTTTGTTTAGCAAAGGTGGTGTCTTAGTAATTGTCAGACAGTTTGCTTAGCAATGGTGGTGTCATAG
Source organism: Diarsia brunnea (assembly GCA_949774965.1). Classification (NCBI taxonomy): domain Eukaryota; kingdom Metazoa; phylum Arthropoda; class Insecta; order Lepidoptera; family Noctuidae; genus Diarsia; species Diarsia brunnea. The sequence goes on along the minus strand of OX459005.1, from coordinate 8,251,468 downwards.
TAATTGTCAGATAGTTTGCTTAGTAATGGTGGTGTCTTAGTAATTGTCAGACAGTTTGCTTAGCAATGGTTGTGTCACAGTTTGCTCAGCAATGGTGGTGTCTTAGAATTGTCAGACAGTTTGCTTAGCAATGGTGGTGTCTCAGTAATTGTCAGACAATATGCTTAGCAATGGTGGTGTCTTAGTAATTGTCAGACAGTTTGCTTAGTAATGGTGGTGTCTTAGTAATTGTCAGACAGTTTGTTACTAATCAAACAACATGCACTGGGCATTTGGAAGAGGCCAATTTGCAAATTAAAATACAGGTGAAAGAAAGAAACCCACCTGAAATTCGTTCAGAGTCCTAAGCAGCACCCATCCTGTAGTTATTTGTTCCGGCCTATCATCTTCACTCACGGACTCTTGTTCTGCCATATGTACTACTATGACGAATTGTGGAGGTTTTGATTCGTCTATTACCTACAATAATAAAATAATTGTTTTAGTTTCGGTAAAAAAATATATTATATATGAAAATTGTGCAATTTGTCTACTATCCTCACCTTTTGTGCTAGCTAGAACCAGAAAGTTGATGTTTATTTTAGTTTTACAAGAATAACAATCTACTAAACTTCTATTTATAAATAAACATCGTAGTCCTATCCAAATTCAATAGCGTGCAAGAGATAATTCGCGGTCAAACCTAACGCAACTCAATTTTAAGACGTCGTTAAATACTAATTTTGTCTGGCAATTTCTTTCATTTATTTATTTTGCAGTACCAGAAACATTCCTTTCAATTACTGTTGGTATATAATACACAAGTGCACAAAAAAGTTTCAATTGTTAGTAAAACATTTTATCCGACTTTTGTATAGGTACTTATTTTCAATTGAAATTCGCTAGTGAAGTAATAATATTAATAATCAATAGAAACAATACAGTTGTGTGATAAATAAATCGGAGAGCCACTGTATCGTGTAGCTCTCATGTTACACGTGTATAGCAATGATTCATAACATACGGATTATCTTAAAATTAAGTGTCGTTTAGGAAGTCGAGGGGAAATAAGAATGAAATTTTTGATATTTGCTTTAAAACTATTTGTATTAACGTTAAAAATTCAAATTTATAAAATAATATTGTTTCTATTTATTGTATTAATGTTCAAAATTCAAGTTCATAAAATAAATATGTATCCTCCTACCTCAGCGCTATGCACCGAGGCTCGCCACCTGCCCAGATGTTCAGCCCACGTGTCTGTTCGCGCCAGGTGCGCTTCCAGCCGCATCTGTTCTCCTGCTAACTTCTCTACTTCATTCGCTAACATGGACAATGCAGGTGATTCCGGTTTTAATGATGCGCGCAGAGCTGCTAATGCCTGAAAGTAAATAGAGGTAATGATGATATACAATAGTTGGTATTATAGTAGGTACTAGGAGATAAGTTGGTGAAATGTTAACTATATTAAAAGGTGAAATTTTCAGAAATCAAATCAGTCTTCTTAGCAAAAATGTCCACAATCTGTTTCATTTTACTGTACACTAATGAATCTTTTAACCATCGAGTACCGAAGCTCTATGTTACATACATAACATCACGCCTATAATTTTCGAAGGGTTAGGCAGAGGTGTACCTAATACCACGCCCTCATTTCGGCACTAATGTTTTCAGTCCCATGTAATAGGTGGTGAAACTATCGCATTCAAGCGGATACAAATTCAGGCTCCGTTGCTGCTACTGAGAAATTCCTGATGGAAGAAGCTGTAAATTATGTTTTTGGTAATTCAGAAAACGGGGAACGAACAATATGGTCATGTCAAAGTAAAAAATGTGTCCTGGGACACATGGTAGAAGTGAAACTGTAAAACAAGTGGAAAAACGAAGCGCAACGGACAAGTGGAAAAACGAATCGCAACGGACAAGTGGAAAAACGATTCGTAACGGACAAGTGGAAAAACGAATCGCAACGGACAAGTGGAAAAACGAATCGCAACCAAATTTTAACTTGAAAGTTTACAGGCAGATTGTTAATGTACCTACTTGTCTTTGAAAACTTGCCCGTAAAATTTAAAGTTAAAATTCGTAAAAATAACTATTCATAATAGTAACTGCGTCTGTGACCATATTACGAATTTGAACGTAATTCATATTATGATCCTATATTGTGATCTGCTGAAGTGGCCATTTTAGACCCCCTTATTATGCTTAAGAAAATTTATTTCATGTATTTACAACTGGGATACAAGCCGCATTGCTATGAGAGGCAGTGGGCCATACTCTTGCCCAATACTGGTGGAACTTCATAGCAATAGACATAAAGATGAAAATTACTTAAAACATACTTGTATTTTATTATTATGTCGCTCCTGCAACTCGTCTAGTTTCCGTCTCGCGTACGTTGAATGTTCTGTGAGGTGTACAGTGCCGCCCACGCTCTCCGCTGACGATACTGACTCGTTTGACAACTGGCGGTCTTCTATTGGCGATCTGTCTGATGTAATGTCTAGAAGAATGGAAAATATGTGAGAATAGCTAACCTGCGTAACTTCGTCTGCGTCACATTATGTATAGCTTATAACCTTTCTCGATAAATGGTCCATCCAATACAAAAATATTTTTTCAATTTCAACCCGTAGTTCCTTAGATTAGCGCGTTCAACCAAACAAACAAACTATTCAGCTTTATAATATTAGTATAGATAGGTTCAGACGCCAGTACATCAAGCTACGCAAAACTGCCAGATTTACTTAATCAACCTTGAACCTAAAGCTTTAGCAGTAAAGTTGAAACTTAATTAAAGAAATTTGACAGATTGTAGAAGTTTGATTTGGTGGAGTCTGTACATTAGAATAAACTAAGCCGTTGATGATATACAGCCTAGCCAACAACTAAAAAGAAGATATTTGACTGTTGGCTAAGGAAAGAAGATTTTTATGAGTATCAGAACACTACTGCGTCGGTGTTCTCAAGTTCATAGGACCCCACTTTATTCGAGTCGCGAGTTAAATAATAGTTTTTTTTTTATTTAGCTCGTTCCTTCGTAGACCTCATCTCTGTCTTCAGGGCAAGATTTGGGTCAAGAGTAGGTCCATTTAACATTAAAAAAATGATGAAGAAGGTGGGTGGTAAGGACAGACCGTCGAAGGGAAAATTAGAAACAATAAGCAAAATATAATGAAAATCAAATATTCTCAATACCTTTATTAGCTTCCTCCGTAGCCAGTTCAGCGATCAACGCCGTATACTGATCACTCAGAAGGAATGAATGATAATATTTCTCCTGTATTGTGTCCACTACCGTATCTTGAACTTCATAGAACACTTCTGGGCCCTTATCTCCTAGTAAAAATGCTTCCATTCTTTTTCTGGTATCCTGAAATAATACGACAAAGAATTAGATACAATGTAGTATGTCTTATTTTTAACAAATAACAACTTAAAGTGCAATTCCAAAGACAAATGTAATCGCAAACTTGGATAGATTACAAAAGGATGGCATGCTTCACTGATTATTGCCCTTGGAATTATTTGAAATTGACAGCGGTTTTAAGTCGTAGCATTAAAGACGATTTTCGTATAGCAAGTAGTACTAGGTTTACATAAAATATAATTTACCTTATCAACTTTAATCTCAGCACTAGGCGACCTAATGTAGGTATAAAATATCTCTGCACCGAGCTGATGCCAGCTACTCCTGGGACTGTGCCTCAACTCCTCGACAGCCATCCAGAAGCCGACCAGGCCTTGGGAACACATCGTTTCCAGAAACATCGAAAGGTATCGCCGTCCCGTCACACTCTCCATTATTTTGTGTAGAGGTAAAGTCTGGAAAAAAGTACACAGAACATTCAAATAAAAGCGAATCAGAGCAGGTTGCTGGGACTTTTGTAAGTTACGCAAAATGTGTCATGACATTTGTGTTTATGACAATATGGTTCAAATTACAATGTGTTTTATGCCAACTTGTTGTGTACTCATTCTATTTGTTTGGCATCAGTCATGTGCATGTGCATTAGTGCATTCTTGAGTGTGATTACATGCCGTCGAGAAATATATCTCAGGCATGCTGATTTCCTTCACGGAAGCAAGTGATAATTATACAATACGCACATGAATCCACTCCACTAGGCCATTATGACTGCTTACTACGTATGTCAGTGATAAAACGCTATACCAACAGGTGTGAGGATGAATCATGCTTAGCACATAATCTGAATGTAATCGAGCTTGTCATTAAATACCGAGACGTCTTTATAACTCATAGGGTTAATAGGATTATTGTGTAGATTAGCAATATTTAGATTACTAGGTTTTGCTAGCGGCTTCGTTCCAGTTATGTACGGTAATTAACCTACAGGAACGTTTTAATGTAGCCTATACTCAAGGATTATGTAGCTTCCCGAAAGTGAAAGGATTTCCGGAAACGGGTCAGTAATTCCGAAGATTACCCCCTATAAACAAAATTACAAACAAAACTCTTTATAATATTATTTTAGTACTAGCATTTCTTTATAATATAAACATAATATCACCCCCGTAATCACCAAAGGTTTAGGCAGAGGTGTACCTAAAAGTACACCCACATTTCGTCAGTTATGGTTTAGTCTCATTTAATAGGGGGAGAGCCTATTGCCATCAACCGGGCACAAATCAAGACTCCGTGGCTGCTACTGAGAAATTTCTAAAGAAAAACCCAATAGCAGGGCCCTAACCGGCAATTGAACCCAGGAACTTATGCTCAGCAGTCGCGCTTGTGACAACTCGACCAACGAAGCAGAAAAAAGGGATATAAGTACCTTTACCTTGCTATCAGACTGGTCCACCGTTGGGAAAGCTCCGTCCCACCCAAGTTTCCTAAGGGCGGTTTCACACTCCGCCTTAGCAATGGTCAGCTGGTTGATGTACCTCTTCAGCTTTTTAGCATCGGCCACTTGTTGCCGACTTATATTTTGTGAACCGCTTTTTTCTATGACTTCTATGTCCACACCCTTAGCTCGTTTCACGTTTTGGAGGGTAGTTGCTTGCATTATTTGGGTGACAATGTCATATCTGTAATTAAAAATGTAAATCATTTTCACTACAGGCTTAGTAGTAGCATTCTTCGGTACATTAGACAAAAACATAACAATTAAACAAACAAATTACAATCGCGCCTGTAATCCCGACCTTGAATCGAACCCAGGACCACATCCACATCAGTCGACTTGCGGCCACTACACCAACAAGGCAGTCATTAGACAAAAAGTAGGTCAAAGAAACTCTCACGAAACCGGTGTTCGGAGTTCGAAAGAGATTTATAAGCAGTCGTTCAAAACGAGATTTGAGGCATCTTCTGGATTTGTTTGTTCGATTCCAGAACTCTGGTGAAGAGGAATGGATGAAATCTACTTTTAAGTTTTAATTCTAGAGTTCGAGAATGTGACGACTTACGTAATATATAGAGGAAGAATCCGAATATTGTAACTACTTTTTTTTTAATACTTTTAGTAAGGCAGAATCATCGGGTTAATATTTTTTTTATTTATTTCCTAACTAGCTGATGCCCGCGGCTTCACCCGCGTGGATGTCGGTCGAATTATATACTAAAACCTTCCTCTTGAATCACTCTATTTATTAAAAAAAACCGCTTCAAAATCCGTTGCGTAGTTTTAAAGATTTAAGCATACATAGGGATATAGGGACAGCGAAAGCGACTTTGTTTTATACTATGTAGTGATAGTGAAGTGATATTGGGTCACTGACAGCTTCTGTGTACAACATATTATAAGTACATAGGTTTTACAGTCTCGGACTTACACAGTCGCCAATTACTGGTTAACCAGCATTCTCAAAAATAAGTGGTAATATTGGTAGCTTCCAAGTTATAAAAGTTACTTATTACACGACTGCCCCAAAAAAAGAGTGTTACGTTTTTATTTTCGATTACTTATTTTAAGACACAATAGGGTATTTCATCAAAAAAAAACTAATTACTCCGTCAGATAGATTTTCAAAAAATTATGGACACATATTTTTTCACGTAAATAAAAGATGAAGATGATACAGTGCTTCGAAAACTCGTGTCAAGTCGTGTGACGTCACAAGGTTAGTACTTTTTTTGCCCACAAAGTGACGTCACAAGCCCCCACTCATGATCTTTGACACGTTTTATTTTCGTCAGTTTTTATCTATATACTATATACTAATATTATAAAGCTGAAGAGTTTGTTTGTTTGTTTGTTTGAACGCGGTAAACTCAGGGACTACTGGTTGGAATAGAAAAAGTCTTTTTGTGTTGGATAGTCCATTTATCGAGGGAGGCTTTAGGCTATATAACATCACGCTACAACCAAAAGGAGCTGAGCATAAATGAAAAATGTTGCAAAAACGGGAAAAATATTTCGTTTTTGAGAGCTTCCGTTGCGTGCGCTGCGAAAACGCTTTAATTTACGCAAAATTGTGTATGGTGGAATTGTTTCTCTTTAAAAGCTCTAAAAAAAAGTCCGCGACAGCATATGTCTATCTTTTAAGATTGACTCACTATAACCTTTTTTTACTATTATAATTTTAGGTTAAAATGAAAGATAGTTTGCGAAGCTTATTTAACCCATATGGTATTAATCTATATCTAAATAAATGTGTTTGTTAGCACGGAAATTTAATATAGAATATTTGTGCCCTTTACTTTATACAGTTTAAACAAATACCTTAGAAGATATCGCAATGTAAAAAAAAATATCCGCGCAACAAAATAATTACTCTCGCGGCAGTGATTCGTTCGGTCCGGTACGGCAGCCGGCTGACGCGCGTTCCATCGCAATGTAGGCCCCTACGTGGGGATTCTGGCCCCCGGGAAATTCAAATTCAAAATATTTACTGCACCATAATGTTTACAAGTACAAGGTGTTACTGTATATATAACAGTAAGAGATACCTATAGTAATTGTTACTTTAATAAAATCTAAACTAATGTTATAAAGAGGAAAGATAAGATTTTTTGTTTGTTACGATTTAACTCAATTTATGTTGATATGATTTGATTTATGTGACGCAAACGAAGTTGCATGGGTCAGCTAGTTAATTTTATAAAACAAAAAACACGTATCCAATATTTTTCGATAATCTAGCAGAAGGACTAATTAGATTTTTTTGGTGATAATACAATCATACCCTATTTAAGCTAACAAAACTGAAATAAATTGCTGATACAGTGACCAATCACGTGGAATTATAATTCGTAAAATCGTAACAATTCATTGCGGCCAACATTTCTGCGATTTTTAATAAATTCAGTTGAGCTACTGAAGTACCTAATATGCTGTTCTGCAGTCTCACCGCACACACGCGAGTGAAAAAAGTTTATACACACAATATGTGTGCCTTATAATACTATTTTTATTATTTGTTTACATTAAATCCATTGACCAGCGACGTCGTAAACATTCGTGTCAATGAACAACGTCGGCAAAATTACTGGTTTCACTAACTAGAAAATATACCTAAGTCCAAAACTGGTTTTAAAGTGTTACATAGACGAAAACTTTAGTTAATGCAACATTGCGTTAATGTGAATATATTACAGAAATATTTCGTTATTTTGTTAATATCAAGGCACTCGTGTCGATGCCGATTGGTTTATGTTAAACGAAAATATTTAATTTTAACGAGGTCGCTCGATTATGTAGATAGGTAATTCTGGAATAAGGAAGTTAGCCGACAAAATAATGATGATAACACGAGAGGATATATAATACGGTTACATCAACTGTGTCTATTTTGGACATAACATCATTGTTCAACATTGGGATAAGTGAAACATATTTCTAGTAAAACGCTCTGTATGTTACTATTTATAACGTGAAGTTGTAAACAAGGATGGGAGAAGACATCAGACATCTCATAATCACACCTCAAATGCAAAAAAACATTAATTACATCTTTGATATGTACAAATATAATCCCGTGTTCTAGTCTATATTATTATGTAGGATATCATCATCATCTGCCTAGCCTTTTCCAACTACATAAAATATGTTGGGGTCGGCTGCCAGTCTAACTGGATGCAGCTGAATACCAGTATTTTACATAGAGCGACTACGTATCTGACCTCCACAACCCAGTTAGTACTGGGTAGTAATAGAATACCCCTCGGTAAGACTGGTTGTCGGACTTTCGGGCCATTTATATACAGGTATATGAAATGAGTTCCAAAGATAGCATGCAAATATGGCAACGGTAAACTGTTCTACTACTTTTAATCAACGGAAAAATATGAAGTGCATATTTATAGTGGGTCGAAAAATTCCTACAGTATTTATTTATTATCAGTTTTTCAATCATTATTTTATGACAATTATTTTTATCAAGCACTCATATCACAGGAAAGGCCTTGACACATAACGGTAATTGATCAGTGAAAGTAATAAACAATATTAAACAGTAGACTAGTATCCACATACAGTATTTCAACTAGGAACACAATGTGTTTTCAAATTTCAACACAATGTACATTTTTGTTACGAAATTAATGACTAAAATGATTTATGCGGAATCGACTCACAAACACTCCAAATCAAGCTTCAGCTACCACGGTACTGGAAGCTATCGGAAACAATTGATAATGTTTTGTGTGTAATACTAATAACATAACAAAAAGATTAGTTGACGAGGATTTTTTATGAGAAATCTTCATGGAAACTCCACATGGAGAGAACGGAAGGTTATGTCGGACTGACGAGTTCCTAGAATCTAAAACTTCACTGTTCTTTCTACTACCAAGAGTCGGGGACAGGGGCGCACCCCCTACTGGTATCAGCTCGCCATACCTTGCGGGACCTCAGCGCACCATGACTTGCGGGACCGATCCAATTGCGAGCGCACGTTCTGCCATAATGGCGCGCAAGGAACGCCACATTTGATTTCAGGAACAGATCCTAGTTGTTTTACTGGCTTCTTTACTTATACTGCGTTATCAATGTGTACTCACCGTAACCGTTTCAGTGTGTCGACATTGTTACAGCTATTGATCAGCCGTATGTAGTCTTCGAACGTTTTGGCGTACTCGTGGGTCCGAACATGCATGGCGTCCACCTCCTTCTGAGCTTCTAAATACTGGATTATCTTCTGGTTTATGTAGTCAGGTTCCGTTACTAGGTCTATTGCTGGCTGTAAAACTAGAATTAGAGAAGACATTTTTTATAGAAGTGAAACTCTTTTAATTCTTGCAGCTTTTGGACGTTTTCGAAACGATAAAGCGTCAATTTAAATAGAAATCGTAGAGATAAGATCTAGCAATGGATATACCGAGAAAAAATACGTAACGAAAAGATTGCTTGGACTTGTAGTATTTTCTTTAATTACCCACAACATAAGCAGCCGAAATACGACGTGTTATTTGCACAGTAGGCGTAAGCACGTCGAACATCCGTTGGATAATTTTCGGCACGATTGTGTATCGCTATCCTTAAGCGTACTTCATTCATGATCATTGTAGGTACTGCCCTAAATCAAGCCAGAGACTTTCTAACCATACCATTCATAGTACCGCTACGCGTAGGTACAGTTAATTTGTCGCAAAGTCGTATCGTAATATTGTGCCTGTATATGTAGCCCTTACTATGCACGCCGACGTTGACACTGACAGTGACCTCAATTAGACTAAGGTAACATGCAACAGGTGTTTATTTAATCTATTTTAATCCTCTCAGTGGTTGATCATACCTATGTTTAGAGATGTACTGTAAATCCTGTCAGCATGTGCATATCTAGATAAACATAAGGCTTGCTAGTTATAGCGAGTTATACAGAGATTTCACAGTAGATTTTTTTTAGTAAAGTCCCTAAGGTAAAATATAACTCGCATAAAATAAGGTTTATTTGTGTGTGTTACATACATATTTCAACCGTATGTATTGAATTGGAAATTGACTGGGAATTGTTATCAAAAGTGGTGAATGAATAACGGGGGCCTGTTCAGACCTAAAATCCCCCTAACCTTTGTTTTCTTTATTATTGTATTATGCTTAGTTATTAGTTTGTGCCACTATAGTTTACTGCCAACTGTGGAGGCTTGTAAATGGCTTGTCGTTAATTGCCTTACTTATAGATCATAAAAAAAAATATATAATTCATACCTTTGCATGCCAGTATTTCTCTCATGAGGTGAGTAGCAGGTGCCAGTGAGTAGCACCGAGGCATGAGGAACATTATAATCAGCTCACTGATTTGCCTTAAATAGTGCAGCTCTGTGTCAAAGGCCATCAGATGTGGGGCCAGCGCAAATACTGGTGGTTGATTGAGTTCCGATCTGCAGTGTTTATATAAGAAAATAAAATAACAAATCAGTTTTAAAAAACATTGCTTATTATTACACTTGTGTTTAAATGTATAATTTCAACACAGTAAAGCTTTTAAATAATTACTTCAAAAGCCTTTACACAACATCCAACAGAAATGTTTTATTGGATTTTAATAAGTAGTACAGCATAATTATTATAAATATTAGACTCAGCATCAATCTTAATAAAACTACAACTTACGCACAACTCCTAGCAATTCTTATTCTCTCAAAATGCTGTGTGATCTTAGTCACCATATCACTGGCCAGTAGCTTCTCAGCGTCAACACGCAACAGTCTCTCATACAAGTTCTGTACTCCTCCCCACACATGCTCCTTGAACTTGTCTAACACTGGCTCCGGCTTGTGAGACCACTCCTTTAGCCAACGGGCCACAAAGTCTCGAAGGACATAGTCAATTAACAGCTGCAGCTGACTATCCACGGTACGCCCAAATATGACCGGCAAATGAGACTTCTTTGTTGCGTGAGGCCAATTTGACTGATCCTCCTATGAATCAAAATACTAAAGTAAATATTACTGGCTGAGGCTTATAAAAAAATTATACATTAAATATGTCATACCTTTAACGTCTCCTCTATTTGTCGTACATCTTTTTCGACTTTATCCAATAAAAACAATGATGTTTGGTGCGGAGAAGATAACGATACATGACCCCAAAGCGTCAACACGAAAACTGCTATCACTATGAATAAACTAAGCAATAATAAATATATTAAGCTCCATATAAATGGAAAATACCACACTATTGATAAACACAAGGGTGCCACACAAACTGAGATCCATATAATCATGATTTTCGCTCAATTTTCACTAAACATTATTTTTGAAAAAAATGTAAACAACTACGATTGATTGGGAATGTAAGGTTCACAATATTGTGAATAGCTCTAGATATTTACGATCGTATAGCACTCTCTACGATTCATGTTTTTAAACTATTAATTATGTGCCATTACGAGATTTGTGTATAGTTTTTTCCGAAAAACTGGCTCCCTCGTCCATTTATTCCCCCTTCCGTTCATTAGTTAGCTGTCACTAAAGGATTTTATGTCTATTCAAACTCAAAACGAGATGCAGGATTGATTTAGACCGAAGGCATTGCGTGTCAGAAAGAGATCACAACTAATTGAGAGCTACTCACAGATGTCACATTGACATTATCATGCGGGGCAGGGGAAGGCACTAGTGTTGTTCTTCATGCAAACTGGAAACCGTAAATAAAATCCTTTGTTAGTCGATTAATGACATAAAAGTCAGATTAAAAAAATACTTTGATTACTCTGTGCTTTGATGTCTATAATTTACCATTCAAGTCATTCAACACATCATGTCATCAAAAAGTCTAATTAATAAACCGATGTTTTGATGAGTTTGATCAGCTTTTTGAAAAGTTATTATAAAAGTATTACGTGATTCATTGTTGTTGTGACTTATGTGATCTCAAATCAAATCAGTGTACATATTGCAGTTATATTACATCACTGCTGGAACCCTTTATCATATGGATCAAGTATCTTTCTTATCGATAACTTAATACCGGCTATTGCACTTTAGCTAGAATGTCTGAAATAGAGGCTACATATCTAGTAGTTGGTGGAGGAATTGCCGGCGTTACGTGTGTGGAAACACTAGCAATCTTACATCCCGAGGAAACACTAGCAATAATCACAGCTTCTTCGTTAGTGAAAAACGTAAGCAATGTGAGTTTTTATGCCAAAACTATAGTTAAGTTTGATGTAAACGAAACAGAAGCAAGCTCTTTGATGAGAATTCATCCAAATCTAAAAATCGTTTTTGATTCTCTGAAACATGTTGATACAAAAACTCAAACAGCCTACACACATGCAGGTGATAAAATTAAATACAATGTTATGTGTATTTGTACTGGTGGAATACCAAGACTAATCAGAGATTCCCATAAAAGTAAGAGAATACTTGGAATAAGAGATACTGAGTCAGTGGAAGAATTTCAGGAAAAACTAAGAACAGGCCGTAGAATGGTTATAGTCGGTAATGGTGGCATTGCATCAGAAATAGTGCATGCTACATCGGGAATAAATAAAATATGGGTAATCCGTGATGATTATATATCTGCTACTTTTATTGATCCTGGAGCTGCAGAATTTTTCCAGAACACATTTAAAAATAAAGAATTACAGCCAGACCAAAAGACTGTTTTGAGAAGACATGTTTTCTCAGAGGAAGACCAAGTTGTTTCTTTAAATAAAGACCTAAAATCAGCTGCACTAGGTCCAGATTGGTATAGAAAGTTGGAAGGTATAAAAGATGACAATGGTGTACAGGAACTTGAAACTATTTATAAGGTTGAAATAAATTCAGTAGAAGAGACAAGTGGCATGGAGTATCCACTTCAAGTAGTGCTTTCAAATGGTAGAACTATTGAATGTAATTTTGTTGTGTCTGCAACTGGTGTTGAACCTGCTGTTAACTTCTCATGGGATGAAGAACCAGTAATGGGGCCAGAAGGTGGTTTAGGTGTAAATGAATTTCAAGAAACATCAGTCAAAAATGTGTTTGCAGCTGGGGATGTTGCCCATGCAGCTTGGGATCATGCTCCACATTGGTTCCAGTTAAGGCTATGGACTCAAGCTAGACAAATGGCAGGAATGGCTGCCAAAGCCATGCATGGGAGAATTATGAAGGAAGAAGTGTTACAAGACTTTTGTTTCGAACTTTTCACACATTGTACTACACTGTTTGGTTATCAAGTTATTTTATTGGGAAAGTATAATGCACAAGGATTAGGTAGAGATTATGAAATGTTATTACGTATGACACCTAATAAAGAATACATAAAACTTGTATTACAAAATGGTAAACTACAGGGTGCTATATTAATAGGTGAAACAGATTTAGAAGAGATGTGTGAGAATTTGATTCTAGATCAGTTAGATTTAACATCAGTTGCTGATCAAATTTTGGATCCAGATATTGACATTGATGATTATTTTGATTAAGAGAAAATGAAAACCATCAGATTGCTGTGAAAACTGTTTATCTACTGCATTACAGTCTTAGGATTATGATATAAAATACTTAATAAATTAAGTATAATTATTTACCAACTTAAAATATGTATTATCATTTTATAAATATATTGTTAAGTTGTACATTTTTGTTTTTATTTAATGAGGAGGGAGGGATGATACACATGCAACTGAAAGTAACGACTGTGAAAAGACGAAAGGACTTAAAAGTTTGTGAGAAATTTTATAGTAACCCACCATTTGGGCTTCGCCGCAGTCGGGTAATAAGAAAGGAATAAAATGATGCCATGACGTCTGCCAGGGGAGGATGAAATAAAAAGAAGTGTCGCTACAACCCCAAGTAGAATGGGACGGCAGGAAGATAATGAATGATGATCATTTATCTAATAAACCATGACTTTTATTGCGATTAATTTGGTTTTTTTTTCTTTTAAATGCGATTTCAAATGTATGTTAGCCAATTGTTTGTGGGACAAGGCAATAAGATGAATGATGATGAGATTTCAGTGAATTACTGCGGTACTCAGAGAAATTTAATGATTATTTAAGCCGCCACTTAGTAAAGATTTGACATACTTTTGTACGACAAAACTGTCAAAACCTTTACTAAGTGATGGCCTAAGTAATCATAAAGCCGGATCCCCACTTGAGCAGCCGCGGGGCGAGCTGCCTCAATCTGAGCATGCCGCGCGCCGCGGAAACTTTATGCATCTCCACTTGAGCCACATTAATCAGCAACTCTGCAGCGTGCCTCAAGCCGAGCAACGAATTTATCTAGTTTCTTACTAGCTACCATGGGTGACGCATTTTGCATTTTGCCGCGAAGTGAGCGTACAACGTCCGTCTCCACTGTTCGCGTGGCTCACACTGAGGCGCCTTTGAGCACCGACGTTTACCGACACAAAATGGCTCGTCACGAGGCCGCCTCGTTTGGCTCAAGACGCGGCACGCCTCGACCCGCGGCAGCGTCTCCACTGGAGCTGCCGCGAGTTGAGGCGGCCGCTCGCCCCGCGGCTGCTCAAGTGGGGATCCGGCTTTAAAGCTCTCTGAGTGCGGCAGTTAGCCATGGTTTTATTTAGTGCTAATCAGCTTTGAGCTTAGGTTGACCATGACTTCTTGTCAGACTCACTCTGGCTGTCAATGTCAGATGTCAGAACTAAAATAAAAAAAAACAATGAATAGTGATGCCAAAAATCAGTTCATCTTATTGAAGGACTTTTAATCGATTTGTTTCTTTAAATCGATTCAAAACTAGATGTAAAATCCAATCATGTTTTATCACACGAATATTTTTCGCGTTGCGAAAGGGGGCTAGACGGAAAAAATGAAGACCAAAAGTTGTAACGACTTGCTATAGTTATAAGCCGTGCGGCGTGCGTGTCTTTCTCTGTCTGTCTCTCTCTCTCATAGAAAGCAAGCCATTTTCAGAACTTCGAACTTCGTTCCATCCGGGTGTCCCTTGACACCTCTCAAGTTTTTTTTTTTATCACAATACTTTCGCTTTGGCTCGAGAGGAACTCGTGGCTTAATAAGAACTGCCACTCGGGTCGATCTTTAGGTAAAGCTGTGCTTGCCTAGGTTGGTCTGTGGATGGGTGACCGCTCGACATACCGAGTTTCCTCCGTGCCTCGGAAAGCACGTTAAGCTGTTGGTCCCGGCTGCCATATATAGATCTTTGGCAGTCGTTACAGGTAGTCAGTGACCTGACATTCTGACATCCAGTCTTACCAAAGGGTATCGTATTACCTAGTATTAACTGGGTTGTGGAGGTCAGATAAGAAGTCGCTCCATGTAAAATACTGGTATTCAGCTGCATCCGGTTAGACTGGAAGCCGACCCCAACATAGTTGGGAAAAGGCTAGACAGATGATGACTTTCGCATTGGCTAATTGATATTAACTTCATACTAAAACAAACAAGTCGACGAAGAATAAAAATACAGGCACCTGAAAAATCTAATATAATAAATCAGTTTTACAAAGAGGTTCTGTAATACTGTTACACAGCCACAATCCATAGTCAATTCTAGGACTTTGCAGGACTAGCTTTGATTAATTTCTGTGCACTTTCCAATAATGTTTTTAACACGATCAGCCTCAAAAGCAAAAGACTATTGTAGTCATCCCTTCGAAAAAATCCAGAAAATTCCAACATTTTTAATAACTGGGCATACCGCTCTAGTCTCTCGCGAGTTTGGTACTTGTTACAAAAGTACCTACTTATGATTAGCTTATGATCCAAGATATTTCTTTCAATTCTCTTATACCAAGCCCAATTCAACCAAGACCCTTTGGCAATGGCCATCGGAATCCTCGCAAGCTTCCCCACGTCTAACAGTTATTTCTATGTTGGCCAAAAAACATTATGGTACATACGATATTTCAAGTGTACCATCGTTTCTGGAATCACATCATATTTACACTCTTGTCCGCCCCAGACAGTGTCCCTAAATTCAGTAAACCTAATTCAAAATTAGTTTTTAAACGACTTTTCTTTTTTGACTTTCTTTTAATGTACACACTTTTTTCCCATCGGCGTGAGTAGAAACTACAGAAGGCCACCCTTTTATGTATAATTGTGACACTCATACACGATAACTCATAGTGAACGCATTTGGATCGATTAATTTGGATCGATTCAAAAAAAAAATAATGTGCTTTCTGTGTCCAATATTGTGTCCCATCCCATCACTAGTATCGTTACTCAAAAATTATGGTGATTTGACGTGTTCCGTGTTTGGTGCGCGCATTGTTTTTCTCGACTGTACAATTTTAATTATTTGTTATAATTTGCTAATTGCTTGCTAAGTCCACCAAATATTTCACCGATTATAAAACAAACATAGGCATTGTGGTATTTGATGAGTGTATATCATTAAGTGAGTGAAAGTAACTGTATCGTGTCGTGTTCTCCTTTGTTTCTTTTACAATTCACCGACGTAATTGTCCAAAATGCCTATATTGTTTAGTGTTGTGGCTCGGGGTACAGTGGTTTTAGCGAAATATGCAACTTGTGCGGGAAATTTCACGGAAGTTGCAGAACAACTACTATCGAAGATACCGCCCCACGATGATAAGTTAACGTACTCTCATGGAAATTATTTGTTCCACTATGTTGCGGAAAACAAATTGGTTTATTTCTGCATTACCGATGATGTGAGTACAGTTGGTTTATTACAATATGGCCTTGACTATAATAAATAACAAGTACATTAAATTCTTATTATGCTGATAACTTTTGCTTCAGAAATTCCAACGTTCGAGAGCATTCTTATTCCTCAATGAGATCAAGAGAAGATTTTCGACAGCATTCGGTGATACGGCTCAGACCGCCATCCCTTATGCTATGAATGGAGAGTTTGCCCGAGTACTAGCCACTGAGATGAAACATTACAGTGATTCTAAAGACCTTGACACCATATCCAGAGTACATGGCGAGTTGGATGAACTCAAGAACATTATGGTTAAGAATATTGGTAAGTTATATCCTTACAAACCATTTGTAAATGATTACAGCTTGTCTTGAGAAATGGTTTAGTTGGTGATACAGCAGATAGACCTGAAACATTAACTTGTATTATAGTGTAATATTTTCTAAAATTCACTAAGCAGATCTTAAACGATACACAAACACATTACCCATTATTGACACATCTGTTGATAACAAGTCATGGCTGCATAGTGGTTGTTCACATTTCAATAATGTGGACAAACGAAAAAAGAAACTATTCCGAAATACTGTTATGAATAAATGCACATATTTAACAGACATCTTGTCAAACCTTGATAACAATGAAGGCTAAATGTTTAAATGCAACTAAATTCTTAAGTTTCAACTAATCCTTGGTAAATTTTAAGAATATTTTAGCAACAGAGCTATGAATTAAAGCATTAAGATTATTATTTTAAGTCTATATTGTTCCACTGCAGGCAAAATCCTTTTTTTGTGGGGTGAGAAATCATCAAATGACTCCTCCCGCTCTGGGCTGAGCGGTAGGGAGTGTCAGACTTCTACTGACCAAAAACCAACCATGTTCCTTCTCAGCCGTTTGTGCCCAGTATCTCTTTTCAACAACCCGCAGCCCCGACGGGAGGGCAAAGGCCACCCTTTCCTCTTTTCCTTAGTGCAATTGTAGGCCAATCCTTTAAGACACTAACTCAATTTCATTTATGAATGCCAATAACCCCATATTGGCATTCATAAATGAAATTGAGTTAACCTTCATTAAATACAATAATTTTCCTCTCAGAAGCAGACTTATGGACTTTTAATCATTTTTAAAACCCAAAGAATATGCAGGTCTACAAACTTTTTAATAACTAACAATATGATTATAGTACCATTAATTAGTTACATTCAACCCAATAACAAATGACCCTAATTTGTAATGTATGAAAACAATCAATTATTTTTTCTTCTGGTTTCGATAACATATTGTTTCACATAAATAAAACTTTATCAGCCCTTATCTGTATTTTGCGTACATGTAAAGTGCATTATATACCTACCGATGTATCTGTCATTGGCTGTGTATGTAGTGGGGAGGTTTATTTACTTGTAAAAGTGATGGATTTAATCTATGGATGTTGTAAACACATTAGTCATTTATTGTTTACTTTACATGGTAGGCCAATGCTTCAGTTGTAAGCATGAATAGGTGCTAATAACAGATGTACAAACAATTGCAATGGAATTTTGACTTTTCTTCTTCTTTCCTCACACAATCCATCTAATCTCTTCATCCATCAACATATCCATCGTTTTTTAGTCACATGCGTTTGATCCTTCCTTATGACTTGTCCATACCAAAGTAGAGAACTTACTTTATTTTTTTCTATAACAGGCGCCTCTTTCAAACTTCTTCTATAGGACCTGAATGAAATATTCTTTTGTTTGTGAAACCCGAAGAACTTTTAGATTGGTATCATGTTATCATAAAGTTAAGATTTCATACATAATCGTTTTGCATAGGATATAATCAATCATACCTATGTGACCTACTTTCTCTTATCAGTCTTTTATTATATTTAGTACTAGATATCTCCATTCACCTTAACAAAAAATATGCTTGAAGAGAATTATTATCAAGCATCATCTATGTATTAAATAAAAACGAAGCATAGAATGCCCCTATCTAAGCAAGGTTAAGTATTTTACATAGCTGATAGGCAAAAGACATGTAAATTATTATAATTCTTTTATTTAATATTCTAAAATCTAATATTCTAAAATGTATTGTGTATTTAAACTGTATTGTCGCAGGAAAAAAAAAAATCTTATCTTATTATTATTAAAAAAAACATTAAATTATTCTAGAATAAATATTAATAGAATAATATATAAATGTTACTGTTTACTGTTGGCTCATATAACATGTTTGTGTCCAGTACATTATGGCTAATCCATCTTACAAGGCCTTTCAATAATTTCATGTAATGATTCACTCATGATCATGACTCACAATCAATGTAATTATCTAAGGAACGATTCGTGTTTCTTCTATGAATACTACCTACAATATTGTATTTGTGTACTCCTACTGTTTTCTTAAAAAACTACTAGCTTTTGCTTACGGCTTTGTGCATTATTTATGGTATGAATTATCCCATGGGAACAGTGCAATCATAGCTTATAACAGTTGGGTATGGTGTCTGAAGCTTACCATTTAGTTTTTATATCACTCTACACTGTCCCACTGCTACCCCATGGCTTTCCAAGTTTATTTACTAATTGCCTTCTTCATCCAATTTGTTAACAATGAGTCCAGACCGTCACGCCAGCGTTTCTTGGCCTGCCTTAGTTACGACACTATCTTTGCCCATCTGTCCGGCTTCATTCTCGAAATGTGACCCGCCTAGAACCATTAGTGAAAGAAATATTGGATTTGGATCAGCAGTTCTGAAGATTACCCCTTACATCCAAAACTTACAAACATACAAACTTTACCTTTTTTATAATATTCATAAAGATTTACTCAAACTAAAATGCACTAAATAAAACATACCATACTATACAGTCCTAAAAAAATATGTTAATTGTTGTACAAAGGTAATAGTCAGTTATGTAAATTATTTCACTTTACTATCGAGAATTAATTGTGTACTTTTGATTAATTTCAGATAACATGGCAATGCGCGGGGAGAAATTAGAATTACTAGTGAATAAGGCGGACAATTTAGCGACGGGTGTAAGTATTTTATTGATAACCGTAATTTTTCCGTCATTTGAAACAGTATATTTTAAAAGGGAAAACGATACACTTAAAGACTGCTGAACATGTGCTCTGGGTTCGATTCCCGGATCGGGCAAAGTGTTACTGGGTAATTTTCCATCAGGATTTCTCAGCAGCAGCCCGGATTTGTGCCCGGTTGATGGCAATAGGCTCGCCCCCTATTACATAGGTCTAAAATATAACTGGCGAACTCTTGCGGGATTAAAGACGTGATGTTATGGTATGTGTATTGACGGCACGGTTGGCGCAGTGGCTGAGCGATTGAACTGCTGCGCTGCGTGTCGCGGGTTCGATCCCCGCACGGAACAAATATTTGTATGGCCTACAGATAGTTGTTTCGGGTCTGGGTGTGTTTGTGAGTTTAAATGTTTGTAAACGCACCCACGATACAGGAGAAATTCCTAGTGTGGGGCAATGTTTTTTTTTTTTTTTTAAATATCTTATTATGTATAATTATAACATCTATATTGTGGGTTTAAAAAATATATTCAATGGTTTATTTTTGAAATTGTTACCTTCTCAGTAAAAACTCTTGCACAATACAAAAAAAATAAAAGTATGTCATCAACTCATCATAAAAGTATACTATGTTGGTATAATCAGCTACGTTTTTTCTAGAATGACGAGGCGTTTTACTTGAATTTTCCTCATTCACGTTTTAATACAATGAATAACCATTCTATTTCCATTATAATGTTTTACCTCCGATGAGAAATAACACTACGACGCCTAAAAGTACAATTTTTATATTACTTTCTTTTATAAATTATTCTTATTCTCTTTGCAGTCCGTACAATACCGGCACACATCAAGAACCTTGCAGCGCTCCCTATTCTGGAAGAACGTGAAGATGTACTTCATAATGGGTGGAGTAGCCATTGTAGCAGTATACCTCATCGGTGCGATGGCATGTGGAGGCCTAAAGTGGGGCAAATGCATCGGATAAACATGTACACACTTCACTATTACAGCAGATATCAAATATCAAAACCATTATTAAAGGAGGCGTTATACCAATTTATGAGACACGGTTTTGGACTATCGCGATTGTTTTATAAGTGTTTCTATGGTTATACGAGCGTGCATCTAAACATGATGTTAAGGCAAGCCACTCGGCACGAAGGAGCCATGTCCACACTATGACAGACACAATATATGTTTTACTATTTAAGCCAGGTATCAAAATAATTATTGTTCCATTCCTGATAATTTTCGCCTAGTTTTGTATTAATATAATTGAACATTATGGTTTGGTAAAGTGGCATAACCATAGAATAAGACATTCGTATGAATGGAATGCTCACATGTCTTCGCTTGTATCCGCTTTTGTTTTTAAACATCTTAGTCTCAGAAGCATTATCTTTAGAAGCACGAGTTTCGCTTCATACGTTCTTATTCTATGAGGATGATATAGGCTTTGTTTTCCGTCGCATGGCCATGTACAATAAATAAAACAAGTTACTGCGCGATATCTATCGTCGAAACTACATTCTCGATAAGGCAATTTGTTTATGTATAAATTATATTTTTTTAATTCCAATATTTATATCCATGTATGTAGTAGATATTACAAAGTTGAATAGAAACCCTGATTTCCAATATGCGTTACGTACTGTACTTATATTTTAAAATATGACCAAGTTCTCGATATCATTAGAAATTTTATCAAAAAATAGCGAAAGTAATTACATAGTAGATACTTCATTATAGATAAAGTAACGTAATCGCCAAGCATGAATATCGAACATTTAAATAAAATATCGTAGACCACATAAAACATTATGTAAGTCAAATAATTTTCTAGGATTAATGAAATATTATACAAGCCTTGTAAATTAGTTATTAATTTATTTCATTTGGGTTTGAAAAGTCTAAAAATACACTAATTAGTCTGGTTAGTCAGAACTTGTTTACCAAAGTTATGTTTGGTTGATTTTTAACATTGTGTAATATGAACTTTCAAACTGTCCAAATACGTCTTTTTTTTATGCAAGTCAAAATAGTTTTTGCGAGATGTGGAGAGAGAGGCTGCATAGAAGCTAGTTACATTTTACGTAAGTAGAAAGTTCTGCGGTAGGTTTTTAGAGCGAAAAAAGTAAAGAGCAAGAATGAAAGTATCGGAAAAGTAAAAATAACTAAACTTCTTTTCCGATAACACAATCAATCAATCGGTACCATTTGCTCCGAACGCTTCCAAAAACATAATAGCGTATCACTTGCGTACTATTCGCAAGTGATACGCTAACTTTCGCGTTTGCACGAAGATGAAAGTTATTGTTACTGTTAGCCTGTGCCATCCCACTGATGGGCAAAGAAGGCCACTGATGGGCATGAATGATGAAACTATTAAACTCGTAATGTCATAAAAATACTTGAATAATTTTCGATGTCGTATTTCACATACCTAACGTACTTATCTCTTGAACATCTGTTTAAACATAATTTTATTAATTTATTCAGCAAATTCAAGTCGTCATTTTTTGTTGCTAGCCAGTCATATTTTAATTCTGCGTAATGATTAATATGTCTTAAAATGTATTAATTAATGGCGGTTTTTGTTTTACCTAGATGGCATGCATTAATTTATTAATTAGTATATTCTGTAAATTTATGAGAAAAATTCGTGATGTGTTGAATTTGTTCAAGCCAGGTTCTAATTAATTGTGATTTTCAAATAAACTTTTGGTTATGTTTTCGAAAATGGATCATAGGGTTTTTATCTCAATGTACCTATATGTTTTGTCTATATCATTATAATATTGGGATAAAAATGTAAAAAGTCAACAAACAAACTTTTAACAAAATCAGACAAGATATTTTTCAGCGTGTCTATGCACTAAGGGGAAACAGATTTTATGTATTGCAATTTTTGTTAAATGGATGCCCCACAGTAAAAAAAAAAAAATTATAATGTGTCTGTGGCCTGCATGTGGACTCGGATCCCAGGAGACCGAAAGCACTCGACGCATTTTGGAAACTTACCTTGTGAAACTATTCAACTGTCTCTATAATAAAAAAACCGTATCAAAACTCGAAAATTTTTGAATTGATAGATTTATTTGACGAAGACTAGGGCTTGACCTGTCTTAAATTAAAAGTTATCGAAATCGTCAAATTCGTTATAATAAAACATTTACTGATAGCATAAGTTCATAAACAAAATACTGAAAAAAAAAACAATTTGCATATTATGCATGTATAAATGCGATTTGTAGGTCCTTATTATGTCGTTGAGTTTTCGAATTATTAATAAAAATGGTTAGTATTGTAATAGGTTAATTATTATTACTATCGAATGCCACATTGAACTATGTGATATTTGCGGAGAGTGGGCAAAGGATTCCAAGTTATTTTAAAGTAAAGCACTTAAAATTGATATTATTGTCTGCAATTCTTGAGTATATTTATTTAATTACCACTAAACACTTTTAAGATAATTTGGAATTACAAACAGTCTAAAACATACAAGGTGTAAACAGACTCTCACGAAGCCGTCAATCAAGCATTCAGTACATAGAAAGCTCTCTCTAAATTTGGCTCAAATAAATGTATTTGCGCACAATATAAAACAAAAATAAATATTGTAAGAAAAGAGAACAAAAAATATAACAACGTGCACCTCACGGCTGCGCCAAATTGATCCACTTCAGCAAAATGACGGAAAATCAGTGCCCGACGCTGGATTTTAATTGGACCTGGATTAGAGAGGTGGTGGTGAAGTACAACTTACACCAAACTAAGTCCAACGACGCAAAAAATATTGATGTATTCATGTTAAAACTCACTGTAACGCAGTCAAAACATTGTGCTTTGATTAGTAAACGGATCATGGAGGTATTAAAACTAGTATTATTTTTTTTACTTGGAAAAAATTGGAGCTTTGACCTCCAATATCTCCGTAACTGGAAGGTTCCCAGTTATGGTCCAGAAAAAAGAAAAAGCCCAATGACGGGAAGAACTTGCTTTTCGGCTTCGTTAATTAAGGGTATTTTTACACCATATAAAAGAGAAAATGAAATTTAATGTTTTTCCTTCCAAATGTACAATAAATCGATGACAGAAAAACAATTGTAATTTGCAAACTACGGTGATCAAGGCATCACATGCGTTAAACTTAAATTATATGTAGAAAACTTAATAATTATTATATTATGCATGTATCTGAAGTCGTAGCCTTACGTTCCATGTACTAACTACACCAAACATGTAAACAATTGTTTTAATAAAGACTAAAAAGTATTGTGATATTGAGTGTATAATTGAATTATGTAAGTATAATCACTTGTTTGATATGTATAGAAAGTATGTTATAAACTTGTATAGGTTACTCATAATTGTTTCATTTACAATGAGCCCCACAATCCACATGTCGGACAGCGCTAATCACATCTCGTCCGTTTCGATAATGTAGTGAATGGCACCGTTTCCCGAATATCGGGTGCCGGGTACCCGCGTGAGATTGATCCCGCACCGCGCGAGGGACCGAGGGTGCATCCCCCGCCCTTCCCGCGCGCTGCGTTCGCTGCGAGCGGCAATCGCGCGCCAACCTCTGCCGCGGGAGGGCGCCGCCGACGCCCGTCGCGTTCTGTACCACGCACGTGCTTACCCTACTACTACGTTATCGTGTATCGGTGTGAGTGACTGCCCGTTGAATTATTCCGTGTCAATACGCCTCCGCCTCCGCCGTGCGATGCGTGTCTAGCATACGTATCGCACGATTGGCTGTCGTGTGTAAATGAATATGTTTGTTCTTGGGCATTATTGTTGTTCCCGAGGGATCGGCGGCGATTGATATCGCTCACGGATGTGGTATTAATATTAATTTTAAACGTGCCTTATCGTTATCATAGAACGCTCTAAGAACGGGCCTACTGTTCGGCGCAAGATTCTTGTTAGAATCTATTATACTTGGAAGCTTTTAAATTGTTATTGTTATCATCAATATGGTCAGTAGTGCGTGTAACAGGCTTAAAGAGGGGGTCCAAGGATGATTGGTATTAATATTTATAATCCGGTTTGTAAAGAATGGTGAATTTATTGTACCACTGACCAAAATAAGAGGCAAGATGTATTACCGGAGATACATATTCATAACTTACCCGCCGTACAAAGCGTCGAGATTTGATTGATAGTACTTTCGGCAGTTTCGGCGCTCGTCTTGATGTCATTGAAAGAAGCCGAATGCGAATACGAGTCACCACCGTTGGGTACTGGGTAGTGACGCACACAGATGTGTTAAACGACATGTGTCGGTGTGCGTCGGTTATTAGTGGCACAGGAAGCGGTGTCGATTTTAGGGAAGGTTACACTAGGAACGGTTCACAGGTCATTGTTCTTTTTACGTCGAACCGGCCTTTTTGTAGCGCGACAAGATAAATTGCTATTGTTTGTGTGCGAACCAACCTTTTTTGTGGCGTTGAAGACATGGGGTATTTTTATATTATTTTGTAGGTCCCTACTTTAAAAGTTTGAAAGGATCAGTTTTAATTAATTATTTCATACACATCCTATCATATCGTTAGTAAGCAACAATAATGCCCACGAATAAATTCTAAACTTAATTTCAAGTTTAACGAACGAAAATGGGTTAACAACACTCGAAATGTCGCACAAAGTGAAGAGGCGGTTCTGACTGGCTCTAAAACTATTCAAGTGAAGGATGAAGGAATAGTGTTTACAAAAATGGATGACAGTTCACCGGACCTGTCGCTTAAGTTGCGACGGGGGTCCAGCGATTCTCGGGAGTCGTTTTACATGGACTTCGCGCAAGGGATCGACTCGGACATCGAAGAGGTGACGACGATCGAGCGCGTGATCCCTGAGCATCCGGGCGGCAGACAGGAGGGAGATGCCGACACGCTGGCGACGCCATCTGGTCTAGACGAGAACAAGGAGTTGGGGCAATGGTGCGTTATTGTTTTGTTTCGATTTATATGATTTGCTGCTACTTTCTAAAAGCCTTTTCATCGGTTTCAACGGTTAAACGGAGATGTACTCGTACCTACCTCTAAGCCTTTAGGCTTGTTTTGATTTGAATTACTTATTTTTTAACAATTTAATTATAGCAATATTACGGAATCATCCAATACGATGCTTTAAAACACAAAAAAAAGAACATTTAAATTAAATGAATTAATGTGCGCACCCACATAGTTATAGGTAGAGCAGCCAACTTTTCTCTACTGACTGTAGCCAGATGAAGAAGGCATAGAGTTGTAGTGCAACTTGAGAGAACTTTTCCTAATTTCATGATTGATCGAAGAATGTCTTCGTGGTTTTTCGCACAAGGTATTGAAAACTTCAAAAGCGATGCGATACCCTCTAAAACGTTATCCAGGAACATGGAAGCCTTAGATTCGCCAATACACCACTAAAGGACAGGAAGTGTCCACGATAATTGATGTAGGTACTATGTCACCTGCATTTTGTTTACACACTAACACGGCTAGCAATGCTGGGAATGCTGAATGAACGGTATTCATTTAACATTCATCAATCGGTTAGTGTTTTAGGACACGAATTAGGCAGAGCTTATTATTCTCGTAACAAGTGTGGTGCGGGACTACCTATATCTACTTATACATATTACCCTGGACGTTATTACATACTTTTTGCTAATGTAAATTAAGGAACCAGATTGATAACTTGAAGATCCCACTTTGGTGTCATTTTTATCACAATGCTTCGATGTAAAGAAACGACAGCATAATACTACGCGGTCATTACGCTACGCCTCAGTTTAACGGTCTGAATATTACGAAATAATGCTAGTAAAATTATGTTTTACGGAGCTAAGGAATATTTTGTCTCTGAAAAATAGTTACCTACCAAGATGTTTGAAATAAATATATAAGTAGGTATTAAAAGGTTCGTAAAACACACGATTGCTCTCAATTTTCCTATAAGTAGGTATTTAAATTGACATTTTAGCCCTACCCGCATTATTTTCATGACCCTAATTTTGCCCAATTTCGTGAATTGTCCCAAATCTCGACAACAAAATAACACGGCTATAATCGGTTTGTTAGACACATTTGCATAATCATGAGTGACTGCGTTTACGCCCCGTCGACACTGATGTAGGGTTTACACCACAAAACATTGTTTCATAAGTTTCAAGCTTACCTACTCGTATAAGCCGGCTGTTTTACTGTACCTAAACTACTTACTTTTTACTCGACTACGGCGAAGCCAAAAGGAAGGGTAATGATTTTGGCAGTCTATATAGGATTTGAGAGAGGAGTTATTAGCTTTCAATAACAAACCACGGTGCTATAAAATACTTATCAAAGCATAGAGACATCAATTTGTCACAATTAGACATAACATAACGCCTATAATCCCCGAACGGTTAGGCTGAGTAGTATAGACTAGGTACCTATTAAGTTATCCATCATAACTAGATTAATTTGAGTTATAATTAGAGAAAAGAGTCTTCAATGAGAAATTTTTAGCTACGAGTCGAGGAACAATGCAGACACTGATCAAGTTAACAGTCAGCAGATAAACCACGATAATCCTGCTATGTCTAGCCTAGAACTCTATCCACTTACTGCTTGCTTCTATTAATCTAGTTGGGTATAGCAGAACCATTCGGTAGCGTACTACAATAAACGTATCAAACTAAACGGCAACCCAGACGTAGCCTACAAATTAAACACGCCCTGACGTGACGTCAGCAAACAAAGCAGTGCACTAGGAAATCCGAGACGGTCTGTCTTTGGACTGTTACTGACCGCCAAGTCGGACGTCTAGCCCGGAATGCCGTCTAGCTCACAATAATTATGAGATTCACTTAATCTGCGGAACGAGACCACTTTATCTTGAGCTGAGCTAAATGCTCCTCTGTCTATTAAGTTTTCAGGCTTGAATAATGACTGTAATTAGAAGAATACCTAAGTAGAACCGTTAAATTATGAATCTTGGCTAATCTTGACGTAGAATCTGTATCAAAATTATGCAAAAGGTGTGAATTAATCTTCCAAAGAAATTCTGAAAAAATAGAGACGGTACTCAGTTGGAACGGAGTTTCTTTTTTATATTTAGGTATTTATATTATTAAAATAAGGTTCTTACCTATTTAAACGTCAAAATGATTAAATATTTTTGGAATTTTTCCAAATTGACGGCAACCTGAATCGATTGAAAAAAGTTTTTGTTTTCTAGGTGATCGGGGAGTGCCTCAAAAATTACTCTCATTGTTACACATTTTTCAGAACGATAACATGGTAAATTAATGAACTCCGTCACAAGTAAAACGTTATAAAATAAAATAATTATGTAAACCGAAACCTTTCAGCCCGTAATTGCTGTATCCGATTCAAACAGATTAATATCAATTTACGAATGTCAATAATTGATTCGTAAGAGGATAGCGATACAATCAAATCATTTCGTGTTTCCAATTCCGTCGGTTTATTTTAAAACCGTGTTTAATTTGGGTTCGCTACATTTCATTTCCATACATTTTTAACTAGGCTAACACCAGCTACACTGGGGAGCATCATTGATAGTACCTACCTATATATTTTATTCAAATTGCTCTGAGGGTTAGCGATGTACAAACGGCTACACATCAAGCTATACATTTCCAGTATAAGCTGGTCTCGCATTGTATAGGATTTCCGTACAGTGCGAGATCAGCGTAAACTGGAAATGTATAGCTTGATCTGTAGCCGTGTGTACCAATGCGAGTATTATGTATAAGAGCATATGTGAGGAAAATTGCTCGAATAACTGTTTTTGACTCAGTAGGTGCTTACATTATTATCGAACGATTTTGTTAGCAATTCCCACCATTTTCTTTACTATAGAAACCCCTTCGCGTATTTCTAGGGAATTATTTTCATCATTATCTACTTTTTTCTTCCTCCGTAAAACTATGAAAACATTATAAGCAATTTTCAAAATACATATTTGAACAATGTGTGTCTTAATTTAATAAGCGATCAATACGCATCGTGCATGACAGGATTTAATGGCGAAATGTTAATAACGAGTTAATAATTGACATTATGCTCTTTGCTACAGCACTGAGCCAAATTAATGGTTGCTATTTGCATTGTTGCAGTTTATTTTGGGAGTAGCCTGTATGATATTCATGTTCAATGTTTGGTACAAGTACAAAGATTATCTACAGATACGGATTGATGGGTTGGTTGGCTTACATCTACGCTTGACAGAATTTAAAAATGTTCAAGGTGGTATCAATGCAAGCTACTTGAAGATCTGTTTTTAAAAGAAGAGGGTATGAAGATTGATACCATTATTTACCAAAAGGTTTTTCTATGCTTCACTGGTCCGTAATTCTATGCTCCTCAATAAAAATGGAAGCGAAACCTCCACGATTGTTGAGCATCAACCTACAAGTAATACAATCGCCGAAAAGGGCCGGGATTTCGCGGGTCAAACACGGGCACTGCGTAGTAAAGCACAAAGAAATGTAGCGGAACATGAAATGTGTGTCAACGGGACCCGTCAGACGGGTTGCTATGGGCTTTCTCTCGAGCACCCCGGGGTCAGATAACAGACCACATGTCGTGCGGTTGTGCACCCGGATTGACTGCCTGACTAATGTCTGTCAAGCAAGGCGTTCTTAGAAACTGGGAAGTCGTTGCCCAATTATGGCTATTGAGAAATAGAATTGTTTTTCGATTAGGTTGTGGCTTTTTTATTGTTCTATTAGTCACGGTTGTAAAATGAGATGATTGTCTTGTGGTTTGGAACTGTGGATATTTCGGGGGCTATGTGGAGGGCTTTGAATTCGACTAAGCTTATTATAAACATACCTAAGTCCTTGAAACTTTTTTGTTAGTTCATCGGTTCCTTTTCTCATGCATTTTCAATGTGTATGTGTTTCCAGGGTCTTTTTGCAAGGTTCTTACTTAAAGAAACCAAGTTCTCGGTAATGTTTTAGCGATGCGCGATGGAAAAGCTTAAATGGGGGTCCTTATTAACACAAAACGTATGTGGCTTCCAAAACGTGAAGAAACTCATACATAAGACCTTCATAAAACGTAACGGGAGGAGGTGGCGCCAACACCAACTGTGGTATCAAATTACCGACATAACGGGAAAATTGGCTGCATGAATGTAATGTATCGGTGAGTGTTTGGGCCTAGAAGAATCAGCCATAATTCCATATGGTCCAAACTCTATTCCTTTGTCTGACAAAACTGGGTTTGAAATGAAGAATCTCATTATTTTAAAAAACGTCAACAAAGCAATTCCTACTTGTCCAATTTGTCACGGAAATAAAAGTAAAGCGTCTATATTAGTTCTTTGAACTAACGTTAAAATTTTACAAGCTTTGTCCCGTCGCCTTTCTCTATCCCGACGCCCGGCGGCTTCCCCCACAGAATCACTCCGGCTCTCGCCTCCGCGGCTACAATACTTTTAACACTTCCATTCCCACTTTCCGTACGGAACAGTAATAAAGATGCAATGCTCGAAAATAGACCACCGTCGTTGGAATTAAAAAGCGTGAATGGCGTCCCTTTAATGACTTTTTTACTGTCACTCGAACTGAATAATTTCGTCGTTTCGTTCCAATCATTCGTGAAGGGTTTTATTAGGGAGCCATTTTATTTAGAGCGGTCGGTACTAACTGCCAATTTGCAGTGTTTCTCCTCTTTATATGGAAAAGGGAAGAATTTTATGAACATAACTGTATGAAATATCGTTTGTTTATTCTCCATATTCGTTCTAGACCGAGTACAAAGCTAGTTATGCCTTTGTGTACCTGCCCGCTTTTAGTGCCTTTAGACTCTCATAAATATGTGTATGATAGGTACCTACCTCCTTCCTTTATACGAAGGTACACTGATAATGTTCGAATATTCGTTCACGAAACATGAGGCTTTAGTGTTTTCCTTTGACTGATTTTGGTGTTCGGCGATGCTTAAAAATGTTGGCAATAACTTGTGAAAAGATTTTGCGAAGTTGCCAGCGAAAGTTGCGACAATAGTCGATAGAAAGTTTCATATTTTGTCTGACCTGGGGACAATAATATAGAATTTCGTAGGCAAGGAAAGTTTTTCAGTCGAGTCCTTAACTTTTTTTAACGAATACATTGTTAAAATATTGATCAATCAAGGGTGGCTTTAAACACGAATCACGTGCTATAAATCATGTCTGTAACGCGAAGGGCACGTTTTGGGGAACATATCTGTCTCGTAGTATGACAACGCACAAATTGTTGTTAATGCGCTCTACATTTCAAATCACACGTGTCTCTGCCCACACTTCGATGTAATCTGTAGGAGATTTGTTCGCAAATCTCGTGATATTTAAGTGCAAATCGATAGAGTTGGTTGCTAAACTTCCAGTTTCTGTTAACTTTGCTTCAGTGTATCGTACGAAATTTTCGGGCTCTTGGTGATAAAAACGCTATTTTAATCAAATAAGTTTCTTAAGGTTTTATGAGCCAGCGTTAATGTTATGTATTCATAAAGTTGCAGCTGGTCTATTAACTTTAATAAACAGGATTAATTTACCTACTACCAACAAAAGGCTAACCAATCCAAGACAACGTGTTACGTAAAATAGCTCACACTAGCCGCATAGTAGCAACTACACTCGGTCATTCTGAGTGTACTAGCCAACACATCGCTTAACCACAATCCACAACGTAAGCCAAACAGTTGTCAGTTACCCCGCCACTCGTCTAATCCCTGCATAGTGATATTATTCCACTCATTGACTTGATGCGAACCTTCAGCTTCGCGGCTCATTGAAAGTGTATCATAACTTCTGTATAAAACCAACATTTGTGGCAGATTACTTTCAGCTTTCCTAAAACGTTTTTATAGAAAAGAGGTAATGGATAGTGAAATGTCTTTAAAGGCTTTTGGCTGCAGAAGACTAAACGATTATTCCGCCTTTTACAAACTTGTTAGTGACGGTTCGTTACTATTTGTGGTGAACCGTCTCCTAATAGTACCAGCTGGAATGGTTCGCTAGTCTCTATTTGCGGCTTCGCCCGCATTAAACTTGTGTTTTCAACTGCCAGTTTATGGTAATTAGTTTACTTACATGCTAATAGTCTGTGGCAACTTTGAGTCTATAAAATTGAAGTCTAATCCACATCTGCTGAATTCTCGGTTTTGAATGTTCGATCTTTGTCAGTTTCGAAAAGGTGAGACGAAGTTTTATTTCTGAACAAAGTTATTTTCTAACAGTATGAAACTTTGGATGGATAGAACCAGATGTTGGATTTCCTTGTAAAGCTATATAAGTAGGTACTCATAACGTCAGGATTCTGATGACTTAACAGATTCTGAGAATGTGTGATGTGGAGTTTTCTATTTAAGACAACATGTGGCTCTGAATGGGGAAGATTGTCCTGTAGCTATAGGTAAACCGTATTTGAAAGGGTTTACGGCCATACGATGTAATGAATTATAATTTTAAGTATTTGCATGATGTGGTTATGAAACGTGTTCGAAATAATATTAATAAGTAACTTATTTCGTATCCGATCATGCCTTCTTATTTGAGTGGGAAAATCCTCATGGATACCCTCCATCTGGGGCAAGCGGAGGGTTATGTCGGACTCTAACCGACTAAAAACTCACTGTTCTTAGTACTACCATGTCTTTCTTTTTGTTTGGCGGGTGGAAAATCATCAAATAACCCCTCCCGCTCTTGGGCAGAGCGAAAGGGAGTGTCAGACTTCTATTGACTAAAAACCACCCATGTTCCTTCTTAGCCCTTCGTGTCGAGGCCGCGGTATCTCTTGCGAACAACCCGCAACCCCGACGGGACTACTACCATGTCTGAGACTTAAAATCTAGCTAAAAATATAGCTGGTCTATCTCTTTACTCACTGTTCTACATACAGACACAGAGTAAGTAATTTACTGGCATTGGAGTCGACTCTAACAATTTTTTTTTCATTTTGTTAACCAGTCAGAGCACAGTGACATATGGACAGGCAGCGAGCAATAGGCCTTTGTTTCGGTTCGCTGTGAAAATATAAAGTACACTATTTTGTTTGTAAGCTTTCGTTCTATCTATAGATAAGGCACAACAGTTTTAAAAAGTGCACGACGAAAAACAAGGACAGAGTAGTTTTGGAAATGCTACGGACTTTGTTTGTTTGGAACGGTTTTTGTGGTAGACAAAGGATGGAAAAGAGACGTCGCAGAGTTGTGACGACTTTAATATACTAGCCTAGAATAGAAAATACAAACATGTGAATTTGCAGCTTTGTTTTCTCAAACTCCAATCACTTTGTCTCAGTGCTACATTTTTAGACGTTTGTAGAATTCCAATATTAAAAAATAATCTACAGACATTTTCATATCCACGTATAATACGCAACATATAAGTAAGTATCCATTAGAGAGCTTAGAATTATTATATAGTCCATCTTTACCAAAAGTATCTTTTGTAATTATCTGAAAGTTAAACCACACCAATTATCTACCACAAATATCTGTGGTTTAAAAAATAAGAAGAGCTCCCACAAGGTTTTACTGCATCTCTCATATTAATTCCGAGTTAATCTCTCTTTAGATTTTTAACACCGAGCTTATTGCGGTTCCAAAACTGTACATCCATATCGACAAGCCTTATTTCCTCGTCTACATACAGCCAGCCATAGTCAAAGGTTGTAGCGAACATCAAACAACGTCGAACATTCAATAACCGACACATGTATTCGCCAATAGGCACAGCATTGTTAATATCCGCGCGACAAACACTTGACGATGTGCAACTAGCTTCACATCCGCTCGCTTTGTTGAGTGGGAAACGAGAAAATACGGTTCTTGGGAGTTATTAAGGAGAAATTTATGCATCACATATTTCTAAACTTTACATAATGTTCTATATCAAACAAAACACTCACAAGGACGTTTCGAATTCGTTGCATCTTCAGTTTAGTAGATTTTATAGAAATGTAGAAATCCTTGCTAACTTTAGCCTACCTTTTTTCCTTTGGAACCTTTTCGTCTATACATTAGATTCGCCCTTTTTTTTGGCGGGTGGAAAATCATCAAATAACCCTCCCGCCCTTGGGCAGAGCGAAAGGGAGTGTCAGACTTCTACTGACTAAAACCACCCATGTTCCTTCTTAGCCCTTTATGTCGAGGCCGCGGTATCTCTTGCGAACCACCCGCTGCCCCGACGGGATCCTTGGATATTATTTGGAAGATTTTCCAATGTTGAAGCGTACATAAACTACCTGTTAGCTAACCGATGTTTATAAGATGGCAAGAATTTGCATCATCCAGAATATCTTTACTAAAAGCCCTATACAAGGTGATTTTATTTCAGACACAACCTTTTAATGATTTTCCATGAGCTACATTTTCCTTGCTCTTCTTATACGGCAGTTGGTACATAACTAACATCAAAAAACGTCGAACACTCAATTACCGAGTTACCGACACATGTATTCGCCAATCGTCACAGCATTGTCAATATCCGCGCAAACACTTGAGCGCGCGACGTGCGACTAATTTCACGGCGGTCCGCGTCGATGAGTGCGCTTTAAATCACCTCGTTACCATACGGCATCGGCAGCCCGTTTGATATGAGCTTCATACTAGGTTTAATTAGAGCTGATATATCGTGGTTAAGGTAGCAGCTGGTGGTCTAGACACTAAGGATTTTAGAATCAATGAGGCAATACGTTAAAGACTAGTTATACTCGTATATAGCTTAGCTCGGAGAATTTTTTAGGTTATGAGGCTAGGACTCACAGCTTTTGCTAAATGCACTTAGTTTACGTACCTAGAATAACACCCATGTTTGAATGTGATTGATTAAATCAATTTTACTACGTGAAACATAATACTAAGTAACACATTCGGATTTTGTCATTTTCGTAGCCTGTAATCAGCGCTATTGTTGTGGTTTCTGTCCCTTGTGATTTGTGCCAATTATCAGATCTAGTTTCAAAATAGGCCTTTATTACGCATTTATCCAAGCGAACTTTAACGAGATTTAACGTGGATATGTACAATTGTACAGCAGACACAATCAATCCAATTCAGCATACGTGCAATTCAGTGCTTTACGCATGCAATTTGCACCGCCAGCTTTTTCACACCGATCCATTTCACCGTATCGCCGACTAAATTGGAAGGCGAAAGCCGAGCTTTATAATCAGTCAGTGGGAGAACAGCTTAATTTACATGACGAGCTAATTCCGCATTGTGAACACGAATAATTGTTGTACCTAGTCAACATTGGAACAACTACGGCGCAAAATTTCGTATTGTCGTGGAAGCTTGCAAATTGCTCCTGTATTTTCTTTGTTCGAATTTCCCCTGTTTACGCGACACGCTAGGAAGTAGGGGGTGTGGGGTGCGAAGGGAGCGGGCAGGAAGGTTAGACGTTAAAAGAAAGAAGCTCGGGATTGCAGGTGTTTTATTGCGGTCCGGCGCTTGTTATGTGAAACCCTAGAGGTTTTCCTTTGCATTTTTCCGCGATTCGGTTAGTTACGCATATTCGCTAGTTTTGGTGCGGCACGTGTCCAGTTACAGGGTGGGTTATTACCATAGCTTCTATAAAAATAAGGTTTTATTCATCCATTTCTACGATGTTTTATGACGGCTTGCAAAAGAAAGTTTTGCCTTTGGATACACTTGATGGAGAAACTAAAACACTAATAGTCTTTCACTATTATATTATATTGTATTTTATTTTTGGTGACATACCCTATTCTGACAGTATTTCATTTTACAATATTCCCAACCCCGCATTTATAAGTAGGCAGCACTTACCAAGCCATTAAGAACGCGAACCTCCAACAGCCCTAATTGTCCATACCACAAACTCACCTTCATTAAAAACTGCTGTACCCAACAACATTACGGCAGCATGAATATTTAGTAGTGATTTGCCTTCCGCACTTTGGACTGCTCAAATTGCACAAATAGTTGCCGTCGCCCGCGCTGATATTAGCATAAAATGAGCTTTTATTATGAGCATGCCAGCTTAGCAGACGGCCGCGGTAGACCGCCACACTGCCACCCTGTAGCCTGCAACTCCTGCAAGGCTCCAGCATGTTATTAATGTGTTTAATATTCTGAAGACAGGTTGACGATGTTTGCTTTTGAGTTACGGCTCGTGTGGTGTGGGAAAAGCAAGGTTGGTTCGTCCTGCTGACATTGAAATAAGGTCTTGTTTTGGGTAAACTAATCAGAACTCTTAGGATAAAACTTCAGCTTTAACCAGCTAAAGCGACCGTGACGTGCCCTAGACCCCTATATACGCTGCATAGCAATGTAGCTTATATAGGTCTATTTATTAGTAAAAAACAGAAAGTAATCCCTTGACCGACTTTTACGATTTGCGTGGGATGAAAGAACCACTAAAGGTCTGTTTTTTATGTCCCAGGTCAACGAGAAACGAAGTTATTTACGGCTTACAATTATTTAGGACTCCATTCTACGGTCTTC
This sequence comes from Diarsia brunnea, assembly GCA_949774965.1. NCBI lineage: Eukaryota > Metazoa > Arthropoda > Insecta > Lepidoptera > Noctuidae > Diarsia > Diarsia brunnea. Next base: position 8,215,495 of record OX459005.1, on the reverse strand, counting down.
CGGGAAATAATGTATAAGGATAAACTTTGGGATTCTCTGTATCATATAATTTGCTCTATGGATTCGAAAAGAAGTTACCAAATCGAAACACATAATAAAGACGGCATGATTTACACGAAGACAATCTATCAATTCCTGAGCGTTCAGTAAGCAGAGGTTCCACAAAAACACGTTCGACTCCCTCAATCTTTTTTTACACCTTTTCCTTATTCTGCAAAAAACAAAATTCAGCAAATGAATCTCGATTATTGCACGATACGTCGAGACGACGGCGGAGTTAACTTAGGGGAGGAAACTTGTTCACAAACTACAACTTTCTGGTCATCGCTCATGGATTTTCTTACCTTTCCGACGACGGAAAGTTAGTTTGGGTACGCTACAAAGTCCACAAGCTTCTCAACAAAATACAAACTTACATGTTTAGGATTAAAAACTACGAAGAACATAAATCGAGTGTTACTTTGTAGTTCGCCGCACAAGACCCTACTTGTAAGATGAATAATATACAAAATAACAAAACAGGAAATTCGCGAGAATGTTCTAACTTTGCTAATAAAGCCAACTTTTCCCAAAGTGACGTAAACTAACTTGGTTGCAGCACCGTGACCGCGTCATATATTTCATTATTTTGTTTCATTTAACACGGTACCCAAATAGCCGAAAGTTCTCAAATGTGCGGTCCTATGGTTGTCTAGGGAAGCGTTGAGTATTACTCCGGAACATAAATAGTTATAATATTGTAGTACAGAAGGACCACTTTTATTATTAGGTGAATAACATTTTGTAAGTCTTCTCTTTTGATCCTTTTCCCGTTATCTCATTTTCTAGTTATACGAATATACGCCTTGCTATCTACCCACTGATTTGATGGCGTCTTCCAAATTACCATGCTACGGGTTAACGCAGACTGCAATCTTACTGGTTTGCAATTAAAATGCGGTCGTGCTATCTCACAAGGCAGTGACGATACCTACCATTGTTTGCTTTGACTGGTAAAACTGGTTTGCAATGCAATTTAAGTCGTGTATGTCTGAGATCACTATTATCTCTCATAGCACGGAGTGTACCTTCTCTGTCTTATTATTTAGTGATAACATCCCGAGCATCAAGCCCGGGGCTCACTTGCGGACGACGGACGAAGGAATACATCGCGACAGCTGTTCCGTTACTGACAAGACACATCTACCTTATATTGGGCATTTTATTGGACAGCATTAAAAATTAATCGTTTATGTAGCAGATGCTTTATGTGCTTTCCTCCAGAAATGGAGATAGCGAGGTAGTGTATTCTTTGTTGCTGGTTTCTTTGAATGTGTGGGTTTAATTTAGATAGATCTTACATTCTTCTTGCTGCAGGCAATGGAGATCGCGTATACATATCTGCGTCTCATGTGCTTGGTAATTGGTTACGCGATAACCTTTTTTCCGTGCGTATTCTAAACGATTCATACCACATTTTATAAATATCTCTCAACATTCACTCCAACCCTTCTCTGCCATGTCACGCATTTGAGTTCCAAGTCCGCCCACTTTCAACCCAGAAATTAAGCTTCAAATTAAAAGCAGAATTCTATCACACAACCGTGGGTATTACCATCCTTACTCGTATTAGGGTTCCGACTCCATCTTAGCATGGCTTAGCTTACCATAAAACGATATTCTTTTTCGTAGCCTGCACAGCTGCCGCCGTTGTGATTATTCAAATTTCGTCGGCTCGTCGTTTGCGAGATGCCGCGGATAAATAGATATAAAACCAAATGTAGGCCTCACAGGCTTATTTATCTCTGAATAAATTGAATATGTTTGCAATTTCTATTCTAATTGGATTTGTTTTAGTCTGACGATATTAATTCCACCGTTTGCTTTTGATGTCACTTTGTTTGTTTTCACTTCAAGGATTAGATACTTGCTGCGGGTTGTTCACAAGAGATACCGCGGCCTCGACATGAAGAACTAAGAAGGAAGATGGGTGGTTTTTAGTCAGTAGAAGTCTGACACTCCCTCTCGCTCTGCCCAAGAGCGGGAGGGGTTATTTGATGATTTTCTACCCGCCCAAAAAAAAAGAAAAAAGTATTAGATACTTAGTTGTACATTAATTAGTTTCAATAAATCTTTACTATGGAATCACTATAACACCGTAAGTCATCATGACATCAGCAGAAATCTCTCGCTTCAAATAATAAAGACATCACATCGAACTTATTCGATCAGATATAACATCTAACTTTAAGCTCCTACTTACCAAAACACACACGTCGTTCCCATTCAAAAGCGATTTATCTAAATCATATTAGAAGTCACGGTAATACAAGCTGACTGGCAGATAAATGGTGACGTGCATTCAATTACGATTAAATTTCCATTACACGCGATGCTGAAGTCTGGCTTTTGACAGATTACTAGAAACTGGGAATTCGCGGCATTGAAAGGGTTATGTTGTACTGAGTGCTCAGTTTTGTGTGTGTTGTCCACTGTGTAACTTGTTTAATTTATTTTATTAGCATTAAATGACTACTTTTGTTAACTTGGGTCTTGCCTGTTAAAACAATTGTGTGTTTATGGATAAATAAATAAATAATTAACTGAATGGACATGTAGAGCTATATTTTAAATGGGATTAGGTGATTAGGTTATTATTTGCTTAATTAGCTACTACCTAATATTTTTTCTAGCTTACATTTTCTTAGGTGAAACGTATTTCTGAAATTTATATTTTTATCTAATTTTCGAATAGGACAATAAATCCTTCTAATCATTTTCAGTTACAAGAATGTAATGTAATAGCTGTAGGAAAAGCGAAGCTATTACTTTCCAAACCCCTTACAGCCAAATAGTTTATCTACCATTAGATAAAAATAAGGACATAGGTAAGGACTCATTAACTTTTTCTAAGGCATAAATTAAAAGTGCCTGAGCACGTACATTTTATAGCCTGGCAACAAAAATAGCTGACACATGGCAACCGTAACGGGAGTGAGTGTAAAGTTCGGGATTCGTTGACTCATCGCTGATGAATCGAAGCCGAATGGAATATTATTACGTCACCCATTTATAGAACTTAATAGGAAGTGTTTCACCGGATGGTGTTCCGTTCTAATTTTTGTATATTTCGATTGTAATATTTCCTAATATCTTTGCAAGGTCAAGTATCCGAGTATCGTATTAAACATGCTTATGATAAAACCACAATTTATGGTATGTTCGGCATTTATTAATTGACTTTGAAACGTATATTTCCTAACTGCGACCATAAATTGCAGAGACGAGAGAGAGAAATATTTGTAGATCCACTTTTTTTTGGTCCTTCGAGCCGTCTTAAAAACTGATGTATGGACCGGAAATAAACGAGTGATTTATAGACCGCTATTTCCGAACCCGTCAATACAAACTTAGTAGTTTCACGGTCAAAATTAACTTTACGTACAATCCTCCCCCATCGTTTGCTACCGCCTTCATAATATTTTACTCAACAGGCTATCAGCGTCATAAATCAAACATTGTATCGTGGTACCGCAGGGATCTATTTATACCGAGTGACTAGGCAAAACTGTCCCTTCTATGGTAATGCTGACTTCTTTTGACGCGAGTTTCACTTCGGTAATTACCGGTAAGCAATTGCCGTGAGGCGGTATCGCTGATTGAGTAACGTTGACTTTGCGAATTTAATGTTGACACGAGTTAATGGATAAATTTAGGAAGCGAAGGAGGTTCTAGACAGGATCAACTAAGAACGAATTTGTAAGTTAGTATTGGTAGATTTTAGTAAGATAATTATAAATTTTGCGCTCGGGAATAATGTCTATTGCGAAATAATTTTCGAGAATCGTGGTAACAGACGCAGTTACTATTATGAAAGGTCCATTTTACGCTTTTTAACGCAATTCATATTATGATCTGCTCAAGTGACCATTTTAGACCCCCAGTAGTTCTGAAACTTAATCCCTACCTACGAACTTTACCTCTTTACAATATTATTGAGTGGAAAAGCTTAAGCGATCTAAGATTGTCAAGTATGAGTGGACTCGACGTAAGCACAATTTAGTGAACCTGAAAAAATGGTTGGATAATTTTAAAGAATGAGTTTTTACCCAGTCCTACATCTTCCTACATAAGCTTTTGGGTAGGCCGATCTTTATATCAAATATAAAATATATTATCATAAACTTCCCGTATCTACTTATCCGCGGAACCAAATGTTTACGGATAGCATAAAGTAGAGTTGTGGTCGCAATAAAATGTTTCTTTAGGCTCATTTTATGTTTTCAGACGCTGGCTACAGTGGTTATTGCATTATTATCAGTATCAGCTAGGGTTTTAGAATGAGGGTTTCTATTATGATGATAAGTAAGATCGCTAATAAAAGTGACAATGGTTCCGTGTAAATATAACAATAACCAGATGTATGAGTGTAGATGAGGCAAAAGGAGTATGTAAGGATCGTAGCAGATCCCGTCGGGGCTGCGGGTTGTTCGCAAGAAATACCGCGGCCTCGACATGAAGGGAAGTCTGACACTCCCTTTCACTCTGCCCAAGAGCGGGAGGGGTTATTTGATGATTTTCCACCCGCCAAAAAAAAAAGGATCATAGCAGATGGCGTTTTGTAGCTTCTACATAAGAACGCTTTTTTTTCTATGTATGGCTACCACCATTAGCCCCATGCAAAAAAAAGCCAGTCATGAGTCTACGTACCTGTGTATGAATTTATGTTACTGATTATGTTCTACACAAAACAATAAATTTCTGAAATACTAAAATACCAATACGCTATTCAATGGTGTTGGTTAGCCAGTTCAGAAAATCAATTTGGTATACAAAATATGAACATCACTCGACCACTCGTCTGACCAATTAATTGTGTTGCGCCAGTCCTATAATTATTTGTGGTTTCGGGTTTGTTTGCCCGTCTGGATTCACAAATTCAAATTTGTATGAATTTGGGCTCCCTAATTATTTGTCTCTTCTTTAGTAAAACAGACCAGTGAGAAAAATTTGTAATTTATTTACTGTTTGAGAATAAGTAAGTAAACTACTTAATAAAATCTCAGATATCCCTGTGGGAAGTAAAAAACTACTTATTTACATTCGGACTGGATATGGGCCGTCACACTATCCATAAACCACATTAACTAGAGAAACAGTTTTTTGGATCCCGCAACGAAATTAATCAGAAAAGGATAGCGGAGTAGTAGAAAAAACAATAGGTTTGTATTTATTAAAGCATCATTAATAGTAATGTATGAGAACTGAGAACCCTATTACGTGCTTGACTTGAATTTAAATAAGTTAGGACAAGAACAGAGGTAGTGTAAAATTCTCTAATTCAATTTAATTTTCCACTTTCTCCCAAGTTTTCTTTCACGCCAAAATAAATCTTCCAAACCCATCTTAAAATCACGTTTTCAACATTCAAGTGACGTTGATGTTTCTTGAGAAAAATTACAAAATTCCTGTCACGTTTTAATATCATTTACATATAAATCTTTTTTAAGAAATGGTGTCTTTGGAGCCGTTTATTACATTTTTCTCGCTCGAAACAAAAGCCGACTGAAATGGATTTTGTTTTTTGTCTGACATAAACAATGCTTGTTTCTGGTCATTATAGTCTTGTTTTGCATTTGTCACGCTTTAGTATTTATTCATCTATTTGCATGCAAGATCCGTGAAAGATTTTTTCTTATGGACTCACGCAGTTTGTTGTGGATTCTACCTATGTTTATTTATTTATGAAAGGTAGCTTCACAGCTTATATTTTTTTTACTTTTCCTCTGTTTGATTTAAAGACTCCTTTCGTCTTTAATTCAGAAAACATACATGTATTACAGTGTGTTCCTGTCGCGACTTCTTAAGCCATCGTTCTAAATTCAAAGTCAATGAATTCCTTTTCAGAATTGTGCCTAGTCTTCATTCGTGTAACTGTAGGATATTTAATTGGGTGTAGAGTAATCTGCTTGTAGTAGTTTTCTGAGCATATTAGTTTTAAAGAACTAGTGGTTTATGGAAGAAAATCATCATCATCTGCCTAGCCTTTTCCCAACTATGTTGGGGTCGGCTTCCAGTCTAACCGGATGCAGCTGAGTACCAGTATTTTACATGGAGCGACTGCCTATCTGACCTCCATAACCCAGTTAATACTAGGTAATACGATACACTATGGTAAGACTGGATGTCAGAATTTCAGGTCACTAACTACCTGTTACGATTGCCAAAGATCTATATATGGCAGCCGGGACCAACAGCTTAACGTGCTTTCCGAGGCACGGAGGAAACTCGGTATGTCGGGCGGTCACCCATCCACAGACCGACCTAGGCAAGCACAGCTTAACCTAAAGATCGACCCGAGTGGCAGTTCTTATTAAGCCACGAGCTTTATGGAAGAAAATACCACCTAATAAAACATATTTATTCTTCAGCTCTATTGTTGTTTGTTAAACAATATGGTAACCTCTACACAAACCTGCAGAGGTTCTATACCACTTTGAACAATACTGGCTGGTGTATAATTTAAGCAAGGGGGTGGCAACAGTTAGCCTGCATTGTTCACGTCCTGCCCAGGCTATCTCGTTTATGCTAATACTTTCTTAACAGATTAAAGCATTGTTGAGAGCTTGAACTGTTGGCTTTCTATTAACTATGGAGGTGGACTGTTCGTGTATTATTTTGGGTGGATAAATAAGAAGAGGTGTTTTTCTTATTAAGGCTGTTGCGTTGCTAAAATCCCAAAAACGACGTATGTTTAAAGAAATTTGTTGAGGAATCCTTCCGTACGATTTCCATATAAAAAATATATGTTATACTTAAAGTCATCACAAATAATTCGTATTGTTTAAAATTTTAATAAACCTTCACATTATTTAATAAAAAATCGTTGTATGTCTTAACCTAAATCGAATTTTGTCTCTGTAACGGCTGAATAGTTCGGTATGAAATTTATACCCAAAAATACGTAGTGATGTATTTATCAATCCGTATTGTTTATTTTCTCTGATTTGTAATAAAATTTTAAAATAATAAATTAATTCCCGACATTTTAAGGCAAATGCGGCGCGAGACCCGTCGCGCATACTTGGAACGCGCTGCGCCAGTGTCTCGATGACTGTTGTCACGGGTGGACTGCACGCATGTCATTACTTCACAAATAAAATTCAAAAGTTCACGTTTTTAATGTTTTCTGAATTAAAACATATTGTAAATTGTATAGTTATCAATATTTCGTAAAATAAGAACAGAAAATAAGTTTGTATATATATTTAAAGTAGTTTGTAATTTCGTTTTGTTGTTTGCACCTATCATAGACTAAGCTGACTATGCCTAATAAACGTAAAGTGACGCGTGGCCGAGCTCTCCAAAACTATTGGTAAATTATCTACGTTTCTTAGTAGATATTTTGGTATATAGATATATCTATGATATTATTTTAATTTTGGACTGCCTCGTTGGTCTAGTGGTCGTAAGCACGATGCTGAGCATGAGGTCCTGGGTTCGATTCCCGGGTCGGGCAAAGTGTTATTGGGTTTTTCCATCAGGAAATTATAAGTAACAGCCACGGAGTCTGGATTTGTGCCCGGTTGATGGCAATAAGCTCGCCCCTATTATATGGGACTTAAACATAACTGGCGAAATGTGGGTGTACTATTAGGTACACCTCTGCCTAACCCTTCGGGGATTACAGGCGTGATGTTATGTTATCTAACTATTTTGTCTTGAGATTTTCGTTTGATGGAAGATGGAGATCTAGATGACTGATGATGTCTCGTACCTAATGATGGTCTCTCATACTACATGATACATTTTGAAGGTCTGATGAAGACCAGGTAACTGCTTATTGGTTCTCAGTGACGGATATAGCTAGAATGACCTAGCTTTCAAATTTTATCGATCTGAGCACGGATGCTACTACATGATACATTTTGAAGGTCTGATGATGATCAGCTAAGTGCTTATCGGTTCTCAGTGACGGATACAGTTATGATGCTACAGCTTTCTGCTTTTATCTTATTGAGTACGGATGCTACTACATGATACATTTTGAAGGTCTGATGATGACCAGCTAAGTGCTAATTGGTTCTCAGTGACGGATATAGCTAGAATGACCTAGCTTTCAAATTTTATCGATCTGAGCACGGATGCTACTACATGATACATTTTGAAGGTCTGATGATGATCACCTAAGTGCTTATCGGTTCTCAGTGACGGATGTAGTTAGAATGACCTAGCTTTCAGATTTTATCTTATTGAGCACGGATGCTACTACATGATACATTTTGAAGGTCTGATGATGACCAGCTAAGTGCTTATCGGTTAACAGTGACGGATATAGCTAGAATGACCACCACCAGGTAAATGGCACCATCAGTCTCCAAGGCCTCTTCGAGCTCTTTCGAATGAGTCCACACACGACGGTTCTACTTAGTGCCGTCAATGAGATCCTATACCCACCTTCGGAGTCCACCATCAGGTACGAGACATCATCAGTCATGCAGATCTTCATCTTCCATCAAACGAAATTCTCAAGACAAAATAATTAAAACGATAAAACAATTAACAACATTAAAACAATAACATACATTACATAACATCGCGCCTGTAATCCCCAAAGGGATAGGCAGAGGTGTACCTAATAGTAGGCGTGATGTTATGTTATGTATGTTATTATTTTAATGATTTTAATTGTTTTATCGCTTTTAGCGATAAAACAATTGTAGCAAAAAACAATTGTAGTCGTTCTTGTAGCACGGATGCTACTACATTTTGAAGGTCTGATGATAACCAGCTAAGTGCTTATCGGTTCTCAGTGACGAACGTAGTTAGCATGACCTAGCTTTAAAATTTTATCGATCTGCGCACGGATGCTACTACATAATACATTCTGAAGGTCTGATGATTACCAGCTAAGTGCTAATTGGTTCTCAGTGACGGATATAGCTAGAATGACCTAGCTTTCAAATTTTATCGATCTGAGCACGGATGCTACTACATGATACATTTTGAAGGTCTGATGATGATCAGCTAAGTGCTTATCGGTTCTCAGTGACGGATACAGTTATGATGCTACAGCTTTCTGCTTTTATCTTATTGAGCACGGATGCTACTACATGATACATTTTGAAGGTCTGATGATGACCAGCTAAGTGCTAATTGGTTCTCAGTGATGGATATAGCTAGAATGACCTAGCTTTCAAATTTTATCGATCTGAGCACGGATGCTACTACATGATACATTTTGAAGGTCTGATGATGACCAACTAAGTGCTAATTGGTTCTCAGTGACGGATATAGCTAGAATGACCTAGCTTTCAAATTTTATCGATCTGAGCACGGATGCTACTACATGATACATTTTGAAGGTCTGATGATGACCAGCTAAGTGCTTATCGGTTCTCAGTGACGGATACAGTTATGATGCTACAGCTTTCTGCTTTTATCTTATTGAGCACGGATGCTACTACATTATACATTTTGAAGGTCTGATGATGACCAGCTAAGTGCTAATTGGTTCTCAGTGATGGATATAGCTAGAATGACCTAGCTTTCAAATTTTATCGATCTGAGCACGGATGCTACTACATGATACATTTTGAAGGTCTGATGATGACCAACTAAGTGCTAATTGGTTCTCAGTGACGGATATAGCTAGAATGACCTAGCTTTAATTTTTTTTCGATCTGAGCACGGATGCTACTACATGATACATTTTGAAGGTCTGATGATGATCAGCTAAGTGCTTATCGGTTCTCAGTGACGGATGTAGCTAGAATGACTTAGCTTTCAGATTTTATCTTATTGAGCACGGATGCTACTACATGATACATTTTGAAGGTCTGATGATGATCAGCTAAGTGCTTATCGGTTCTCAGTGACGGATCTAGATAGAATGACCTAGTTTTCAAATTTTATCGATCTGAGCACGGATGCTACTATACGATACATTTTGAACGTCTGATGATGATCAGCTAAGTGCTTATCGGTTCTCAGTGACGGATGTAGTTAGAATGACCTAGCTTTTAGATTTTATTTTATTGAGCACGGATGCTACTACATGATACATTTTGAAGGTCTGATGATGACCAGCTAAGTGCTTATCGGTTCACAGTGACGGATATAGCTAGAATGACCACCACCAGGTAAATGGCACCATCAGTCTCCAAGCCCTCTTCGAGCTCTTTCAAAAGAGTCCACACTCGACGGTTCTACTCAGTGCCGTCAATGAGATTCTATACCCACCTTCGGAGTCTACCATCAGGTAGCTGGTATCATCAGTCTCCAAGGCCCCCTTAAGCTCTTTCAAATGAGTCCAAACACGATGGTTCTACTCAGTGCCGTCAATGAGATCCTATATCCACCTTCGGAGTTTACCATCAGGTACGAGACATCATCAGTCATCCAGATCTTCATCTTCCATCAAACGAAATTCTCAAGACAAAATAATTAAAAGCGATAAAACAATCAACACCATTAAAATAATAACATACATTACATAACACCACGCCTGTAATCCCCGAAGGGTTAGGCAGAGGTGTACCTAATAGTAGGCGTGATGTTATGTTATGTATCTTATTATTCTAATGGTGTTGAGACCTCGAGGACGCCTTGGAGACTGATAATGTCATTTACCTGATGGTGGACTCCAAAGGTAAGTAAAGGATCTCATTGAGGGCACTGCGTAGAATCGTCGTGTTTGGACTCATTTGAAAGAGCTCGAGGAGGCCTTAGAGGCTGATGATGCCATTTACTTGACGGTGGACTTCGAATGTGGGTACAGGATCTCATTGACAGCGCTGCGTAGAACCATCGTGTTTAGACTCATTTGAAAGAGCTCGAGGAGGCCTTGGAGACTGATGGTGCCATTTACCTGATGGTGGTCATTCTAGCTATATCCGTCACTGTGAACTGATAAGCACTTAGCTGGTCATCATCAGACCTTCAAAATGTATCATGTAGTAGCATCCGTGCTCAATAAAATAAAATCTGAAAGCTAGGTCATTCTAGCTATATCCGCCACTAAGAACCAATTAGCACTTAGCTGGTCATCATCAGACCTTCATAATGTATCATGTAGTAGAATACGTGCTCAGATAGATAAAAGCTGAAAGCTAGGTCATTCTAACTACATCCGTCACTGAGAACCGATAAGCACTTAGCTGGTCATCATCAGACCTTCAAAATGTATTAAGTAGTAGCATCCGTGCTCAGACAGATAAAATTTGAAAGCTAGGTCATTCTAACTACATCAGTCACTGAGAACCGATAAGCACTTAGGTGGTCATCGTCAGACCTTCAAAATGTATCATCATGTAGTAGCATTCGTGCTCAGTTAGCTGAAAGCTGGAGCATTCTGACTATTTCCGTGACTGAGAAGCGATAAGCAGTTACCTGGTCTTTATCAGACCTTAAGAATGTATCGTAGGAGTACCTGTGCTCAGTGAAATAACTAATGAAAGCTAGGTTATTACTTCATTAGTCAAAGTGTATAATTTATTATTAAATATTTTATTCATACATTATGATGTTGGTACTCCAAGAGAAACAAAATATGTTAGGCAAATACGATGACCACTCTGCGACACATTTCTGTTCTTTGGTACGTTTTTCTGTAGTACAGTCGTTTGCCGGTAGGGGCCGAAAAATAAACAAAAGCCAGTACAGAGGTCAAATCGTCAAAGTCGTCCACTGCTGTGTTCCCCTTAAGTTTTAAAACTTTGTCAACAAAAATGCATATGTTTCGTAGACTGTTGTCTTAATACAATGCAATAATGCACGCTTGTTTATTCTGTTTATATGACAAACAAACGACGTGTAAAAATTGTATTCAAATAATTTACTTTACAATTTATTCCATTCCAGTTCCCACATCTCACATCTCTGCTCAATAAAACCTGAACATTTGATCACGTTTGTTACATTCTTGTGCTACGGAACCACCTCACCGATCGATGGAGGCGCCCTCTCGCGGCTTTATGTAGCGGAAACCGAGTCGCCCCATGACTTCGCTACATTGTTGCTCCATAGAAAAGTCAATGCAGAAGGGTAACCGGATAAAGTTTATAACAAGCAACCTTGTGTTTTTCAAAGGTGTTTTTGCCATTTGACCAGAAAATCTGGAGATAACGAAGTTGGCGTTCAACCATGCAAAAGAAGTTATTGGCAAATTGATCTCCTCAGAAGAATCGTTTACTTTGTTTCAAATCAATTAAGGATTAACGATTCCCTGCGACGAATTCTACGATTCCTTGCGATTGGACGATTTTCCTGCTAAACTCTGTCTAAAGAACTCCACATTGTAAGATTTTGTCATGCGTTGTTCGAAGTGAGGCTTCTGTTCTTCTTACCAAGTGGATTTACAAATGAAATACCTACAGATATAGACAATATTCTATTGTTAGAACATTGACGATTTATAAAGAAAAATAGCTTTTAGAAGCTCCATGATATTTTGTTTACAGGAAAAGTTGGGTCAACTTAAATGATATTTTATTTGGTTTTCGCAACTTGTGATAAGTATATTTTTTAAGAAACTCGGTTTTATATGAGTTTTACGATAGCTTTACTTTTCTTGTTAATACTTTAGTATTTATTTATCATTTTGAGTTCAAAACAGAATTTACCTTCTTCATCTCTGTGCCAAGGCATCGCCGAACAACGTCAAAGACTTTATTTTTCGTCCTCTTCGCTCGGCTAAGTTAAATAGTCCACTGGATAACAAACTTAATCTTTCCTATCAGCTCCAACAGCATCTTTTCCAAGTATATGTAGGCCGAGGAACACAAGGTCATAATAATACTAGATTTACTCGCGACTTTACTGCCGTTATGGTCGAAAATTACTCACGGTAACTTTTTACATAGCCTTATTACCTACACATTAGTCTTCGTAGTTTGTTTAGTTCGTAGCAGTTTAGTGATTCGGATTAGTAGTTTTGTCCCCTGCGCCAGAACAACTAAACTTTACTTCCCTACAATATTAGTATAGATGAATGAATACAAATTATTTTATCTTTTCTTCTTCCCATCCTTGATAAAAAACCTTGATCATATCATTTTATATTCCTTATTAATTCCAAATCTCAATATCCACACCCACCTACACACGTCAAAAAAACGCGAAACCTTCAAAACCAATGAGCTATTTTTACAACCAAAGTAGATCGCAGCAAATACGTCTGAAATTGAATTTTCCAATTTCACGACTACGACAAATTGGTTCGTAACATCCCCCGTTTGAGATGGCTCGATAGATAAGGTGTCACAATGAGCCACGAGCCACGAGCCACCCCTTTTGGAACGATTGGGTCAATGTTGTCTCACTTTCTTATCTGAGCTTTCCACGTGACCGGTGGAAATCGATTTAGTCTGCATTTACAAGCACTGACTGTCTTTTGTCTCAATTTGAATAATGAATTTAGATGATCTTTCTTTCAAAAATGGAAAAATTTGAAAGTTTTTTTTTCTTCAATATCTTTCACATACTTACACCTTTTATCTTTTACGTTTAAATATAAAATAATATCAAGCCTGTAATCTCCGAAGGTTAGGCAGAAGTTTAACTAATATTACACTCACATTTCGACAGTTACTTTATGTTTAAAAGCCGTTACATTTTATTAATTACTTGCTTACTTAACTGTATGTATTTAAGTGCAATGTTTACTAGTTACTAAAAGTTATGTTGACCGTTGAAATCCCTTAATTCAAAAGCTAGTAGGTAGTAGCTAGGAGTACCGAAAGCTCGAAGGACCGGACCACCATTTTAATAATTTCATGTTGACTTGATTAAAATGATTGGGTGTGGGAGACAATTTACATATAAATAGTTTTTAAAGTTATTAGAGCATGAAATTGGTATCATGTGTTCTCGGATAATAAATTCAGTTCTAAATATAACTCATGAACAATTTGGAGTTATCCCTTTGGCACAAGTTCTGCGAATGCAACTAATAAAATACCAATTTTGGAGTAGAATGTGTTGGTCTATTACCACCATATTTTATTCCTAAAACGGATGTCATTAAGTAGATAATAAATGATTTTCTTGAATATGTTTTTTATATCAACGATTAATTAAAAAAGATGCCCACTAGAGCTATTCACCTGAACAAAGGAATGTAATTAAGAGCACAGGGATTCTCATAAGCTCTTAGATGCCATTAATGCCTTTGATACTAAATTCCTTCGTATAATGAGATAGAGAGGATCCTAAGATGTTTGTCCGCATTGGAGTGGTTTCGGTCTACAGATTTTAATAATTGATTCGACTGTATTTATTGGACGAGGGCTTGAACATTGTTAGAACTATTCTATTGAATTACTTCTGTCCATAAGGTTGGATTTTGTTTATTAATTAGTTAGACAGTCGCTCTAAGACTCTATGTAAAATACTGGTATTCAGCTTCACCCAGTTAGACTGGAAGCCGACCCCAACAAGGTTGGGACAAGGCTAGGAGGATGATAAATTAGTTCTTTCGACGTGAAAATTATGATACTTATTGTGAAAACTTTTAAAATTTAAATGTTTGCGTTCTTATTGTTGCAATCTGCCTCATCAACTTGGTAAGCACGATGATCAGTATTAACATAAATATCAACAGAACTTTTACCGCGTTCCTTTAAGGATCAAGGTCCTCATGCAAAAATATAAGGTATTGTTGTAAAATATGGGAGGCCATGTGAAGGAATTTGATGTGAACGATACGAGACATTTGATTCCATGTTCAGTGGGCCGGAATCTAGCGAGCCCTATGCCTTAGAATATTTTGTCGAAGGGGCGCCTTTTTATATATATTTCATGTCTTCATTTATACCTAGGATTATGTTTACCTTTTCTGTCATAAAAAGTTAAGGATAGGTAAAAATAGGATAGAAATGTTTTAAAATAAAGAATATTTACCAATTTATTTGGATGCAAGTCTGTCTAGAAACATGCCGTCATCAGACAGAAGGCTTGTATTTTATTTTGTACTTAGGTATAAATAAATTGTTAAATATAACTAGAAACATGTCACACTGTCGAACGCTAGCGTTAGGTCTTTGTGCCAAGTTTGCATTATAATTTTTTAGAATTCAAAAGTTTATACAAATGTCAAAGTCAACAAATGTCATACAAATGTCAAAGCCACTTATTTCAATTATAGGCAAATAAAAAGCAAGTTTTAACGCCAAACTTTAAAATTAGGATAATTAAATATCTGGACATCCATGTAATACATTAAATTCAGTTGTCACAGAAGGCTATTCCGTTAAATCTACCATAGTCTGTGTATTTTTTTGTTAAGACGTAAATATTGGTGTGGGTTACATTTCTGTGATTTTTATATTTTCTATAGCATGTCCTAGGACATAGAAAGAAAAAATCATACGTATTCATAGGTATGGGTACTTCTTTTAACATGTCACTCTCATTTATCCGAACACCATGTACAAAAAAAATTGTTTACACAAAGGTGCAAAGTTACACGAGTCGAACATTAATTTTGGGACAGATGAATGAAAGGTCCGGCAGAACGGACAGACGGACATGACAAATTATACGTGAGGATTTGTTTTACTACCGGAAAAAAAAAACGCTGAAAATACTAAGCCACGCGCTAAAATAACGCAGCGACGGTAGCTGTACAGCTTTTTGTGTTTTTTTTTGTTTGGCACTGGTAGGATTTGCGAAGGGAATGGTTTATCATAGGAGAAATTATGTAAAAAGTTTATACAAATTAAATTACTAAGCGCTTTACTGAATAATAAGAAATGTAAAATAAATATCCAGTCTTGAAAATAGTTATTTTGATTTTAATAAATTGAAGAATTTTCAGGAGATTGTTAAAGACATGACTTAATCATACGTAAAATTATTATGAAACCCTAATTTAAAAAAATAACCAACCTCTGTTTGTTGGATAATACAAATTACGGTATTTTGGGAGCAGATAAAGTGATTACGAGCTTAACCACTCATAGGATGTATAAATAAACCCAAAAAATCGTCGAATTTAAATTGAAAATTTCGGGAAAGGGACATAAAATGTGATGGGTTGCAGAGGCTGTATAATTAACGCCTCGTACTTCATAAAAGTAGAGGTTTTTCCTCTCATTTTACACACTTATCTACGTACAACACTAGTGGGAGCGTGAAAGGGCTTGAAAAATTTAAATCCGCTTTGGAGAGCGCAGATATGTTTGAGAAGTTAGTTGGGTGAAAATTATCACGAGCTTTTAATGTTGATTTTATTTTATGTCGCTTCGTTATGTGTTAGAGTGTATGTGATTTTTTACAGGGTAGGGATTTTAGTTTTACTTAATTATTTATTTATTTTACTATTTATGTACTCACAGTAGACAACACAGGATAATATAATAACAATATATTATAATTAATAATATAAAACAATATATAATATTATATTATATTATAATAAATTTTTGTTTCTCAGTATTTTTTCAATTATATTTAAATTATTTATGATTAATAGGAACTCCCAATATTTCAGCGGTGTTGCAAGCTTCACGATCGCGAGATAGCACAATGATGATAAAATAAAGGATAATCATGAAAGATAGATTCACAGTGTAAGTTTAGTTAAAACCGTGACAGCTTAAAACAGTCTTTGAATACCTTAACCATAATAGTAAATGTAAATATTGGCTTCATTAACAAACAATACAACTCATTACTTCCGCTACACTGAGTGAAAAGCTTTCAGATACAAATGAAGCTGCAATGGGCACTTTATGAGTCGTTCAGACATAAATTAATGAACCATTATGTCTGCCATTCGTTTTTATTTCATTGATATAACATAACATCGCGCTTGTTATACCCAAAGAGTTATCAAATCAAATTATTTTATTATCAGGCAATTAAAGCCTATGCATGCATGTTATGCAGTGGTATACCTAATAGTTTACTTACATATTAGCAGAACGTTATGTGTTAGCCTTATTTGAGGTATAGCGGGTCTTTTATTAAGTATCGTTTATTGTGGTGTAACGCGAATGGATAAAATAAGAAATGAGTACATGAGAGGAAGTCTGAAAGTGGCGCCGGTGACTGAAAAGTTGTGTGGAAATCTATTGTCGTGGTACGGGCATGTGATGCGACGGAATGGGGAAAATGTCGGGAGGAAGGTTTTGAGAATGAATGTGGATAGGTATAAGAGTAGAGGAAGACCAAAGAAACGATGGATGGACTGTGTTAAGAATGATATGGTAAGAAAGGAGGTGTCTCTGTTCTCATGAGATGACGAGAAACAGAGAAATATGGAAGAAGAAGACATGCTGCGCCGACCCCAAATGAATTGAAATAAGGGCAAGAGAATTATGATTGTTATTCCTTTTGCCATCACACAAATCCAGACTCTAAGGCTCCTGATAGAAAAACCTAATAACACTTAATCCAATCTAGGAACCGTACGCAGGACCTCATGCTCAATAGTCGCTCTTGCAGCTATTAGACGAGAATGCTGTCGTTTTATTAAATAGACAGCTTTCAACGAGTACTCCTTAAGGGATGGCTAATCTAAACAAACAATTAGTACGATGTGACGTGCAGTGTGTTGACACTTTACAATCTGTGAGAAACGAGGGGTGTGAACTTGTAAACTACGGTTTGCTTTTAAAAGCTGATAGAGTGATAGCGGACGAGACAGCGTATTTGTGGGCGTAGGGTAAGGAATATTAGAAGCAAACTTGTGCAAATACCTAACGGGTGACATTATGTGGATGTATCTATTAACACCGTTGGTCTCTAGAACACTTTAACTACGAGGAAAATAAACGTGATTTTCACGACGATCTTTCATACAAGAATGAGCATTAAGCAAGCAAGCAAACGAGCAGTGACAGCTTGGGTTATGGTCACACCCGTAGGTGTGACCATCGCACTGCCAAGTCTTAGGTCTTTTTTTTTTTTTGGTTGGTTGGAAATCATCAAATAACCCCTCCCGCTCTTTGGCAGAGCGGATAGGAGTGTCAGACTTCTACTGACTAAAAACCACCCATGTTCCTTCTTAGCCCTTGCGCTGAGGCCGCGGTATCTCTTTCGAACAACCCGCAGTCTCGACGGGAAGTCTTAGGTCTCAAGTTCGAATCCAAGGCACACGCCTATGAGTCTTCGGTTTCATGTGCGTATTGCTTAATAAAATTGTTACTTGTTTTCGTCAAAGGAAAAAGTCGTGAGGAAACCAGTATGCCAGAGAGATATTTTTCAACGGCATGTAAAGCCAAGTCAGAGGCCCATTGGGTAGCATACAAATTCTGACATCAAGAAGAAAGTATGAAAATAACCTATGATTAAAACAAAAACTGACATCTTCAGTCTCGAGATATCGAAATTCGCGTAGAAATAACATTACCATCGAAATCATAATATAAGTACTTATTTCAAAGAAAAAATAAATACACATAATAACCGAACATAACGCTGATAATATCAAAAAGAAAACGATTTTGGGATCATTACTGACGTTAGACACATTTTGCCAGTTAGTCCGATAAAAAAGAAAACAAAGACAAATCAGAACCCTACTAAAAACATCCTCAGTGTGAACCAATTGAAAAGTCGTAAATGTTTATGTGGTCAGTTAAGAGCTCTAAAACTAACGCTGTTAATGGTCTAAAGTGTTGCTGGAGCAATCAATGTCACTTCACATTAGAGCCGATAGCACTCGGCCCTCGATACGTTGCGATACTAACAGTTTTCTGAAGTTGATTGCATTTGACTTGATTGGTATCCGGATTGTGAACACGTAGTTGGCTTACTGCTATATTCAGAGATATTTAATGATTACTTAAGCCGTCACTTAGTAAATACTTGACATACAAAACCTTCACTAAAATGTTAAAATCTTTAGTAAGTGATGGCTTAAGTTATCATTAAACGTCTCTGAGTGCAGCAGTTAATATAGTAAACTTAATTTACATTGGTCTAAATTTTCTTTGATATATTTGAACTTTATCGCTAAAACATTACGTTGTCGGCTGATTGTGAAAATATTACAGTTTCTGATAGCTTGATTTGCTGGACTGCTGTCTCCACATGGTACTTAGTCATAACTTGCGACATTTTGGACTTGATACTATAGATACACTTCTAAAGCGAAAGTTCGTCTTTGGGATGAGATGAAATTATTACGACGCCTTTTGAAAAGATTTATTAAAAGCAGAATGAGAACACGAAGGACAAGAAGGGATTGAATGTCAAAGTTCATTCAGTTATCATTGAAATTATGTAAACTTCTGCGTTTCAAATCTTTTACCTTAAAAAGTACCGACGAGGACCTCTAAAATCTCATTTTACTTTCGTAATATAAATTGAAACTGATAAGTACAAGAATTTAATTAAAGATACGATCCAAAGTTATTTTAAGTTTGCCTTCGCAAAACGGAACACGGAGGCGATGTAAAAAACGACATTCCCCTTAATTTCCACGTTTTATCTCTACAAGATTTCGTTGATTGATTTTTGCGACACTCTTTGTCTCCTAAATCTTTCGTAGCCAGGTGGATTTTATTGCTGGTGTCCATTTATCTTGGTCCTTCCTCTATCGAGTCTGTAACCATTTCCTAATTGACATTTGGACAAAGGTATACGCAGATGTCTTAGCCGTCCCTGTGAACCTGATTAATTGTGCGCACATGTGCCTGACAGTCCTGTGAGAAAATAAGGAATACCGTGTGAGAGGGATAATCTCGTATCGCAGGACCAGATTCGAAGCTAGTCTATTTTGGTCCTTGTGATATATTAGCGCCTGTAAAAATAAATCAAGTGAAATACGAGCTACGAATGTAAGGGGTTCTTCCTCCATTTGTTGTTGTGAAAACCACTTTAGGAGCAATATGTTGGAATAATGTATCGCTTGAAAGGTTTCTTAAGTTACACGGTTAAATTAATAATGTAAACAGTATCCCATCAACTTTGTTTAGTTTTGATATGTATTCTTTAAATTGTTTATGCGATATCTTTGGCTGAGGTTTTCTTCATGAAACATTACTTTTCGATTTTTGTGGGCGTTTAGGACACACACATTGCAATACCGGCTAGTATTAAGAAAAGTAGGTACTATTTCTGGATTTTCGAACTTATGTGAAGATTTTCATCTTCATAAAAAGAAATATAATATTTAATCGGACAAAATACTTAGAACAATGATAAAAATAATTAAAAACTCATTAAGAGCTTCACAGTAGGAACCCGTGACGTCCCAACGTAATGACGGAACAAAAATATAAAATTAATTAATTCCGAAAGATCAGACACACTCTGGTCTCAATTAGCACTCCACACACCTAATTAGCTCTAAGCTCGTCATTAGTACAATATATAAGGGTAGGTGCAGACAGTCTGTGTGTCGGGCAGCCATTGTGTGCTGGAGGGCCCTGGAGACTTCTCGAGCGAGTGTGTGCTACGCCTTATTGAGTTGTACGCCAGTTTTGTAGCGTGGCTCGTACGTGAGACGTCTGAAACACGCTTCGGGCATTACTTTGGGTTATGACCCGAGTATGTAGATTAGATGTGTTTTGGTCTAAATTGGCAAGTTTATGAAATATGAAGTACAAGGAGTGGATTGATAAAACTCCTAAAAGGGGCATTAATAACGTGAGGAGGAGCGAGGAAGAGCTCGGGGTTCTCGGCAAATATCACGTATTTTCTCTTGTGTATAGAAGTTTTATCCTTTTTTTTTTGGCGGGTGGAAAATCATCAAATATCCTTTCGCTCTGCCCAAGAGCGGAGGGGGGGGGGGCGCTATTAGGCAGAGCGAAAGGGAGTGTCAGACTTCTACTGACTAAAAACCACCCATGTTCCTTCTTAGCCCTTCATGTCGGGGCCGCGGTATCTCTTGCGAACAACCCTCAGCCCCGACGGGAGAACTTTTACCATACTACTACTTACTTATTTACTTGTACTATAGAATTCACTAAGTTGCTTCATTTCCATTCTAGCAATTTGTTAGGCACATTCTTTGAGTTACTTGACTGCCTAATTGATATAGTGGTAACAAGCATGACTGCTGTGCATCAGGTCCTTGGTTCGATTCCCAGGTTGAGCAAAGTGTTATTGGGTGTTTCCATTAGGAATTTCTCAGTAACAGTCACGGAGCCTGGTTTTGTACTCGGTTGATGACAATAAGAGTCACCTCCTATTACATGGGATTTAAACATAACTGGCGAAATCTGGATGAAGGTACTAATGGGTCTACACCTCAGCCTGACCCTTTGGGGACTAGTGGCGTGATGTTATGTTATGTGTTGTGAATACATAATATACTTGCTACTCGGATGCTGGAACTGGATAAAATATTATGTAAACATCCACTTACATCGTAACGAATGCATCCTTCCGCTCCTAAACGATGTGATTTATGTGAACCTTGCGAAATTATCCTTTAACGGACCCTCTACAACATTATCAACCTTATTGTGGAAGAAGTATGGTCTCAAATACCATTGTAATGTATAAAAGGATTAGGAGTTCGAGGAAAATCGCTAGTCGTCCTTTGAGGAATGGCACAAAGTGATAAATATAGTAAAAGTCCTTTACAAATTCAACATGGAATATTTTTTCTTTGTGTATTTCTCGATAAATGGTGATATATAAACTATTATGTGCTGAACCTTCGGAATTCGTGAATATATAGCGAAATATATCAACAAGGTGTCGTTAAAATATGATATAAACTGTGTTATTTATTTATTTGACGAAAACAAACAATTGTACAATATATGTCACAGTAGGTAAATAACACAGCATATTCAAAATAGGCTAATGTACAATCCACGACGAAATAATGTAATGATAATGTACAGTCATTATACCTACATGTTTTTTTTAATAATCCGTTGAATTCTGAAAAAATGCAGAAGGGCTTAAAATATTCCCATCTAAAATCTGATAAGCAATGACATCGTTTCATTAGCCAAGTCAGAAGCCCATGACCGGTATAAATTACTCAGTCGAAAAGACGATCTGGTGTCCATTCTGTTAACTTGCACTAAAAGTCTAATGTTGAACAAAAACCCCGAGGATAGCAAATGACAATCAGTTCCATAATACTCGTAATGCGTATTTCCACAACGGCTTTCAAAAGCTAGAAAAAATCATCGTAATCGTTGAAACAATGTTTCTCAGTCTGGACCCTCCGAATTGCCCGTTACAATGGTACCAAAATATTCTAAAACCACAGTACTTTCCAACAAAATGGTAATAATTACCATTCTTCTACGAGAAAGATATCTACAGCTCCCAACCTCTTTACTAAGACTCCCAGAGTCTTAGACAAACCCCGATCTATATTTAAACGTTGTCAGACTAAACAGCACCATCCTCTTACATCGTTGACTTCCTTGCTCACGGCAGTTACCGTCGCCTCTCCGAGCAGGATGCACGAGCTCTATAACACATATATTGACATGATGGAACACTTATTCTGGAGCTAGGCTACGATGTCGTGAAAGGGGATCTAGATTAGTTAACAGGAGGATTCACTTCTGCTGGAGTATCTGTTTTTTGTAAACAGCTTAAGGTTTATCATAAGATAACATCACGCCTTGAATATTTGTAGGGTTAGACGGGCTACCGTCTACGAAATGAGACTGTACCTAGTATTAGGCCTCATTTCGTCAGCTATGTTTAAGTCCCATGTAACAGAGAGCGTGCTCAAAATCGAAACCCATGCAGGACCTTATAGCCCAGTAGGGCTTACGAGCACTGTAACAATGAGTCAGTAAATTAGACAATTTAATAAGGAACTAATATGGTCAAAAAACTTAAAAAAAACACAAAGTTTTGATAGATTAAAGTGAAAATATATCTGACTTAATAAACTTTGCAAGATAAGGGCATAAAAGTAAATTTTCAACACACTTGCTCATAAAGTGGCTCTAATTTCACCGCAATCAGGCATATAATGACACCTGTAATCAAACTGTGAATTTTTCATTACCATTATTCACAAGTGAGTTATAGGTTTTTTTTTTATTTTTTGGTTGAGTTGCTCTGTTCTTAAAAAAGTTTCGATACTAAAAAGATTGTGTTCAATACTACAAATAAATTAATGTACCTATTCCTTGCTCATTTCATGCAACTTCGAATTTAAATAGATAATTTCAACTACATACGTTTTTAATAAATAAAACTTTTGTTTTCTCTGTAATAAAAAAAACTTTGAATTCCCCATTTTGTACGTGACTGCAACACTATCCGCGGAAAGCCAAAAAAAAAACTTAATCTTTTAGTCTATAGCCGATCGCCATTGTTAGATGCGCGCTCAGGATAATTTATTAATTTAAATAGATAATTTCAACTTGTGTATACGTTTTCAATAAATAAAACTTTTGTTTTCTCTGTAATAAAAAAACTTTGAAATTCTCATTTTTTACGTGGCTATGGCCGATCGCCATTGTTAGATGCGTCGTATTTTAACTGTTGAAAACATGCTAAAAATGATTTTTTTGTGTTATTTTCTTCACAAGTGTGTTGAAAAACGTCGTATGATACACGTGTGTATTGATGATTACCGTCCTCGGCTCTCTTAAGACCCTCACCTGACGGCTCGGGTCTCAAAGGCGCCTCAGCGGTAATCACCAACGTTACACACTTATACCATAATGTACTATAACATCACATACACAGGTATTTTTTTCCATTCCATTTAAACGATAACTTGGCACCAACTAATTCAGAATAGGGCTCCTCAATCTGTTCGCTACAGTCATAGCTGTAAGACTCACATCTGCGACTGTAGCCCTGTCGTTATAAATAAGATTTGTAGCGCAACTTATCTCCCTTCACGGCATGAAAACAAAACTATCGTTACAGGAAACTATCTATGATGTTCGTGGAACTTGACGTTATGAATGAATTTGTATGAAACAGATATCCATTTGTATGAGGATATGTGTCTTCTATGTTTAATGTAAATTATGAGAAACTGCTCTTTCAAAAATAGTAAAGCAATAAATCAAAAACAGATGTTTTGATGTTCACATGTTCGTTCTTGTCTGTTGCAAAAAATATTTATTATTTTAATTGTAGAACCGAAGATCAGCAGTGCATTCAAACTTTACAAGAAGTAAGAACACGTGAATTCGAAAATATGTAAGCGTAACGTAAATCACGCTCGTTCCATCATAGACCTCATCCATCCAGCTAAGTCATGAACAGACCAATTTTGCAAAAAAAAATATCGAAGGATATTAAAATTGAATATACCCACTCGTTTCACAATACCTAAACAAATAGGATAATTCTAATTTCGATTCAAAAATCGTACAAATTCGCGTTATTTATGTCCACGTAGCGTGTTCGTACTAGGCAAACAATTCCTCAAACAAATAGGTACGATGACAAAACAGAAACCCAATAAGGTCATCAATATGTCATGTTACCCACACTACTTCCGAGCCCTTAACTGCATGCGCGCATACCCGCACAGATTGCGTTGTCTCCGGCGGCGGCGCATTGAAATCGACAATATCCTCCGAGCACTTCCCTCCAGCCTCCCCAGATCCCCCCACCGGCCTTCGATCGAGTCGCGTGATGTGACATGTGACATTCGACCACATTCGAATATCTGATAACTTTTCCGTGACGTGTCGTGCGAATGGGCGCGAATTCCGACACTTTCCGGACATGTGAGATGCGGTTTTGTGGTATTGGATTTTGGAGTGGGGTGGTGCTCATTTCCGATGACATGGCGACTTTTCAGGTTAATAGCTGTTAAATTAAGAGGATTGACTTGGCTTTGATTAGTTTAGTCCAGTTCAGCTCAGTGCTAGACATACTCAACTTAGATCCAATTACCATAGTGACGCTACGAAGATTTAAAATTTTATTACTGATACCATGTTAACTTGTGCACCTTTTCGCTGATTTCAAAGATTGCTTTCAAAATCACCAATTCACCGGATAACATATTTACCTGAACTGTCAAGGATTTATTGGAATACTTGTGACGTCTATATTTCGTTGTCAAAGGAACATGAGACGTCCTATATCAACGAATAATTTTAATTTAAATGCAAAATACGATCCCAAAATACATCTTGAAGTTTCACGTTTACTTAGGAAGGTGGTGATCTATAGACTTTGTGTATCCTTGTGTAATCTACTTGAATTAAAGAGTATGAAGCTCATGCTGTGGTAGGACTGGCGGAAGCCCTCCCCCCATTTCTTCCACAGGACTGATCAGGAGTGAAACATTACAGGCTAACAAAAAAATAAAAATAAGCGAAAGGTTACGAATTCTGGTAGTTGGCAACGGTGCAAATCGCTGTCAAATATTTTGCTGTTTTTATGAATAAATAAATATTACTGGATCAAATTATATTGTATCCCTCTATGTTGCACAGGTTGCACTACAGATTTGGTAATAACATCACTGTAGTAGGTGTTGTTGTTAGGGTTTTAAGGGTAAAAGAGGCATTTGGAAGGTTGCCTGTTGCATTTTAACACCCTTTTCTTTTTTGGGGAGGTTATGAAATCATTAAATAACCCCTCCCGCTCTGGACAGAGTGGAAGGGAGTGTCAGACTTCTACTGACTACAAAGCCACCCATGTTCCTTCCTAGCCCTTCATTTCGAGGCCGCGGTATCTCTTGCGAACAACCCGCAGCCCCGACCGGCTTTTTAACACCCTTAAACTAAATATTTAGTGTCACGTTATTAATTATTGCAATTCATAACATAATCCATTTTTAGTACAACACAGAACGATTTTTCATATTGTCGTTCACTAACATAAGTATATTAATAATAAAAATAGAGCGATGCCTACTTTCAGAATGTTTCCTATCAACTCAACAGTACCACTTATATTATAAGTGTGCGATCAAAAGATGAATCGCACTACTTTATTATATTGAAGCTCAGTTTGATTTGTATAATGTATTGTGAGTCAATCTTGATTGACAAGAATAGCATTGTATTCTTATAGCAGAACCCAACAAGTTGGGTCACTGCTATTCTTAGCAAGAAAAATATTCGTCGACCTCCGATGTATTTCACAATCGGATAATTATCGAGCTGTCTTGACCACAATAATTTTCTAACATGTATTTAAACAGCTCAATAGGTACCAACTCCTTCCTACAACAATTTCTCACTTCACAAAACATTTCACAGCCCCATCCATCATACGAACAATCCGTTAGACTTTACAAATTGATACAATATTAGCCGAACGCCGCGGGCACTGCCCATTTGGCCCCATCAAGTGTCTATTTACTAATTTCGCCGGAGAGCCGGTGTCCTGCCCTCATGCCTGCAATAATAGCAGCACGAAATTGCAGCAATCCAGCCGAGTATCATCGAGTTAGATCAGTTAATCCCCCTGGAACGACGGCGGGTAATTCAGTCTGCATTGCGCTTGCGACGAATTTGCGTGTACTTTTGATACATTTTTCATTCTATCCGTCGCTTTGTTTAAACTTTCACTTAGAATTTTGATGACAAAAATGTCGTACCAAATAGTTTATTTAGAATTAATTATTGTCAGTAATAATAATGTACACGTTCTGGATTAGATGTTAAAGTGATTCGATTGAATGGAGATATTTGCAATGAAGATCACGGAAAATGGTGTCGTTAGCTGCACCGAAGCGGTGGTCGTTACAGTTCCGCCTGAAAGGTTAGTAAGGAGGTTCAGATAAGGAAAGCATGCGACCTTTTTTTAGTACATGTAGTTGGGAGTTGTTAACTGGCATTCAAGGAGATAACAAAACCCATTTCCTTTCATAAAAGTTTTACGTAGACTGCATTATTTTAAACAGTCAAGAAGACTCGGTTTCCATTTAAGCTTACGGTACTTAATAGATAGGTGCTCCTTTGAGCTGCAACGATTATTCGACAACTGTTCAGTTTCATTATCCAAACTCTATTTTCGTCCATTTTGCACGTTCATTATTGGGAGAGATCTAATATCACATCGCTTTCAAAGTGAATCTGACTAGCAGTGATGGATTGCTTGCATCCCTGATCTGTACTGAAATCGTGTTCAATATTTAATATCGTTATGCTGTAGGTGCACTGATGTTCGTACAAGTTCTACGTATTGTTGGCGACACGACATGGCGACAGTTTTTTGCATTGATCGGTTGAGCGGTGTAGCTTAAGTTTGCATTATTAATTAGCAAATAAACTGTTCTACCTACAAACAATCGATTTCCGTCGTCGTCCATTGGCTAATACAAAAGAATAATGTGATCCATTTTGAAAAAGTAGTTGTAATTTTTATGAATGTTCCAAAAGCGAGGCACGCTGGTTTCCATCTGTGAAAAAGTTTTAATCAAGCCCCAAAAGAGGCGGCATATTATTATGTCATACTGGCAAGTCAAACCAGTAGAGTGATGTTTGCGTCCTTGCGTCCTGAAAAAACAAAATATTTGAAAATGGAACGTGCGTTCCGACACCCAAAAAGTATGCATGTGTATTTTGTGAGCACCAATCCCTGAGGGTTCGTTCCACCGCCCGTTGGCCTTTTAACGAGTTCCAACCTAATTTTGTAGTTATTACTCGAATATTTTCCTCTACGGTAGCTGAGGGTACCTACAGTTAATAAACGGGAATAATTCGGAAATTCTACGTGCTTTAGTAGGCGTTAGTTTACACTTACTGTTTGCTTTGGCTATGTTTTGAATAATAAGAGTTATGCTGGTGCGTAAACGGTAGCATATTTGTTGCGTTAGACAAAACATTATATTATTATATGTTTGTTGGTATAGGTTTCATGCGTGACTGTTGGTAATTTATAGAACAAGTAGTTCAAGGAATACCTTGCGTTGAGACCACAACGAGAATAGATATATGAGAATAGACATATGGAATGAGACCTCACTTGATCACAATTTTAAAGGACCTACTCCTTGGACCTACCTAGCAATTGATAGTCGTGCGCCTTCTGATTGCCATCCTGACACCCTGGTTATCACAATCAAAAGTAATCCGAACGACAACAATTCTACCTTGTCCTAAAATTATTTAGGGCAAGTGATCGTCCCCCACGCTGCCCTACAAAATTCCGCGCCTACGCCATCCACGTGAACTGTCACCTAGTTGATTCACTTACAAACAACCGCGGTAATCTGCACTCAACCTCTAGCTTCCGACACGCAAACATCAATAAGTCACCAGTCCTTTCACAATTTTTTAAACGTCTGATTTACATCACTGACAAACTCAAAGTCATCGTTAAAGTCATAATACTAAGGTTGCTATTGAGTTGTCTTGTTGGTATAATAACTTTGAAAGGACTGTACTTGCTACCCCATTATAAAGCTGACATCCCACGAGTGCACACTACAGATACATTATACATACATTAGATACGTGTTGTAATTCAGAAATAGTTGAATGGAGGATTAAGACCGAGTCTCACTGCCCCTCGCCCTACTTCCTGCTATTCCTTTAACTTTATAAACATTGTTCGTTCTAAATAGGCGGGGTCGTTGACCCGTCGTGGGCTGTTGACAGGGGTGGCTACTACGATTAATTTTAAAATGCAATGGTATGTGAGTGTTGCACGCAACTCGGACGTGTGATAGTGATAATTTATTTAGAATATATTACATGCGAATTTGGAAGGCCTAGTTAGTTGCGTGTTAACACGTGTATGCTTAATTATTAAAGCAGGTGAAACAAAGAGAAAAATACACGGGGGAAGGTATAAACACATCTACTACAATCCGTCTTTCTTTAAAAGAATTTCAACTTCTTTATTACCAAAGTATTCGGTCAAAGATTGATTGAGAAAATTTGACAGATTCGGGTAGCTTGATGTGCTTGCGCTTGTACTTAAAAAAATACAGATAGGATGGATTGATATAAAAACTAAAGATACGGTCGTCCGAACATTTGCTCGACGCGTTCGCCATACAGAGAATTGGTGTAGTCTGCTCGTTATCGTAACCTTGTATAAGCGGCGAAGCATTTTCGAGGTTTATAGAACATAAATAAAGCTTTTAATAAGATTTACGACCGCACCCGAAGAGAGCTGATCGTGGACTAGTTCACTTCGGCTTAGGAAAGACCTTATTGGGACCACGTTTGTGACGTCATTTTAACATGCCGTCCGCCCAGTCCTTACGCAGTAATATATAAGTCAATGATAGGATGTCAAAATCCCATCTTCAAAAACAACAGGCCGATAAATGAAAACCACATAAAAAGCTCAGAATTTCAATTCGAAATGATTATCAAACGTGTCAGAATCAGAAATGTCACTTTTGTCTAACAAACTCCCAAAAGGCAACAAATCCAAGACTTGTTGGCGGGATTTCGTTAAAACCGACACGAAGCCAACAAAGCAAAGGATAAGAGACAAGGCTGAGCCAAGTTAAGGAAACTTTGTTGCAAAATGGACCCACCGCCAACCACCCAAGTTTCCAGCCCGGAAACTTCGTTAAAAAAACTATTGAATATAAAGTTTCTCAAGAGTGTCGTGTTCGCAGGGAAGCTGTGGGTAGCTCTCTAGGTATTCCGTAAATTAAATATTCTTACGTAGGACCTTGATTGTATAAAATGGCAGTACAATAATTTAATTTATATAACATTAGAATGCCACACATATAAAAGAGCGGATAGCTATGAAGAAACCTTTTACGCAGCACTGGGACAATATAGAAATCACAGACTATATGACATCCTAGATGATTATTAAATAGTAGTAAATTGCATTAAAAATGATAGAGCCGGTTAGGATAAACGATTAAAAATCAGTCATAGAAGATGCGAACTACATCCTGATGGTGCTGAAGAGATAAAAAACTGATGAAGCTTGAAAACGAGCTGACATCGTCATCACCAAAGTAGGTTATATTTTCGACAGCGAGTTCCCATTAAGTACCATGAACCGAAAATTCCCCTTTTGCAAGCGCTTCCTTTTATAAGCGTTTTATATTTAATTGGGTTCTTTAAGATCTTAAGTGGGATGCTGAAAGACTCCAAGCTTCTGAGAGTTTTCACCGGGTCCTGTACGACCCTTTCGAATATTTTAATATTCATAACACCGGAAGGCCTTACCTGATATTAAAAAGAACTTTAGACTTCATCTTTATACATTTTCTTATAAACTTTCTTGTTTTCTTTATGCAGACGAAGTTTCTAACTAAGTTTGAATACGTATAATAGAGCGCCTCTCTTAGTTTCAACAACATTGCCGAAGTATTATGTGATGTTTAATAATAAACAAACATGTAAGCACGTTAAGCCACGCTACACATGAAATATAAACAATAAACAAGACTAATGTTTTGTTGGCGTGTTTAACGGATAGTGTATGAATTAGACGCTATTAGCTGATAGGCTTAAGCATCGATCTACAAAGGGCTTAAGTGAAATGACATTACGTAAACAAATCAAACGTGGAGGAACTGGCAAGGATTACCTTCAAGTTCAAAGTAGTTGGCAATGTGCATTGATTGCCTAAGTGTGCTTTATTCGAATACAATGGAAACATCAAAGGGGACTTAGTACCTAGTCTATAAATGGGAACTAAACGTGGTTCAACCTTGGGTCATGATGTCGTAGACGGTCTTAGACCACGAGTAGGTTTACAATTGAAATAAGCATTTTCACCCACAAAAAATACCGTAAAAAGAGTACACTATACTCCAATCACACGCTAAGATATCCTATGTTTCTCACCACAAAGCTTATCTCGTACTTTCTTCAGTAAAAACACAGTTCTTTGTGCTGTCTTTGAAATAAACAAGACAGGCTTGCGATGCAGATAGAAAAAGTCGTCGAGATATGTGTGAAATGCTCTCTCTCTGGTCTCGCACGTTGGTTACTACGTATTTTTTTATTTTTTTCTGTGAATATGAACAGACGTACTCGTGCTGCTAACAATTTATTCAGGATTATACGAATTTTTCTTCTTCTATTTATTTTGAACGGGTTGTGTGAATTTTATTGTGGGATTTGACGAGTTTTGAGTGTTTGGGTTTATGAAGGTGTTCGGGATGTGTTTACTTATTTATACGAGTATACAAACTTATAATACGGTGAGTATTTACAAACCTATTACATCGAAATTTAGATATTACGCTTGCCTATACTTGATACTGTATATTGAAAATTCCTTTATTCGAAAAGGTCAAAAGTATTTTAAAACTTTTGAAATTAAATCTACCAAACATGACCCGCATAGTCAACATTCCTGTCAAGCATCCACACCACTCTACACTTTGATTTTGTAAACAAACTGTACACAAACTTAACCTCTAATTAGATATTGTTTAAAATTCCTCCCTAAAACGCTTTATATTCTGACTCATCAAAGAGAAAAGAGTTTCCATAAACAATCCACTTGATGAACCTGGCCGGATTACGTTAACCTTTAAAAAGTAAAAAGCGTTCCAAATTCAAAATACGTTCAGCGTGAAAGTAGTCTGGTTGTACAGACGTTCATTGATCAGCGCCCGGCAGCTTGCCAACGAAAGGGAACGTATACTACGATACTACTTACAACTTCACAGATCGTTAACAATACAACATTGCCACTCAAAATGAAATCAAATTTCGATCGCGATAAGGTGGAGATTTCAGTGTTTTGGCAGTGGCTGTTATAACATCTTAAAATGGAAAAGTGTGAGTATACAGTGTGTACAAACAAACATCTAGAACCTAATAGTATTTGTAGCGACGCTGAAAGTTGGGTGACATTTTAGATAGTATTGTTCAGTTTCGTTTATGGTTAGAACTTAGTCAGTTCCAATACGTTATTAATCTTGGTTATTATTGTAGATTAAATAAAGTCCGCAGACCCGTTATATAAATTACTGAAACAATTAACAACTTTTCTAATTAAATGAACATGCGAGACGTTATGAACAATTAAAAAAATAACAAAAAGAAACTCGTAAAGTAGGTATGCATATAAACGCCCCTTTTGCGGTTAAGGGTTGAAACAATACAGTAACACTTACAGGGCATCCATGAGTTTATCGAAAACTTCAACAGAAACCTTACAAAAGTGTATTCAACTTCCAAGTTGCTGTTTACTTTTACCTGCAGGAAAATGAGAACAATTTTATGAATTGAGCAATCATTTCGTTACTTTGAAATTCAAATCGGAATATATTTTTCAAATTTTATTACGTAACTGATTGCCTCGTTGTCCTAGTGGTCGCAAATGCGACTGGTGAGCATTAGGTCCTGGGTTTGATTCCAAAGTCTTATTGGGATTTTCCATCAGGAACTTATCAGTAACAGCCGCAGGGTCTGGTTGATGGCAATAGGTTCGCCCCCTATTACATGGGACTTTAACATAACTGGCAAAATGTGGGTGTACTATTAGATACAGCTCTGTCTAACCGTTCGGGGATTACAGGCGTAATGTTATGTTATTTAATTCTACATGGCCACTTATGAAATGTCAAAAGGTGCACAGTTTGAAATTATCGTTTATTTATGGAAAAGTATTAGTGATAATTGTCATAGTTTTAATATGACAACAATGTAGGCGTGACGTAAAACAAGAAAAATAAACTAATTTTATCGAACTTTAAATATACTATAGATAGGTAAATAGGTACCAATACCTTACAGACAACAGTAATCGTCCACGTGTTAGTTAAAAGTACCTCAAGCTAGATATAGACGGTTGCCGTGAAAAAGCGACAGTGTAAGTTTAAGGGCAGCCAGTTTCAGCTGTGTGGTTGTCTATAGTAGGTAGCGTCTAACGGGACTAGCGGTCAGGGAGCTTTAGTTATATTTTACCCCTGAAATTGTTTCGGTTTCGTATTCAAGCGGTTGAAAATTTCAGGAAAGTTTCTTTTCTGTCTGCCTAAACGCCTGAACTCGCGTCTGTATCGTCTGCCTGAAACTATTTGTCCGTATTATTACGTATGTTTTGTTTCAACCATTAAGTTTACTATGTATACTTTTTTTTTGGGCGGTGGGTAATCATCAAATAACCCCTCTCGCTCTTTGCAGAGCGAAAGGGAGTGTCAGACTTCTACTGACTAAAAACCACCCATGTTCCTTCTTAGCACTTCATGTCGAGGCCGCGGTATCTCTTGCGAACAACCCGCAGCCCCGACGGGCGTCGGCCCTTGTGGGCTCCTTCCTACTCCTGTATCCTTCTAAATATCATCATCATTTATTATCAGCCCGGAAACACCCACTCCTGGGTTTAGGCCTCCCTCTTATCTGCCACACTTCCCGGATCTGTGCGTCCTTTATCCAGGTTTTCTTATCCAACGGCCTTTAGGACGACACTGGTTTAGGTCTAAACTCGGCCATCACTCGGTCAAAGAAATGTTCCATCGGCCATCTGAGCGTCTATATATGAGACAAGCCCGCCACATTATTCCCAAACCACTGTAACTCCTGTTAGCCAGAATCAACAGTGGGTACCACAAGAGAAGCTAAATCTAAGCGTCTAGCCGGATGTCCAGCCCAAGTGCACTTGAAGTGCACCGCCGGGCCTGTCGGGGGTGCCGGTTTTTCAAAAGAGATACCGCGGCCTCCACACAAAGAACTAAGAAGGAACATGGCTGGTTTTTAGTCAGTAGAAGTCTGACAATCCCTACAGCTCCGCCCAGAGCGGGATGGGGGGGGGGGGGGTCTTTCGTCCTATGGCCGATGATATAATTGAGTGTTAAAAATAAAGCAAATTAATATCTACTCAAGACAAATCAGAAAGTTTCAAAACCAGCGTCAAGCTAAACTGCAAATCCAGAAAAATGTTCGGCTCATTACGAAGAAGTCTGAAATCCACGAAATTGGTTCCCAGCTTACTAAAACGTCCTCCATTTTACTGTAAGCGACATCGACTAGCTAGAGAATAGAATGCGAGTTCCTGAGATACCAGACGACATAATAGGGTTAGGAGTTTGAAGTTAGTTCCTCTTGGTTTCTAGTTGCTTGGGAGTTACTGTCGTCTATCATTAATATTCCAGTGTTAAATGGAATCGATTCGTGGTTACCTCGTCCGGTGTCATTAGGAAAATAGCCAAGAACATGGACGATAGCTTGTAGGTAATGGAAAATGGCGTTTACGGTTACATTCATGGAAGTTTTAAACGACTTCCTTCCAATTATAGATACTATCATTAATACCTTTTCAATAAAGAGGTATATCCTTAGCCACTCTAACCCCTTTAGTTAAATACATAAACTCACGCCTTTTTCCCATCGTGGTAGGCAGAAACCAAAGAACGCCACCTTCTACAATCATTTTTTTTTGGGGGTTGGGAAATCATCAAATAACCCCTCCCGCTCTGGGTAGAGCGGAAGGGAGTATCAGACTTCTACTGACTAAAAACCACCCATGTTCCTTCTTAGCCCTTTGTGTCGAAGCCGCGGTATCTCCTTCGAACAACCCGCAGCCCCGACGGGAAATACCATTCCTTACATACTTATTTTGTCTCGTCCACGTTCATACATTTGGTCTGGTGGTCTGATTCTCTTTAGTTACACACCATACAGTCAACCATTTTTTTCAACGTATGTGCAATTTTAAATGTCAAACTACAAGTTAACAGTCTTACCCGATGATGTCTTGCGATTGTTATTCTAGTAGACACCAACTCTGTGATGTACAGATCTCAGTGACTTTTCCATTTTCTATGTGATGACATTCAAATTCCAACCTATCATTCATACACGCTGAACAAAACCTCCCCTGTCAAGAGGTTAAACTTATAAATCAACTCTCCACGATACAAGATTACTAAGCAGTTTCCATATTCTATAAAAAATCTTTTCACTTTTCTTAACCCCCCTTGCCTCGGGCTAAGAAAAACAGATTTAATCATGTCTACAACATTGATATTAATATTGAAGACGATGTAACAGGAGTATTATGGATGACAGGTAACGTGAGAAGAATTTGTTCCTCGGTTCATGTGATTGATGAGGTGATACGCTTAATATTGTATGGATAGGATGGCTTCATTGTCTTAGTGGATTATTTTGGCTTTACTATACAGTAATAACAAAAGATCAAACACATACCTTTCTAGTTATTATTTAGTTGGTGGTTGTAATCCGGCGGATTGGAAATGTTTTTTTTTTATAGTATTTCTTTATTTGCTTGACCTCGGAGATTTTTAGGTTGATTGAAGGGAAGTGCTAGCGATAAACCAAAAAACATCGTAGTAGATTATTATAGTAACGAGGTTCCACGAAATCAGTTAAAGATTAAATGGTTAACTACTTCGCCGGTTTGAACAAATACAACATTGTTTATTTTTCGTTCGACTTAATTCAGAAATAGAATGAACAATAAAACACAACGTTTTTTATGAGTTCCGGTATTTTATTCATTGACCTTTGATTTACGATAGAAGAATTGCCAAAAAACACGAATTCGGCTTTTATTCCCAAATGTTTCTAAATAAACTGTATTCGAACAAAAACACGGAGCTTTTATTCGAGTTTACAGCAATACAAACAAAGGAATCGACAACATCCCTCTGAAATATCGTTATCCGTAGCATTCCCGCAAAAATCCAGATGGTCTCATATATCCGATACACAAGCAATTTATTTTGATTTACATACATTGTGCTGGTATTTGAAGCGATCCAGATGGACGCAGGTTTAATCCGCTGATCCAAGCAAGAGGCGAACATTGGCATGATTAAAATAAACGCTGTATGTAATCCGAGGTAAATCGTTTACGCGGGAGACGGGACCGGAAATCGAAAACGGCCATATTGGATGCGGAAATGTGCGACTGGCGCCCATCTCCAACGAGAGACCGACAGTGATTCGATTTGTGGCACTTTCGGTGCACAGGAACGAATTTCTTGGAATTATTTAATCCGTTTACGTATTCGTTGTCCCTTTTAGTGCCGATTGTTCCGCTTGAGTTCCATTTCCTGTTTTCGCTGTTCGGTGAATTTTGTGCATGTAGAAAATTAGGTAGGTACCTACAGCAAATCTGACTTACCTACTTATACGAAAAGCTTCTGATGCTAATGGAACAGAATGATTTGGACTAGGTAGGACCTACTTTTATTTCTACTTTTAGTTACAAACAGTATCCTTTTTTTTTGGGGGGTGGGAAGTCATCAAATGACTCCTCCCGCTCTGGGCAGAGCGGTAGGGACACAGTATCCTTACTTGTACTTTTATCCCCCGACGCAAAAAAAGAAGTGATAAGTTTGACCGCTATCTGCGGTACTCAGAGATATTTAATGATCACTTAAGCTGTCACTTAGTAAAAAAAAAACAAAGTATGTCAATACATACTTTGGTATGACAAAACTGTCAAAACCTTTACTAAGTGATGGCCTAAGTAATCATTAAAGCTTTCTGAGTGCGGCAGTATGTGTATGTCTGTCTGTCTTTAGCACCATAACTCTTAAATATGAAACGGTGAACCTACCTATCCATCCTATTAACGTAAGACGATCGTCCTTGAGAAAAGGTATAAAGACTAGCAGTGTTTACTGTTCACCGATCACAGACTTACCGAATATCAAGGTTCCCATTACACGGAAAGAGGTTTCCGTTTGAGTAAGCTTAATGATGTGCCAAAATAGCATGGAAGCGTTATGTTGAATATAGCCTGTATAACGCAAATTCTTACGAAATAGACATAATTTTCAAAATAATCATAACTTTTCTACTCTAGCGTATAATGAGAGGAACTCGTAGCAAGATAATAGCAGCCGGTCGATCTTTAGGTTAAGCCGTCCTTGCCTGGGTTGTTTCGTGGATGGGTCGCCACCCGTTATATACTGAGTTTCCTACTTACCTCGGAAAATACATTAAGCCCTTGGTCCCGACTCTCGGCTGCCATTTGTACATCTTTGACAGTCGTTACAGGATGACATGACGTACCTACGAGTATGTGTTTTTCACTTACACTCTAAGTAACTCCTGAATTACCATAACGACATTAATTGAATGGAACTGCACGTTTAATATATTCATATGCCAAGAAAGTGAATTCAAAACTTCACAATCGGAAGTCTGAAGAAATTGAGATTCCGTACAAGTGCCTTCGAAGTTCATAAACTATAAAGTTGCGCCGTGTGCCGTATTCGCCCACGGTATCGGATTCTTGGCACGTTGGTCGTTGGGGCGGCCAATATTATGTACGATTATTGAATAATATTTTAATGTAGTTGCAATGGAAAATTAGATATTTCTCGACAGTATGTAAAGCCAAGTCAGAGGCCCGTGGGCGGCATAAAAACTCTGACTCCAGGTTTAAGCATTAACCACACGCTAAAGAAGAAGAATGGAAAATGTCTCCAATTTGTTTTTTATTTCCCTCTGTTAATTACCATTCACTACTTGTCCAGCATAAGTTGCCCTCTTATTATAATGAACTCCAATACTATGCTACGTATTGGTCGAAATGTTAACACTGAAATGTGGTTATTAGAAAGACACATTTTGGGGGATAAGGAATCTTTGTACCACTAGTTTACCAGCCGTAACTTTCTCCAAATGTCTAGACGTCGATAAAAGTTAATTTCCAAAAGTTTGAGAAGAAAAACGTCTGCAATACCAATCAGATTCCAGAACAAGTTATACCTTAACACGGAAGGCAATTTCGCAATCTTGCAATTTTGGAAAAAAAAAAGTTGTTAGAAGATTTCGCCAGACGAAAGCGGAAAACTGCACTCAAAAGATCATTGAACCCACGTTCTTCGCCCAGAGACAACCGTGTAGGTACCTATCTCAAATGTTTCCCGTGTAATAACTCACTTAGGGAGGAATCCCGCCGTACTCTTGATAACTCCTTGCAAAAGTTATCCTCCCAAATGTCATAGTCAGCATGATTCTTCGTGAAATCGGAGCGATGAGGGCTTTCAATTTTTGCCTCATTTTCCCGTACCCATATTTGAGAGTACGCACAGCGTCGACGAGCCGTAATGGTGATGAATTTGGAGGATTATATCTCCATTTACGCTGACGTAAGCACCGTCACCGCGGGGAATGGAGATGCTCTAAAATATATGTACTTGTAATAGGTGTTTGCTTTACATATCTATATAATGTAGTATGTACATTAAATTACCTTCACACAGATGAGATGCTATTGAATGAAAACGTATTGACATAGAGATGGACAGAAAATCTAAATAAATAGGGCTTTTCTGTTTTAATAGTTCCCTCAAACTTTAACAAACTATAATACTCATAGTCTAGTATCAAAAGATGTCTTCTAGCTAAACTTCCACGCTGTAGGAACCTGAACAAACTTTCTTTACCCAGTAAACTTCGTCCATAGTTAGACAAAAAGTTAGTTTTTAATTAAAGGAGACAGGAGGTTATTTAATTAAAACGAAGAACTTGAGGAAGTGAGTAAAGTTTAGAATGTTTTTCACATACTCTGTATTGTTTAGTGACGCTGCGTTAACACAAGTTTTTCTAATCGTTTGTCTTTGTCTCAAAGGAGAAGAAAGCTTGTTTTATGGTCTCGAGAATTTTCTTTAGAAACTATCTTGTGAAATTACATGGTTGAGCTCCTTGAGTTATAAGTCAAGCTCCACCATAACTGACAATAATAATTAATGCTTGCCCTGACTAAACAAGTTCACTCAAATCTGTGTCGTACTTTTTTCAAAAGACCATCTCAGACTAATCTGCATAGTCTTGTGAGTGTAAAAGACCTGGGAGATTATTTCGGCTGTTTTTCAGAGTAGTCAGATTCGAACCACCGGCCTCATCTAGTTTGATAAAAGTGACTTGTAAAGGTGTTTGTAAAAACCTATTTGGAAAATAAACATTATTCAGAATTTTTCTCAACTTATCTTAATCTTACCAGGGTCGCTAAACTAACGATTTACTGAAAAAATATATTTTAGATTAGACCGGCTGACGTTTCTTTGTTTCTAAAGAGACAAAGCTGTAATCTGAAACGTTTAGTGCTAAAAGTCTGCTAAAAGCTAGACTTAGCGGTCTAGAGAAAGCGGTTACATGAATAATGAGACTTGAATCTCTGTAAATATCTAACATTGCTGAATGTAGAATTAGTTATGTGAACAAAAAAATCTGATATTAATTACATTGGACTGGTGTAGTTTACGGCTGAGAGTGTATTATTCTGATTAGAATATTTGGAAAATATATTAATATGAAGGCAATCTATTTACAACAAAGTTAAGGCACTGGCCCACCGCGGTGCACGGAGAGGCTACGCACGTGTATTAAGCTTCGCCTTGGAAGAAAATGTATGTGGTTGTGTCCACTGCAACCCACGGAGAGTCTACGCATGAATTGACGTCATTGATACATGCGTGGCTTGCTCGAATAGGCGGTCACATAGCTCAACCCTGTCAACGTGGGTCTACGTTTCCACTGGAGTACACGAATATGACCCTCGACTATGTACAGCTCACTTATCGCAGCGCAATTTTCAGTCATACACCTTGTGGAACGGACGCATTTCGTGTTTTCTCGCTTTTCCGCCCGTCTCACCTCCCCACATCTCCCGCAGTGAAGCCCGCGTCCGTGGATTGCAGTGGCACGTGCGTAGCCTCTCCGTGCGCCATGCCACGCTATACATAGTCGTGGGTCATATTCGTGTACTCCAGTGGAAACGTAGACCCACGTTATCAAACAAATTAATACACGCAGCTAAAATGAGCCGCGTGCCCGTGCACAGCATGCGCCGCGGTGGGCCCGCGCCTTCATTCATTTCTTTATTTTGCATTCTATAATGCTATATACCTACTTGCTATATGCTTACTATAGAGCTAAGGTACAATTAAGGACCCTGTAGGGCATTCTTATATTAACCCCTTTCATCGCCTCTCCGTAGCCATCATATACCACGCATGCTATTAGAAAATCAAAAAGTTAATATCCAACATTACGACGGACATGGCAGACGTTGATAGGGTCGTGGTTCAACATTTGTACTAAGTTTAAAACGACAATGACATAAAAATAGTTCCATAAACAAAGCACCTGGGACATGGAGAGCACTCCCGGCCACAAACAGCGCCACCTGCTGCTCATTACTAATTAAGCGGTCTCTTGGGTCTTGTTGTTGCAAGCCCGGCTTTCAGACATTGTGCCAAGAGCATCATTAACCAACTGAGTGACTTGATGCACCTGGGTAGCATTTAAGTTGAATAAAAATCGGTAATGATCACCTTTTTAGGGTTAAGCGTTTATGTATGCCTGATAAAGATTGGAATCGTTGAATATTTTGTTTTTGGATTGGGATCTTTGTATTGAATTGTTTCTCATAGTTGGGCAAAAATCCATAATAATAAATTCAGATTGATTTTGGGCCATTTACGTCAAAAATTAATGCTCTACTTGGTTATTTGACCATTTGGTATCGTCAATCACTTTATTTTTCAGTGTTGTCCAACCAACCTTGTTGTTGGTTTACCGTATGATATTTATAAGCTCTTGTTTTGTTGCAGTTGCTATTCAATCCCGCCAAACAACATGTCGGGTGGGTCCCACGTCTCACGAGCTACCTTTGGGGGCGCCGATTCCGAGATATCAGGCGGTAGCGCTCCACCCCTGCCGAGCCCGGCGTCCGCGGGGGCTGCGCTGGTGTCCCCGGAGACACTGAGCCGGCACAGTAGTCCTCCGCCCCTGCCACCGCACCCATCGTCGCATCAGCATCCTGCACCTTCATGTTCTTCACATCGAGTGCATCTGGAGTCACCTTTGAGGTATTCTGTTTGTTTTTGGCCTTGTTCTATTGTTCGTTACGTCTTTCACTAATTTTCTTTATCGTTAGGTGACTAATCTGGTGTCAGAGTTTTAATGCTGCCCATGGGCCTCTGAATTGGCATTTCATGCTGGTTTCCCCAAGATATTTTCCTACACCGAAGCAAGTGATCATTATTATACATCACGCATAGAAATCGACGGATCGACTAGACGGCACGCTTGACGCAGTTGCCAAGCGATTGGACTGCTGCGCTGCGTGACGCGGGTTCGATCCCCGCACGGAACAAATATTTGTATGGCCTGCAGATAGTTGTTTCGGGTCTGGGTATTTGTGTATGTGACATTATATGTTTGTAAACGCACCCACGATATAGGAGAAATTCCAAGTGTGGGGCAATGTTTAAAAAAAATAAAAAAAAACCGAGAAATCATAGGTGCGTGTCTTGGCTTCGAACTTCAGACCACGTGTTTCACTAATCAAATGCGATTAGCACATTTAAACTATGTTCAGGAGCAGACTGTGTCATTATTGCTATGAATATTGACACGCACAGCTACTGAACGTGGCTTAACTGTGCTAATCGGGTTCGTTTTCATTCGTGAATTGGTCTTTAGGCGTTTAGGTACATTTTTAGACAACTGTTCAAGATTCTAGTTTTACATTAGTAATGTCTCTGAAGCAGTTCGTTTATTGTTTTCAGGTAAGTTAGGGGAACAGTTTGTGTACATATCTGTTGGTATTTCTTTGCAACGCTTGAACAAAAGTCTTCAAAAAATCGATCGACAGGAAGCAAGTAGCAAAAACTATAATGCAAATACTTGACGACCCTTTACTGGGAAAATCACATTGGCAGGTTTATTGGACCCAGATGGCGCTCTGATATAAGTTATTAAATTAATAAATTTTGCGCCCAATAATTTCATAAACATTTCATGTTACATGGTTATACGTCCTATAGCCTATAGTATAATAATGCTTTTTAAATTAAATTATATACAGGTATGTAATCTACCTGCTTCGCTTCACATTCTTTGATCTATTTCTTTTCTTCGTGTTTCCAAGAAAACGTTTAAACCGAGTTCATAAATAGGATATCCTTTCCACGAGGTTTATTTTGTAAGCGGTAAACTGTATCCGTTTTATGTAGTTACTACAAATAGATAGCGCTCCACTATGAGTTTTGAAGGAAGTTAAAACAGCAACTAGGTTTGCGTTAGATCTATTCGTGATACACTATTGAATATAAACGGAAACGCGGAAGTAGGGCCAGACAGAACTTCAACTACAGATAATGAAGACCGTTTATCTCAGAAATGTTGGAGAGAACTTGTTTGGAACTACAACGACTTGTTTGATCCTTCAGAGTAATTGTTAAGAAGGAAAACTATTTCCTTTAACAATTAGGACGAGAGTTTCTGAAACGACAAAAGTTATTGGAGGAAATGCTGGTTCAAAGTTAAACATTTGCTCCCTTATTAATAAACGTGGAGTAAAGTAAACTTAGACGTCGAAAAATGTGTTGATGTCAAATAGCATACATTATAATTATCATGTCCAGATTATTATGGCATCTTCTTTACATAGTATAAAATAAAGTCGTTCCCGCTGTGTGGTTTTATACGCTTAGATCTTCTAAACTATGCAACGGTTTTCAAAGCAGCTTTCAGCAATAGGTAGAGTGATTGAAGAGGAAGGTTTATATCTACATTGCACCCGGAGCGGGTCTCTAGTGTTTAATAAAGAAAAAATATCACTATATTAATGAAGCAAACACACTAATGCAAATCCTAGTAATGACGCCACGACACGATACTAAAAATAGCACAAAAGTAAATCCCAATTGCACATTTATAAGCGTTCCTGATATAATAAAGACTGCATGGCCGTACTACAAAGGAAAGAAGAATTTATGCATGCACATTGTACAAACCGTGTTCGTAATGAACATTGAACAGGCCCACAGGGAATCGAAAAACTGTATTCCATGGCTTTGTGAGCTACCCACAAATAGGGTAACACGAAACCACGTGTTTTATGCGTTCGTACGATAAATGTTTTAATTTTATACAGGGATAAAAACGAAACTGGGCTTTTAAGGTTGTTTTTGGTTTATTCTATTTTTGCTATTGATGATTTGATAAATTAAATTGAAGTAATGAAATGATTAATTTTGGCTAAGATGTACCCCTCAAGCATGCAAGAGTAATAAATGTATATGATATGCATGCAGTATGATTCCTGTGTCCCAAAAACTGACCCTAGATTTCTGAAAGACTGTTCAAGATTTTTTTGTAAAACACAAATAACAGACCCCAAGCAAATGATTGTACAACAGATTTGGTTAATTAAATAGCTTGAAATGAAACGCAGAAAAAATCCCAAACCATTTAAGAATCGTTACAAAAATAATTTAGAAGAGAAGCCAATGAAAGCTTACCCAATGTTATTATCGTGGCAATTACAGAGACCTGGGGCTTTTTAAATCCAAATCGCCATGGCAACTAAATCCACGTTTT
The DNA here is from genome assembly GCA_949774965.1 of Diarsia brunnea. Taxonomy (NCBI): domain Eukaryota; kingdom Metazoa; phylum Arthropoda; class Insecta; order Lepidoptera; family Noctuidae; genus Diarsia; species Diarsia brunnea. Next base: position 8,172,398 of record OX459005.1, on the reverse strand, counting down.
TACAAATTCGAGGAAAATTGGTCTACAGAGTTTGCTCATTTAATAACCGTGCAGAATGAGGGTGGAAATGTACCAAAAATGTACTTTCCTTTGGTCAGTCGAAGTATTATTTGGTTAGTTAGACGGGTTTATTTGGCGAGTCACTGTGGTATTTGGACAGAGAAGAGGGGATACCAAAGAGGGTTAACGGACTTCCGTGGTAGGTCTCATTTCGAAGGAACCTTCTTTTGTTTTGCGAAAAACAATTACAGTTACAGGTAGCCAGTTACATAGTCTATTGTTTTTGAACGAAAAAGGTGAATAAATAATGAGGATTGACTGCTCGATGGTTTCCGTGTAAACGGTCAATTGTACTTTTGTGGGCTAGGTATCGATCGGGGTTACCGTTGAAGTTAAATAATTAAAATGTTGTTTCCTGGTCCTACTTTATTAACTAGGTTGTTTGTTGTATGTTCCTATTTGAATTGATCACACGCTAGCTAAAGGTCTTTGTTGTACCATGAATAGAGTCTATGCTTTTAAGTTATGAAAACGTTTAATTTTGGCAAAAAGTCAGTTGGATATGATCTAATCCTTCTACTTCTAACTTTATTAAACATCTTCACTTTCTGTTCTTGTCCCACCATGTTACTTGGGATCGGCGGGTTTTTTATCTTCCGTTCTCCTGTGTCAACCACCACATTATCATTTAATTTACTGCTTTTTCTTTCAAGTCATTCTTCACACAGTGTATCTGTTATGAAATAACAATAACGAATTACCAAATGTTGGCTTTATTCAACTTATAATTTGTACAGACATTATCTAATATATCATGACAATTTCAAACACTGAAAAGCATAGACTCATAAGGAGTCTTTATGTGGCGACTAAGAAGTTCACCACATTCTCCCCCGCTGCATTCTAGCTTGAGGTGTCGTAGTCTTGCAGATAGGCAGGTGGTCTTCTATTTCTTGTAGTTGGCCCAATCGAAGGAGTTTCTGGTGCAGTACTCTCTGTAGAGACAAAGGAGGAGTCACTTTCTGTTTCTACAGTTTCGGTGCGTTCGTCTTCTTCCCCGCTTTCTATTCCTGTTGGGGCTAAATGTCTGTTAGACACGGTCGTTTCTCGCCCGTCGCCTAGTCTCACAAAGGAATAGTCCGGATTGGACTCCAACAGCTCGACTTCCTCGACTAGAGGAGAGTATTTATTGGTTCTGTTGTGCTTTTTGAGTAAGACAGGACCGGGTGTTAAAAGCCAAGTAGGTACCGAATGTCCGTTATTAGATTTTCTACTATGTACGAACATCATTTCATGAGGAGTTTGGTTCGTTGCTGTACATAGCAGAGATCTCATTGAGTGCAGTGCTTGATTAAGTACCATTTCCCATTGCTCAATTTTTAATCCCTGTGATTTCAGAGCTAATTGTATTGTCCTCCAAATTGTTCCATTTGTGCGCTCTATTTGACCATTACCCTGTGGGTTATATGCTGTCGTTCGACTTGTAGATATGCCTCTACTATGTAAGTAATCCTTTACTTCTTTTGACATGAAAGCGGAGCCACGATCGGAATGAACATAAGCTGGCAATCCAAATGTGCAGAAAAGACTTGATAAATGTTTCATTACAGTCGCAGCGGAAACGTCTTGACACGGGAATGCGAATGGAAATCGAGAATATTCGTCTACAATGGTCAGTAAGTACTTGTTAGACGAAGATGACGGTACTGGTCCTTTAAAATCGATATTCAGTCTTTCGAACGGTGAAGTAGCTTTTATTAATTTGCTGTTATTTTTGAAAAAACGAGGTTTCACAACTGCACAGACCGAACATGCATTTGTCATCTTTCTAACGTCATCTACCGAAAATGGTAGATTCTTACTTCGTACCCAGTGAAACATCCGTGTAATGCCCGGATGACATAGTTCATTATGCAAGTCCTTCAACTTAGATTCCGAGTGAATAGCGCAGATACGTGACAGCGCGTCAGCAGCGTCATTTTCATTTCCTGGTCTATAGACGATATCATATTTGTAGCAAGATAATTCTAATCGCCATCTCTCTATCTTCTCGTTTTTTATCTTGCTTGTATGTGTGCAATTGAACATAAAAGAAACTGATCGTTGGTCTGTGATCAGTCGAAAAGGTCTTCCAATCAAGTAGTGCCGCCACTTACGGAGAGCTTCGACAATGGCATACGCTTCCTTTTCTATGGCTGAATGTCGCTTTTCAGCTGTGGATAGTGTGCGCGAAAAGAATGCTACTGGGCGTCCTTCTTGGGTCAATGTAGCCGCAATAGCATTATCGGAGGCATCTGTTTCGACTGTAAACATTTTGTTTTCGTCGATAGCAAATATTGTAGACTTTGCAATGCAGTTCTTTAGATCTTCAAAAGCAGATTTAGCTTCATCATTTAATGGGAATTCTGGATTCACGAGGCTATGTATTCTTTCCGAAAATTTTGGTATCCACTTGGAGTAATGCGAAAACATACCGAGAGCTCGTTTAAGTGAGGTGTTGTCAGTCGGTATGGGCATACTAATTAGTGGCTGGAGTCGGTCTGGATCAGGTTTAATGGACTTTTTCGAAATGTTGTATCCGAGTAGGTTTATTGTGTTCATTGAAAACGCCGATTTCTCTTTGTTAACAGTCAAACTGTACTTCTCAACTGCATCCATGAATCTTTTTAAATTCTTATCATGTTCTTCCTTGTCTTTTCCGCATACAGTGACGTCATCTAAATAAGCATATGTATCTGCCAAATGTTCTTCTTTTATTAACCAGTCCATGACTCTTTGAAATCCACTGACTCCATTTGTCACGCCAAACGGGATACGACAAAATTGATACAGTTTCCCGCATGCCTCAAATGCTGTGTATTGTTTTTCTGCTTCCATTATAGATACCTGATGGTAAGCGCTTTTTAAATCAATTTTAGAAAAGAAGTTGTATTTTGAAATGTCATTCACCATTTTTTTCATATTTGGTAAAGGGTAGGCATCCAAATCTGTGTATTTATTAATGGTCTGAGAATAGTCTATTACCAATCGTTTGCGGTGATTTTCATTTTTGGTGATTAGAACTTGTGCTCGCCAAGGTGATCTGCTCTCTTCGATAACTCCGTCTGCTAATAGCTGATTTATTTCGGTTTCTATGAATTTCAGATCATCGTTACTGTATTTTCTATACTTTACAGCAATTGGTAAGCAGTTGGAATGTAAATTCGAAAATAAAGGAACTGGTGGAACAGATGAAGCCAGCACACTACATATTTGTAATGGTTTTCTAGATCCACCGAAATTAATTTCAAGTTTTGAGTGTTCTTTCAGTATATTATGTCCTATGATGACATCAGCGCAAAGATATTTAATGATAAGAAGTGAAGCCTTTTCGTAAACATTGCCATTTATAACAATCTTTGCTTGAAGTAGCCCTTCGCAATTGATTGTTTGAGTTGTTTGGGCCATTGTTACAGATTCAGTACATTCTGTTTTCTTAAAAGAAGAATTCGAAAAGAAATCATGACTGATAAAGCTTTTTGAACTTCCAGAGTCAATTAAGGCATTTGCTTTTATGCCGTTAACTTCAATGGTGATGACTGATTTCTTTAAACTAGCCGGAGCAGCAACCGCAGTAACTTCGTTAAATTCTTTTTCAGGAGATCCATCAGTAGCAGTAGCAGCGTTCAGATTTGTCTTAAGGTTCCTACAAACGTTAGCAAAATGTCCCCTTTTTTGACAATTTTGGCAATTGGCATTATAAGCCGGGCAGTTCTGACGCCGGTGAATTTTTTCTCCACAGAAAAAGCATTGTCTCGAGTGGTATCCTGATGTTAGCAATTTCTTTTTATCTTCGGTTGGCGACTTTGGCAACGCCATGACAAGAGATTCACCAATGGTAGTATTATTGAATTATTGCGCATTATTTTCAGCAGTTTCAATTGCCTGTGCCTGGCTAGCAGCTTCATCCAACGTCAGGTTAAAATTTTCTAGCAAGCGCTCACGAATTTTATGCGAAGAAATGCCAGAAATAAATGCGTCTCTTATACAGTCATTCCTATTACTTTCTGCATCAACATTTTTAAATTGACATTCCTTGCTTAAAATTTTTAGTTGCTGAAGATATTGTTGAATGTTTTCGTGGCTTTGCTGTTTTCTTGTGGCCAGAATATGTCTCGCAAAAATTTCATTTTTTGGTTTAACAAAAATGGTGTTGAGTGTATAATGCAGTTTCGTATGACGTACACTCGCTTATGTATTCGTATACTTTGGGTGATACGTGATTAATAAAAAGTTGCATCTTCATCGCATCATTAATTTTCTTTTCTGCTTCATTCGCAATCAGAAAATTTTTAAAAGTAGATACCCAATGTGTCCATTCTTGAGCCGCTGTAGACGATGATGGATCAAGATTGAGAATATTTGGCCGAAGATATTTTTCCATCGTTATAGTTAGTACTTATTGAAAAGTGTTTCGCATAATATAAGTTGAATAAATTGTTATGAAATAACAATAACGAATTACCAAATGTTGGCTTTATTCAACTTATAATTTGTACAGACATTATCTAATATATCATGACAATTTCAAACACTGAAAAGCATAGACTCATAAGGAGTCTTTATGTGGCGACTAAGAAGTTCACCACAGTATCCATCGTCGTTTCCTTGGTCTTTCTCTCACTCTCCATGAATCAATATTTAAATTCTTGGAAATACTGTTTTATGCTTTCACGGTTGAAAACTAAACTAATACCGTCACTTTCGAAAGACGTTACGTGCAACAGCGTCAAAATATCGGAAGCTCATAATCTTCATCAGCCTATAATGTTCCCACTACAGAGATTTAGACCTCCTTTCTAGGAGAGAGATTGGCTATAATCTAACACGCGTGCCCAGTGCGGGTTGGATATCACTGTCTTCGAATTCTTGTTTCTAAGACATCGTTTCCTCACGATGTTTTCCTTCACCGTTTTAAGAGCAGTGGTGGTGAAATAAATTACATAAAGCAATTCGCCTGGCTGGGTTCGAACCCACGGCTTACTGTTCGTAAGTCGGGGCCACTGGGCCAACACTGCTCAATAAAGGAAGGTGCTCATGGTAATCACGGAAGATATCCCAGAAGTATTAGTATTAGTTCATTTATGTTCACTCTTTTACACATACACAAATTGTTTTACTCATTTACATACGATTCATACTTATGTCCCTGTCATTAAATGCTTCACAAAAAGAGCAAAGACCAAAGGCGACTCGAGTTTTGATTTTCTATTTTATTCTTGCGTTTCATAAGCTCTGCATACCAGACGCTGTACTTAATAACGCCTTATTAAATAAAATACAAACTATATTTTATCAAGAGAGCGTTCCGGAATACTTCAGTGCAGATGTACTGAGTAATCCTCGGATCTGTCAGAGATTTACTGGCTTGTAGTATTTCGCTGTCGGATTTAGGAAATAAGCCACGTATAGTTAATTGTGTAGTTTCTTTACATGCTTCTTTATACTCTTCGCTGGCGGTCTTTAAGTTGCTAGAGCTAAGCTGTACTGTGATTTTATTGAAATGTGGATTTTGCAGATAAATCTACTGGTTAATTTAAAGAAATATGTGCTGTGGTTTAAGATTTTGTTTTTGAAAAAGTCTCTTGTTATTGATTCAAATAGTGTTAGGAGAACCACTTAGGGAGGTTTTCATGACGAACAATTAGGTTACTTACATAAAGATATGTTTACTGATTACTTTGTTTTAATGAGGTCATCCACTTTTAGCAACATAGAGTACTTTTTGACCAAAGCTATAACGATTAGAAGTCTTTGAATTCTTGAATGCCCATATTAGCTGTTTTGAACCATTCAAGACGCGATGCAAGACTACAATACCCACTGTCGTTTTTTATGTCTTTTGTTTATAAATATCAGTTTTTCTTCAACAGATTATCGAGTCCTCCATCGATGTCTCTGGGCGGGTCGCTGTCCCTGCAGCCAGTGCTGTACGGCCCCGGGGGAGCTGCACACGCGCCGCTGCCGCCGTCACGACGACTGTCAAGACCATCCGCAGTGATTCAGAACATGCATATTATAAGCGCGTAAGTATTTTTTCTAAATCAGGTCTTTAAGAAATCCGTGACAGCCTACGCGACGGACACGGTTTAGGTAAGATCAAATCGATTAAAGCCACTGATAATTATTTCAGTACATTGCCAGACTTTAGTGGCAAGTGGCAGTGACTTTAGCGGCGACCGCGAACCAGAAGACGTTGCGTTGGAAGGTCTCTCACTAGGTGGACCGATGACCTGGTGAAGGCTGCGGGGATCCGCTGGATGCGAGACGTACGGGACCGGTCAATGTGGTGACACTTCGGGGAGGCCTATGTCCAGCAGTGGACGTCTTTCGGCTGAAATTATGATTGTGAGATTCCGGAGCGGCGGCGTCCGCAGTTAGTCTATACCGCTTACTCAAAAAAATAATATGTAGCATATACTACTACCAACTTTGCTGTATATTTTTTTGTAGTCCTGTTACCACGTTCACATGAAAGTTTCAAGTAACAGCGGTATTAGCACAGATTGTATTAGCAAGATATGCTCCTGAGAGGTGGACATTTATTTTACACTATTATTTATTTATTTTACTATTTATGTACACACAGTAAATAGCACAGGAAAATACAATAATATAACATGTGAGTACAAAGGTACTGCTTATTTCTAAAGAAATTTCTGCCAGCAGACCTGCAAAAGGAGAAATGAAAAAGAAATGTAGACGATAGTGTGTGAAAAAATAAATAATAAAAATGAAATGAACAATGAGTTATATGCTTTAACTAAATTAACCTATAGTAATAAATACACACATAAGTAAATATGGATATATACTTATATAAATACACAATGCTAAGATATATAAACATATAAAATATAATGTGTATATGTGTATATTTATTTTATTTATTTATTTAATGCACAATGTACACAACTTGGTTACACGCTAGGCTTAAAATATTATATAACGTAAATTAGGGAACTTTCAAAATTATTCAATTATAATGTTATATTAATCTAGCTTTATACAAACAAAAAAATAATAGGAATATTTATTAAAATTTAACATACATAATTATATATTTCATACGCTCTATTTTAACATTTTATCTTCCAGAAATTCTTGGATACTATAATAACACTTATCTAAGAGCAATCATCTACATTAACGAAAGCCTCTTTCCTGATAGACAGAAACTAGAGAACGACAACTACTATGATGCTCTTCTTATCGTGCAGTTATTCGATATTTTTGTTTCTGCAAAAAGTCCCTTTAAAAAAAAAAGATGCTGCCCTCCATTACAAGCCCACAAGGGCCGACGCCTGCCGGGGCTGCGGGTTGTTCGAAAGAGATACCGCGGCCCCGGACAGAAAGGGCTAAGAACATGGGTGGTTTTTAGTCAGTAGAGGTGTAACACTTCCGCTCGCCCAGAGCGCGAGGAGTCATTTGATGATTTGTGTTTTTTTTTATAATAAAGTATATTAAACCTAAACCTATTTCTCAACATCACAAAAAAAAGGCCTCTATTACACAACTCAGCTGTTTCGGTGGAAACACTGCAATAAAATAAAAGTACTATCTGTAAGCATTCCAGACACTTTAGTATCTGATCTACCTAAGGCGGTCATTCCGTTAGCACCATTTGTCAAGTCTGACTTACAGAACAAGAGACCGATTCAAATTTACAATTCCTGCAATAAATCAGTCGTGTTCAAGATGACAGATTTGCATTAATTTAATTATGTGCATTAATAGCAACTAGAGTCAGTACAAGTAGGTACTTGTACCAAGCAAGCTATCTTGCAGGAACCTGTGTTTAACTACCAACTAGATAGGCACTAGACAATAATGGCTAAAAATCTGATCTTGTATTGTATTTGTATAACAAAACAATTTTAAGTCTTTCTTATCCCGTTTTCACCAACTAAATTAGCTATTTTCTCCGATCGGATATTTTTTTGGCAAAACATAGTGAAATAAATGGAATTTAAGCTGGTGATCGATACGATTTTCATTAGCTGTGGGGAAAATAAATCACTCTAACTACCACTCGAATCAATGACTGCAATTATAAGGTGAACTTCATAAAAACTATTTAGTTTGTCACAACTTTTCCAACTTTTTCAGTGTTTAAACAAAATGCGTAATGGAAATAATTCAAACATGATTTTCTATTTGCATCTCATTTCATTATTCCGGGTTGACACTTATGAGGAATTTAATAATGTAAGAGTTTCAACTATCGTGAGAAGCGAGGAAAGAGGAAATTATATTAATACGCCAACACTCCAATTTGCCTCGGCCATTTTATACAAGAATTTCTCGCTGTTTTCAACGCGCCTTATACGAGCGTACATGCAATAAAAATTCATAATTTTATAACTTAATTTTTCCTTTTCATTCTTTACAATTTACTTTCCATCCTAGCACTTTCCTATGTTGTCTCTTCGCTTTTATAACAAAAGAGATTTCTAAGCTGATTATTCAAGCGCGTAATTCATGTCCTTCCTTTCCTTTCTTTATTTAAAAATGTATTTTTTCTTGTCGATGGTCGTGTCCACGTCTCATATTCTACTCAACGCTACCTGAATATAATATATGAAGGATTTTATAAAAAAAAGTGCCCTAATTTTATTTCATCGCGCAAATACAGAAAGTGCTAAATTCAATTAGCCCAACCCACATTCATTTACTAAAAAGATTTCCAGATTTTTCCCCACAATTTCACTCCATTTATTTCCCATGTGCTGCATTTGAGTTAATAAATGACCATTGAATTTGAGAGCTGGTGGAAAAAACTGCTCGAGCCAATCATTGGTGGGGCGTTGAAATTACCACAATGAAAAATGCTGGAGAGAGCGCGGCGTAATAAATTACAAGAATGCGTAAAAGCTTGCAACCCAGATCTGCGGTGTGGCGGTGTCCCCTCGGCAACTAAGTGCAGACAATTTTTTCGCACAGGTAATATCGGTGTTTCTGGTAGGGCGACGTACTTTGTAAAGTAGCTTCGAAATATGGTGAAAATGTGATGGGATAGTCAACAAAAACAATGAATAAGAAATAATACTTGGATTATAAATGTCGTGAATAAAATATAATATCGATAAATTAAAACAAGTTTCCCTTCACTAGGATCACGATTCGCGTTCGCAGGGGAAATTGCATTTTCCCTCTGAATGTGCACTCTAATGAAAAGCTCTCAGCTCGGTGACACAATGTAGTCTAGTGCCTGGAAATTAACAGAGGTACACATTTACATAGAGCTACCATCTTGAGTGGCCGTGCTTATTTACGGGCACAGTGTTTCGGGGAACGGAGCTGGAATACATTTCCTTGTTCCGTGTCGCTCGAAATACAAAGAACCGCAACGTTTTGTTAATTCTCGCCGAGTTTATTGAAACAGTGAGTTTGTTTTGCTCAAAAGGCTGTCGGGAATTTTGTTGGGCGCCAGTTTTCATTGGTTTAATAATGTGTTGTGTTTACTTGTCGATGTTTGATGTGAATTTCCAGGCTGTGACAATTGAATCAAACATTATTCTAATAATATAACATAATCAAATCATAATCAAACTATTTCACCCCCATTTTCAACCGAGCGTAATTACTATTTGCCTTCCAATTGTAAATTAATAGGCCTCAACTACGACAGTCTTGCTCAGAAACCTTCTGATGATAGGGAACAGTAAAGAACAATGAACGTAACCGACAATGGAGATGTCTATGGCAAAGGGGTGGGTTCTACTAGTTGACCTAATTTGCAAATTGACTGCGACGTTTGGTAAAATGGGTGAAACTCTTTTGTTGTTGGAGATAAAACGTGCATATTAATTCGTTAATTTGTCTTGACAACAAAGATTCTGGGGTGCCGAATTCACAAAGGTTAATAAACTGATGAAATTAAGTAACAATTGGTTTAAGGAAATAGGCCTATTAAGATTCGTGTCTATTTTTGGGTTTATGGTCATAATATGAAGTAATCTTAAGATTATTTGATAAACCGCTAAGTAATTAATAGGGTTGATGCTTATGAGGACCAGCAAATGGAATCTAAATTTTGGGATCGTAACGAAAGTTTAGTAGGATTATAGTTTAATAAGTTAAAATGTAATCTTTTGCTTTACACTGTCATAGTTCGGTACCATAATTGTCTATTTGGACCTTCGTAATCCGTTCTATATTTAGACGAAACTTCAACTGAATGTGTTGAACTTTTGACGCCATTTAATAATAATATCTTTGTTATATATCCGAAATGGATTCGTCTTCTATGTCATCAATTTATCATATAATTTATGTACCCACACAACGCTACTAGTGTGAATTGATTTAAAATATGATAAAGAGTTTCTTGTACATTTTTATCCATACAGAATCTTTCCAAATTGACAACTACAGTCAATTTCATTTTCTTCAATTTATAACTCAATGAGTTGACATTCAAAAGTGCCTTACAATACAATGATTTAATTAAATTAAATATTTTGTCACTTACTTTTACTACAACATTTTGAAAAGCTGCACCTTTTTAGCTATTGGATATTTGAATGGTTGTGTTAGAAACCAGTCAAATATTAATTAAGTGACATAAAAACGGTGAACTAAAGTTCCTATTTATTAATTAGTAAATTTGATAAGCTTAACCTAAAGGATGTGGTAGCAAACTTGGTGTGACCGCAGCAAACTCTTGTTGGTAGGATGGTAGGGTTAAAAGTTTTGTAATTATCCATCCTGTCTCTGGCTTTGTGAAAGTCATACAAGACTTCGCACGTTATTGAGAAAATTTTAGGAGGTAATTAATGTTTGTCTTGATAAAATATGCGGGAAAACTCGTTATAGGATCTGTTTTTGTGAAAGTACGTGAAGTTAATAATATAACGCGGCTTTCATTTTCCGAATCATGAAACTGTCTCTAATCTTCTTACCTAATGCATTGATATAAAAACTAAAGATACGGTCGTTTGAACATTTGCTCGACGCGTTCGCCATACAGAGAATCGGTGTAGTCTGCTCGTTAACGTAACCTTGTATAAGCGGCGTGGTATTTTCGAGGTATAAAGAACATAAATAAAGTTTTTAATAAAATTCACGACCGCACCCGAAGAGAGCCAATCGTGGACTAGTTCACTTCGGCTTAGGAAAGACCGTTTTAGGACCACGTTCGAGGCGTCATTTTAACATGCGGTCCGCCCAGTCCTTACGCAGTAATATATAAGTCAATGTACCCATGCCTATTCCACACAAGGTGTCTAATTTCTGATCCATTTATGATCTTTTCATGAACGAGCCAAAAGCCAAACTAATCTTCTAAAGTACATCTTTCCGTAAAAGTCAAGAGCATCATATAATACTCCCCCTAATGATAGCATTTCCGCCTAAACCCATGACGTCATAATTTTACCAAGACTATAAACAGGAGGCATATCATTGTCGAGAGCGGAACCGTTGCCGCGTTGCAACAGTAAGTAGGCACTGAAGATCGCGGTGGGGAGCCAATAACACGCCGTTACCATGGCAACCGTGCGTGCCCGAGAGGGTCCCCTTCCCCCGAGGACCGAGCGCTTACGGAAACCAGAATACCATGACATCTCATCCTAAGAGCAAACTTGAAAAAATCTTCTAAAAGTCTAATCTAACTCGAGAGCACGATGGGTCTACCTTTTCTGGGCTTCTATTATTTAGTACTTTTCGGTACCTCAGCGTCCTTTCTTAGATATATATTGCTATCACGATTATCGTTTGTCAGCGATGGATTAGATTCAACTCGAACTAAGTTTAATGTTTTGACTTTGATTGGCCAGGATTGTTGGATACGAAATTCAATTTGTGTTCGGATTTGAATTTATGATTGCGTTTCATACTATTGGTTTTTCGAGAGCCACCATTGAGTTGGCGTATTGCGTTGTTTATTAAGCTGTATCGTAATAAAATCTTCCATTGCCGTCCGTTGCTGATATTTCAATAATATCTACGACCAAGTGACATCATAATTCATTAGATGGAGTAGCTTTTCTGTACAACATTTTAAATTAATTACGAAGGACTAAGGAATTTCTATTTACGTAGGTAGATTTCCCATAAAATTCCTAAGAGATGAAAATATAAGCTATGTTTGACAAAAACGTTTCACGAAAAATCTTTTAACTTCCCCAAAATACAAATGGGAGCGCCAAACATGGAATTATGAACGTGTTTTCACGTCAACTTCACACAAGTCAAATAAATACGTTTCCCGTGATAAAAATGTGGGGAAAATAACGACGAATTGGATTTTTCGCTTGAGTTTAACCACTTTAGAATTGACACAATACTTGAATATTTTTCCGATGAAAAATGGTTAGATACTGGTAGGTATATTAATTTAAAGATTTTGAACGTCAAATAACAAGGTTATAAAATATCTTCGTCCGAAAAAGGAAACTTGAATGAATTTTGGAGAAACACTCAAAACTTTTGTGCGGCACCAATCAGGGATATTGTAAGTCTAAATTACATGAATTCAGATATTAATGAAGGAAAAATGAAGGTGGATCTTTTTCGCAAAGTCTATTCAACAAATTTTGTAAGATCACGCTGCGCGCTGTTAGTAATCTGTTAATCTGAAAAGACCAAAAAGACCCAAAAGACCTGACATATCTATTACCTATAATACAAAGTAAGAATACATCTTCTAGATTTACGACAGTCATCTTCAAGAAAATACATAGATTATATACTTTTCATAAAAAAATACACCAACCAAGTTTGCAAGTTATATTTTGTCAATGAAAGTGGATAGGGTTTAGCCAAATCCAATAAAAATACACTGAACGTTATCAATATTCAACTTTTACTATCGCAAATTCGCAATTCAATACTTAAAGCTGGACTCAAGCCAAGTTGTGCTAACACCCAGCATTGGGATACAGCCAGCAGTCGCTAGATTTGATTAACATAGGTAGGTACAACTATTGTAAATGCAAAAGTTTGTGTGTGTACGGTACATTCTTTCCCGCAAAAACTTTTGAACAAATTATGAAACATTACAGTAATTTACTTTATTACAGCTATATTAAATATAGCTTAACAGTGAGAATAAAACAGGATATAGAAATAAACAAAATGATTTGAAGCGAAGCTGCAGGTCGAAGCTAGTTTTTATGCTACAGAAATATTCGAGTAAATCAACCTAGCTGTTAGACCCATTAAAATTAAACGCGAAAAATGGCGGTGCTGTTAATGAAAGCTCAAATTTTAAGCGAATGCTAAATTACGTTGTAAATACGAAGTAATTAGTGCGACGCCTGATTTAAACGTGCCAGGACTGTGCACAGCTATATTAGTTAAATTGAAATGTTTCTGCTCTGAAATTATTATATTTTGGTGTTTTTGAAACCGAGGTTGTATATCTATTTGCTGCTTCAGGCTATTTTTGTTTCATAATGACACTATTATGGGACTCTATTTGTTGTGAACTAGTTTTAATATTTGTACGTTGTTGACGGCAAAACATGGAAATCTCTGAACACCTTTTACTGTGTCTTTTAATATTAAAAAAAACTTTGATAATGACTTCAAAACACTTTGCATAATTTTCTCAATTTGTCATTCCCGTGACCGAAACGGCAAAGAAGATAGAAAAATATTGGTTTTATCAGAACACGATATTTCCAATACAATAATCTAGAGAATATTCTTTAATGCGAATTGTAAAGTAGAAGTGGTAATTAATTATGTAAACACTATGTTGCTGCTGAACAAACTTGTAGTTTACATGTTCAGAGATAGATTAATCCAAAATTGCAATATTAGAGATATTCTGCACTATATAGGGTGTAAAAGTACCCTTAACGCAAACGAAGGGCATTTGTTCTCCCCACCACTGCGATATTTTTTTTGTTCTAGACCATACCTGGGAACCTCCTAGTTACGGAGATATTGGGAGTCAAAGTCCCAAATTTTTCACAGCTGTTTTTGTAAATACTAGTATTGCAGGTTTTAACTTTACTTAAATTACCTCCATGACCCGTTTACTATTCAAAGCATCCACTAGCACAATGTTTTAAGAGTGCTACTTTGAGTTTTACCGTAAAATGTGATTTTTGACCCCAAAAAATAAAGTCATTTCCCAGCAAAAATTTTTGCGTAGGGGTACTTAGTTTGATGTACAGAATGCTTGGTTGACGGATGCGTGAAGGGTTCGTTTACACCCTGTATACAGAGAGACACAGTTTTGTATACACATACATATAGCAAAATACATGTAGTTGCTAGATTGGTTGCTTTGCTCCTAACACGTGTACCCGGTAATATAAGCGGTCATTGTCATGACACGACAATATCTATTGCCCGGCTGGATGGATAGATTGTCTGTCTGTAATAGATTCACACACAGTTGGGATGATAGCGCATAGATATAGTAAGGTCATGCCCTCGACGAATAAACTATAATATATGATGGTAAGAAATGCTTTCGTTTAAATGCTGACTGATTGATATCTGTGATAGATAATTTTGAAACAGTCTGCATTTTTTAACTTCTTCTTTTTTTCGCAACTTATCTGATGTTAAGCGATGATGCGGTTTTAGTTGAAGCACGCTTGTCTATAAGAAGAAACCGATTCACTGGAGTTTTGAAAAGATCCAGATTATAATGATCGGAGAGCAGAGGTGCCAGCAGTGAGATCGACAGGCCGACGCGACGGGTCGCACAATGAATGTGAGCATACTGCTGAACTTTCTAGCCACATAAAAATATAATTATGGCCAAATTATTTTGTGACAGAAAGTAATTGTGGTCTTTCGACAAACAGTCAAGCACTCATAATGAATTTGGTTCGAAAAATTCTTTGAGAATAATGAGAGAATGAAAATTGCAAACACATTTCTATATTCAAGATAAACCACTAACGGAAAAGGAAGAGACACATAAAATCGACTTGAATGTTCCATTTTGGAACGACCGATGCAGAATTCTAAAACGTAATGGACATAAAAATGAAAGATATACGGGAAATAAAACGTCGAAGATGAGCAGCGTCCGGGTAAAAGTTACGATGTTCTTCGGCAATTTACTTATTTGTGACTGAATTCTGTCACTGCGGTGCCTAATAAAAACAAATGACTCCCTCTGCGTCTATTGGACATTACGACGGTGTTATTTTTCTCGTCGGCAGCTTCGCAAATGTTAGTGTTTGTGGTAACAAATAGACTAGATTAGATACTTTCGCACAATGCTATCTAGCACATGTAGGTAAGTTTTCATTAAGGTTTATCGAATTTGCTTTTCCTGCTCAAAATCTAGTGTGAGAATATTGGAACGAGCGTTAGTTTCAATAATGAAATGTTCACTGGTATTCGATCGGTCAAATAGTTATTCAATTAATAGACAAAGTTTCTTTGTCGGTACGTGATTAACGATGCTCCATGGAGGAATTTATCATGGAAATTAGTTCACTTCAAAATTATGCACTGTCGGTGTTTGAGAATCATCTTGTACTCCATCGTAGAAACTCTGGCTCTTTTTAAACCGACTTCAAAAAAGGAGGAGGTTCTCAATTAGATTGTATTATTTTTTGTTATCTTATAACTCCGGCGGCATTCATAAACAGATTAGAAAAATTATTTTAATGTGATTGGATAATACTCTCCCTCTTGGTCACACAGAATTTCAACAAAATTGGTTTAATGATTAAAAGTTTTTTATTTATTTAAACATGTACTATGTTGGTACAGACATTATCTACCAGCTAACCTTAAGGTTAAATAAAACAGCAATTGCAGTACACTAAAATAAATAGCTATTTTGTCTTTGAAATAATAGATATACCCTCCCGAAAAGTGTCAACCAATCCACAAATAACTGTAGAATTTTCTTCCTTTGTATTGCCATCAACAGCAGTACAAAGCTCACCAACAAAGAGTTCATCGCTTCCATATCCCGGATTACCGGAGCTCCAACTGACACCGTCATCGCATCATCCATATTTATACGCCGTCCCAGTTAATCGGATTCAGCGGCTCCATGCCCCGGACTCGCTAAGTACTAGTACTTTAAGCGATCTGGGTAAGCTCTTCAATGAAGGTGTTACGTCACAGTTATGTTGATTGGCGACGGTTGTTATGGTAATGGAATCTACTTTAGGTCTTTGGAAGATATTGAAATTAGCCACAGTCAACAGCTATTACAAATGGGAGGACTGCAGGGACCTGTTTTCCTAGCAGTACTGCCCTTTGCCCAGGTAGTAATCTCAAAAATAATCAGCCTATAATGTTCCCACTGCTGGGACATAGGCCTACTCTCTATGAGAGGGAGTGGGCTATTATTCACCGCGCTGGCACAGTTCTGGTTAGTAGATGTCACATGAATTCGATTTTTGTTTCTAGGATGTGCCGGTTGCCCCACGATGTTATTAATCACCGTTTTGAAAGCAGCAATAAATAAAAAATTAAATGTCGTAAAGTCATTTGTAGCATGGTGTGCTTGATTTGCGCCCTTGATGATCATTATATATTTCGGCTTATATTGTTTGAAGCTACGGCAACTACTGAGACATGCAGTCTACTTTTTTGACTATTATGTGCTACTTTATTGAAAGGACCATGCTTCACATCGTACCTACAGGTGTAAAAGCTCTCCATTATTCCATTTTCATATTACTTTCAGTGCAGCATTCCATAAATATTCGTAGATAAATAGGTCTGTAGCTACATTAATTCTTGTCTACGATACTTATGGGACATCGTGCAGTCGTCCAAGTAGTAAGATAGTATGTTCCCGAAGGTCTTGCCTCGTAAAACAAATAGCCAATGTGTGTTCTCCTCCACATTGTCCTGTGGTTACGGAATTCGATAAACTATCTCGTGTTATGTTATGTCGAGACTGTATTTGGGTTTCGTGTTAGGCTATTGTTTGTCGCGTTTCGGGAGAGAAATGCTTTCGGAGATAATAGTTTTTGGTCTATATTGGTTAGAAGTAACGGGTTCGTGTAAATACAGCGTTGCCTCTATCTATTTCTGCTAAATATAACTAGGGTCTAAAATGGCCATTATAGCAGTTTATAATATGAATTGTGTTAAAATTTGTAAAATGGTCACAGACGCAGTCACTATTATGAATGGTCCATTTTACGAATTTTAACGCAATAGGGGATCGTACAAAAAAAAGTAATTAGTGCGTCAGATATATTTCCAAAAAATATTGAACACATATTTTTCCTTTTTTACATAAACAAAAAATGAAGACGATACAGTGCTACGAAAACTCTTGAACTCCTCGAGAACGTCACATGTCAGTACATTTTTACCAACAAGTGACGTCACAACCCACTCATGATCTTTGATGCGTTTTATCTTCGTCAATTTTTATTAATTTGATGAAACAAAAAACACGTATCCAATATTTTTCGATAATCTAACTGACGGACTAATTAGAATCATATTTTTTTGACTCAGTCCGATCCCCTATTCATCATCAAAGTGGCCATTTTAACTTATAAGTATTGTACTTTCACTGCCGGGAAATAATCCCCCGTTTATCCGTATAAACGCAACGTAACCTATTTCAAAATATGTATTTTCAATTGCAGCTGGACTAGGGTTGACCGAAATTTACGCAACCCCCTAATTTTAATTGCAAATAAATCACCCGTTTGAGGTGGGATGGTCTAATCCATGCCGGAGGCTGGCCGCAGAATTAGCAACCTATACCTAATTATATTATTATAGAAATAAACATTGAGATAAGCCTCAATAAAATTAACTGGGCCACCCCGCCCAGTTTAATTTACCAACATTTGCGTTTCAGTTTTCTTCGTAAACAAGTTTTGCAGCCAATCAGCTTATTTGCTTTCAAGCTTGCAAGCTGCACTATGAAATATTTCTTTGAATGATGTAGAATATTTCCCATAACACTATCAATATCAAATGTCAACGTACAATACATTCATTGAGATAATTATGTATGTTTGTCGGATATTCAGATCACAACTCCACTTTATCAAAGGTAGTAGAAGTTTTGTACTGTTTTGGGTGGGTAGTACCTACTTTGTCTTTACTACATGTATTAATACTGATAGCCCAAGTTTCTACGCTAACTAATATCACCAACTTCTTTCTACTCAAACAGGAGCGACGCCTTAGCGACAACTCTGTCGGCCCTCTACGGCAAGCTGCTCGTCGTGATGGGCATAGCGTTCCCCATGGCTGAGGTCATCTCCACATACATTCCACCCTCATTCTACGAGGTAAGTTATGACGCGTATAATTTAGAGTTCCCTTCTATTGTTTATTTTATGTGTTTTAAGAATTTGGATTGCCAATGATGTCATAAAGTTTCCCAGTTTTGTTTATTGGTCTAGTTATATGGCAGAACTATTGTATTAAACTAGATTTTAAATTAGTCAGATTTACAATATTATGACAAATATCTATAAATGAAACATGACTCTTAATCAGTAGAACTGGTTTTAAGTATGTATTTTGTAAAAATTACAGGACTAATGGATTGCGTAACATCATTTGCAGGAACTCGACTTTCCTGAATTTTCCTGTTTTGGGCACATTATTACGTTTACTCTTGACTACCGTAATACCAGAAAAGCTTCCTTACCTGCAATAATCTTACCTACTGGAAAAGCTTAAGTCCGCTACGAAGGATTTTAATTCCGACGGCAAAGGCTTTTTAAATGCCTCAAAGAACCCTGCATCGTTTAATTAATATCGATTATTTTAAATAATTACCGCTCCATTTTCATATATCCATTTATTAAAAGCAGGCTATGACGGGTGTGAAATGGTGAACGCTCCTGTCCAAATGCGGATGAAAATAACTTATTCATAAAGGAGGTTAAACGGTCAAATTAATTATGATAAGGGTAAAACTGAAGAAGCTGCCAAAATAACAATGTTTTCATATAAGAAAAGCTAATGACAGATCTATTACATTTTGTTTTTTGATAAATTATAAAAGATAGAACCGCAATAATGTTTCGTAGTTCTAACTTTTGAATTCTCATTTATTTTTAGATCAAGGGAAAGTTTATAAATAATTTAAATATAATTAAAATAAGAAGAACCTTTGGGGCCGTAATTGCGGGTTGAGTGAAAACGCGCTTAAACTTTAAAACTTGGAGTATCGACTACACAAATTAAAAGTTTTAATTATTCCTGTAATTTAAGGTAAAAGTCAAGAATAACCACTGCTTAACTTTAAACTAATTGTGTGAGCGGGTTAACGAACTTAATAGAAATTATCCACGAAATATTTGAACCTATAATTATGTATACTTACGAAAAATATCCCGTAAGTAAATCAATAATCGCATTAATGCAATATTGACTCGACTTTTCATATAGAAAGGAGGCTTTATTTTCCTCAGAATTGCTAATGCGTACTGTCATAATTTATGCGTATTTTTTTTGTAAATGGCAATGTGTAATTAAGTTGTTTTGTTGTCAGGGCTTCTACTTATACCTGTACATCGGCAGTATGGTGTTCCTTCTCTACATGTATGCGGCACTCGCGAGAGACAGGAGGAAGGCAGCAGCAGCGGACAAAGCTGTTATTGCAAGTTAGTACTTATATCTACGTATTTAGGTATATATTACCAAATTGTTTTTTCTGCAAAAGATATCGGGTACTGAGAATACTATAAGTTTTGACACTTTATTAAAAACAATGTATAGTAAAACCACAGTTTGTCGTGAAAAGGTGAAACTAAGTAATTTGACCCCGTAAGCATTATGGTCGTCGCTCAAAATGAAGAAGAAGAAATACTGAGAAGGTCTGAGGTACGGGTACTACTCGTTTTCTGAGGCATCTTTAACAGAACTATGCAAAAATAAATGCATTTAACAGCATCCTCGAATTCTCCAAAAAAAGCAGGTAATTAAAAAAAAAACTTGAGCTTTGAGTAAAAATAAATCAATACTTTATTCAGTGTTAAAGTTAGTATCTACTGATGAGTTACCAGTTACTTTACCAATATTAATTTAAATTATTCTTCCTCTTCATCAGCTATACTATATACATCACAAACCGCTTGATTAGAACCTCGGAAGCCTCCGTTGCTCGTCGGCGTCAAGTCTAAATTGCATCATTACCAACACGGAGATGCTCTAATAGAAGGAGCGAATTCACAAAGTGCGCCAAGCAATTCGCCCCCTCAAATCATAATATTTTCTTTCTTTTTTCAATTGCCAAGTGTATTGCGTCTGGAGGTGTGGCGGTGAAGTACCTATAAGTCTTCTTGCGATAACGAGCGAGTTTGGTATCTGATCTCCTTTGTGATTTGTAGAAATCACACTAAAATAATAAATACAATGAGGACAGAAGCAGCCAGACCTCTCGCCTAATTTGGTAAAGATCTAAGGGATCAAAAAGCAACGACAATAAAATAATTAGTTTACGAATGATATATTCACAAAGTACGAAAAGCATAACACATTTCAGAAAGTTAAATCACTGTTTTGCCCAACTTGTAACGGATAAACCCAGTACAGAATAGGATAAAGGAAAATAGCAAATCGTCTAGAAACGCTTTACCAGTGCAGAACCCTTTGATTCATTATTCACGCAAAAAGAAAACATGCATGAATGTTTCACCCAAACACGCCTTATCCGAGAAATCTAACAACTGAATCTAAAGCGGATTCGTAAAAGCCAAAATCGGGTAATACGAGCACGGGGTATGTAACGCACTCAACTTTTTCAAACTTTTCCTTGTTTTTTATTGTGTGTCCCGCCTTTATTTTTTCTCCTTCATCGTCGTCGTGGAAACGGACGGAGCGATTTTTCTTTTTTGATTCCACATTTTGTTATTTAAATGACGCGTAAAGCCCAGTGGAGGGCCCACAAACATAGCTAATGCGTTAGAGTGGTCCCAGTTTCACGGATATTTTATGCCCCCATATTTCCTTTTGGTTATGATATATTTTTGTGTACTCCAGTGCTCTCATGCCCGACCTTTTTTGTGAATTTGTGATAAGATCGAGTGTTTTCATTTTTTGTTGACGGTTCTTCGTTAAAATATATTCTTGTAAGAAAGAATTCTGATTCTACTTTGGAAAAACGCTTGTGGAAATCCATAAAACCTTTTTTTTCGTGCTGCGACTTTACGACAGCAAAAGCATTATTCAGAGTTTTGTTTGAAAAATCTGCTCCTCGCGGATCCAAGCGTTGAGGTCACCTAGCAAGATGTGTGATCGAAGATTGACAGTCGGCATTTTTTGGTTAGGGTGCTAACCATAACATGCCGATTGTCAATCTATCAATTGGTTTTATACAAACAATTAATTTGTTATCCCTCTTTTAGAATCAAATTCGAGCTCAACCCCATCAGAGTCGGACTCCTGTTCATCGCGGACTGAGCGTGAGAGCATGGCAACATCATCGCACATACCACCACATCTGGCTGCCAAGCGACTGTCGCTAGGCTTTGCACTGGCGTCACGCACACATCACTACGGCAGTTTCTACCTGAGGATGGGGGCAGTTGGTGAGCTTTATAACACGTGTCTCTTTAGTAATAGATTCCTTTTTGTAGTCGGAGCAACACTGCGACAAGTGACGTTGCAGGTCCGCCAAAAGCCGAAGTTCCGGTAGTGTTCGAGACAAACTATTACTTTCACTGCATGATATCAGGTAAAGATGGACAGGTCTCTTCCAACTATGGCTTCGCGTGCCAATGCGTCATCAATGAAAACATAAGCATCTCTCTTTTTGTTTGTTTTTATTAGCTGTAAGTCTTCCAAGTACTAAATAAATAAATAAATAATAATTAGCCCATATTGTTCCCATTGCTGGGACTCCAGGCGTTCTCTCTATGAGAGGGAATGGGTTATGTTATGATCCACCACGCGTGCCCAGTGCGGGTTGGTAGATGTCACATGTCTGTTGAGAACAAATTAAGAAATTAAAAACAAATTAAGTAAAGAATGATTTATTTACAGGAATCCCCATTAAAAATGTATAAATATTAACCCTTGAGAAGGCGACTACACCAACGTTCAGTAGCACCAAATTCCCCTTACTTATGATAATTCAGACTATCGTTCGTTAATCTCACGGTAACTGCCTACAGTAATTGTTTTGTTAAATCAATTTGGCGTGTCGAAGTAAACAGGGCCGTTTAGCAAGCCTTTTGTCGGAGCCATGGATTAGTTTGGGTAACAAAGTTTCTGTGCGAACGGGAAACTTGGAGTTGTTGCTCGCTTTTGGAGCAGAAACTCTGTATTCGCAACTAGGCCGGATAATCTTGTTTATCTGTATGCGGAATATGGATTGTCGGGAT
The DNA here is from genome assembly GCA_949774965.1 of Diarsia brunnea. Lineage (NCBI taxonomy): Eukaryota > Metazoa > Arthropoda > Insecta > Lepidoptera > Noctuidae > Diarsia > Diarsia brunnea. The sequence goes on along the minus strand of OX459005.1, from coordinate 8,150,109 downwards.
AATGTTTTACGGTTTTGTTGATAGTTTTCGTGCCCTGAATATAAGCTAGATTTGCAGTGCTTTTGTGTTATCTTTCTATAGGCTTTCGCCGTGAAGATGAATCGGCGTGTTTTGACATGCATTTCGTCGTAGTTGCTTTTAACTGAGTCTACTTTTCAAACTTGTTTTTAATCATTTTAATCAATCTGCCAATGTCGACTAACGCTTGTTTAGTTACATACTTTCCTTTTGATGACATTGTTTACCCATATAACCCAATGAATTCACTATTAAAACACTTTACGGCACTATGCCCTTCTACCTCTTGTCTATCTAAGCCTCATACGTCATCAAGTTATGGGAAGGGTCGTATTGTCTGACGTCATCATGGGTGTCTAGCCGATTGCCCACATAAGCGTAGTTATGACGTCACGAAATGTCAAGTCATACTACGTTGTAGTAAGATGCAGACGTCTGAGTACTGTTGTGTCTGGAAGTCAATGTGTATGAGAAGAATATAACTGTATAATCAACATACACAGTTCCAAACTGCTGCGACACAGGTGTCCTTTGTGAAGGCAGAAGAAGGTTGGTTCTATCAAATATATAAAACAGGGAATAAACAAAGTAGTTTGAATATTGTAGAACCAAAGATACTGTAGTCCCTTTGCGATAGAGCAATACATTACACCTATCTATATATTTATGCTGTTCCGGGAAGGGTGAAAGACGAAGAATTCGTTACGTGGACATAAATGGAAAAATCGGAAGGGTAAAAGCGCCCTAGAAGGACAAACGTACCCTGATCTTATTGTCGATGTCCTTCAAAAAGGTTGGGTCAAGTCGAGTGTCGTACCCTCACTTACGGTGTGTACAACCAGATGTATGAATGTGGACGAAGCAATAGGAATGTGTGAGGATCGGACCGTACCTACTTCGAAAATTCTGTAGCTTCCTTTCACCCGCAAAGAAAAAGACTTAAGTATGTTTAGAGAAATCATCATAACAAAATATTACACAATGTATTTCCTCGAAGGACCAGAAAATGCCTATGTGGAGCAATCACATTTACCTGGTAACTATTTTAAGCCGCATGTAATAAAAAGCGAACCTGTTACCACGAACTGGGCACAAATAGGGTTATTTACCAAAAATAATCTAATTATTGCGTCAGATAGATTTCCAAAAAATATTGGACACGTATTTTTTAATTTTTCACGTAAACAAACAATGAAGACGAGACAGTGCTTTGAAAATTCGTGTGACGTCATATTCTAAGACATTAGTATGACATTTTTTACCGGTGAGTGACGGACGTCACAACCCCTCCACTCAAATCTTTGACGCGTTTTATCTTCGTCCATTTTTATTGATTTGATAAAACAAAAAATACGCATCCAATATTTTTTGATAATCTAACAGACGGACTAATTAGAATCATATTTTTTTTAGTCAGTAAACATCCCTATTCTGACTCCGACCTAAAACCTAGCATACCTAATACCATTAGGTATACCCGGCCTGGGAATCGAACTACGACCTTACACTTAGTAGGCCAGATTGCGTGTGACCACAACACCAATAAAAGTAGGTATGTTTAGTTAATACACTCATGTCTTTTTATTTCAGCTTTCGGCATTGGATCCATGATCTACTCCGGGCTGGAGTTCGGCCAGTATTGGGAGTTGGAGCGGAACACCAACTGCCACAATGTGCTGCTGGCGCTGACTCCCGCTACCAGGATGGCCTTCATCTTCATACAGATGTATTTCATCTTTCTAAACAATGAGGTACGTTTTCATAGGCAGATCATATTTACGCTAATAGTACGGACCAATTGCTGACTCCAAAAGACAGATACTTCAGAGGTATTTGCATGGAATTGTCCATGTCTGGAGCCGCATCCGCAAAGTGTCCTTACCGGTATTCCGGTACCGGTACCAAATTTCCAGATTCTCGCAGGAAACAGAATATTGCTAGTGTAGACCCAAGACCCATATAGGGTCTTATCACATACATTATGATGTACACTAATGTACAGTCACGAGCACAAGTATGTTACACTCTTAGCAACATTTATGAGTGATTTTCTCGTAAACTAATGGTTTCTACTTTCTACTTTGAACTAAGACCTATTAAGTAATAGTATGACCCTAAAATACTGTGTTCGTGAAAACGTAAAATCTTGATCAAATCAGTAGGAGAAAATCACATTCAAAAGTTGCTGCATGTACACAACCCGCCTCTCTCTGACGGTTATTAATTTCGAATAAGATTCAATTATTAAAATGTAATTATTTTTTAACGGCACTTTTATGGTTTTCGAAGTTCTAAAGACTTGGTCGAGTTCGCGGTAAATTACTCGTTGCGAAAGAAGTTTCATTACGCAAAAGTTAGAAAAAGTAGATTTTTTGGCTTCAGCAGTCCTGTTCTCTACATAAAAGCTAACTTTTGCTACACTTGAAAGCACATTTTATTAACAAAGGAATACATACAAATCACTTAAAAGAATGTTTAAACAAGTTGCCCGTTTCAGTCTATTTATGTAGGTAGGTATATCAATTTATGTCAACATAATGATATTTTTCTTTTTCTTGAACTCTATCACAATGTTGTCCTACTTATTTCACCCACAGGTTGACTGGTACAGAATGCCTTGTGGCGTTTAGTCCCCTATGAAACATTTTTGTACATGCAGTTTTAATAAAAAAAAAAACTAAAATAAGCCTGCAAAGCTTCGTAAAAAACACGAATGAAAATCCAGTTTTTCGTGTCGGAATAAAAGTCACATAATATTTTTCCGAAGTGTTTGCCGACGTTAAGTAAATACGTATTAACAGAATTAGATTCATCCAATCGAGTTGTTTACATTGCTAAATCGATTATAACTCCAAATAAATTGCGTAGGCATCTCGATGGTTTAAAAGGTATTGATGAAATTAAAATGGGAACAAGAAATATATTTACGGATAATAAAGAGCTACTTAGATACATGGCTGGAGGCACACTTATGACATCGACAGGATAGTCCGGTTGAGCAGAAACTAGCCTCATAGGTTGACCTGCGAGAAACCATGCAGGAAAAAAAAAGAGTTTGAATTTGAAAAAGAGAAAAAACACTGTTTTTAAACTATTAAATCACTGGAAATTGACAGAGGATAGTAATGGACTACCAGTTTTATTTCTGAAAAATATGAACACTGTCACTACCCATCGATCATTTCGTATCCAACATTCCCATAAAATAAATAGTGAGTTAACCATCAATTAAAATCACGGTACTACCAACACCACCCATTGTGTACGGACCATTATCATTTATCACCATCGCTCACTTTTCAGATGAAAGTGTACAAACACAAGATAGTAGCACGGTTTGGTCTGATGCATATGGTCGGAACCAACCTCAGTGTATGGCTGAATGTGCTGGTGCAGGAGACCAAACACGAGATCCTGACGTTCTACGACCCTGAAAACAAGACTATTGGACTGTCGCATAGACTTGGTAAGTTGAATTTTATTGTTGTGTTTTTTACCCAGTTGTATACGTCCCTGTGTGCCTATTGGCCTTGTTCTGTTCTGTCTCCTGCTGATATGGAGGGAAGTGGAAATTATGTTTTTCCTACTCCTCCGCTGTTATTTTCTGATTCATTTCGTTGCGGGATCCAAGACATTGTCTCGGCGCTTTTCTTGTGGTCGCCACTGTTGATTCTGGCTTACAGGAGTTACAGTGGTTTGGGAATAGTGTGGCGGGCTTGTTGTGTTTTGAAAATTTCAGGTTAACACGATCGAGAGTTATAAAACTATTATGGATTAAAAATCGTTTTTCTATAATACTAATAGTAGATTATTAACCAAGGGCTGTATGACATCAATTGCATACGAGGTTTTTGGCGCCTGAGCGAAGCGAAGGCGCTAATTAACCCGAGTATGCAATTGATGCTTACGCCCGAGATAAATACTCTGCTTTACATATCGATTGTGAGGTAAGTAAACAACAAGACAGCAGGTTTCAATTAATTATTTTCGCGATGCTTTCGCGCCTACTAGTAGACTGCCTTTTTTTTTTCACGCACGCAAGCGCGTCAAATCTTGCTGGCCAGTTTGATTTTTAAATCGATTCCATCTAACATACGATGTGGAAACAAATAGTTCCATATTTAAAATAAAATCTTTATAAAATAAATTGTCTAGATTCCGATTCGAGTAATTAATCGATACCGAGAAAAAAAAAATTAACTTTTTAAAAATATTCTTCGTGCAGTATGAGTATGACAGTTCTTTTTTCAAATTCCAAAACCTATGCTGTAATGATAGTCATACACCCCGGCATTCAGGGGTGTAAGGGTGTACTTACAGAGCAAGAGATATGTAAAAACATTTTAATGCATATTTTTAATTTTTATGCCCAAACTTAAGATAATACTTTGAAATAGGTACGACGTAAAAAGATTTCTTCGGTTGTTTCGAACATAATAAAAAGTTTTTATTCCAGTTCGAAGTTTTAAGTACTGGCTGATTACGTAAACAGTTTTTAGGATGCCATTAGAGTTTGTTTTTATATTTTGTTCCTTTTGGTTACATGGCCATGAATATTTTTTTTAGGAAAATGCAGCCAGTGTTTTTAAACATTTGGCAAAGAGTATTTATCACCATTACCTATGTTTGATTCAAACACTATTTTATACTTTTTTAAATACGTTTTGCTCCTAAAATAAAACTTGAACTCTTCTGAACGTTATTTTAGACAGCATAATAATTAAGCGTCCCCGTAACATGACGCAGGTGTTTTTAAGACATTAGGATGGCAGGTGGCTCAGTTCCTGTGCATAAGTTAAGTTGAAAAAAAAAAAACAAGGTGATTAGTTTACAATATAAAAAGTAACAGAGTTTCGGTATTAATTTTAAAGATTATCTAATTTGTTACGTTGATATTATGATTGACAAGAAGCATAAGTGTTTTAGGGTTCCGTAACTCAGTCGCCAGAAACGGAACCATTATAAGATCACTACATGTTTTGGTCTGTCCGTGTGTCAAGACTCATTTTTTCAAAAGTTAATTTGGTATTTAAGGTTAAAACGTAACTTTGTATACCTCCTTGACCCGTATACTATTCAGTCCTACCGTAAAACTTTATTTCTCATCTCTAAAAAAAAGTTTTTTCCCTGTAATAATTTTTGCGTAGAGTTACTTAGATTGATGTTCTGAATACTTCATTGACGGCTTCATGGGTCCATTTACTCCCCGTATCTTCAGAGGTTTGACATTTATAAATGCGTCCCCTATAGACCAGAACTATCTTTTCATGCAATACAATAAATGTATCAATATATAAATACATAATATAGCAATAAAAGCACTCCTGTCGTTCATTGTCGGTTGGGTGGACACTTTGAATGAGCTGCCATGTGCCACATGCCTGTACAACGGCCATTGTTGAGTGAATCAATAATTTGTGTATGTACTCGCTGTTAATTCTGTGTTATAATAATGTTCAATTGGTAATTTAAGTTGTTGGAGGAATGGCGATTTTTTCTTGTTTTTATGTAACTATAACGGTAAGACTAGCTCTGTTGTAGTTACAACGTTATGGCAAGAATAATGGTGAAACAACCATGAAAGTACAATTACCTAAGTCGACAGAAAGTATTGACCAATTTCTAGCTTGTGGGGTGGCTATAACCAGATTATTGATGTCGGGATCATCAAATTTAAGGTTCATCACACCGTTTTTTAATTTTATTGGAATTAATTTAACTATTATGTTAAGTTAATACTTTATTTAAAAATATACAAAGTCGTATATATTACACAGCCTAACTCAGGTTGTAAGTTCATACTCATTCATTTCAACTATATTCCAGACTATTTCAGATCCTAAAGACATAGCTAAACGTACGTCGAACAAGCTAATAAGTATACAGGCAGCTAACTTGCATTTACTTTTAAGATTATAAAGATACATTTAGAGACTGATGTCAAACGATACAGCGTTTGACACACTATAAAACAAAATTATCTAATCTAATAGCATACCTAGGACTACCCAAACACATAAACACACATAGGGCTCCTACACTAACAGTTTTAACCTGTTACACAACGTGATTCTCTGTTTTCCAATAATTTCCTTTGTCCCGTATAATTGGATTAATCATTGTCGCTGAACTCTCGCTTCAGCGGGATATTGTCACGAAGCGACCCTCTGATTTGATTCAAGTGTTAGTAGTGTTTCAGGCAACTGAGCAATTGTTTACTTTACAGTGTTATTCGATTGATTTTCTGTGTGTTGATGGGAAATATCTAAGGTAAAATGTCTGGGTATTTTTTCACTGACTATCACTCCTTCATGATATTTTGATTCTAAGATTTACTTAATTTTTTTACGACCTTTTTACCTACTTTATCTCTTCGCCCGCGATTACGTCCTCAAAAATTGGGATGGCGCGACTAATATCATATTAGCTAGCGAACTCACGGGAAAATCTACAGAAAGAATTAAGGAGGTTAAATTTGTTCCTTTGTATGTTTGTTGATTTGTATGTAGGGAGTAATCTCCGGAACTAATGATCCAATTCCGAAAGCTTTATCACTGGCAGAAAGTTACAGTGATCGTGAGTGCAATAATCTATAAATTATATTTCTATTATGCATATTACTAATATGCATAATTTGTTCTACTGATATTACCGGGATAAAAATGATCCTATGTGCATACCATTTCCTCTGTAATTTTTATTTCAATTGCTACATAGTTAGGCAAGAGCAACATATAATGCCAAAATGATGCTAAACCTAAACGATGAAACTAGAAAAGCTCACGTCATCAAACATTTAGTAAAGGATTCAGTAAACGTTTCGTTTACGTTCGTTCAGCGAACTGAATCAAAAACTACCGCTCTTCTGAATGTCTGTGAAAAAGCAATTGTCGACCAACGAGTCACACGTCCTTTTGTTTTTTTGGCTATCAAACCTTCGTGGTCGTTTACGTGGGAAAACTAACGATAGCATTTTGTTTTATCTGTTGGAAGCTCAAGTTGGAAGCATAACATTCGATTTTTTTAATTGAGAATTCGAATTCGAGAGCGTCTACGTAGTAAATAACTATTTAGTCTTGCTAATAAAAAATCTAGCTTTTAAATTTCATACCTAGAATTTTTAACGAAATCAAAGTCTCATTATATTAAGCTTTTTTCAATGTCGATCCCAAATCATAACTAAATCAATTATTAATTAATTAATTCATTAAATTATAACTCTAAAATATGGGCGTAATTCCTAAAGCATATTACCTAAAGTAATTCCTGCTGCCCCGGAGACCGTAGGGCGCATGATTTGTTTCCGAACCATCCCTTTGTAACAATTTATCCACTTTTAACCCCTTCTGCAAGGTTCAAGAGCATTTTATGGATATTTTATTACAAAGAACGTAGTATAACGTGCTTTTATGTATCGTTATTCTTCCGTATTATATAATATTTACAGCGTTATAAACTTAGTATTATATATAACTCAATATCTGCATTGAAAGGAAATTATATTAGATTCTTAAAACTCGCCATCACTTTCCATCGTATTTAGGTAAATGTGGGGCCAATTTTAATAATAATATTTTTTATAGTAACAGCCATGGAGTCTGGATTAGTGCCCGATTGATGGCAATAGGCTCGCTATTACATGGGACTTAAACATAACTGGCGGAATGTAGGTGTACTATTAGATACACCTCTGCCTAACCCTTCGTGGATTACAGGCGTGATGTAATGTTATATTAATTTTAATGGCTAACTATCGTATATACTTAGAGTTAAGTAAACTAATTGAAACATTGATTGGATCATGTATAAAACACAAACGGATTTTCCTTCAATCAAAGCATAATCTCGCCTCTGGGTATTTAATCAAAATGTCAACGTTATTAAATGTCAATAGCCTGCTTTATTGAAATGAAATTTAATTATACCCTTGTTTGAAATAATGCCAACAGACTCGATAGCTTATAAACAAAATATGGAAGGCAGTAGGTGCAGATTTTCAATTAGAATTTCCCTCATCATCGACAAATGTCAGAAAGGTATGTTGATTGCGTTCCATTGCGACTCACCCGGAGGCATGGTGACCCACATTCCAGCCTGTCATGCCGACGACGGCCGATAATATTGGATCATTTTAGCTATGTACACCTAATACAGTTTGCTCCACTTTAACTGGTGTTTGTTGGAACACGATCCAATTTGGGGTATCTTGTTTATTGTGAATATGTTGGTTTAAGTTTGGATTGAGTTTGATGGGTTTTCGAATAAACCGTTTTCTTGTTGGGGTGTAGGCTCTTTGGATAAAATCGTTTTGTTGGTGAAGATATTATGACTGTATATTTGTCTAGTGTTGATTTTTGTGTCCACTAAAAGATAAGATGTAATTAACCAAGTCCCTGGTTAATTAGTTTATCATCTCACAACCGAACATTTTTTTAGTATTTTCACTAATTACGTATTTTTGTTTTGATTCCAGCATTCCAAAAGACGTTTGCAGCTTTTTCGACTGACGTGCCAGCATCACATCCTTCTGCCGCCCATCTGCGGGTGCCAAGAGGACTCAAAGGCCCTCACCACATCTTCGAGTGCCGCCGAACAAACATCATGGGGTCCCTCGTCCAAGACGCTTCTCCATTCCTCTTCCCATGCACCATCGAATACTCTCTCATCTGTGCTGCCATTCTTTACGTTATGTGGAAGAATATCTCCAAGTATCCATCAAAGGATGTCGCCGCTGCAATAGTCAAAGCGCGAATACTGGAAGGCCTCGCCTATAAGAAATCCCCGCATTTGTACAGCGTTGACTGCGCAAGAGCACATAAAGGCCTCTTCTTCGGAATCCTCGTTTTGGTACTAACTATAATATCATTGATATTGTTTTTCGTTCTTGTGTCAAAGAAGGATTATGCAACCCTAGCAGTTGTTGAGGTTAATGTTTGTGAATTAGCTCTGTATGCTATGACAACATTTGCAAGTTTAGCTGGAATGTTTTGCGTTAGAAAGCTGAAATACGACGGCAACCGAAATCTTGAGCTGGATAACATCCTCCTCGTAGGAGCTCAAACTGGAATGTTCATCTATGGCACTTTCACTATAATCGGAGGGCACTTCACGATAGAGAAGAATACCATTCTAATACTGATCACTGCTCTATCCTCATTAATCCAAACGACTTGCCAAACTATGTTCATTCTCGATGCGAGCCGAAGATCAGCGAAAACGGCTGAACAGTTACGAAAAAAGCCTGGAAGAGAGATAGTGACGTTCCTCTTGGTGACCAACTTGGCTATGTGGGCTATAAATACTCTTGAAAAGTCAAGAGCGGAGTCTCATCCAGTCCAGCTTCACTTCTATGGACTGTGGGCTTGGACGATCATCACCCACGTGTCGATGCCCCTGGCCATCTTCTACAGGTTCCACTCGACAGTGTGCTTGTGCGAGATATGGAAACGAGCGTACAAGATGAAGCCAGCTTACATGTAGCGACCGGCTCGGAGGTACTGGAGCACAGCGCTGTCTTTCAGAATGTGAACTGTGGTACTTTCGGAATCATACGTATAGCCAAGTGGTAGTTGGATGTTAGTGCCATAGTCTCAGCTAATCTCAGTGGACACCGGATCTATTCAATAATTAGATACGGATCATAACGCATAACATGTCCTACAAACTCATTAGATGTAGTTCAGGATTTCATCTCCGGTGTCCACAATATAACCGCATCGTTTGAAAGTTGACTGCTGTAATGTTAAGTTATTGTATTAAAATATTTTAATGTGTTATTTATTTGTAGCTTTATTATACGCTTTAACTATCATAGCGGAACTGAAACGTTGAGTCGCAGTATTTCACAATTAAACGGGTTGGATTTTATTGATTTTAGCGCTTTATATTTTAGATGTTAATTTTACTCCCAAGTTTTAGTGTTACATGTATTGTTAATATATTAAATGTGAACCTATTATTGATAAGTTACGTGTTCATCTTTCATCTTGTTTAATTAGACGTACATAGTATCAGATAGGGACTAGTTAGTAAGTATTGATATAGAATCTGTATCCCACATTCCACTTTACGGTAATCTCGCAATCGCCGCGGCATAATGATTATATTCACGCACTTTGATTCAAAATGAATGTCTTCCATTAGGTTACATTGTTTTATACGATTTGTTTTACAATATATTCTTTTCCTGCTTCGTTTATATAGCGTGTATTATTCCATAGTACAGAGGGAACAATAAATTCTATCGACCTAACGATATTTTTTTGAGGAATTTTGACATGAAATCAAATACATTGGTTACGATAATAAAGTATTTTTTACTATGAAACGCGTAAATAGTCTGAGCAGATATTAGAGAGTTTTGTAGCGGATATTTTTGCGATGAAAATGTAGTAGTGTCAGTAATTTTGGATAAATTTTTAACTATGTAGTAGCATACCGTGGACCCAGTAGGTAGGCAAAATGTAACACCAAAGTCGTAAAAATAAGAAATTTTTGGAGCTTATTATGTGAGTAGTCCAGTGAATATTCGTAGAACTTTATGGTCGCCAAATGAATGGTAATAGATGTGTTGCATGATGTTTTAATTGTCTATAGAAATAGACTTAGTGATTTCGTCCACTTCATGAAAATTTCAATACGTTTTCAAAGACATATACGATGATTTTGTAATGACATTTTAAATTGTTTAGTAGAAAGTTTAGTAGCAGATGAAATGGGTTGATCAAAGACTATCTTTTAAAGATTTTATAATAGATTTTATTGTACACTGATTTGACTTAGTAAACGATGATCTTATGATGTTGACACGCCTGACGCAGCTACTAATTTTTAATATACCTACACATTGAAATTACAATGAACATAACATGTATTCAAACATTTTGTATATCATTTCTTAATTGCTCAAGTACATATTATGTGATTTTCATGTTATATATATTATTTAAACTGTAGGAAATCAAACATAAATATATATCCGAATCTACGCTTGTTGGTTTAGTTAACCTCTTCTATTGTTAGAGACAGATGTCTTGATGATTCTATTAGAATAAAACTACTTAGTTAAGTAAATAGGATTGTATGAAGTTTATACTATGTTTCTGCTTTCATAATTATGATACGGTGCAATACGTTTCCCGAATTCTTTGAAGCGACTAAATCAATCTGGCATAATATTATAAAAATGTTGTTACTTTTATGAATTAAAAAACATACTAATCTACTGTTTTTTACCATCTAAGGAGTTTTCTCAATGCTGTATGCATGCATTCTCATTGTTTTAGAATTAGAAATATTGCTTTATATAATAACGACGCAGTTTTTTAAAGTGAATTCACAAATGAAATAATTTTGAACGTTTTGTATAATTAGTATTAGAGTCCTTATACTTTTTATATTATATTAAATAATTACCTAGTGTCAAATATGTCCTAGGTATGTAATGTAAGTACATTGAATACTCAATATGAAATTTTAGCTTTAAATCATAAATGTGACATACCAGATTTACATCTACTTATGAATTATTGTAGAATAGAACTGAATATGGCGATACGAAGTAACTTCTTTGATATAAACTTAACAATATTTCCGTTGAATATTAAAAATGTTATAGTTTTGCAGATGGCAGCACATCAAGCTACCGAAACAGTTAAATTTTCCCAAACAACCTTGAACCTAATGCTTTAGCGATAAAGTCTTTAGCGATAAGACCGTCTGATAGTGGCGGTACTATCATAAAAGCCTAAAAGCTCAGCTTGTTGTAAGGATAACCAACTACTCTTCATGATGTTAGGGTTTTTGAATAGTCTACTTGCCTTGTGGGCTTGTCATATTGTTGGCCCCTGGGTACGTTACTGTGTACCGTTACTGTTATTGTTAACCTGTGTCATCCCACTGCTGGGCAGAGGCCACCCCAATGACCTTCTAATCTTTCGATCTAGGATTAATTTGGACCACTGTGTACCCTTACTGAAAATATACAAAAACTGTCAATAAAATGTAATTTTTTTGCGCTGCTGTCTGAACAGAATCAAAATAGCTTTATCAAGTCCATGCTTATTCAAATAAAAACATAAATAAATAACAATGCTTATTACATAGCATAGTGATAGATATTAGATTTATTATGTGTTGTCGCTATAACTAATTTAGGGTAAAAGCCATTTTGAGACTCAAAATAATTAACTACGAAATTGAGTTGTTCTCGAACAGTTTTTTCTAGCATACAACTACATATTTTAAAATTAAAACTATGTCCTATTAGGTACAGATCTCCCAGAGAAAGTATGTGCTGCCACTGTGAGGGGTTATTCTGTGGCACGACATTCGATCTAATTCGGAAGAACGAATGTTACCGAAGCGCATACATTTTCTGGATTAGCTGCATATTCCCAATATAATGGAAAATTTGTATAGACACTTTTTAAACTCACAAGATCCAATGTTCCTTGTATTTTTACTGATTTATCCCCATCACTAAAGTGTATGTAAAAAGTAATATAGCTCTGTATAGACTAAGGTATATAATTGTTTTAATTTATACTTAGGATAGCTATTTTACCTTTGTACCCACTATACCAAATATTCGTTAAAATATCCTTTGTTTTAAAACCGGCATTTGTGATAGTTCTTACAAATTATTTATGTGCTTTGAATTTAATACTTTCTTTGTAGTTTAAATTTTCATATCTTTAGTGAAGTTTTGAATTTTAATTATTTTGTTTGGTTGTAATACCTACCTAACTGGCAAATTTATATGTATACAGTACTTTTGTTTATGCAAACATAAAAAATCAGGTGGATTATGACCAATTCAGATGAAAATGCCATTGTAATGTTAAGTTATTATTCTTGCAGTAAAATAACAGAACAACGAACCTACAAATAAACTCGCGTGTCGCGGGTTCGATCCCTGCACGGTACAAATATTTGTATGGGTGTTTGTGTATGTGAGTTTAAATATTTGTAAACGCACCCACGAAAAAAAACTTCAAAGGTATTTATAATTTGTAAGAGCTCTACAACAAAAATGCCCTTTTGTATAAATAAATAGTGATACTAGAGTATTGTTTTTGATTATATATTTGTGAGCTATTTATTTGTTAGGAGAGACTGTGAATAGATCGGGATAGCGGTAACATTGTCTTCTTGGATGTTTAACGTTTACAAACAAATAAAAACTTTCTCGAAATTATCCTGAACAACGTTGTTTTATTATTGAAACTAATTAAATTGTCTAGAAGCGCATTCATCATTCATAGCCCGACTTCACCCACTGTTGGGCATAAGTCTCATTTTGTATGTGCCAAGCTCAACGTTCTTATACCAGCCTCATCCAGGTTTCTCCCGCGGTGGCAACAATGTCGTCTGCCCATCTCGCCGCCGGACTACCAACACTTCTTTTTCCAGTCCTTGGACCTAACTCGGTCCCAGATTTACCGCAGGCGCATTAGTTTGTGCGAATTAGTCCACCATTGCTCTCACAAAGGGTGAAGGATAACATCGTGAGAAAACCGGTATGTCCTCGAATAACCAACCCGCACTGGGTCCGCGTGGTCGATTAGAGCCCGGTTCCTCTCATAGAGAAGAGATCGGATGATTATGATGATGATCGAATCTGGCAGGTCTCTTCTCCTTCGCTTCTGGTTACGAGGAAAACGGGCATGTAAGCTTGGTTCGAATCTCAGCTCGGTTAATGAACCCGTCTGGGCTGCGGGCCCCGTCGGGGCTGCTGGGTGTTCGCAAGAGATACCGCGGCCTCGACATGAAAGGCTAAGAAGAAACATGGGTGGTTTTTAGTCAGTAGAAGTCTGACACTCCCTTTCGCTCTGCCTAAGAGCGGGAGGGGTTATTTGATAAATTTAAAATTATTTGAATAAAAACTCGGTTAATGAAATGACAAAAAACTTATACGACGTAAGTAATAGCTAAAGAGATACCTAGTCTACTTTCCGATATCTACTGGTGGATAATCTACTTCACAGCCGAGTTGTCAGAGAAGTAAGAGAGTCCTTATCTACTTGAACTTAGGTACCTACATTGGTTACGGTACCCATTTGTTTTTAACATTAACATATAAAACACATAATGTGCTATTGACAAAGTATTTTGCATAAGTATCGTTACCAGGGGTGCTCGGTGTCATCAATATTTATTGAAAAACAGTTTTAGTTATTCACTGCCGCACTCAGAGAGCTTTAATGATTACTTAGGCCATCACTTTGTAAAGGTTTTGACAGTTTTCAAATCTTAACTTAGTGACGGCTTAAATAATGATTAAATATCTCTGAGTACCGCAGTAAGTTTGTAAAAGGAGTAAGCGGTAAGAAGACGAGTAAGGGGTAAGTAGACCCGCCTTTGCCCTTTGTGCCGGCCACGGCACAAAGGGCTAAGAAGAAACATGGGTGGTTTTTAGTCAGTAGAAGTCAGACACTCCCTACCGCTCTGCCCAGAGCGGGAGGAGTCGTTTGATGATTTCCCACGACCCAAAAAAAAGAAGGGAGTAAGTAGACTATCCGAAACGTCATGCTTAGATGATGGTGCCAGCTATTAGGTAGCTGACCAGATTCAGCAGACAACCTGTTATCTACTAACACTGATTTGAAGTAAGATGAATGTGGAACCCTTCCTGAAGATAAGCATTAAGTAGGCAGACGAGCTGCATTCGATCCACTTGTCTAGTGGTTTGGAGGTATGACAAATATGCTGCAGCATCTGTCACTCCTTATAAAAGTGAATGTTTAAATCCACGATAATCAATCATATTCTTGTTAAGCATGATTTTGAGGGAAGGGTCGATCCTCAGGTTAAGCCTTGCTGGCCGTGGTTGGCTCGTAGATGGGTGAGTATCCTTTACGTACCGAGTTTCCCCTGTGCCTCGGAAAGCATGTTCAGTCGTTGGTTCGGCGCGGCGGTCCTGTGTAGATCTTTGACAAGTCGTTCGAAATTCTGACAACTAGTCTTCCCTAGGGGTATCATATTATCCAGTACAAAATATGGGTTGTGGAATTCAGATAGGCAGTTGCTCCACCTGCCCTGTTAAACTGGAAGCCAACCCAACATAGTTGGGAAAAGTTTTTGGCAGATGCTGATGATGAGGATTAAACTCAACTACGATAAGTCATCACGGTAATTCTACCAGTAAACGATACGCTTAAATATAGTGAAAACACAGCAGAGTGTCAGCCCTAGACCCCGGCCTGGGAAAAGCAGTAATAAAATAATAGTTAAACACGTATGAATTATTCATGTAGGTAAGTAATCGACAGGCCTGCTCAAGTTACCCGACGCTTCGCTACAAAAGAGGTACGTGTTCTCATGAATAGAGTCTACGCCTACTGAGCTGTTCTTCAAGCTTTACTTCTTGACAACCTTGACAAATCGTTAACTTATAGTGTTTTTATTAAAAAGGATTGGATCAGCTGATGGTATTGGTATCCTGCAATAAAGTATGCTTACATCGGCAAGCGAGTGTCGGGTCGGATTGGAGCGCATTTTACAATGGCTTATAGTAAATTGGTTGGGGCTGCGGGTTGTTCGAAAGAAATACCGCGGCCCCGGTCACAAAGGGCCTTACCCCTTAGTCCGTGTCATCAATATTAATTATTGAAAAAAAGTTTTAGTTATTAAGTTTGTAAAAGGAGCAAGCGGTAAGAAGACGAGTAAGCGGTAAGTAGACACCGTCGGGGCTGCGGGTTGTTCGAAAGGGACACCGCGGCCCAGGCCACAAAAGGCTAAGAAGGAACATGGGTGGTTTATAGTCAGTAGATGTCTGACACACTCTATGGCTCTGCCCAGAGCGGGAGGAGTCATTTGAATATTTCCCAGCCTCCAAAAAAAAAAACGGGTTTATGAATTGGTTCCATGTTGACTGCCTCGTTGGTTTAGTGGTCGTTGAACCTGCTGTGCATGAGGTCCTAGGTTCGATTTCTAGGTCGGGCGAAGTGTTGTTGGGTTTTTCGAGAACGAGAGCCTCCTCGGGTATTGATCGAGGTTCTTGACAATTAAGCCATTGGCACCTTGATTTTATAATTAATGTACATATTCCAAGGTATTTTCTTGGAGAAAACACATAACCATACCCTGAAACCTAACAAGTGCATGTTACTACGCACTACGCACATAGCGACCATCATTCATACGTAAATAATTCTATCCAAGGTTGCTTGGATTACAGGTAGCTGACCGCACAAATATCGTGCCCTTAAAGCAAAAACCAACTAAAGTCACTTATGTGTAAAAGTGAGGCTCCGTTAGAATCTCCTTATCAAGATCTTATACATACTGGTAAAACCCATTTTCCAAGATGAGGCTCCGTTCTGGATTTAGCTTTCAGCTAATGTAACTTAACAGGAGATTTTTAAAAAAAGAACAGTCAAAACCCAATAAGTATCGGTTAAAGCAATGTTTCTGCACTGTAAGCAATGTTTTTCGCCGGGAAAAACATTTAATCGCCGTTAAAGTGGTTTTGGCACGATTCAAGTTAGACGAACAGGAACAATTTGATAACTGAGTAAAGAGACTAAACATTTCTACTTAGTTTTAGTAATTACCTATTAGGTGGACATACAAGTTTTGTTTAATTAAACTCTTTTCTTAAAAAGATAAGAAATCATTGCGGCTACAGGAAAAACCACTTATCTGCATCACTTCACTTATCAAGCCAATCCTCAATTTTTCCTATTTGTTTTGAAAATTAAGTTCTATTTTCTCTTCCATCCGAATAATGAATACAATAAGAAATAAATAAATAACGTTTAGCACTCCTATGGCATCAGTCGACAGCGCCAAGAATAAGAATAAAATCTATCGCACAAACATGATGAATTAGATGAAACGACATACAAGGTACCTTGTATTTCCCGTCGGGGCTGCGGGTTGTTCGGAAGAGATACCGCGGCCTCGACATGAAGGGCTAAGAAGGAACATGGGTTATTTGATGATTTTCCACCCGCCAAAAAAAAAAAAAGAAGGGTACCTTGTATGTAGACTTAGGTAGTCTTGGAAGCCTTTGGGGGAATACAAGCATAATGATATGTTATGTTCCATTCTATGTTCACAAAATGTTGAACAAGCCCCCCTAGTCGGCGAGTGAAAACAGTTTGAGTGGCGACAATTTGCTGCCTCGCCTTATTCGTCTGAGATAAGTGGCTTGCCATGCCGAGAGGGACTCTCACTGCAGTCAGGTTTGAGTACTGAACTCGATATCACACTAGTTTTTGTTTGTTTGCTTTTATAATCGCGAGATTTCACTGATGGTATTGATTTGTTGTTGGGATGGAAAGTTTGATGGAAAAAATCGGGGATGGTGAAGAGGGAAATGGTGGGAGTCTGTCTTAGCCTTTAGCTTAGCTTAACTTTTTGCACAACACTGTAGAATACTACAGCGTTAGATTTTAATTCAAGGTTGTCTCTGTTCTCAATTTATGATCTGGTGACCCATTTCCGATTTGTTTATGATTTAAAAAATATTTAATGAACTTAATTATCAATATTGTAAGTAATATGCTAGTATAACAGCTAATTTGCATTATAGTAATGTGCGTCTTCATAAAACAGCTCATACCTACATGGATAGATAGGTAACGGTGACACAGTTATTTGTTAATGACTATTATCCAGTGTTGCACGATAATTAGGTCACTCAAACGACGGACACTGTGAAAGATAATGACGTGATAATTACGGCTTATGAATGGCCACTTATGTTTAATGAGTAATTACTATTATATGAAGGTGTAACTGTGTTGCTTCTGTTTGTATAATTAGGTGAAAGGTTGTAAGGGAATTATAAATATTGCTTGGCGTTGTTTTGGATTAGACTTCCTCCCGTGTCTGTCTTGCACTTGTGATTGGATAGTTTTAAAGTTCTATTTACTAACACAAATTATATTATATGTATGTTAGTTTGTAAGGTCCAATCTATGGGCCAAAGTTGCCTGAAAATAAATAATTGTAATGTTTTGTTGATACTTGTCCCATCTTTATCTTACACTAGTCATTTGGCGCTTGTGCAGCTAAGGCAAACTTGGTGCTAAAAAAAACATAACACTCTTTTTTTTGGGGCAGTCGTGTAATAACGATTTTAGATCTCGGTCTAGGAAGCGGTCCAACTGCACTACACTAGGATTCCCAACTATTTACTTTCCTTCAAACTTCTATTAAATTATACTTTCGGTAGCGGTAAAGGAGTGCGAGTTTCAAAGGAATATTCATCAGACACAATTAGGTCCAGTCGCCAGGACATAAAACAACTGCAGTAGCTCGATTACTACGTTCCTGTCAAATTTCATATATGTTAAAACAGTAGGTTCAAGGTTAAAAGTCTACCATTACCCAATTTCCATTCAACTGGGCCGTAGGCGCGTGTGCTTGCAAATAATCAGTCACACTGAACAATTTAGAATACGAAGAGTGGTCGTTAGTGTAATGAAAATAATATGAAGTAAGTAACAGGATCATTGTATATACGCCAGAACATCTACTACAATCTGCCAAAGTTGATTAAAGCGGGTCAAAGTAACAATGCCTTTGAAAAGTGGCTCTTAATGACATGAGAACATTATAATAGAATTTTACGCGAAATTTGGAGGTAGGTACTAATGGTTGCCAGCAAACTCATAAGATGGTGTTTATTTATGAATGATCCGGGCGAATGGTTATTGGGTTTTTCTATCTGGAAATTCTCAGTAGTAGTCACGGAGACCGGGCTTTACGGTTGATGGCAATATATGGCGCGCCCTTTTTTTTCTTTTTTTTTGGCGGTTGGTAAATCATCAAATAACCCCGCTCTTGGGCATAGCGAAAGGGAGTGTCAAACTTCTACTGACTAAAAACCACCCATGTTCCTTCTTAGCCTTTGTGCCGAGGCCGCGGTATCTTTTGCGAACAACCCACAGCCCCGACGGGGTATGGCGCGCCCTCTATTGAAGTTTAAACATAGTCGGCGACTTATTAGAGGTAGGTACACCTCTGCGAAAGCTTTCAGTTATTATTATTCTTATGTTGTGTTAAAAAAGAAAAAATGTGCAGAAGCAGAAAGAGAATAGGAACCTTCCTACTTCTATTCTTGCAGTACCAAAACAATACCAGAATAGAACGAATGTTTTATTTGCCTGCGCACCTAAACTTTGTCTATTATTAGTCTATAACCACAAAAAATACAGCAACCTTGATACTGAACTGTCTATTGAACCGTATCCAGCGATACAATAACATTACCAACATTATTGTACAGTCGAATTGCGTCGCTGTTAGTAACATTTGAGCTTTGAGCTGACCTATCGTTGTACGAACTTTCATTACGAGGCCAGCTTATACTGGTTTTGTTACAGTGACTTGTGTCTTACTGTATTTATAAGTAAACTTGTACTATTTAACTCAATTTAATGTTTGTAGCTTAGTAATGGTTAACATAAACTGCTTTTTAGTAGCAATTATGATTTGTTGCGGCTTTTTAGAGTATATTTGCTGCGTTTAACAGATAATTACTGTTGTCGTTACTTATATAAGTAGTTGCTTGTAAGTAATTATAATGTGTTTAACACAGATTCTTGGGAGATTATTTGCTGATGGTCTTGCATTCTTTGGAGTTGACATTTTATGAATAAATACAGTATGAGTTCATTGATAAACTTTAAAATAGTTCTGTGTGTGTGTCTATCTTTAGATTCGTAGGGTGTAATGTGTGATAACACTTCTGTTACCTAACATTTTGCAATAATTCAGTAATAGTAGGTACAGTCATTTGGTAGTTTTACTTAAAAATCCCGGGAATTTTGCAAATGGGTATTTCTATAGATTTTGATGTACTTTTTCCGAGTGAGTTTTTGGCGTAAATTATTGATTTCCGAAAAAAAACTTACAATGTAAATTCTAGTTTGATTTTAAATAAAGTGTTATATCGAAAAATGAGTCGGAAAGGAAATATCCTTAAAAAACTGCTTTTAGGTGTTCAAGTTCCCCGTCGGGGCTGCGGGTTGTTCGAAGAGATACCGCGGCCTCGACACAAAGGGCTAAGAAGGAACATGGGTGGTTATTAGTCAGTAGAAGTCTGACGATCCCTTCCGCTCTGCCCAGAGCGAGAGGGCTTATTTGATGATTTGAGTTGTTCAAGTTGAAAATCAGAAACAGCCCATCGAACTCGAAGTAAACGTTGAACTCTTACGTTTAAAACAGCTGTAAGTTATTTAAATAAAGAGGTCTTATAAACCGACTCAATTTTAGGGCTCCGAAATCGGAACCGCAATAGCGTACCGCAGCTGTCTGGCTCCGGATATATCTAAATAGAAACGTAACCTGCTTGTGGTTGTCAGACAACCACAATTGTTACCAACCTGCCCAATACCTTGCCTCCTTAATGCAATTCACTTGTTTCAAACATTTTGATTCAAGAATACGGGGACCATCTGGGATAAAATGGCTGTTTTAGCAGAATCATAATATGAAATATGTTGCAATTCGTAAATTGGTCATAAAGTAAAATTCATAATATTAACTATGTCTGTGACCATTGTAAGTATCTAAGAGCAGTGGTGGCTCAGTAGTGGCGGCCCCAACTTACTAACAGTATCAGTAAGTCATGGGTTCAAACCTAGGCAGTCACATTGCTATGTGTAATTTATTTCGTCGCCACTGCTCTCAAAACGGTGTAGGAAAACATCGTGAGGAAAGACATGTGTCATATTATACCAACCCACGCATGGCGGACTATAGGCCTTTCCCTCTCATAAAGAGGCCTGTGTCCCAGCAGTGGAAACATGATGATGATGACTTCATGATTATAGTTATGCTTATGCAGTGATTCTGCTAAAACAGCCATTTTGGGCCTCCAGTTCTGATCCTAATTTGAAATCCTTTTAATGATTATAAGAGAAAAGTAACTATGTACATTAATTAATAATTATTAAATAAACTAACAAGAAACTATAAAAGGCATCAAAATACTGCTCCTAAACGCTGTCAGCCGGTAATGTGCCCAAAAGACTGGCGGCATTGCCACGTTGTATGGCAACACTTAGCCTCTGGTCAAGATAAAAGTCAGCCCTTGGGTCACGAGAAGCGTCAACTAAGAGTTTAAAATTTCCATAAACAGGCTATGAGCACTCGGCCCTAAAGTTTCAACCCCAAACGGCTCGAAAATATAGTTTCCACAAAGGTTACTTTATTTACGCCGCTTGAGATTCTCTGCAGCCGCAGGGGCACCACCTGCGCAGCACGATGAACTTAAGGAATTAAAAGCCACTTAAGTTTTGGCAAAGTAATCCTTTTTGCTAATTACCTCTTCCACCTGCTTAGAATCGCAATTAGTGTTAATTTTTACAGGTGGGAGATAACACTGATTACTTACAGGTGCTAAACCGGATTTTTAAGTTGACATTAATTCTTTAAGACTGCTTAAGTCACATTGCAAGTTGTTAGAAAAAGGTTTAACTGTATTTGATTTTTAGCTAATCCGCCGTTGAAATGATTCCTTTGCAATAAGCTGAAGGGTCATTGTACCTAGGAAATTGCAAAGATTAAGTGCGATACATACTTAACTAGTTTAAATTAAATTAAAAGGATTTACAGTGACTTTGTTCAAAGACCGGGGTCCACACCACATAATACACTTTTTTTTTTGGTGGCGGGAAATCATCAAATGACTCTTCCCGCTCTGGGCAGAGCGGTAGGGAGTTTCAGACTTCTACTGACTAAAACCACCCATGTTCCTTCTTAGCACTTTGTGTCGAGGCCGCGGTATCCCTTTCGAACAACCCGCAGCCCCGACGGACCACATAATATCCTCCTTGTCTCCGTGAGTAAGACATGACACAGATTTTGGGACTTTGTTTGATCAATGTAATAATTAAAAAGTAAGTACCTTTGAAAATGCAATCTACCTGAAGTACTTCTGATGAAGCACCCTTAAAAATAGAAAACGAAAAGGAAAATTCGATGTACAGTACTTGACACCCCAACCTTTCTAAAAAATCGAAACGACTCGAAAGTGTAGGTAGGTACTTACATAATACTTTATTCAACGCCGTATAACACCCCTATTTTGGAAGCTACCCCTCGTTTAGTTCCCCGGATCGATAAGACACGGGTGCATGGAGGAACTGCAGCCGGGGCAGTTTGCAATAGGAGTTAAGAATTTATTTATGGAGCTACGAAAAGGAGAGAAGTTTCTGTTAAATTAATTAAATTGTTTTCTACTTAGAGCTTATTAACTTATTTTATAGTTTTTCCTTATAGTAAAACTGTCGGACGTCAATTTAATGGTAAAAGTTATTTTAAGCTGTGCCTTTGTATTTTCCGTTTTGTTACAATGTTTCCTTATAAAAAATAAATAAATAAAGTAGTCCTCGTGTTTGAAAATAGCACACTGTTCACAATGCCTCATATTATGAGAGTGTACTGAATGCGCGTGCAATGCGTGCATACGGCCAAACAATCAGACAATACCAAAGGAATGTCTTCTTACTTACTAACTTTAACTTCAAACAAACAAATTGCTTGCAATATGTAACTGTTTTCAGATAAAAATGTGACCTATTTACATATTTAATGTAGTATTTTATCATTTATATGAGGAGTTGTGTTTTTAACTCTACAATGTAAGTTCAAGGTTGGGAAGATGTTACGAAGTAGCGACCCTTAAAAAAAATCATCAAAGTAATTTATTTAGTTTTTTTTTGCAACTGTGTTTGGAGTCGGCTTCTAGTCTAACCCGATGTAGCTGAGTAACAATATTTGACATGGAACCACGGCCTATTTGAGTTTTACTAGTGGGTAAAACGATACACCACTCTAGCGTCATTCGAAATAGCGGTTTTCAACTTAATGAGTTTTCGAACTGGCGTAATCGTAAATTTTTTCGAAATATCGTGCGTCGCAATAACGTCATTCGAAATTTCATATCACTCCCTAGTTAAACAGAACATTTTTTGTAATTTTCTTTACTTCTGTTCATCATCATCATCTTCCCATTCTATTTGGTGTCCGCGCAACACGTTTTATTTTCCATTCTTCCCTGTTAGACGTTACGATGGCATTTATTCCTTTCTCTTTCATATCATTCCTCACATAATCCTAACATCTTTTCTTTGCCCTTCCTCTCCATTCATCAACATTTATAATTTTCTTTACTTCTGTTATGCCACCTAAAATGTTTTCTAGCTGCTTGGTCTTCTCAGGACGCATTCTACCCCTCTGATTTCACCCCTCAATGTGTGCTGCCTGCAACTAATGACGATGTTCTATCAAAACACATCGACGGCTAAAGTTTAGCTGCGTTTGGAGATAACTTAGGTTTTCTTTCTTTTTAAGGAGTCAAGCATCGAATTTACGACTGTCTGAAGTTTTTTGCTGAAGAGATAAAGTCTAGTTTTATGAAGGAGTTAATGTATCCGATATCGGATTTTTATATATCTTGTGGTCTAATGGTGAATGAAAGTCTGCTCGACTTTTAGGCGGAGATTTGAGCAACAGAAAACATTATTTTTATCTTTCCCATTCTCACAAGGGACGTGGAATTTTATCTTTTACTAGTGGGTTATCTCATGTTACTATCCCAAGAAGAGAAACGTCTAATCTGTCACTTAAATAAAATCTAAAATCATACCTACTTTAAAAAAAAACTAATATTGCTTATTAGATGTAATTGATTTCGTAGTTTTTGTTTTAATATCGACAGTGTCTAATTAAACGAAGTTCAAATTCGTTTAAATATTTTTTTTCAAGTTTGACAATCGTTTGGCTACCTTCCTGCTAATTGTAACAGCAGGCTATTTATGTAATTAGGTACGTGCAATAAGCCAATTTACAATAACGATGCAAAAGTCTTAACGAACTGTGAAGGTCGTAGAGTGAATTTAAATTAGTTCAGAAGCTACGATATCAATGATGCTCTCGAAACTCAAATACAACGTAAGAATGGCACAGTACGTAAACTTTGTAAAGATTTCTCCTTAGAATAATAACGTTATTCTTCTTAAGATTTTCCATACAATGAGAGACCCGTATAACCTGGCTTTGTATAGCTTGAATGGTAGTCGTGTGTACTAGAATACCAGTTTGCAGATGTTTGACACATCCTCCGAATTATTTTTGTGAAAACTAGTACCTATGCTTGAATGTCCCATGAGAACATTACAGACAGTCCTTCATTCAGCATTTTCAAAAGTATACACAGCCTATAAGCAAACCATACCAAGAACAGATCAATCCTTCCTGGGATCGATTGTTAAACTGTCCTTTATATGTCTACACGTGTTACATGTAGTGGCCGGCGATTGCATTATAAACTAATAATAACAAGTCAATGACATTCGCACTTTCGCCGGCCGGCTCTAGGCCACGATCTAATTAACTGATTATTTTTAAAACTAGAATGCGTGTGAAATAAAAACTTAACGCTATTTTAATCGGTGATTAATTGGTTATTTGGATTCCGTTGAGAATGGATTAATTTGGAATAGAATGTTTCTGAATTCCATTATGTAGCTGGCCAGCAGAATGAAACAGTTTATAACTGTAAAAAAAATATAGGTAGGTATTACTGCAGACTGCTTACCTTATATCTATTGGAATTCCTATGTAAATGATTACAGTTTAGTTTATTTTAAATGTAGGAGATCGAATATTGATTCTAAAAACACTCGTAGCAGAATCTTAATACGACTCTTACTTCTAACAGATATTATCCACACAGTATCGAAGTGTTAAGTAATTTATGTAAAGCAAGCAACCCACGCTTGACTTTCAAATAAAAACAGTGGAGCCAACAAAACGCCCACGTTGACACAATTTATTGAGACATGAAAATACTGCATTCTAAGTCAATACAAGTTTGTTTACAAACAACTTCTAGAGTTCGTTTAGTCAAGTTCGTGAAATTCTAGTTCAATGTTCGCTAAAAGCGGGGGAGCCGGGAGGATAATCTATCCGTATAGCTATGGGTTTCGCTCGAGACAGGAGGGTTCGCGTGTCTGCCACCAAGGTACCCAAGCACAATAGACCCCGTGGTTCATAGCTGTGGCTATACTGAGCGGCGCGCCACTCGCGAGTCGCTTGCGAGCTTCGGACTTGATCGGCCGTTTGCATTTGAATTTTAAACGCGGTTTACTAGTTCTTTTTTTAAAAGAGTTACAATAAATCGAATTTTAAAATTTCGCGCGCGTTTTCGGCTACGTGCCCACGTTGCTTGTTGACAAAAGAGTTTGGGACAGTTTTGTGAGGAGCCAGTGAGTGCACATCTTTACAATTGCTGAATGGACACAATGGAACTTCTCCGCAAGTAATTTTCGTCACGGGAAAATGTAAGCGTAAGCATTGTGTTCTGTTGTTCTTTTTGGATGAAGCGCAGGAGTCCGGACTTCTTACTGTACTTTTTTGGTCACGAGCTTGACAGCGTAATATGTTTTATTTTTATTTATTATGTCGTTATATTGTGAAGGCCGGCAGACCATATGATGTTATAATTACATAATTATTTCCAGACGTGCATTCATTCATGGCTTTTGACGCAAGGTGGGTTAAGGTAGTCCCGCATACAAGGATCGCATAAGAAAACGGTTTTTCAATAAGAACACTGTCTCCGAAAAACAGTTTATTATTTTTAACAGGCATAGAGTTCTTTTCTCTTTTTTTAAATAGAGTAATTCAAAGTGTGCATACAGTTGACTTACTTGTCTTGTTCTTCGGCCAGTTACATTATTGAATGAAGTCGTTCAAGGCTCATATTGCGCGGTCAGTGAGTGCATAAGCCCTGCTCTATTTACCGCAAAACTTGAATATGTAAGACACTAGTGAACTGCAAACAAAAAAACCCAACACATTTAAATTAGGATTCTACGCTATTGATTGACATAATGTTTGGTAATAAAGACAATTGATTGAACCATTTGGTACAATCAGTAATTGAATGCTATAACATGCAATACGTAGGTAGCCAGTAAGTAGGTACCTAAAAACTTTTTTGTTGTATTTAAAAAAAACTTTAGCAGCTCGCAATGTAGAGATAATTATCTTAATTGGTATTAATTTCGGCCGTAATTGCAGGTAATTCCTGAATTACATAATACTTTCCTGTGTATTTTGAGTAATAAATACCTTTCATGATAATTTTAAATTTTAAATTCAATTAGCCTTAAAGGCCTTAACCATAGCCCTTAGGTTTTTTACAATATAGACGAGACAAAGTTTTCAAGTTTTATCAAAGTCAAAGTCAAAATTATTTATTTGCAACAAATGTGGTACAAAAGATGGTAAAATAATAATTAATTATGTAGTGCAATGACACATTTCGCCATTAAGTTGGCATTAATGATTAGGTATATTAAAAACACAGTAACTGTGAAACAGGCATTAAATTAGATATATCTAAGTGCATTTATGTGTTTATGTGTATTATCCATCTCTTAACATAACACATAGCATCACGCATGTAGTCCCAAGGGTAAGGCAGAGGTCCTGTCGAGGCTGCGGGTTGTTCGCAAGGGATACCGCGGCCTCGACATGAAGGGCTAAGAAGGAACATGGGTGGTTTTTAGTCAGTAGAAGTCTGACACTCCCTTTCGCTCTACCCAAGAGCGGGAGGGGTTATTTGATGATTTCCCAACCCCCAAAAAAAAAAAAGTCCCTATGTACAAATTCAGACTTCGTGGCTGCTGTTGAAAAATATCTGATGGAAGAACCCAATAACATTTTGTATGACCCGGGAATCCAACCCAGGACCTCATGCTCTACAGTCGCGCTTCCGACCACTAGACCAATGCGGCAGTCATCCATGCATCGATCCATCCATCTCTTAATTTCATCATCATCATTTAACCATTATTCGTTTCACTTTGCCAACAATATGTACCTACAAGGGTATAATAAACTTGTGTTAAGTACGAAATTAAACAATTAAAATGTTTCAATGGATTAATTTCATAACAACAATTACCGGACCGTGTAATTTGTTCATAAAACGCGCATATTTTGTCCAATTTGGCTGCACTCGCTATTAATACCCACTCTAGGTATTTCTCTGAGCTGTTGACTGGAAATTAAAGGAGCTCTTTGAGTTAAAATGTAGTTATTTAATTATTTGCTGGAACTTATTTGAAATGAAACATTTTTAGGCTGTTCGCCTGCATTTTCTATTCTTTGTTGTGTTTACAGGATCGAAACAAAAGTATATAACCGCTAATTCATTTTCTGAAAGATATCGCTAATAGCCAGTAGATCCAGCAGACCGGTGATTGACTTTCTTGAACTTCCCCAAAAGATTGACAGCACAGCACTGCTAGTCTAAGAAACATTTTCGTAAGTTTTTTTTATTCTCAGATAGGTCTACCTACTCTTAGATTTAGACTTAGGTGTTCAATCCCACATTTTTCTTAGTTCGCAGTTTAGTTTCAACTTTTCAGCTTATTTTCATTTAGATACCTAGGTGCCATTATATTTTGGTGTCACGTAGTGTTCACGAAAACGCGCATCAGTCACATAACGGTACCAATTTATTTAGTCCACAGCAGAACTATTAAGCAACTGCCAATTCTTATTCATCCGGACAAGGCCGCTCCATCAATATTGTCTTTTTGTCCGTCCGTTTATCGTAGGTAATGATCGCCTCTCGTTACTCTAATGTTTATAGGTGCTACCGAGTTCTCTGACGGACTACTACTTTCACCCTTATTCTCTAAGTAATAAAATTGAAAAGTGATCGACCGTCAGTGGAGTCGCTAGCATGCCTATGAAAGATTTCCCGGTAACACGGTAGCCGGTATTTTACCGGTAATATTAATAAATACCAGTAGCGATTTCAGATTTCTGTGATAAATTGACGTGAAGTGTGATCATGTTTACTGGGATTTCTTAAAATGAAAGTAAAATAAATAAGACGGTAATAGCAAAAGTCAATACTTTTAGTGTTTATTTTATGTTAACTAAATCAACATGCCTGAGAGATAATCCTTGACGGCACGTAAAGTCAAGTCAGAGGCCCGTGGGTGGCATTAAACATCTGACACCAGGTTCTTAGGCACTAGCCACACGAAAATAACTAATACTTTTAGTTTGTAATTGAATTGTATGAGTGAATTTTATTTATTTTATTAACTGTGTAAGAAAGATGCAGAAGCAATGGCGTGCAAAAAGAAGAACGACATTCTGTAGATAGTTCATACAATCTTGGTGTCCCATTATGACTTTACGAAACTTCGCAAAAACCTCTTAAAATCTTGGGAATCTTTACGAACAAAAATAAACCACAAATTTTTCCAATACTTATCTCAATTCATCGCCTATTATACAGTCACATACAAAAGTCTTCAGAAAGAATTACAGCTCCGCAAAAGAAGTAGGTACACTCGCGACCAAAATTACTTGCCGTAACGAGATGGACTCCGACACATGGCCATATATTTACGTAAAATACATCCCAAAATGGTGCATTGTGCTTTTGAATGCGCCCGCGTCTGTCGATCACGGCGGTCACCATTCAAGGCCTGCACGATTCACACGGGAGCTATAAAACAGCAATTTAACTTGCTATTGTGTACCGAAAATGATAATATATTAGGTACTTATTGAAGTATATAATAAATTATTGTTGTAGTGTGTGTAGTGATGGGCGGAGGATAAATTCTCGGAGGATAAAAACTCGAGTATTTATCAGAAATGGATAAATACTCGTTATTACTCGTTTTTATCGGATATTTACTTAAAATGATGGATAAATATTATTTTTGCGCATGGGTTGGTTTTTCGTATTGAATGGCTAGTAGATTTCGATGCTAATGGTCTTTGGGGGGGTGTGAGGAACAGGGTGTAAAAATCCTCATCCACAATAGAAAAGGGAGGATCCTCCGACCAGACGGGTGTTGTATCTGGTGGGCTAACTGCCCGACAACTGTAAGTCGGGATTTTCTATATAGGCTAATGTCGCGGATAACTTTGATAGCGCGATGCAGGATTTGTCATTTTAGTTCTCATGTGTTGCGATAGATGTGGTTGTCCATCACTCCCCTCCGAGACCGGAGGTCGATAGCAGGTTGAGTCTTGATGCTTGCCAGCCCAGTGGAAGGTTCCAGTGAGTCGGAACCGAATGCCGCATAGTTCACGGTGAGTCGGAACTGTCTGCGGTGATGCCCCAGTGAGTCGGGGTGATGCTGCATTATGTTCCAGTGAGTCGGAGTGATGCAGTGCTGCGTAGTGGCTGGCTGCTGCGTCGACCAGGAGAGAAGTGAGTCTCTGCTTGCTGACCGGCCGAAGTGCAGTGTGCTGTGCCAAGGTCGCTGATGTGGCTGAGGGTGATGACCAGGTATGCTCTTCCGCTGCATGCTGGTGGTCAGGATACCCGTTGAAGCCGTGGTTGCTTATATTATTACTTTAGTAATTTTCTTTGTGTATGTGGCGACAGCGACATCTATCGCAACACATGCGAACCAGTTGGCTAATACAACATCGCGCTATCAACTTTATCAGCGACATTAGCGTATATAGAAAAGCCCGACTTATATATGTCGGGCAGTTAGCCCACCAGTCAACACCCGTCTGGTCGGAGGATCCTCCCTTTTCTATGGGGGATGAGGAACTTTACACCCATTTCCTCATTTCATCAAACTGGTGGCCCCGAGCACGAACGTCAGCGCAGCCTTCGTGCAGCTACTTCAAACGTCATCATCACTTCCTCAAGCCTTCGAGCAGCGAGTCATACCGCCACCCAGCAACCACGGCTTCATTTGGTATCCTGACCACCAGCTTGTAGCGGAAGCGCATACCTGGTCCTCAGCCTCATCAGCGACCTTGGCACAGCACACCGCACTTCGGCCGGTCAGCAAGCAGCGACGCACTTCTCTCTTGGTCAACGCAGCAGCCAGCCACTACGCAGCACTGCATCACTCCGCGCCCTCTGTACATACTATGCAGCATCACCCCGACACACTGGAGCATCACCGCAGTCAGTTTCGACTCACCGAAAACTATGCGGCATTCGGTTCCAACTCACTAAAACCTCCCACTGGCTTGGCAAGAATCAAGACTCAACCTGCTATCGACCTCCAGTCTTTGAGGGGAGCGATGTGGAGACAGTGATATCTATCGCAACACATGCGAACTAATTGGCTAATCCTACATCACGCTATCAACATAAACCGCGACATTAGCCAATATAGAAAATCCGGACTTACTTATGTCGGGCAGTTAGCCCACCAGACACAACACACGTCTGGTCGGAGGATCCTCCCTTTTCTATGGAGGATGAGGAACTTTACCCCCCGTTCCTCATACCCCCCAAATATATAACAATTATTTAAGTATCTCACAAAATACGTATAGTTTTTTCTGATTTGGATAGTGATTGGCGAACATTTTCATGATTGGGTGAAATCATTGTTAATAAACGCTTTTCATAATTGTTAAAGTGATTAATAAAGTACGATACATATCAATTTATCAGGATTTCATTTATTTCAATTCTTTTGTTTGTAAATTGATAAAATTTACGTTACAAAAAATGGAGATAGTATTTATCCGCTGTTTTGGATAAATACTCAAGTAAAAACGGACATTTATGAGTATTTATCCATTTTGAGTATTTATCCGGATACAATCCCAACACTAAGTGTGTGTGTTTAATTTTTGATGATTTCTTGGTATTACTTTTTTTGTTTAGTTTATTTACTCAAAGAAATTTCACACGTATGACAGCACAAAACTCCTGCCATACTGCAGAACAGTTCATCAACCGTATTCTCGACACTTCCTCCTACTTCTCCTACGGACTCTAACTCCTTTTCAGTTTTGGACTTTTATGAGTTGGTTTGAGGATGTCTCTACGTGAAAATCTATAATTATATTATCTGTAGAGGCTGTATAATATATAATTATATTATCTGTATATAATATTATGAATACAATATACATTTAATATCTGAGATACCTCTCAGATATGAAAGTCTTCATTGCTAAAACGTACTAATTCTGCAACTAAGTGCATCTACTCATCATCATTGATAAATTATATTGAACCACATAATGATAGATTTGGCACATAAATCTGTACTACCTTGAATATTTTCTAGAGACCGTGTAACCAATAAGCAGTATATTTTGTAAATCATAAACATTTTGCATACTAAATATTCTGATACTCTGATTCTGATTCTCTATACATAATGTGAAATGGGCGCAATCACACGGCAATTTAAACTGTGATACGGCGAAAATAAAGTTGTTTATTGAGTAGCGTCGTGAGCCGTAGATACTGTTAGTGGATTGTACAGTGATTGTTAATGCCGATGATTGTCAACATGAATGTTCCCACAATTAACAATGTAGGTACGATTTAATACCGTTAATTATGCCGGCTTCTCGTTTAACGAGATTTCGTACCGCTGGAGATCGCGGCTTTGTTTAATATTTATTAAGCTCTTCGCATCGTTAATGTTTGTCTTGTGGTAAAATTAAAAGCCTGTTTTGATGTAAAAATATTGCTTTTATTTGTCACATTTTTGCCACGTCAATCTTTATCTTAATTAATTATCATCGTAAAGTCATGATTCTTTCGATTATTCACAATGTGAATATAATTATGTCATAATTATATTATATTCTTATATATTTAAAAAAACACCGGTGTCGGGAGCAGGGTACCAATTATTGGTTAAGGCTCAGAGACGGAAACTGGACTTCTGGAACCTGGACGGTTTACTGTATCGGAGAGTCTCGAAAGACGTTTGTCGAGGCTCTTGGCCAAAAGGCCTTTGGCCATTACGACAATCATTATTATAATTATTATTTCTTTGGCATTTACGAAGTGTCGAAAAAAAAGAAAATGCACATTTTTTCTCCGTAGACCAATTTTCGTACACCTAAAACCTACACAAAACTGCTGAACTACAAAGCAAAAATCTCCGCCAATAAATTCAAAGGCGCTAACAATTCTGGCAAGCTGGATCTTTGTAAAGGCTTTCATCAGCTTACCTTTAATTCAAGGCTTAGTTCAAGGCTTCGCTCTGCAAATGATATAATAGTTGTCGTAAACGTTTCGACGCTGCCATTAAAGACGTTATGAAAATGTCATCGCGGTCAAAGTAACGTCTTGGCTATTTTCAACTTAATTATTTTTCTTGAATAGAATTTGTGTTGCAAATGAACGCGGGAAATATTTTAGTGCTACATTAGCTGCAATAAAATTTTACCTCAAAAACCAATCTCAAGTTTCAAAACAATCACTACAAAGCGTAAATTAACGAATAAATTAAACAAAACCAACTCTTCCCTAAAGAGAACCTGGTCCTAATTAATCATCAAAAACCTCCCTAAGTACGTGTACACAAAGTCCATTCTTACTTGTATAAATAGCCCTTCGTCCCCTTCCCATGAACACAAGTGCGGGCGTACCGAGTATACCATGACGATCGCCTATCTCTAATTAATCTGGCTTATTGGAAGTACCGAGGGTGAACCATGGTACAGTGTAAAGACAATCAGTAAACTAGGCCCTTTTTGTGAAAAAAAAACAAGTCAAGCTTATTTCACGACGTTCATTACTACTAACCGAATAAATTCAATAATGGAATTTGTATGAAATTATCTACCAAGTAAGTTAACTTTATCGTCGGAGCTTTCATGGTTGTTCACCACACTTTTGTTAAGTTGCACCCGAAAAATAAAACGTGTTGATGCGATAGCCCAGACTTCAGCATCATCATGTCAGCCGTGAATCACGTACCTACTGCTGGGCATAGGCTTCCCGTTTCTTCTGTCACAACTCACGGTTCAGTGCGTCCCTTATTAAGTCAGGCCCGATTTGACAAAGACGATTTCTTCGATCCGACGAGCTTTAGGACAGCCTTGGTTTTTGGCCTAACTTGGGCCACCGATTGAAGCCTTGCTTGGGCTTACTCACTAGGAAACTGTTACTTGTAGCAGCTGAATTAAACTTTTTTTCACTGTAAGTTAAAACACTGTATGTTAATACCAATATTATGTGTACTGTGACCATACTGTGTGGTTCTTTCACTGGAGAACCGTGGTGTAGGGCGTTTATTTTTGAAGATGATTTATTTCAATGGCGAGATTTGTTTCTTTAAACACGTGTTTCGGCTTAGAATTGTGATTTAGGTTCTTTGTGTGACGTAATGAGGAGCGGAAATGATTGAGATTGGATGTCACAAAAAGCAAGCATAGGTAGATTTTTCAGGTTTCCAATTATAATGGCAATGTATCATGTCATCACGCCTGTAATCTCTGAAAAGTTAAACTGTACGGTATACCTAATAGTACCTACACCCACATTTCACCAGTTATGAAATAAGAGCGAGCCCATTTCCATCAACCGGGCACAAATTCGTACTGCTACGGAGAAATTCCTAATGGCAAAAGTCAATAAAATTTGTTCAACTTGGGAATCGACTTCATGCTCAGCAGTCGCGGTTGCGAATACTAGACAAACAAAGCAGTCACGAAAGAAATGTACTCGTAGGTAAGAAACGTTCCCGTCGGGGCTGCGGGTTGTTCGCAAGAGATACTGCGGCCTCGACATGAAGTGAACATGGGTGGTTTTTAGTCAGTAGAAGTCTGACACTCCCTTTCGCTCTGCCCAAGAGCGGGTGGGGTTATTTGATGATTTTCCACCCGCAAAAAAAAAAATAAAAAAGGTAGGAAACGTTATTAAACGAAAACCTTACAATGACTGATTCCTTTATCAATCCTTTCCGTACTCCGCACGAAATTGGCTATAACCAATAAAATGACATTATTAAATCTGCGACGTCTGCCATTTCCATCAGTTTCGTGTTCTCGCCGCTTCTCTGGTTTAAATGCAATTTCGAACCGGAGCCCCGTTCGATCACGGATTAAATTGTGCCGTAACCGGAGTTAAAGGCTTCGTGTATCCTGGTCTTAATATCGAATATTGAAATAGAATGTCCTTGTATGAAGGTCGTGGAACACGTACAAATGACGATAAAATAAACACGTAAAGCCCGTTTTTTATTAACAATAGGAAACTTTTTGATAAACGTTTTTTTTTAAATAATATTGTACGTAAGGTTTTATTCTCTTGGGCTTGAGCCGAGCCGAAAAACACATTCAATGCTGGACAGGCTTACCCAAACTTACCACATTGAACGTCCGGTGCGACCCGATCCCCGCAACCTTCACCATGCCATCAGTCCACCTCGAGATCCACCAACGCAACGTCTTCCGGATCGCGATCGCTCCTTCAGAACTTTTCGGCCCCATCTACCTTCCGTTCTGCGAGCTATGTACTCTGTTCACTGCCACTTTTTGGCAATTATTTTGGCTAAGGTCGGTAACCTTTGTTCACTTGTAGGTGTTTTCATTTCTGGTTCGATCACGCAAGTAAATTTCGAGCTCTTTTCATTGCCCTTTTGGCCCTTTAAGATGTGTACGTATTACTAGCAATTGGATTGTATGTTCTGTTTAATAAATTATCATAATAATTATTAGGTGACTTTAAGCCATTTGTAATCACTGGCAATTTACACTAGGCATTTTGTCTATAACACGTAACATCCCGAACTGCCCAACCGAGTCTGATTCGACGATTTTCCTTTAGTTCTAAGTAACCAGTATTATTATTGCTAGGTACCCACTCTCCAAATAAACAATGATTAAGTGAAACAATAATCTTTGCTTGTTTCGCATAAAGTTTCAGGAGAAACATTGGCTTTCGCAGAAAAGAGACAATGTGCCATAAAGTAAGAGAACTCATAAGCCTTGTGTTTGAACATCGAGTAGTTTTATTACGGACCACAAGGAGGTTTTATCTTCGGATGGGTCAAGGTTATCTTGCAGTGTTCGTGTACAGTTGGCTTGAACTCATTTTTTATGTAATATGGAGACAGTTCTGTGAGTTGTCACTTTGGTTGTATCAAAAGTTCATTTTATATTTGTTTTTAAGTATTTAGATTATATTTGTGTGTAAGTTTGAGTTGATGACAAGGTTATCGTTTATGTGGAAGGTGATTTTGGTTGGATAGTAACGATAATTTTATGAAATAGTTTGAATGTAAAAAGAATCGAAGATTTCTCAGGCAACAAGTTTTTATTTTGTCATAGTAAGTTTTACGTACAAATGCAATAGTGGAGAAGGTTCGTACATTGAGTTAATAGTATTAGGTATACCTATTATGCACTCTAAGGTAATACTCGTAGCACCAGGGTCGCAAAAATCAAATTCTCCTACGTTTTTTGCAATTTGCAGTCTACTGTCAGGTTGTATGTTGATTAAAATATGATTCGCGTCCAATAATTAAAATCATCAATACAACCCCATTTTTTATTTTGGCTGGCGCTTCAAACATTAACTTTCTCCTAATCACTATCGGTTACCAATTAAATTACGACATACATAAACTCAAAACGTTTCCCCATAGGGTAGGCAAAAACCACAGGACGCCATGTTAAGGTGCCCAGCCAGGTAGTACAGAGTACAGACAGCATAATAATATAGTCCGTCATCTTGCATTTGTTTTACCCTTCGTACAGCTCTTTCTGACAATCAAAACCATTGTTGCCCCGCACCAGACCATCACTCAAACAATACAAGCAGCAATAATGACGATATCGATCGCAATAAGCCAGTGCTTACAGGTGGTATGGAGCTGTTCAGGGAAGTTATGGCTCTCCATAACCGTAACCGAAACTATCGGCTACCTGAAATAAAAAAATATCCGTAACCGGTAGTCTGGGTGTTCGGTTTGTGCATGTGAGTTTAAATGTTTGTAAACGCACCCACGATACAGAAGAATTTCTACTAATTCCTAGTGTGGGTCAACTATTAAAAAAAAAACATTGTTTCGGATAAAGGGGGAGTCTAAAATTATAGATCTGATCTACTTATTAATTATTTTGGCAAAATCTATTTTAGAGGTATTTTCAAGTACCGTAAGTCACTTGTCAGTTGTCAGATTGTGTTGTAAGATTCTAATATCCGTTACCGAAATAATCCGGAACTAGCGAATAACTTGAAATAATTTCATATCCGTAACCATATCCGAAACCGATATAAATGTAGTATCCCTATATCCGTATCCAGAACCGAAATTTCATAATATCCCTGGTACTGTTCTTTGTTTTGGTGCGGTCATCGACCCCGGTGGGGGCGGCAGGCTGTCTGTCGCACCCCTTAGTGCTGAGGGGCAGTGCAAGCATGCGCCTTGATGCCGACGTGCACGCATATTAAATGGGGTGGTCGCATCGTTCGTGTAATGGTAGCTTTAATGTTTTTTATGGTGACGCTGTTTTTGTTTGGATGTGAGACTGTCTTTTGGGATTTAAAAGAGAAGGTAGTTAATTAAGTTAATTAACATTTAATTAAAAAACCCCATTTCTGTAAAGATTTTAACGAATTGGTCTACTACCAAGACCATCCGTATCTTGAAGTTCCGATAGACACAATATCTGTGAAAGTCGTGTAAAATATCGAAACTTTTAATTACATTAAAAGTTTATTACAAGCCCAGCACTGTTAAGGCCTAGGAAAACGTCGCCCATCACGATTAGGTACGACCCACTCCATCTCTCGGATTCTTCTCGCAGTAGCTGTGAGAACTTTATAGGCTGCAAATGACACCTGTAATTAGGTAACATTACCTTATCTCAACAGTATCATACTACAAATTAGCAAACATCTATCTATATATATAAAAATGAAACCCGTTTTTCGTTGTCACGACTTGGCATGAAAACGGCTTGACCGATTTGGCTGATTTTTTTTTTTAAATGTTCGTTGAAGTTCAAGGATGGTTTTTACGGTGAGAAAACTTCGAATAATGGCCGGAAAAGCCCTAAAAACAGCCCTTTTCTTTTTCCCATACAAACGTTTTCTAACTAAAACGTCAAATCAATTTGAGCTTTAATACCGTACCTATAAAGTTCAAGTGTTAGTGGAGAGGTTCCGGGAAGGCAAAACAATTGAGTGACGTTCAGTTGTTCAGTCAACGAATGACAACTTCAAACAGACCATACGACATTATCACAATAATCACAAATAATTACTGTTTCTTTCCCAATAGAAAAATGATTTTTCAAATGGTGTTTGCGTATAATATAAAAATTAATTGCTGTTAGTTAGTCGCGCTAAAACTAGAGAACGGCTAGACCGATTTGTCTAATTTTGGTTTTGAAACATTTGTGGCAGTCCAGAGAAGGTGAGAAATTAGTAGTATGTAGGTAGGTAGGTAATAGGTAGGTGGTAGGTAGTTGGTACGTAGGCAGGTAAAAGGGCATTGCAACGCACGCGGGGTACAGCTATATTATATAAAAATGAATAGCTGTTCGTTAGTCTCGCTAAAACTCGAGAACGGCTGGACCGATTTGGCTAATTATAGTGTTGAATTATTCGTGGAAGTACAGGGAAGGTTTAAAAGGTGAGAAAGTGGTAGGTAGGTAGGCAGGGTAGTAGGTAGAGTAGTTGGTAGGGTAGTAAGTAGGATAGTAGAGTAGGTAGGGTAGTCGGTAGAGTAGTAGGTAGGGTAGTAAGTAGGTAGGGTAGTAGGTAGGTCGGGTAGTAAGTAGGTAGGTAGGGTAGTAGGTAGGTAGGGTAGTAGGTAGGTAGGGTAGTAGGTAGGTAGGGTAGTAGGTAGGTAGGGTAGTAGGTAGGTAGGGTAGTAGGTAGGTAGGGTAGTAGGTAGGTAGGGTAGGAGGTAGTAGATAGGTAGGTAGGGTAGTAGGTAGGTAGGTAGTTGGTACACAGGCAGGTAGTAGGTAGGAAAAAGGGCATTGCAACGCATGCCGGGAACAGCTAGTAATTATATAAATATCAAGTTAACCAACCTACACCCGTAAGAGTAACCTTGCATAATTACGTCCACACGAAAGCGTCTAATGACAAAGGAATATTAAAGTCTCCCACATAATCGATTAGTCCACGAGAGCGCTCGAACGTGGGTGTACTACACACAAGTGATGCACTCAGCAAGACCTATTCGATACTTTACAATATCGATACAACACGATACTCCGATATTTTTGATTAATACAAACGAATATGACAAATATTATATTACCCTATTACTACCTGGGTTGTGGAGATCTGATAAACAGTCGATTCGTGTAAAATACTTATTTGGCATGACTTGGACATCGTGGAGGTCTGCTCTGCGTGGGCGGAGCCCCACCGTGTTATTGGCGGCGGCGAAAGGAAGAAGTAGAAGCAGTCAGGCTAGCGAAGGAGGTGGCGCAACGGGAGAGGTAGAGAACCTCTCGTCCTAGCCCCCGCGGGTGACGCTCCGGGCGTCGGGGCCACGTAATAGCTTCCGGTCACCGTAGGCGCGGGCCTTTTTTTTTTTTTATTGGGACAAGCCCGCCTCACTATTCCCAAACCACTGTAACTCCTGTTAGCCAGAATCAACAGTGGCGACCACAAGAAAAGCGCCGAGACAATAAAGCTCGACGAAGTCCCAGGGAAACGATTTAACTGTCTTGGATCCCGCAACGAAATTAATCAGAAAAGAATAGCGGAGGAGTAGGAAAAACATAATTTCCACTTCCCTCCATATCAGCAGGAGACAGAACAGAACAAGGCCAATAGGCATACAGGGACGTATACAACTGGGATAGGCCCAGTTGCCTAGCACCACGGATTGCCATTAATATTACTGGGTCCTAAGTTGTGAGCTGTTATATTTGACTAGCTGACCCATGCAACTTCGTCTGCGTCACATAATATAGCTTATAACAAATAATGTCAACATAAATTGAGTTAAATCGTAACAAACAAAAAATCGAATCTTTCCCCTTTATAATATTAGTTTAGATTATATTAAAGAGTAAATTACTATAGGTATTTCTTACTGTTAAATATACAGTAACACCTTGTACCTTGTAAACAGTAAATATTTTGAATTTGAATTTCTCCGGAGTCCCCGGAGGCCAGAATCCCCACTAACCTACCGCACCAGACCGAATGACTGCCGCACGCGTAATTATTTTGTCGCGCGGATATTTTTACATTGCGATATCTTCTAAGATATTTGTTTAAACTGTATAGAGTAAAGGGCACAAATATTTTATATTAAATTTCTGTGCTAGTAAACACATCTATTTAGATATAGATTAAAACCATATGTGTTAAATAAGCTTCGCAAAATATCATTCTTTTTAACATAACATTTTAATAGTAAAAAATGGTTACAGTGAGTCAATCTTAAAAGATAGACATATGCTGTCGCGGACTTTTTTTTAGAACTTTTAAAGAAGAACAATTCCTTGATACGAGTACATGATATTTGCGTAACTTAAACCGTTTTCGCAGCGCACGCAACGGAAGTTCTCAAAAAGGAATATCTTTTCCCGTTTTTGCAACATTTTTCATTTATGCTCCGCTCCTATTGATCCTAGCGTGATGTTATATAGCCTAAAGCCTTCTTCGATAAATGGACTATCCAACACTAAGAGAATTTTTCAATTCCAACCTGTAATTCCAGAGTTTACCCTGTTCAAACAAACAAACAAACAAACAAACTCTTCAGCTTTATAATATTAGTATAGATTCCAATAATAGGTATGACAAAAATGCTTGAACGCACGGAAATTTGTTCTAGTTTCTAAAACTCACTGTCCACAGGCGCGGGCCTGTGGACAGTGAGTTATGGGCTAGCTCACCGTCTGTCTGTCCGCCTTATGACAACGACAGGCCCTGTCGAGGTCGCTTTCGTGTTCCACGCGCGCCTCAAAGAGATGTGAGCAAAATGACACATACCGGAGCTGTGGGTTGTTCGAAAGAGATACTGCGGCCCCGGACACAAGGGGCTAGGTAGGAACATGGGTGATTTTTAGTCAGTAGAAGTCTGACATTCCCTTCCGCTTCGCTCAGAGCGGCAGAAGTCATTTAATAATTTCCCACCCTCCAAAAAACAACAAAGAATAAAAATAGGAATTCCTGATATTTTGCATGGACTGTATCACAGAGTTGCGATTCGGATCGAATTAAAAATATCGATACAAGTGCAAGTATCGTGCATCCCTAGTACACTCCGAGCACTGGCAATATCCGGGCTCTGGGCTGCATTAATGTTGCATAATGAGCCTTGAGCGTATCTATGCCCTTAGTACATGTGTGGATTGGGTTGTTTTCGTTTTTGATGCCGTGGTGGGAAGAGTAAACAAAGAGACATTTTGTTTTACGTCAATTGTAAAGTTATCCAACAAATTAAAAAAAAAAAAAAAAAATAAAATAAAATCTTTTTATTTCAGACATTTTCGTCCATAACAATTTATCAGTTACATTTAAAAATTAGGACATTACATTACAAAATTAAAAACAAAAAAAAAAAAAAAAAAAAAAAAAATATAAAAAAAAAAAAAATATATATATTTTATTAAAATTAAAGGTCAACTTAAGTTCTATAAAATAATACGAAAACATATCAATAAAACTAAAGAATTGGGTATAACAAAATTGTCGGTTATTTCTTCGATAATTACAGCAGTGAAGTTTTGTTTGAGGTTTCAGGTAAAAAGGTAAAAGTCTTGCTGATACACTAACTTAGACTACGCTGCATTTTTTATGCTTTCTGACTTAACTCTGTAAACATTTTTTAACAATTCTTGGTTTAGCCATATAAACCTATCAGATAGACACGTCCTTCTATTTATATTTCCTATTAGCTACCTAATTTAGTAACTACCTAAGACAAAGCTTTTCCTAGTAGCCGAGATCGAGTAACATTCTCTATCATTTCCCGTGGGTGTCGTTAACTCGTAAGAGGCAACTTACTCGTATCATAGCGTGACCGCTAATGGCGCCGCCGCCGCCGGTGGCTGAAACCATTATAACTATGTCCCTTAAGACTGATAATTGTGGAGGTTTATTATAGAAATACTAACTTGACTACGTATGTTTTTGAGTTTGATAGCTAAGAAAGCTCAAAGCCAAAGTAAACTAAGGAGTTTGGATGGACTGTGCTATAGTCGCTAGTATAAAAGAGAAAGAACTGAATTATAGTGTAACGAGACTTTGTTCATTTGATTGAGACTTTTACCACTGACTTCCGAAAGTAAAATTTTATTTTAGCATTTTTTTGTGTTTCTTTGGAAGTTTGCAACTGGGCACGAATCCAGACTCCGTGGCTGCTATATCTCACTAGCAGCCACGGAGTCTGGATTCGTGCCCAGTAGTTCCTGCAGGTAAAACCCAGTAACAGTTGGTCCAAACCATGAATCGAATCCAGGACCTCTTGCTCAGCAGTCGCGCTTACTACTAGACCGACAAGGCATTAAATATGTCCGGAATAAAATTAATATCTACTTTAGAAATGTTTCAAACAATTTTCTGCTTTGTTCATAATTTATTTACACGGACGTTCTACGAGGATAATAATTTATAATGTAGTTTGGGAAATTTTAATTATTCATGTAAAAAATATCAGGAGCGCACTGTATACGCCTTGCATTGTGATTACATTTAGCGGACAATGAACCCTTTTTCCGGCCGGATCTTCAGTTCTCCGTACGTGGTTATTTGAGAACCTAGCAACTAAAATAAACAAACATTTGCTGTGATTCGGTATTCAATGCACGATTTTGATTTTGTTCATTTTAACGTGAGAAAAATTTACTTCATATTATTTTATTGACATTTTTTGTAGTTCTTATTGT
Organism: Diarsia brunnea; assembly: GCA_949774965.1. NCBI lineage: Eukaryota > Metazoa > Arthropoda > Insecta > Lepidoptera > Noctuidae > Diarsia > Diarsia brunnea. Next base: position 8,108,484 of record OX459005.1, on the reverse strand, counting down.
TGACTAGCTGTGCCCGCGACTTCGTTCGCGTGCTTGTCAGAAACTAAAATGCGTCGCTTAGATAAAAGTACATTAAATCATTGCCCTGCGTTAACTTACTGCCGCTGTAGAAAATAAGAAGAGGGTAATGCAAAGTACATGTCTAATACTAAAGTTTAGATGGATGGGTGTTTGTTAATCAACCACGTCAGAACGGCCGAACGAATCTTGAATAAATTTGAAACAGGTACATTATAGTCGACAGGCACTGTCGTTGGCGCGTTCGTGTTCCACGCGCGCCTCAAAGATATGTCAGCAACAATTAAGGGGTCCTTTGGGGCCCCTTAATTGTTGTTGCCGTCGTCTGCCGGGGCTGACGGTTGTCCGCAAGAGATACCACGGCCCCGAAACACAAAGGGCTAAGAAGAAACGTGGGTGGTTTTTAGTCAGTAGAAGTCTGACACTTTCTTCCGCTCCGCCCAGAGCGGGATGAGTCATTTGATAATTTACGAACCACAAAAAAAAGGGGGATTAGAGGCTGTTTCGAGAGGTACCTGTACCGAATCTGGGACATCGAATCTGAAATGGAACGCCGTCACCTCCTTCTACGAAGCCGTAATGCTAGCGAAAGAGGTGGCGGAACGTAAGAGGGACACAACCCCTCTTCCCAGCCGCCGCGGGAGATGCTCCGGGCATCGGGGGCCACGTCCTCGACACATAGGGCTAACAACACACCACATCTATATAAAGACATGTTTGGCGCAGTGGCTGGACGATTAACAGTAGCACTGCGTGTCGCAGGTTCGATTCCCACACGGTACAAAAAAAAATATGTCGTGGGTTTTATCTTTTTTTAATTTAGTTTAAAAAAAATAGTATTTTTATACTGTATAATTGGTAACTCTTTATTTGTTGACTATTCACGAAACATATGTTTATTTAATAACACCGCGGTTCAGAAAATGACATCGAATGAATAACGCCATCTGTCGAAGACGAAGATAAACTGCTAAAAATGAGCGATCAAACACACTATAGGGTTTAGGCTATGTAGATTTTGAAAGCAGCGTCATTTAGACTAATATCTACGTACCTTTTGCTATCGTAACTTATTTAAAGTTATCTTGTGAAGGCATTTATTAATAAGTACCATATTCGTTCAATAGATGTCGTTGCTTGTCTCATTCTTGACTATAATGACGTTCTTCTTGAAAACTATAAATGCATATATCTTTTGATAGAGAGCACCAAGTTACGCACAACATTTATGTATAAAAGTTACCTACATTCGTTTTGTAAATTTGACGTGATGCTTAGTCATCGAAACAGACAAACAGACAAAAATTCCAAAAATGCTGGAAATGTGTTCTGTTGGTTATACTTTATTACCCTGACAATTTTTTTTTTAAATATTTTCGATGTACAAAAAAGATTTTTCTACAGATTTAATAAATGTATAGATTTTAGGAGGAGGTAAAAAATCTTTCCATTTTTCTTTTGGTCTTTAGAATATAATAAATTTAATTAAAAGTAAATAAATTAAAAATATATATATACCTAAAGAATTGGCGACAAAAAATAATTTCATGGCAAGTCTATCAAATGTTTTCCCATTTTCTATTTCTCATATTGAAACTGATGATTTTAGAAACAAGTCTAGCTAATTCAAATTAATATCTCACTTCCAGAAGAAATTATAGCAAGATAGTTACCTACCATTAATGATTAAATGCGTCTATCTCATAACAGAAAATGACTGGACAATTTATTAAAATGAAAGAAACGGCTTATCGAATTAGAGGCCGGATAAACCTCGTAAATCGACTAATTGGAATAATAACGTTACATCAGTTTGTGCATGTCACATCACTACGTGTTCCGGTTTTCTCGTGCAGTTGAATTACATTTTTATTCTTGTGTACAGGAAATGACGTACGAGTATGCTGGTACTTTAAATGTATGCATGTGTCGGGAACCCGTTATTCTTTATCATTTGAAAGTGGGTCACGACTCACGACAGCGGAGCTCTTTGGTTGAGTTTTTTTTTTAATTGAGTAGAACGGTTTTTTGAACTCGCGTGATTATGGGTTCGGAAGAAAAGGAAAGCATTACTAACATGTGGAATGGTAACCAGTTGTTTATTGGGAACCATTGTTTCACTAATAGAGATACTGGTTTTTCGGATCTACTGTTCTCTACGCTTTGATTAGAAGTTAGTATAAATTGCTGCTTGGATATTTTAAAAGTTATCGTAACTTAAGATAGTTTTGTCACTTTGTCTGCTTTTTTCATGCAGTTGAACTGAACCGAATAAATAATATAATGGTATCTTGTCTGGTATTTTTGGCATATACCTTATAATTTTAATTGAGTTGACCAATGACGTCTAAAAGATTAACAACTCGTTAAAAACAGATAATTACAAGATATAAATAATATAGGGGCTAAAGGCTAGCACAAAGTTTTATAAGCAATGACATTACTTTACGCTATCCGCGGCAACTTGACCTCAAGCCAGAGTGTCCATTCAGCCGTGTCTGTTCAATACTGCCTGTTGACATTTAATCAGCACTCAATTAAGGCCGTTGCGTTGCTAAAATCCCAAAAACGACGTATGTTTAAAGAAATTTGTTGAGGAATCCTTCCGTACGATTTCCATATAAAAAATATATGTTATACATAAAGTCATCATAAATAATTCGTATTGTTTAAAATTTTAATAAACCTTCACATTATTTAATAAAAAATCGTAGTATGTCTTAACCTAAATCGAATTTTGTCTCTGTAACGGCTGAATAGTTCGGTATGAATTTTATACCCAAAAATACGTAGTGATGTATTTATCAATCCGTATTGTTTATTTTCTCTGATTTGTAATAAAATTTTTAAATAATAAATTAATTCCCGACATTTTGAGGCAAATGCGGCGCGAGACCCGTCGCGCATACTCGGAACGCGCTGCGCCAGTGTCTCGATGACTGTTGTCACGGGTGGACTGCACGCATGTTATTACTTCACAAATAAAATTCAAAAGTTCACGTTTTTAATGTTTTCTGAATTAAAACATATTGTAAATTGTACAGTTATCAATATTTCGTAAAATAAGAACAGAAAATAAGTTTGTAAATATATTTAAAGTAGTTTGTAATTTCGTTTTGTTGTTTGCACCTATCATAGACTAAGCTGACTATGCCTAATAAACGTTAAGTGACGCGTGGCCGAGCTCTCCAAAACTATTGGTAAATTACCCACGTTTCTTAGTAGATATTTTGGTATATAGATATATCTATGATATTATTTTAATTTTGGACTGCCTCGTTGGTCTGTTGGTCGTAAGCACGATGCTGAGCATGAGGTCCTTTGTTCGATTCCCGGGTCGGGCAAAGTGTTATTGGGTTTTTCCATCAGGAAATTATAAGTAACAGCCACGGAGTCTGGATTTGTGCCCGGTTGATGGCAATAGGCTCGCCCCTATTATATGGGACTTAAACATAACTGGCGAAATGTGGGTGTACTGTTAGGTACACCTCTGCCTAACCCTTCGGGGATTACAGTAGGCGTGATGTTATGTTATCTATTTTGTCTTGAGATTTTCGTTTGATGGAAGATGGAGATCTAGATGACTGATGATGTCTCGTACCTAATGATGGTCTCTCATACTACATGATACATTTTGAAGGTCTGATGAAGACCAGGTAACTGCTTATCGGTTCTCAGTCACGGAAATAGTCAGAATGCTCCAACTTTCAGCTTTTATCTCATTGAGCACGGATGCTACTACATGATACATTTTGAAGGTCTGATGATGATCAGCTAAGTGCTTATCGGTTCTTAGTGACGGATGTAGTTAGAATGACCTTGCTTTCAGATTTTATCTTATTGAGCACGGATGCTACTACATGATACATTTTGAAGGTCTGATGATGACCAGCTAAGTGCTAATTGGTTCTCAGTGACGGATATAGCTAGAATGACCTAGCTTTCAAATTTTATCGATCTGAGCACGGATGCTACTACATAATACATTTTGAAGGTCTGATGATGATCACCTAAGTGCTTATCGGTTTTCAGTGACGGATGTAGTTAGAATGACCTAGCTTTCAGATTTTATCTTATTGAGCACGGATGCTACTACATGATATATTTTGAAGGTCTGATGATGACCAGCTAAGTGCTTATCGGTTCACAGTGACGGATATAGCTAGAATGACCACCATCAGGTAAATGGCATCATCAGTCTCCAAGGCCTCTTCGAGCTCTTTCGAATGAGTCGTGTGTGGACACGACGGTTCTACGTGGTGCCGTCAATGAGATCCTATATCCACCTTCGGAGTCCACCATCAGGTACGAGACATCATCAGTCATCCAGATCTTCATCTTCCATCAAACGAAATTCTCAAGACAAAATAATTAAAACGATAAAACAATTAACACCATTAAAACAATAACATACATTACATAACATCGCGCCTGTAATCCCCAAAGAGTTAGGCAGAGGTGTACCTAATAGTAGGCGTGATGTTATGTTATTATGTATGTTATTATTTTAATGATGTTAATTGTTTTATCGCTTTTAGCGATAAAACAATTGTAGCAAAGAACAATTGTAGTCGTTCTTGTAGCACGGATGCTACTACATTTTGAAGGTCTGATGATAACCAGCTAAGTGCTTATCGGTTCTCAGTGACGAACGTAGTTAGCATGACCTAGCTTTAAAATTGTATCGATCTGAGCACGGATGCTACTACATAATACATTCTGAAGGTCTAATGATGACCAGCTAAGTGCTTATCGGTTCTCAGTGACGGATACAATTATGATGCCACAGCTTTCTGCTTTTATCTTATTGAGCACGGATGCTACTACATGATACATTTTGAAGGTCTGATGATGACCAGCTAAGTGCTAATTGGTTCTCAGTGATGGATATAGCTAGAATGACCTAGCTTTCAAATTTTATCGATCTGAGCACGGATGCTACTACATGATACATTTTGAAGGTCTGATGATGACCAACTAAGTGCTATTGGTTCTCAGTGACGGATATAGCTAGAATGACATAGCTTTAAATTTTTTTCGATCTGAGCACGGATACTACTACACGATACATTTTGAAGGTCTGATGATGATCAGCTAAGTGCTTATCGGTTCTCAGTGACGGATGTAGTTAGAATGACTTAGCTTTCAGATTTTATCTTATTGAGCACGGATGCTACTACATGATACATTTTGAAGGTCTGATGATGATCAGCTAAGTGCTTATCGGTTCTCAGTGACGGATATAGCTAGAATGACCTAGCTTTCAAATTTTATCGATCTGAGCACGGATGCTACTACATGATACATTTTGAACGTCTGATGATGATCAGCTAAGTGCTTATCGGTTCTCAGTGACGGATACAGTTATGATGCTACAGCTTTCTGCTTGTATCTTATTGAGCACGGATGCTACTACATGATACATTTTGAAGGTCTGATGATGACCAGCTAAGTGCTAATTGGTTCTCAGTGATGGATATAGCTAGAATGACCACCATCAGGTAAATGGCACCAACAGTCTCCAAGGCCTCTTCGAGCTCTTTCAAATGAGTCCACACATGACGGTTCTACTCAGTGCCGTCAATGAGATCCTATACCCACCTTCGGAGTCTACCATCAGGTAGCTGGTATCATCAGTCTGCAAGGCCCCCTCGAGCTCTTTCAAATGAGTCCAAACACGATAGTTCTACTCAGTGCCGTCAATAAGATCCTATACCCACCTTCGGAGTTTACCATCAGATGCGAGACATCATCAGTCATCCAGATCTTCATCTTTCATCAAACGAAATTCTCAAGACAAAATAATTAAAAGCGATAAAACAATTAACACCATTAAAATAATAACATACATTACATAACATCACGCCTGTAATCCCCGAAGGGTTAGGCAGAGGTGTACCTAATAGTAGGCGTGATGTTATGTTATGTATCTTATTATTTTAATGGTGTTGAGACCTCGAGGACGCCTTGGAGACTGATAATGTCATTTACCTGATGGTGGACTCCAAAGGTAAGTAAAGGATCTCATTGACGCCACTGCGTAGAATTGTCGTGTTTCAACTCATTTGAAAGACCTCGAGGAGGCCTTAGAGACTGATGATGCCATTTACTTTTGACGGTGGACTTCGAAGGTGGGTATAGGATCTCATTGACAGCGCTGCGTAGAACCATCGTGTTTGGACTCATTTGAAAGAGCTCGAGGAGGCCTTGGAGACTGATAGTGCCATTTACCTGATGGTGGTCATTCTAGCTATATCCGTCATTGTGAACCTATAAGCACTTAGCTGGTCATTATCAGACCTTCAAAATGTATCATGTAGTAGCATCCGTGCTCAATAAGATAAAATCTGAAAGCTAAGTCATTCTAACTACATCCGTCAATGAGAACCGATAAGCACTTAGCTGATCATCATCATACCTTCAAAATGTATCATGTAGTAGCATCCGTGCTCAATAAGATAAAATCTGAAAGCTAAGTCATTCTAACTACATCCGTCACTGAGAACCGATAAGCACTTAGCTGATCATCATCAGACCTTCAAAATGTATCATGTAGTAGTATCCGTGCTCAGATCGATAAAATTTGAAAGCTAGGTCATTCTAGCTATATCCGTCACTGAGAACCAATTAGCACTTAGCTGGTCATCATCAGACCTTTATAATGTATTATGTAGTAGCATCCGTGCTCAAATCGATAAAATTTTAAAGCTAGGTCATGCTAACTACGTTCGTCACTGAGAACCGATAAGCACTTAGCTGGTTATCGTCAGACCTTCAAAATGTATCATGTAGTAGCATCCGTGCTACAAGAACGACTACAATTGTTTTTTGCTACAATTGTTTTATCGCTAAAAGCGATAAAACAATTAAAATCATTAAAATAATAACATACATAACATAACATCACGCCTACTATTAGGTACACCTCTGCCTAACCCTTTGGGGATTACAGGCGCGATGTTATGTAATGTATGTTATTGTTTTAATGGTGTTAATTGTTTTTTCGTTTTAATTATTTTGTCTTGAGAATTTCGTTTGATGGAAGATGGAGATCTGGATTACTGATGATGTCTCGTACCTAATGGTGGACTCCGAAGGTGGGTATAGGATATCATTGACGGCACTGAGTAGAACCATCGTGTTTGGACTCATTTGAAAGAGCTCGAGGAGGCCTTGGAGACTGATGATACTAGCTACCTGATGGTAGACTCCGAAGGTAATTATAGGATCTCATTGATGGCACCACGTAGAACCGTCGTGTGTGGACTCATTTAAAAGAGCTCGAAGAGGCCTTGGAAACTGATGGTGCCATTTACCTGATGGTGGTCATTCTAGCTATATCCGTCACTGTGAACCGATAAGCACTTAGCTGGTCATCATCAGACCTTCAAAATGTATCATGTAGTAGCATCCGTGCTCAATAAGATAAAATCTGAAAGCTAGGTCATTCTAACTACATCCGTCACTGAGAACCGATAAGCACTTAGCTGATCATCATCAGACCTTCAAAATGTATCATGTAGTAGCATAACCGTGCTCAATAAGATAAAATCTGAAAGCTAAGTCATTCTATCTACATCCGTCACTGAGAACCGATAAGCACTTAGCTGATCATCATCATACCTTCAAAATGTATCATGTAGTAGCATCCGTGCTCAATAAGATAAAATCTGAAAGCTAAGTCATTCTAACTACATCCGTCACTGAGAACCGATAAGCACTTAGCTGATCATCATCAGACCTTCAAAATGTATCATGTAGTAGTATCCGTGCTCAGATCGATAAAATTTGAAAGCTAGGTCATTCTAGCTATATCCGTCACTGAGAACCAATTAGCACTTAGCTGGTCATCATCAGACCTTCATAATGTATCATGTAGTAGAATACGTGCTCAGATAGATAAAATTTGAAAGCTAGGTCATTCTAACTACATCCGTCACTGAAAACCGATAAGTACTTAGCTGGTCATCATCAGACCTTCAAAATGTATTAAGTAGTAGCATCCGTGCTCAGACAGATAAAATTTAAAAGCTAGGTCATTCTAACTACATCAGTCACTGAAAACCGATAAGCACTTAGGTGGTCATCGTCAGACCTTCAAAATGTATCAAGTAGTAGCATTCGTACTCAGTTAGCTGAAAGCTGGAGCATTCTGACTATTTCCGTGACTGAGAAGCGATAAGCAGTTACCTGGTCTTTATCAGACCTTAAGAATGTATCGTAGGAGTACCTGTGCTCAGTGAAATAACTAATGAAAGCTAGGTTATTACTTCATTAGTCAAAGTGTATAATTTATTATTAAATATTTTATTCATACATTATGATGTACACTTGGGAGCAAATAAATCGAGCCACTACCTTTTTTCACGTAAAATGGTAAATATTTTTGGTAATATGGAACGTATCAATTCGAACTATATATCGCCTAAAAGTTTAGTTAATAACCTTTACAATGAGGGTAAATTATTGAATAATAACCTTATTGAATGATAAATTATTGGCTCTGCAAGAAAAATGGTAATTTTGATAGAAAATTTAGTAGGGCTAAAACAGTCCATAAAAACAATAAAAAACAAAATTATTGCAAAAAAAATATTCTTAATAACTGGTATTACCCCCCCGTGCCCTGATACATTCTTGTAGCCTATTAGTCATCGATCTGATCAGCGTTACGATGACATATTGTGGTATGTTCTCCCACTCTTCAAGCACAGCGACTTTAAGCTCGGGAATGGATGAAACAGCGGGAACCCTGGCTCGGACTCTCCGTTTTAGCTCGTCCCATAGGTGTTCGATCGGGTTCAAATCGGGACTTCGTGCTGGCCATACCATTTGTTGAATCCCGATCGCAGACAAGTATTCCGTAACGATCTGCGCGGTATGAGGTCTCGCATTGTCATGCATAAACAAGAAATTTTCTCCGACAAAACCAGCATACGGCATTACGTGGTTTTCAAGAATGTCAGTTATGTATCGGTCAGCTGTTAATCCACGTCTACCACTGCCATCGTTGGCGGGGTCGACGAAGACAAGTTCCGTTTTTCCGTCTAGAGAAATTCCTCCCCACACCATACAAGAACCACCACCAAAACTCACAGTTTCTCGAATGCAACATTGGGCAAATCTTTCACCAGGACGTCTATACACTCGGTTTCTCCCGTCATTGCTAAAAAGACAGATTCTTGACTCGTCAGAAAACAAAACTGACCTCCAGTCTTCTAACGTCCAATTAATGTGTTCTCGAGCAAACTCCAAGCGAGATCGGCGATGAGCTACAGTCAATTTTGGGCCAGTTGCTGGTTTGTGTGATGTTAAATTTCGTTCTTTTAGTCTTCGTCTCACTGTCCACCTACTGATTGAGACTCCTCGAACGTCACGTAACGCTTGCTGTAGCTGAACAGCATTAAGTCCACGGTCGCGCAACGAATTGGTTGCAATAAAGCGGTCGTCACGTTCTGTTGTTGCCCGTGGTCGGCCAGTTCCAGGTCGCCGAACAAAAGCACCAGTCTCCAGATACCTGCGGTATACCCGCTGTACCTTTGAACGACTCAAATGAAGTCTGCGTGCCACTTCACGTTGTCCGTGTCCAACCTCAAGTAAAGCTACAACTTGGGCAGCTTCCTTCGGTGTAGTATCCATTTTATCAGGTTATTTTGATTACACAGACACAGATAAAGACAACAATAACAAGTAATATGGGTATGATTAACAAAAACCTCAAATTTAATCTTTTCTTAACAGAGTACAATAAAAATGTCATAAGCAAATTAAATGCGATAATTTTATTCTACCCTTTAAACTTTAATTTAAATTAAAAAAAATGAAATTTTGACAACTAACTACCCTCTTTGTAAAGGTTATTAAATACCCTTTTAGGCGATATATGTTTCGAATCGATGCGTTCCATAATACCAAAAATAATTACCATAATGCGTGAAAAAGGAAGTGGCTCGATTTATTTGCTCCCAAGTGTAGATACTCCAAGAGAAACAAAATATGTTAGGCAAATACGATGACCACTCTGCGACACATTTCTGTTCTTTGTTACGTTTTTCTGTAGTACAGTCGTTTGCCGGTAGGGGCCGAAAAATTAACAAAAGCCAGTACAGAGGTCAAATCGTCAAAGTCATCCACTGCTGTGATCCCCTTAATACGCGAGACTCTTGAGTTTATTTGCTGATAGTTTAAAACTGATAGGTTCATGGCCTTATAGTTGAAGGTTTGCAATCTCTGTAAATAATGTTGATGTTTGGCAAATTAACAGCGGAACTCGTGTCAAGTAATAATAGACGCTCGAATCAATCTCCAGGTAAAGCTGCGCTTGCCTAGGTTGGTCTGTGGATGGGTGACCACCCATTACATACTGAGTTGCCCTTGGGCCTCGGAAAGTACGTTGTTGTCATAAGTAGAGCTTTGACAGTCGTTACAGTACAGGTAGTCAGTGGCACGAAAATCTGACAACCAGTCTTTCCTAGGGGCATCGTATTACCTCGTGTTAACTGTTTTGTGGAGGTCAGATAGGCAGTCGCTCCATGTAACATACTGGTATTCAGCTGCATCCGGTTACGTTGGAAGCCTACCCAAACGTAGTTGGGAAAAGGTGTTCAGGTGATGATGTTTCGCAAATTAGCAAATTTTTAAATAAGTAGGTACCGGAATTAATAGTGGTGACCTAAGTATGATCTAAGACTTCAACAAAAACAGTTTTCCTTGAGAGTTGTTAAATTCTGCAGAGTGCCAAACTTGACTAATCAAACTGACAGGTAACTTCATGGTAACAGCGGTTTCGTAAAGTTAAATACATAAATATAAATAATGGTAGGTAATGTCTGCCTTTATGACCGTATGTACAAAACTCATGAATAATCATTAGAAGACTTTGAAGGCACGGTTGGCGCAGTGGCTTAGCGATGAACTGCTGCGCCGCGTGTCGCGGGTTTGATCCCCGCACGGAACAAGTATTTGAATGACCTACTGTACAGATAGTTGTTCCGGGTCTGGACATTTTTTTTTTAATTCCTAGTGTGGGGCAACGTTTTTATAAAAAAAAATATGGAGAAACTAAACACTATATTTTTTAGAGTTTTATGTTATGACACTATAGTTCACGTTAAATAACTTTGCCCCTTTGAAGTTAGCCATTTGCAAAGATCGCGCAAGTGCAGTCACGTAGAAAATTATTTGAACAAAAAAAATACATATTTTTAAAAGAAAACATAGTTTTATAATGCCATAATGCCCGCCCCCATGACTCGCGCATGCGCAGTTGCAGTTTTGTTCGTAATTTTGAGCCACTCGTAGCCAACTTCAGAGAGGCACAGTTATTTGACGCGAACAGTACTTGGTTAGCTCGTTGGGTCCTAAAAATTCAGAAGTTTGTTTTAATCCTATAAAAGCTTTTAACAGATTAAAGTTTCCATTATGTAAAGCTATGCAAACCAAGCTTCTATATTGGCGAAGATAATAGGTGTGTTTGGTAGTATGAAGTATGAACCATTAAAGATCAAATTGGACATAAATGGCTTCAATTAACTAACAGATAGTAAACAAATGAAAATGGATCTTATAGCGCTTTCTAATAAAGTTTCATTTAGGTAAAACCTAAATACGGAAATGTGAAACTATGATTGATTTAAATTTTTGTTGTTGTTTCAAATCGATTCTATCGATGTAAGTGAATCGAATCTAGTTTTGATGAATCGTTTAGATAATTTCACTTAAATTACTGCTAATGGCTATGCTAGACTTTCGTTTTTTCGTTATTTTTAAACCTTTGCACCAAAATCTGCACAGATTCAGGTTTGAATCAGAATCTTATTGTCACCGAAAAAAATGCTTGTGATAACGTCAATAGAGTTTAAACAAGAAACAAAGTGCCAACAGAGTTTTATAAACCTGGTATTTCAGCTGAACGAAGCATCACTACTGGACATAAACTGAGTCATGGGTTCACCATCATTATCACAATTTCAGCCAAAATACGCCCACTGCTGGAATCTTTGGGGGAACCCAAAGATTGCCACAACAATGTCATGATTTTCAACAGTTTCCCACAGAATTGTACATTTTATCCACTATTTCAAAAATATTGAAAAACAAACTCAGTTTTGTTTTATTTACTCAAGTAGGCAAAAAAACAATAATAATAATTACATCACGTTAACAACAAAAATATCTAGGTAAAATTACTAGGTGGAGAAAGAACTGGCATCATCTTGATCATTAAATTATCTTAAGTTATGTATTACCTATACAAATATTTACAAAAATCGAGAGATGAAATCTGTACCCAAGTAACAGGCTACCGTATGATGTTATGACAGCTGGCGGTCACGTAAACAGTTAAACAGCGCAAACGTGCGCACGCGCCGTTGATAACGTCTGTTTGTGCTCACCGCCTGGTCTATGGCACTGCGATTATGATCAAAGTATGAATTAGCTTGAAACAGGTGTGGTAGGTTTAAAGATGAAAGTGTAGAGTGCGCCGAACCCAAATAAGGGCAAGATCGTTCCGATGATGATGTAGAAAATACATAAGAATGTATGACTGGTGATAGTTATCAATGAGAGGTCACGTTTCAATTCATTTCCAGTTTAAGGAGTTTATTAGAAATATTAGAAAAAAGGTGTCTGATGAGATGAAGAGTAACAGAGATGTAATATGGAAGAAGATTTGCTGACCCCTAAAATTGGGATAAGGGCAGGAGAATGATGATGAAATGTTAAAGTTAGGTAAATCTTGAATTTGTCGCTTCACGCTTATCGGTTTATTTTTACTGTATTTGGTAATCCATTTCAATCCAATACACTACAATGATGGGCAAACCGAAATATTCTCGACTATCATAACCTTTTTCTAGGCATAGGTACGCTATTTCATGACCTAATTTGCTCCACTACCGTAGTTCGTCTACAAGTTGGTATTCCAGGCAATCTACTTTTCTAGTTCGACCTAATCTTTAATCTCGATTCAAGATCCTTGAGGCGAGCAAGTACAATCTGCTGAGTGCAGCAATTTGTTCGAGCACTATGTTACGAAGATAGAAAACCAGAAAGTTTTCTTTGGCTGAAGAAAAAATCGAAAAGTTATTGGAGGATTTCTTTATTATTTTTTTTTGCTATGATACCAGTCTTACTAACTTATATAACTAGACAGGTATGATGTACCTCCAGTATTACCTTTTTATTTTTTCGGCGGGTGGAAAATCATCAAATAACCCCTCCCGCTCTTGGGCAGAGCGAAAGGGCGTGTCAGACTTCTACTGACTAAAAACCACCCATGTTCCTTTTTAACCCTTCATGTCGGCCGCGGTATCTCTTGCGAACAACCCGCAGCTCCGACGGGACCTACAGTATTTAATTGTAAACCAAAGAATAAACAAACAAACGGGTAGAAAATCACCATCATAGAATGAATGGCCAAAAAATAAAGTATTTTTTTAAATTATATGAGTTGACACCTTAAATAGACTGTATTTTCGCACCCAGGATTTTCAGACAAAACTTTTCTCCTTTAAAGGGTGTGTGAGGTCCACTAAAACCTAAAGTCTTACTAGGATTCTAATAGGATATTTTTTTATTTATTAAGGTGTTCCTCTTTCATACTTGGGTCTCCCTATTTGGCTGCCCTTTGAAACTTTTGATTTGAAGCAGATAATGTGTGGCTAATTTCTTCGACACTAAAACACTATCGGTTTATTCGAACGAGCCATAAAAGTAATCTTTCATGTTCTCAACCATAGACAAGAAGCGATAAAAATAGACTGTTAATAACGACGGACGGCACGGTTGGCGCAGTGGCTGAGCGATTGGACTGCTGCGCTGAGTGTCGCGGGTTCGATTCCCGCACGGAACAAATATTTGTATGGCCTACAAATAGTTGTTTCGGGTCTGGGTGTGTTTGTGTATGTGAGTTTAAATGTTTGTAACAACGGGGCAACGTTTCCAAAAAAAAAAAAAACGTAAAACAATTCGACGAAAGTTTATGTTGTGATAAGCAGTAGATTATATGGTATTTTTTCACAAATTATTTACATTTAAAGTACTTTCTTTTGATATAATTATTTGTTTTGCATTTATGGTTAGGCAGAGGTTTAAGTCCAATATATCAGAGGCCCCTAGCATGAGTGCGCGGTCAACGAAGTCTTCCAAGAAATTCTCGAGAAGTGCCCTTCCTTCTTATTAAATTTATGAAATGAGACTGGTGTTATGATGGCAATTAAATTGAGTTGCAATAATTAGGAAACATGTGTTTTATAATATGAGTCTTCCGGGACATAGAAGTAAGATCAAAGGCATCTTTAATTTGAAACAAACGGGCATACGAAACCTGTTTCTTTATAAGATTAGTGTGGATATTTTCTGGTTAATATTATATATCTGTCAGTTAACATCATAATTATGTATATAAAAAGTCCTATTTTATGTGTTTTGTAGGATTTTTTATTGTCATTTAGTATGCATGTCATGTATATGTGACAAATAAATATTTTTTCATTCTTTCCATTCCCAGGAATCTAATTGATATTAGTGTTTTTTCAAATCCAGCAGTTTATATAAAGTCTTGTTCAACTTATTCGTATTTAAAAGCTCTGACTTGAGCTTTTACAATTTCTGTAATAAATCGGATACGAAATCCTGACATGGTTCCGGATTCCGGACATGTGCGGTCCACTTAAGGCTGGGTGGACCCGAATTTAAGTTTTTTAAAACAATCTGAGACAAAAAATACACTGTTTTAAATTTAATAAAAAATATATGTATTAGTTAAGGATCTTATCTAGTCAAAATCGCATTCAGTTGCAAGACCTGATGAACTTCACTCGATAGAAAAAAATCGCAAAGTTACCCCTTTTTAGATCGTTTTTTCAATATTATGACTATATTACTGATTTTTTACATTTAATTTTTGTACTATAATTAAGAAACTAATTAGTTTAAGACAAATTCGCAGAGTTTGAATTGATAAAATGATTTTCTCAATTACTATGTTTAAATAAGAATTAAAAGCGATCGCGGCGGCTCGGACAGGTCCGTTCAGTCGCGTGTTGGCGCTTATGGACGACGGACCTGTGTCAGTTTGACAACTACGCGCACCATACTATCTCTTTTTGAGAATTTGTTGCTTGTTAGTTATAAATTATAATGGGCAATAAACAACGCAGGCGAAAAAAGTCGTGTAAAGCAATAAAAGACACAAATAGAAAGAATGCACTCCAAAGATATGTGAAGAAGTAAGTACCTACGTAAATGTTTTATTTGTATTGTAATGTAATTTGGTCTCAAAATTAAATTTTATTTTACTTCAGTCTCTGATTGGTAAATGTCTAAAACTTACGATCATCGTACTATAGTTTATGAATATTAGTACCGAGGATCGCTACGATTTTTGATAATTCATATTTTGTCTTTTCGTTCGGTATCCTGCCTGGCGAGTGGCGAGCCACAATATAAAAATATCAGTAGTACTAGAGAACGCTAAGATTTTTGATAAAATTAAATCATATTTTGTCTATTTCGATATCTCAACCTGGCGTTTGCTAACGAACAGTAAATTACTATATCTACCTATCAATTTCATCTGTGAAATAGGTACTCCATTTACTTTTTGTTATAGGTTAGTTGGGCAGCCTGAAGAAACTAACATGAACACTGCCACAGCAACAAATCTGATACCTGAGGATTCAAACGAAAATAGGTATGTAATTATCTTTTTTTTTATCGTGTGGTAAAACCATCAAATGAGTCCTGCCGCTCTGAGTGGAGCGGAAGTGACTGTCAGACTTGTACTAACTAAAATCCACCCTGTTCCTTCGGTTGCCCTTTGCGTTCCAGGGCCACGGTATCCTGGTAAGACATATTCGTGGCCCCGGCAGGCATCCCTATTTGGGCCCCGTCAGTTTGCTGACAGCTCTTTGAGGCGCGCGTGGAACACGACGCGCCGCGGACCCGGGCTTGGTCCTTGATCGGACGGCGAGTTACCCTTACTCGCAGTCCGCTAGCCCGCGTCATGTAATTACCATAGATCAAGATTAGGGTTCCGTACCTCAAAAGGAAAAAGGAGTCTATCATTCGGTTTAACGACGTTCGGATAATCGATGCTCTACTGTATTAAAGTCCTGGATACTCATAATGTACATTAACTAACATAATGTGGGTGGGTTTTCAGGTACTACATGGATAATGCATCATGTAGAAACACGGCTGATGTATCCAAAAATTTTATTGGATTGGATCCTGTTCATACACAAAAAACTGTAACATTAACGTAAGTACCACATTTTATGTTTTTACCGCATTTTACATACAATGCTTTTACTAAAGATGGGCGATTGTTACTGATTCCAACAATCGAATGGTTTGATAGTACTAATATTAACATTCGAATGCAAAAACAATCGATCGCTAGTTCTCAAATTCGAATGAAACTACTAGTTCATTCATTTGCTTTAGCCGTGCTATACAAAATTGGGCTGTTTATACATACAATAAAGTCTACTTTGAATTGATATTCGTAGCAACTAGTAACTAATTTGAGAACCGCTAGTTCATTCGTTCTGAATTCGATGGTTTTACTGATTCAATTTGCCACACGAAATTGAGCATTTTTTGTCAAAGCATAGAGTTTACTTTTAGATAAAGTTACGGATATTCGAATATAAGAACTAGTAATAATGAAATTTGAATCGGAAGGAACGAGACAACGCTATACATTATTATTTACTTTTCATTCGTTTCATATTCGAATGAATACTAGTTCATTCATTTGCTTTAGCCGTGCTATACAAAATTGGGCTGTTTATACATACAATAAAGTCTACTTTGAATTGATATTCGTAGCAAACTAGCGATTCTGAACCGCTAGTTCACTCATTCTGAATTCGATTGTTTAATGATTCAATTTGACACACGAAATTGAGTATTTTTTATCAGAGCATAGAGTTTACTTTTAGATAAAGTTACGGATATTCGAATATAAGAACTAATAATATTCATTCGTTTTCAAATTGGAATGAATTGTAAGGTTATTCGAATAATTTGAATGACTTGTACAATCGAATTATTCGAATAATGTCATTCACAATCGCCCATCGCTAGCTTTTACTCGGATGTGTAAGACAAACTTGTAAGACTTACCATATTTCTCTTTTTTAGAGAAACTGAAGACACAGAAGACTCCTTCATCGTAGAAAAAGTACTCAAATATGAATTCCAACCACGGCTTCAAAGGGTATCCTGACCACCAGCATGCAGCAGAAGCGCATACCTGGTCATCACCCTCAGCCTCATCAGCGACCTTGGCACAGCACACTGCACTTCGGCCGGTCAGCAAGCAGAGACGCACTTCTCTCCTGGTCGACGCAGCAGCCAGCCACTACGCAGCACAGCATCACTCCGACTCACTGGAGCATAATGCAGCATCACCCCGACTCACTGGGGCATCACCGCAGACAGTTCCGACTCACCGAGAACTACGCGGCATCCGGTTCCGACTCACTGGAACCTTCCATTGGCCTGGCAAGCATCAAGACTCAGTCTGCTATCGACCTCCGGTCTCGGAGGGGAGTGATGTGGCGACAGCGATCGCAACACATGCGAACTAAATTGGCAATTCCTACATCGCGCTATCAACATTATCCGCGACATTAGCCTATATAGAAAATCCCGACTTACATATGTCGGACACAACACCCGTCTGGTCGGAGGATCCTCCCTTTTCTATGGGGGATGAGGAACTTTACACCCTGTTCCTCATACCCCCCCGAATACATGAATAATAATTTTGACACATTTGGTGATTATCATATGCGTGAGATACAGAGTTGATAATATTATCGTTGTTGTATTAAAAAATATACGATTTTCCATTCAAATATCGAGTTCTTTTTTAATATTTTTTTTTTTTAATTTTTCGTATTTGTTCTTTTAGAGGCAACAGAGATACACATTCTGTGAAAAATTCAATCGTCTACTTATTATAGATCATGAGATACAGACCGCTGACAGACGGACGGACGGACAACGAAGGCTTATTAATAGGGTACCCCCTCGGTTCCCGTTGGTTACCCTTCGGGTACGGAACCCTAAACAAGGTCGACTAAAAAGCTACGATGATCACCCTAATCTGTTCCGTAAATGATAATAATGACGCGATCTTTGCGGCATTGTCGTCCTTGCGTTACCTATTGCATTTGGAACACCCGACCTAGAAACTAAAACATCAATTAATGTAATAAGTATAGTTCAGAGATTATGGAACGAATTCCATTTAAAATATCTACTCAAATTAATTTATTACAAAAAAACGAAAGACTTCGCTATTACTACAAATTATAATAAAACGAGTTTTTAATTAATCAAATCTCTTATTTTAATTTAAAAATAAATCAATAAGACAAGTTGACCTACTGCCTGCTTATCTGTAATGTGACACAGGTGACACTCCTCGCGACGTAAGCGCACGGCTCGCTTTGCGGCAATCGCGGGCAACTCTTGGTAGCGTTAAATGCCTATTTCGCTTGGTCTACCTGCCCTTAATACGGAACGAAGTAGAAAGGGTCAGTAACAATGATTGATGTTATGTGATAGATATCAATGGTCGTCTACGAGTTAGTGTTGCTTACACGGCAAATATATTATCGTCGTCTATTTGGTAAGGAAATGGTTAATCTCAAATTAATCAAATAACAGCCACACCTGCAATCTCCGAAGGGTTAGGCAAAGCTGTACCGAATAGCACACCCACATAGGGTTGCTCCTCAAATCTAGACTACATTGCTACTAAAATCCAGGCAACATCACATTTTTTTATAGATATAAAAAGGTACAAGTGATAGGTAATTTTTTTTTGGTTATACTAGCTGTACCCAGACATGCGTTGCAACGCGATTTATACTCTACCTACTACCCATAAAAAAAAGACGTGTGGCACTCGGAGACTGCCGCGGTAAAGCTATTGCATAGCATTTTTTATCAACTTATGCAATTATAATTATTTATTTATTTTATTAATGCAGTATTTAAATATAGTATTTATACTTACACTTTTACTAATCATCCTCATCTTTTATAAAATGTCCTTTTACGTCTCATGTCGCGCCTTGGCGACAACTATTTTTGTTGGCAGCCTTATAATCGATCTTATTCGATTTATTAACTTTGATTTTGCTGTTTTAAAATATTAAATCTAATAATTTTTCAATGTTTACTTTTCATCTGACATTACGTCAGTTGTCAAGATGTCATTTACTTTTTCTTTTATTTTGTGTCATAGTTTTTCTTAGTGGTTAGAGCTATGAAGGTTACATTTGATTTATATAATTTAATTTATTTTTATTAATATGTTTGCTCAAATAATGTAATTTATTGATAATTTCTATTAATAGTATCTTATCTTACGCTTATAAAATTAATTAACACGCTCACAGAAATTCTTTGAGGAAGTTTTTGACTGAATAATAAAATTAAATACAGGCAACTCACAATTTTTGATTTCAAGAAATTGTCAAGTGTCAATTCGTTAGGTTTTTTTTTTTTTTTCGTTACGGAATTTCTGGATTCGGTCCCCACGCTCAAGGCCCGCGATAGAAGCTATGCAATAGCTTAATAACCTACGAACTATTCTTGGACCTACGAAATATATGTCAAGCCGTTTCGGAGATGTTTGATGGCAACCACTGTGACAGAAGGTATATATAATACAGAAAAATAAATACATGTATACGCTGACGGAATACGGCTAAAATTATATCGATGAGAACGATGCTGATGTAAGCGGCCCTTCTTAAATAAAGTATAATTAGAATATATTATATTCTAATTATACTTTATTTAAGAAGGGCCGCTTACATCAGCATCGTTCTCATCGATATAATTTTAGCCGTATGACTCTCGTTCCTTTTAATCTCACTGCTCATCCCGTAAACTTACATCATGAATGAACCTATTTCTATTCGGATGGTGTGAAATGCGGTGTGGGACAATACGATTCCCGCATCACCCACCCCCATATGTTCTCCGTAGACTATAGCAGTTCCCCATTGAACGTCTCAGGATGTTAGAATTATGTGGACCTAACAATAGATACGAGCACAATAAGTTTTTAAATCGATGACCACATGTCAATTTAAAATGATGTCATTCTTTTTTATTTCAGGACAAATTAGTGGCTATTAATGCAACTGCAAGCCATTGTTTTTATTTTTTATTTGCACCGGGATATGACGGTGTTGTAATCGTTTTTGTGAAAATGAAGTAATCGTCTATTCTGAGACCAGACAACAGTTTATTTGTGGTTTCTTGTGTGTGCAGTTGTGTGTAAACACGGCATAAAGTATGTAAGTAAAAACAATTAAAGGCACAAGAATATGTTCTATATTCTTAATACTTTGTAAATTGTATTGATTAAAGTCGATTTCTTGTTTCAAAAGTTTCCACATGCCACTTATTATGTAAACAAATAGCTATTCGTCACGAAAACGTATCCCCTTGGTGAAAGTCACTAGGGTAGCAGTTAATACCGTTAGGTATTACATTACTCAGCGGGGGTGGTAACGGGTATGGTGTAATGGGGATTAACATTCAACCCTCTATTTGGAAAATGCCTTTATAATGCTTACTGAAATGTGTCTTTATTCAAATCGTTAGATATTAAAAGTTATGTAATTGTGTCTTTGTTTTATAACAAATGAATTCATGCAAATTGCAAATTTTCATCAAAAACTCTATTTTTTATTTTAGTCTGTATAATTAAAAACATTACTTTAAAGCTTACATGGTCATTCAACTCATAAAATAAGAGATGATAAACCCAGACGGGCTGTTCAATCTCAAGACTCGATTATGCACGTGCTTTTGCATAACCATGAGAAAACACCCTGTTTTACACACACAACATACCCACACTCATAAAAAGACACCATAAAAATACAAAAGGAACGTGCATATCCATACTATGCTGCCGAAGTCAACAGGCGAACGCCGACGTACACGCGACGGAAAAAGCCGACGTTACCCGAATGTTTATGGTGCTTTTTTGCTCCGTCTCGCTCTTTCACTATAACAAAAACACCGTAGTTCAAAGCTCAAAGCTTGCTTACTAGTTCGCCGCGTACATAGAACGTGCTCTCAATATCTTGTGTTTATGTTTTAAATTGTTATTAAATCCTAACAACACTGTTGTGTTATGTTATAACAAACCTGTTTATAGAATAAATTATTTAGTTTCCCAGTGTTCTGTGGTTATTAATAATTTTGTGGAAATAGAAACGGGAGTTGTTTAAAATGTGAGTATGATAAGTCAGGGTAATTTAAAAGTGTTATGGAGTGAAATAATGTGGAATTATGTGGCATGTTAGTTTCTAAAGTTTCTCCTAGATTGCGAGGCGTACCTACGATTTATTTACGTATTCAGCACAGATGTTTTAGCTATTCGGATTGACTTCCTGTTCCGTTTAAAAGTACCTATTTATAAACGCCTTTATTATTAATTTTGCAGTACTTTATATTGCTCGGTCGTGAAAATAATTGAATTTGTTTTTTGTTTTTTAAATCCATTTTGCATATATAGACTTTAGATTGCGTTCAAATTAAAAACCCAATCTTAAAAATTCAACCTTTTGTTGTTAATAATATAAAATTTAAATTACTAGTTAATGCATTACCATTGCATGACCATTAAAACTTAATCGTTGGATTCAATTAAAAGTTCTGCATTCACTTTTAAATTGAAAATTAACACGAAACTCAAAAGTTAATTGAAATATTTTTTATTTGAATTTGATAATAACTGTACAAATAATTAAATGAAATACGAAATTAAAACTTATGCTTAGTCAAGTTTTAATAAAGTCGTATTGTTAGCAGTAATATACAATAAGTGCGGAACCAATTGATTGATGAGCGTAGCGACCTCTGCCGGTTTTAAATGGGAATAGGTCATAATTCTTTCTGCTGTGTTGGTTGGTGTTGCTATGCATAGACTAGAGTAAGTTTTTCTAACTGTGACTTAAATAAAACATAACAACAATTCATCACGCCTGTAATTCCAGAAGGGTTAGGTAGAGGTGTACCGAGCAGTACATCCGTATTACAGTGTAATAGGGGGCGAGTTTATTGTCATCAACCGGAATTGTCACAAATCCAGAATCTGTGGTTGCTACTGAGAAATTCCTTATGGAAAAACCTAATAACACTTTGTCCAGCCTAGGAATTGAACCCAGCACATCAGTCGCACTTGCGACCACTAGACCAACGAGGCTGTCAGTGACTAAGTTTTATAATAATCACTATCACTACATAGTATAAAACAAAGTCGCTGTCGCTGTCTGTCCGTCCCTATGTACGCTTAAATCTTTAAAACTGTGCAACGGATTTTGAAGCGGTTTTTTTTGTAGATAAACTGATTCAAGAGGAAGGTTTTAGTATATAATTTGACTGACATCCACGCGTGTGAAGCCACGGGCATCAGATAGTTGAGAGAGAAACAATGTCTTAGGAAAGTGTATGTAATATTCCTGCTTACCCTTTCTGAAGAATAAAGGCACCGTGTTAAGTTCGAATTTGTGATTCACATTCAATAGTTATTGCGTCCAACTGTTGTTCATCAACGAATATAGCCTTTAATTCACGCCATTCCACCTAAAAGGTTTGGCAGAGTTCCAAGCTGTTACCAGAGCAACATAAAAAGTCGGAAGGTTTGATGTTGTTTTGTTTTGAAGTGGTTATGTTAGTGACAGTAACTTAATAAGTCATTTTTAGTCGTAGTTTGAGTTTTACGAGTCGGTACAGGGTGACTAGCAGTTGGTAGGATGTTTATGTTTAATTTATTATGATAACATGATAGATATTGTAATTTTTGTGTTGTTAATGGATCCCGTCGGGGCTGCGGATTGTTCGCAAGAGATACCGCGGCCTCGATATGAAGGGCTAAGAAGGAACATGGGTAGTTTTTAGTCAGTAGAAGTCTGACACTCCCTTTCGCTCTGCCCAAGAACGGGAGGGGTTATTTGATGATTTTCCACCCGCCAAAAAACAAAAAAAAGTGGTTATGTTAGTGACAGGATCTTAAAAAGTCATTTTTAGTCGTAGTTTGAGTTTTATGAGTCGGTACAGGGTGACTAGCAGTTGGTAGGATGTTTATGTTTAATTTATGTGAAGACATGATAGATATTGTAATTTTTGTGTTGATAATGGATGACTTTTGTTCAGGGGGTCTAAAATTACCACTTTAGCAGATCATAATATGAATTGCGTTAGTAAAATAGACCTTTCTTAACAGTAAAGTTACTGCGTCTGTGACAATTTAGTAAAATGGATCATAAATACATTATAAAATGTTCACACACGCAGTTACAATAGGGTAGTTGACTGACTACAAAAAATATGATTCTGTTTAGTCCGTCTGTTAGATTATCGAAAAATATTGGATACGTGTTTTTTAATTTCTCAAATTAATAAAAAAATACGAAAATACAACGTGTCAAAGATCGTGAGTGGGGGTGGTGACGTCACTTTCTGGTAAAAAATGTACCAAACTGTGACGTCGCGTGATTTTTGAAAGCACTGTATTGTTTATGTAAAAAAAGAAAAAATACGTGTCCAATATTTTTTGAAAATCAATCTGACGAACTAAATAGATTTTTTTATTCAACTACCTACCCTATTAATGGTAGGTCCATTCTACGCTTTTTAACACAATTCATATAATGATCTGCTAAATTGGCCATTTTAGACCCCCAGGTCTTCTACATTTTCGGGGGAGCTCATAATGTAGCTGTTAATCCAGAATTTCTATTCAATCAGGAGTTGTTTAATTAGGGATTGCTAGTAAAGTTATACGATTATTTGCTTAAAACTATCTTATAAAAGGATTATAATTTTACCTTTTTATCAAGGAATTTCAGTTGATGACCCTAGCTATAACTATGATTTACCACAGAGTGATTCACATTATTTTACTTCATCATTTCAGCCGAAAGACGTCCACTGCTGGACATAGGCCTCCCTTAAGTGTCGCCACATTGAATGGTCGAATGGTGTACATTCATTAAGAATATGAGCCAGATATTTCGGTCCATTACAATTATTTTTATCACCTAGAGAAGCCTATGATAGCGGCTCACTTTTAAAACTAAGAATTTCTTTTTATGATTGGTATTGTAGATTGCACACGACCGAATTTATAGCAGGTTTCCTATGCATACTTACGGCATTCCATATAAAAACCGGTTAAACGGGAGTTTAGCATATTAGCTTGGACAAACAATAAATATTTTTCGACACTAATAGCTTTTCTAGCTTGATGATACCCATAAATTATAGTCCCATCCATTTTTTGAGACAGCTTAATCATCGCATTTAAAAACGAATATATTTCGGAATTCAATTAAGTAGCTGTCACTATTAAATCAATAATAATAAGGACAAACTTATAACTATAATATGACTCTCTTTAGGAGCTAAACCAAAAAGTACAATGTAGTTTTCAGAAACTGCATGTGTTTTTGTTTTCTGGATGATTCCACACTTTTAGGCTTACTTACAAAAACGGTGCATAGCATTGCATAGCGACATACCATTTCTACTAGACTTATCACTATATTTTGACTGCCTGTTTGGTATAGTGTTCGTAAGTGCGACTGTTGTTCATGAGGTACTAGTTTCAATGTCTAGGTCGGGCAAACGTGTATTGTGGTTTTACTAGGCATTTCTTAGTAGTAATTACGGAGTCTGGATTTGTGCCCTGGCTCGCCCGCTATTACACGGGACTTAAACGTAACTGTCGAAATGTGGGTGTACTAATGAGTACACTTCTGCTTAACCCATTTTTTTTGGCGGGTTGAAAATCTTCGAATAACCCCTCCCGCTCTTGGGCAGAGCGAAAGGGAGTGTCAGACTTCTACTGACTAAAAACCACCCATGTTCCTTCTTAGCCCTTTATGTCGAGGCCGCGGTATTTCTTGCGAACAACCCGCAGCCCCGACAAGACCTCTGCTTGACCCTTCGGGGATTACAGGTGTGATGTCATGTTATGACATGTTTTTCACTATATTTCTTCAGTTTTGCATTATAAAGAAATATGATAAACATTTATATCTCGTAAAAATAATGACGAAAATATTTCCCGATAAACCACTATTATAAACCAATAAATCTGGATAAAAACTGACAGATTTCCAGCCATTAACTGTGACACCAAATTGAATCTTATTTCGTGCGTATCATACCAAAAGAAAATGAAAATCAATTTGTTTCGTTCTTCCGACACACAATACTACATTTTGTGTTCCGGTTTCAGCAAATATTGTTACAATTACTATAGTAGTAAGATCGATGTCATGGCAATATTGACTCTGAGGAAATATTTTTCTCTTCTTCTATTTTTGAGTCTGTTTGCTCTATTTATGATTAACCGAGCTTTTGTACTTCATCATCATCGTCATCCACAGCCCGAATTCACCCACAGCTGGATATAGGCCTCTCTTTTCTGGTGCCAATCGCCACGTTCTTGCCAGTCTCATTCAGGTTTTTCCCTCGATGGCAACTATATCGTCTGCCCATCTCGCCGCCGGGCGACCGACATTTCTTTTCCCCGTTCTTGGACGCCATTCGGTGGCAGCCTTACTCCACCTGCCATCTCTGTGTCTTGCCAGGTGTCCTACCCAACCCCATTTGAGTTCCATAACGCGCTTACCAATATCGGTAACCTTTGTATGTCGACGTTTGGAACTCGGTCTACCAGTTTTATGCCTAGCATGGAACGCTCCATGGCTCTCTGTGCAACTCTTAGTCTGTACACAGCCTTAGGGACTCCTCTACCCATCCCATCTATGTTGGGGTCAGTTTCCAGTCTAACCAGATGTAGCTGAATACCATATTTTAGACGGAGTGACTACCTATCTGACCTCCACAACCCAACTAGTATTGGGGAATATAATTGTCCATTGAAACGACTGACAACTTAGAAGTACGGTAATTCAGTTGTGAGAAATGGACTTCCCCGTGAACTTAATTGTTGGCTTGCTCTTTAAAGTCATTGTTTTTACAAATACTCGTAAACACTTTAACTGCCGCACTCAGAGAGCTTTAATGATTACTTAGGCCATCACTTAGTAAAGGTTTTGACAGTTTTGTCATACAAAAGTATGTCAAATCTTTACTAAGTGACGGCTTAAGTAATCATTAAATATCTCTGAGTACCGCAGTAAGAGCATAATAACTTTCTCCAATATCAAAAATGTTGCACAGACTTTTAAAAAACGTTTGATTTATTTGACAGATTTTGAACTTCAAGAGAAAATCTGTCCTAATCTATCGTGAACCGAAGAAAATCCAAACAAATCACAAATTGAGTTTCGAAACTAACTTGCCCTGTATTTGTAGATGATCTTACAAAGACAAAGTGAGTTATTCATGTCCCGGGCACTCCAAGAACATTAAATTTTATGTTCCATGCTCTATATCTCATACCCAATGGGCTGCATAAGTGTGTGAAAGTCACAAAGAACGATTCAGAACTCGAACTATTATAACCGATTTCAATAACTGATATTTCAGCTGTAAGTACACTGCTGAGCATAAAAGAAATTGCTAGAACCTCTCTACGTCTATATTGGTTTTTTAAGTGTATGAAAATTATACACATATGTAGAACACTTAAACATTCGTTTGTACAAAAAAATATTGTACCATAACCAACAAACCAAAATATAGAAAACATATTTATTTGGCACATGCCACAAGTACACACGAGCAAGAAACAAAATAAAATAATAACCCTAGACAAAAAAAAATATTTCGAAGAAAGACAAGTTCAGCAGACTGCCGAGCAGCTAGTGCCCGACGCTGGTTTTCAACTGAAATTGAGATAATGATGTGACGGATGCAAAATAGTCTTGAACTTTTCCATCTCCACGGTTAAACTTACAATAGTCTGTATGCACCCCAGCTTTAAATATATAATTCTA
Source organism: Diarsia brunnea (assembly GCA_949774965.1). Taxonomy (NCBI): domain Eukaryota; kingdom Metazoa; phylum Arthropoda; class Insecta; order Lepidoptera; family Noctuidae; genus Diarsia; species Diarsia brunnea. Next base: position 8,081,500 of record OX459005.1, on the reverse strand, counting down.
CTGTACCTACGTATGTATGTCACTGAACTGCTCCTAAACGGCTGGACCGAATTGGATGAACTATTGTGTGTGTGTTCCAGTGGATTCGAGAATGGTTTAGATTCACAATTGGACGCGGTAGGTGGCGCTGCTGTCCGGGCAAGACGACATCTGCCAGGTCCGCTAGTATAATATAAAGAAGTAGGTTAATTCCCATGATATAAAAATATCTGGCATAATGTGGCCTCAGGCGAACCCTTCAGGGATACCAGGCGTGATGTTTATAGGTGCTTGGATTTTTATGACCTTTTTCAATTTGTTTTGTAGTTTCTATCAACTTTTATGAGACAAAAGGTGAGCTTATGCCACTCTAAGTAATATTGGAAAATTCAGCAGTGGTCTGCGGAACATAAAGTAGTTTCCTTAATCCGGTGAAGTTTAATCTAACCGTTCGCAATGTTCTCGGATTGCAAGCAGTCGAGAATCCCCGTTAATTCTGAAACCCTAGGGTTGATCCTGCAGTAATCCAAGCCTTTCAATGCTCCGTTGGGTGAAGTTTACACTGTCTAATGCTTGGAGTAATTTGCACTTGCAGATTGAGGGATTACCTGAAGATGAAGCTTGATTAAGAGTCTTGAGGACCTGATACAGCAGATAAACTTATTTAAAATTTCAGAATCAGAATATTTCTAGAACTTCTGCCATGTATTATTTATTCTATTTCATTGTCACTGAGTATAATATAACTCAATGTTCTATTCACATGAATTGACAGTCTACGTTACTTTGAAGTATCGAAGCCTTTTTTTTGGGTGTTGGGAAATCATCAAATGACTCCTCCCGCTCTGGGCAGAGTGGTAGTGTTAGACTTTTACTGACTAAAAACCACCCATGTTCTTTCTTAGCCCTTGTGCCGAGGCCGCGGTATCTCTTTTGAATAACCTGCAGCCCTGACGGGACCCGCAGTCCCGACGGGACCCGCAGCTCCGATGGGACCCGCAGCCCCGATGGGACCCGCAGCCCCAATGGGACCCACAGCCCCATAAACATCTCTGCAATCAAGTTCTGATCAGCCTCCCCCAAAATACATTTATTCATGTGTACAGTTGGTACATTACTTCTAGGTACTTTTAATTAAATTTGAAATCAGTAGGTAGATGTTCGTCTCAAAGTTACACATACTTTACAAAAGTCATAACATTTATCATGAATCATACACACACTTCATAACAATAGCACCCCTCATTATATTCTGAGCTGAAACATTCAAAACAAAATGAAAATCATTTCGCTCCTACTAACAATTTGGTTGACAGCCAGCCACGAACACATTGGCCATAACTTCGACACTGTTTGACTCAGTTTGGCGACCCACCAGATCCAATTATTGCTTGCTAGTACTGTTTCACAGGTTCATTTTATCAGCAGGTTTATTTTATTGTTCAGCTGTTGCTTGCGGCTTCGCCCACGAAAATTATCTATCAGATTAATTAACCAACGTCCTTGTTTAAAAAAAACACAGGTTATGGTCACCCTGTGTGTCAAATTTTATCGAAATACATTCATTCGTTAGGACATGAAAAGGTACATAACACAGACAGACAGTTACTACTCGTTATAAAATATAATTCATTAGTACTAATGCATAAATACGAGCATTATGGGCCACATTCATTTCCTGAAAGTAATTCCATTTCAACCGTTAGGCGTTGTTCAACGGAAAATGGAATGTACAAAACTAGGGCGAGAATCCTTGTAAAGTTCTTGTTTGTTCTGCAAACTTGATTAAATTATAGTTTTGTTCCTTTTGAATCCTTGTAGTTGCTCATGTTTTATTTATAACATTTTGTGAGAGAGAACGCTTGAATAATGTAAAGAATTTTCTCCGTTACTTCAGACGTCATCTTAGCCTAGCTTTTTCTTATTATGTTGGGATCCTCCAGAACCCGATTAGTATTGCGTAATATGACACCCCTCAGTACGACTGGATGTCAAACTTTCTGCCCACTGACCTGGAACGACTGTCAAAGATCTATAGTTAACAGCCGGCACCATCAGCTTCTTGTGCTTCCTGAGGCTACCCATCCACGGACCAACCTAGGCTAGCGCGGCATAATCTTAGTATCGACCCGAGCGGCTGTTGCTTTTAGACACGTGCTCCTCTTTTTTCGAGACAACTAAATAAAAACGGGTATGTCAAGTCTAGGTGTCAATTTAGATTATGACAGTGTGTCAACATGTTGTTAGCGCGCCTATAAGTGTGTATGTATGTGTGTCATGTAAGTAAAACCATTAGCGTGCATCGGGGCCATGCATCGACCACTACTGGGAACGCGATTGTTTGTATGTGTTACAGAGTTACCGGCTACCGATCACTATTCGTGACGATTCGTAGCTTACGTGTTGGTTGTTTACACAATGATTGTCATTGTACCCTTTGAATTCTTCAAATAACTGTAACAATCCCACCACCATTATTAAACCACGCTGTGGCAAAATCAACCTTATTGTATCGAAAATAAGGAACAAAGAGATTTCGACATTGATGCTAAGTTGGAGATATGAAACCTGTGAAAGGGCTGTACCCTCATATATATCCGTTTTGTGACGTCATTGCTAACTTTGCGGTGAGGCTTTTGAGAAATGTTTGACGTGTCTCGACGTCGAAAGAAACGAGGAACCCGATTCCCACGAATTGTAAATGAAAGAAAAAGTTGAGTTCTGTTAAGAATTATTTCATTGTAGTGTCTTGAATACTTAGTAGTATCGACCTAACATCAATACCAGGGATCACAAATTACTTTCTTCAGGGGTTCGATTTTATTAAAAAAATCGAATCGAATCTTTAGTTGAAACGGTTCAACTTAAGTTTATTAAATAAGCAAATGTGATGTACAGAAGTTGCATTGAATTTTTTTACATATACATGTTAACATTTTGTTTTTTAATTGAGCTATTTGTCTGAGGTTTGGAGTAAAGTTAGCGCAAGCTATTGTCATTAAATCCTGGAGATGTTCATAAGTAAGTCGAGATCGTAATTTATTTTTATTGAGATCATCTTCGAAAATGCTGCTTCACAAATATATGTTGACCCAAACATAGTAAGAAGTTTCAATGCAATATTGTTTTAAGTACAACCAGAATTTTAAAAAAATACACAGAATTGGGTTAATAGCCTCATAGGTATAAATTATATTCAGAACTCTTCTCGAGGAACTTTTGTATGTTTGTGTTTTAAAACTGTGGAAAAAAAATCCAAACCAAAATCGGGAAGTAATAAGTATTGTCATATGATTTCACGTAATAAATAAAAAAAATAAGTTTTTGAAATGAAACGGGAAATCTCGCGCTGATAAATAATTTACTTAGTAGGTAGATTTATTGCATAGTTTGCCCCACCATAACCTACACCCGTAAAATAAAAGTTCAGCAGTTTAGCAGTAAAATGTCAATAAAATAATCACAACAGTTTAATCATAATAACAACAGGTAGGTAACAGTTTTGTAAGTTTGAGTGTAAACAAGTCAAAATTTAAAGCTTTCAGAAGACGCTTGTAAAGAAAAGCTGGCAACACCGCGCAAGCTGATGATTTCCAATAGCAATATTGCAAAAGTCAAGAGAAAACCCTTGCTCGACTGTACTAAACAACAAAACATTCCCACTCTAAGTCATAGTTAAAATTGGATTGGGCAACGAGCGAGGCTAAACAGATTTTTTTTTGGTGAGCGCAAGTGGAGCGAAGGTGTCCGCACATCGCGTACAGTCCGCGCGGCGCGGTTGAAAGGCACCCATCTCGGTTGAGTAGCGGCCCAGCCCTCGGCCGCTATTTGCAGAACAATGCAGGCTTGATGTGCGCACGCCGCTACCGGGAAAGCGCGGAGGGAAAACGCGCGAAGTCGCCAGTCTCGGCCCGCAAGTGCGACCGGCCGCGCGCCGAAGCACGCCCGACGCAAGCGCCCTGGCGCTCGACGCCACGCGGCCCGCTCGCCGCGGCGTTACGTTTTCCGAATCGACCGCAGACGGCAACACTGCCACTGTGACAGAATTTCAGTGTCAAAAGGTTGGTGACCCCACTTTAGTGCAACCAAAATACCACCCAAACCCAAGGGTGCACAGCCTGGTTTCCTTCTTCCCGCCCGACTGACATCTGCTACTATGTGCAGTAGTAATTTCCTCGTGCGCCGCAAATGTCAAACGCTCTCGATTGAGTAGGAAATGCTGTTACGAGGGACTTGATTTATTTCCCTGTTACCGGAGTTTCAAAACTACTGATTGGCTATTTCAGGATTGATTGATTTGACAACTGCTGTACTAAAAGGAAGATTTATGGTTATTTTTCACCCGTAGTTAAATTAAAAGGACGTAAGTAATATAGTATTTTAAACTGATTCTAAATATTTAATTAAAGGAATCACTGAAACTTTAATCCTGCAAATATATATTTCGGCGAACCCAGACCCCTAAAAGGATTTGCGCACTTCCCATTGGCACATTGTCCTTGACACACTTAGGAAGGGAATGTCACAGAACAAGGAAATTTTGTACAGCGTTTTTTCATTTCGAGAGCGGTTACTTTTAACACGAATTGTATGCATTGAGTAAACAAATCGCCGGTATAACCGCTCAACGACCTCTAACTAAGAACCGAATCTGTGAACCATCGATGACAGCCGTGACGCATCAGTTTATTCAACGAACTCTCACCCTACTTAACGAAGATCATGACGCCGCTACTTCGGAAACTTTTACCAACATCTTAACGGTGTAAAGGGCTCACTGCGATCCAATTTTAAACATAATCGATAAACACATCACCGATAGCTACCAAGAACATCGAGCAACGATGGTGTATCGTAATATTTCAACTCCAGTGCTTCTCAAGCTCGTAAAAAGAAATGGAATACTGCGACCTATATATCGAGTAAACTGAAATTAGATTGCGTTAATGCGTTCAGTAGGAATATAAACTGTGTACCAAACACGCCAAGGGATATGTCATGCCCCAGAAATAATAGCTGGCCCGAGCTATGCCAGTACCAAACTTCGAATAGATGAGATCATCGTATGCAATGACATAAGACACATCATAAATGCACATCATGCATGCATGTCATATTTAAATGCACATATTTGTGGAATAAGAAGTAACACGCAATTTGCGTGAGAATTAAACTAATGTTTGGCTTTGTAGGTGCCATTGAGGCGTAATTATTAGGCCCAAGGGTACAACAAAGTGTGTCTGATTGTCTCTGCAGTGGTTACAATTATGTTACACAATAAGATGTGTCTTAAATAGTGATGAACGCTTGATCACAGGACAATATTTGCTGAGAATAGAAATAATGAAAAACAGTTTGTTTTTAGAACAAATCGAAGATGTTTACTTATTTAAAATATAAATAATTTTCTAGAGTTGAGCAGTTATTAAAGAAAGGACTAAAAATAAAGCGTTTATTAAAAGCTTATCGATTGTTTAATGGACTTTTTCCGTTTAAGTAGTAATAATCGTAATCAAATTCTCATGTTTTCCAAATCAATTAAGTAATAAGTAAGTTTAGATTATTATTTTTTTCGTTTTCTGTCCAAAATTTGACCTTCTTTATATAAATAAAGAGCAAGTCGACAAACTGGGTTTCCATACAGAGTTTATTAATAGTATGTCATAGTGCGTTGTGCCAAAACCTTTCAATCAGCTTCTGATTAAATTATTGTAAGGTTGTCAATTAATACTAAGACACGTAATAAATTAATATAACCCTATAAAATGAACTTGTACCACGCGTCGCGCCACCTAATAGCTGTATGAGGAAGTTTATTAATTCGGCTTTCAGTAACCATTAGACAGCTTTTGTGTCATAAATGATCGGAGAAATTAATATTGTATGCTTCGGATACGTCCTGAATATTTTATTTTCCGATGTGGATTCGATCAGCTTTTTCTCTAGTTTAGTCTTGAAATAAAGAAAATTAAAGAAAAAAAATCTATTTATTCGTAGCAGGGACATGACGTGCATAAAAAACGATAAAAAATAAAATAAATATACAACGCTTAACTAACAAATAATTATAAATTTTATAGGAAAAACCAAAAAAATACTTGTATATCGTGACTGCAACAAGCAGGTTACTGTTCAGAAAGATGCTGTGAAATGGGGGGCTCACAGCACAGCGCTGGTTGACCGATCACAGAACACGATTGATTCTTATATAACTATTCATAATATTCATGCTTTTATCTCCAACCAAGAAATCTAGGAGCTTACACCGTGCTACTGGAAAACCACAGTGTTTTCCTGAAAATTTTCTTCGAACACATTTTTAACGCACTTCAGATTTTATGTAAAAATCTTTAAGAATTTCACGAAAACACTTAGGTGAAATATTACAACAGTAGCTTTCTTTTTTCTCATTATTACTCACATTGCGTGACTTAAAGGAATACAAAGACACTTGTTGTACACACGGTAACACATTAAGCTCACAACTAACCTGGCCTCGCTGATTTTCCTGACAGATTTTCCATACAATGAGAGATCCGCATTTATTGGTTTTGTATAGTATGATTGGTCGTCATAGGTCAACATGTTCAAATAAAAAGTCGACTTTCAATTATGTAACGTAAATACATGACTAATTTATTGCTAGTTAAATTAATACACGCGATATGTTAACACCATATAAGCTAGAACATTATTGTTTTCACGGGAAAAACTCGTCGTTTTACGAGTCGTGCTGTAGGATTTTCAACATTTGCTTCATTCAGCACCGAGAGTGCAATCATAATTGGGCATTCACTAAAGTGCAGCCAGCGTGTTAGTGTAGTGAAGATGAGAATGTTGATGTGGACGTACATATATGACAAGAATGAAGTAATGAATAAAATGTATTAATTACTTAATTCTTGTCACACCGAATTTTAATCGAATAATCATAAATCGAATTTAATTGAATAAAGGAACGAGTATATTAGAGGAAGTTTGAAAGTTGCGCTAGTTACTGGAAAGTTAAAAAGGGGTCGACTATCGTGATATGGGCATTGGGCATGTGATGAGGAGAGATGAATTGCATGTTACTAAAAGAGTGATAAAATAAATGTTGATGAATAGAGAGGGAGAGGAAGACTAAATAAAAGATAGACCGATTGTGTGAGGAATGATATGAAACAAAATAAGAGTACTTAAATAAAAGCGTGATGCCTGACAGAAGAAAAGGGAAGGAAAAAGCGTGTTGCGCCGACCCCAAGTAACATGGAACAAGGGCAGGAAGATGATGACTCGAACACTGAAGTAATCAAAATTAATGAACTTGCAATCTCATCTTCGAATCAAATATGAATTCATCACATCAGCTAGGTTGTCACTCCCACAGTCATTAATTCAAAAGATAGAGGTAACTACCAGAGTTTTATTGATACTATAAAATAATGTCTCAACTCATTCCGTTCCGAGAGTCATTCCCATATGAAAACATTTCAAAATACATAAAAACAGTTTGCGTAGGATTCGCACAACGCGTTCCGGCGAATTTTTAGTAAATAAGGTCTATTCAAGTTCCATTATTAAAGCTTTTGCGTGGGCTGGCCTGTGATTATAATGACACAGCCACACAATTATGAACCTTGGGACATTTTTGTAAAGTCGGTTTTTCCTTGGGGAGGTAAACTAAAGGGATGATCAACAGGCAGGAATGAACGCTTTGAAAAGGCTCGGCTTTTCAACGCGTTGCAAGTTTTATAAAGGTCTGGATTAAAAAATATATAGGCACAGTCCGTGTCTGTTATTGCACTAACTTATTTACTATGAATCGAACGCCTGGGAGTTTTCAGCGGAGAATTCTTTCATCTTTCGCTTGCATTTTATGCTCGGATGGATGAGATATTTTTCTATCTTTTAAAGGCAGCTTTCAGAATTAACATTGTGGTTTGATTTAATGACTTTGTTAGCTGTAAATTGAATGCATTTTGCTTCAGCTGTTTGGTTTACCGGAGGGTTTAGTTGATCGGTTCTTAGTGTCATATTATTACGTCTTATTATTTGATAGATTTGCATTATTGCTATGTAACTTGATAAAAATGCAATTTCTGTGACTCGTAACAATAATCTTCTTTTGAAACAAATCCCAAACAAATCATTACGTTTCAATCAATACTTTTGACAACCAAAATATTTATAACCACGCCGAAAAATCCACCTGTACCTCCGTTATATTTCTGTCATGTCTACTTTCCCGGGTCACCCGTCCCTCACATACGTGGGTAGCTTTACAGGTACCCAGACTTATTTATGTCGCACAACACAGCCCTTTGAAGTATCACAGTACCCAGACAGAGGATACATACCCATAGCTACAGTATACCACTTTCATGCTTTTTATTTTTAATTTTTCGGTGCCGTAAAATTAGCCTTTGAAACTCTTTCATTAGGAACTTTAGAGATAAAAGGAATGTTGACAAGAAGTCTTGTAAATGAAGATGTTATGGTCTATGTTTGTTAAGGAAATAGACGTAAATGTGCATGTTTAAGATGATATAATTATGCAGCAGTGAACTTTATAGCAGAAAATTATAGTTCTATTCCTGACGATCTTTGATGATTACAGTGACACGGCTAATGATAAAATAGTTGTGGCCATACATCGCATAATTTAATATACGTTACGGCAAGATATTATTTCTGAAAATAACAATATTTTGAAAGTTGAAGCTAAAGTAAGACTAGACCAACTTGATATAGGACATGATGGTATATTTCCTCTGGGTACAGTATTGGTGATGTACGACTCGGTGGGATGAGCAAGTAAACTAGTTGACTGGAGTGTAAGCCTTCACGGGTGGATGGATTCCAATCTAAATAAACACTGGACTGCTTTAAAGTTTAATGTTTTGAAATTGATTATTGAAGATAATAATAAATCTGTTCTCGTTAGAAACAAACAAGCTGATGTTATGATGAAGGCACAACGATATGAAATGACCAAGAAAGATACACCATTAACCGGTGCAGATAAAAGTAACCCTTTTAAAGCTTCATACGAAATGGAAAAAGCTGTAAGCCCGTAAGCTGCTTATACATAAAAAATATTTTGATATCACAAATACATTCCCTCTCCCTTCTGAGAAAATCTTGCCATTAAATCGGAACACTCACTCAAAAATACTGGAACATGTAAGCCGAAAGGCATCAATTGAAAAAAGGTATTATCTATAGTTGAGTAACGACGTATACCATTAGGTGTTAATCCTATTAATAGTCAGGAAGTTTAGAATAGGTTTGATCATAAATAAACACTATCTGATGGACGTGAAACACAGGGCTGACACACATTTGCCTTTCTTAGAAACTCAGTTCGACAATAATTAGATCATCCGACCAATGTTTTTAATGCTTCCGACATTTGGCATATCTGGGTTATTAAACTTCTATTCAAAGACGAAATGAAAGAAAAATATAGACTGTTATTTGGTTATCTTCCTACGCAGGTATTAGTTAATGGAAATAGGTTGCTTTGGTGTGTAGGCGATGGGTGGGCAACCTGTCTCTATATACAATTGCGATATTGAAGTCCAACACGTTTGTAGAAGGCTAATCAATTTTAAGACGTATTGCAGCAATAATTCCACAAAGTATGGGGCCAGAATTTTGAAACTAATGATGTTTCTAATGGAAACAATAAATACAGTTCTATATGTGGCCAAGATATAAAACGTGACACAGATGACACAAAGAAAGACGATCTAGCGCGTGCTTGCAGAATCTGGCACGGTTGTAGAAAACATCAAAATATCGTAGGAAAACTAATAAAACTACACAGATTTAGCAAGCAGTGTAGCAGATGATACAGTTTGACATTCGACCTATTTTTGAAAGATGTGACTCAGTTAATTATGTCAACATTTACTCTGATTTTATGGAATGAAAGAAAAATAAATTGTAGTGGGTAATCGTATCCTGTGTATTTCATAATATTGAAACAGTTATAGCCGAAAAGGTTTTCAGTATTTAATTTTGTCTTATCGTGTAGCGTGTATCATTGAAATGTACATCAACGAGTTGTAAGATCGTTCAATTACTTGTTTTCTCTCTAGTTTTCTACTACACTCTAAGCATAAACCTGTGATGTTTTTTTCTGTTTTTATTTGCTTCAATGTAGTTTGTTTCAGCCACCCTTTGACCCCGTATTTCAATATTCGACATGCGAAATATGAGGACATGTTTTGCATTTCACTGCGATACGTTTTGCGTACGTTTTGTTCAATTTTTAGTTTGATTGCTTTTCGCTTTGGTAGCACCCGTAGTATATCAATTTTCACTAGCAATGTGAAAATTAATGTTTTGATGTATCAGTTTACATCAAAACATTAACTTTCAAATCAAATCAAATCATTTATTTGCATAAAATGTAGGTACAATACAATAATGTTGTTACAATTTTTAATATAGTGAGCCGGGTCGTAGTGAGTCGGTTTCGTGGGTCTTACTACTCGTACCGGGCATTGTATAGGAAACCCATCATAATCGCTAAAGATAGGGGTATTTCTTGAAAATTGCTGGTAAACTGCTGGGAACCAAAAAAAAAATCAGTGCCGTCCCTACTATAATGTTAACTTTACAACTATATTTTTCAAACAATTACATATACTAACAAATTCACTCCAAATGACGCAATTCTTGATAAACAAATTCCAAGACCCAAACGTAGAAAACCATCAAATTAGAATGCGGGGCATTACCTTCATGAAGGCTCACACAAATTATGGCATCTTCGATCTAGTTGTTATGCAAATGCCCTCGGCGATCCAGCAAGCACGGTAAATTACATTATCGGTGACTGGTGCCAGTGCCAACACAGGCTCGGCAGTTTGTTGCCAGGCTGTTTGGCTATCGGCCCCGTCTTGAATTGTTTACAAGCGTATGTGATAGGGGTACTTCAGGGTAATGTTATAGTGGCGTAAGTGTAGTTTCTGGATTTATTGAATGTTAAATTGGTTTGTCGTGCTTTCAAGTAAATTTTTGATTGGAAGAAACTCAAAATATGTAATTGTAATAAACCATTTACAGGCAGTTTTAAATTTCCAAAGTTTCGGTCATTTAGTTAGAAAGTTGGGACTAGATGTTATTTAAATTCGGTGTAGAATTAATGGTTCCGATTTACATAGCAATTTTTTTTTCTGTCCTTATGTATAATTATTTTTTTCCTCAAACATTGATATAGAGAAGAGAGAAGATTTTAAAAATATTTCCAAACAAATGAACTCGTAACGTTCTCCTTTCAACACAAAATGACGTCGCTACAGCCCTTTCGTACCTTTTGATGTTATCACACATCAGTGTCCAGGCTTTTTGCTGGCCACCGCGATCGTTATCAGTGCCAGTTGTTGACGCAGCCATTTAGCCGGTCCTTTGTTGAGAGCCAGCCAAAAGGCCGAGCGTGCTCGTTGAAGGTACTACGTCCCACCTGGCTTTAAATGAACTCTGTTCTGTTGGATCTTTTATTTTTGTTGGAACAGTCAGCTGTATTTTAATTGAGTTACGGCTTGTAGTAAATATTGTGGTTTACTTATATTTTGAACTCCATGAAGGATGATATGGTCGGAAAGGAGGTGACTGAAGAAATGTTGAGTCAAAGAGAAATAGTGGAAGAAGAAGACACAGAAATTAAGATAATTATGAACTTTAGAATGATGTGATGACAAATATTTTTTGTAAAACAGCACGTCTTCTTCCTAGCCAGAATACTAGGAAGTGGCAAAGAACAGACGTTTTGGGTGACCGTCGGTTATTTCAAACTTTAAGAGCTGCAGATTCTTTGCTTAAGTTTCATAGGTTATTTGATTTTTCTTGAATAATCCAGCAGATATCTCGTATATAAATATTTATTCTTGGAAACATTTCCAAATCTTTCCAAGAAAGTCACACACATCTTTTCCTTTCTCTCTTAACAAATTAAAAGAGTTTTTGTTGAAATCTTTCTCAACCACCAAAGATACTGGATCCAATCTCAGCAATCTCGCAGCTTCGCGTGTAATCCGAACACTGCACTAATTAGAGCAACATGATTAGCAGAATTGGGAGCAGTTCATCCATTTCTGGAGCAACGTGTACAAAGAACATTAATTTCCCAGCTTCAGTGACGTGTCATGCGGTGGAAACATTGTGGAAACCAACCTAGTTTCGGTTCCGGTTTACTGGTTGCCTATTTGTGCACGGATGGGGAATAAGACCTATGTGTTTTGTCTGAAACTATTGGTCCGATATGAGGGATTGGTTCAATAGGTAATCTCCGTGTTGTGATAGATTTTACTTCGTTGGTAGGTGCTGATGGCTGGTTTTCTTTCTTTTTATACTTTTATTTTCTCCAAAAATTACCTAGTTTGTATTTGGATTTTCTTAAACTAGCACAATTCTAGCAGCTTTTAAGATTTCCTTAAACTAAAGTCAAGCCGGGCCGTTGCTGTAATTAATCTTATTCATTTTTGTAACATTTATTTTTCTTAAATTTTGTTATCGATTTTTTTGTGCTACATTGAAAGAGGCTGGCCTCCACGGCACAAGGAACACTGACGTGGAGACCAGAAACCTATTTATGTAATGTACTTCTGACACTATAAATCTATTTGTATTTAGAATGAAGTCGGGCTGTGAATGATGATCATGATGAAAATCTTATTCTTCCTAGCAGTATCAAGTACCAATGACTTAGTCCTGACTCCTGTATAAAATAACAGTAGTCCAATATTTGTACAAATCTTGGCTACTATCTTGAAACCTGTTACTTACAAAGTTTACAACCCACATGGCCACTAAAACGTCTATCCTTGAAACACGAAGGCCGTGCAAATATTTGTCTCTCGTTCGAGTATGGAGTTAGGGTGTGCCTGTACTAAAGTTCCAAGTGATTTATTCTCATGACGTTGGTCAGCCTACTACCAATGACTTTTACCACTATTCTTTGTCAACAAACTTTGTTCTTTTATAGGCAACTAGTGTAGGTATACTGCGAGTTACTCCTTTAGTGTTTATACAAGCTTTATGGTGTGGTTATACACCTATTCAAATGTAGATTTTGATCATAAATATTGTTTTATGTTGTATGTGTGTGTTATTGCGTTAACGTTTTCTATTTTGGGGGATTCTCTTGGGCTTGTGTTATCAGATTCCACGCTCCGAATTTAGGGAAGCATGAGGAAACATCTGAAAATTTTAATGAGAGGTGTCGCTTAACCTTTCTTCTTCTTTGTCACACTTTGTCTGTCGTAATATAGCGTTATCTCACTCTGACACCCGAAAACCCGAATGCTTTTAGGCTCTACTACTAAGTAATTGACTACACGTGTTTTCACGATCCATATTTTTATTACGTTTTCGGAAATGTTAAAGTTCAACCTTTTGCTCCGAATGAAATGTTATGTTTTTGTCAAATAATTATTGATCATGGTACCTACCTACTTATATCAAACGTAATTTTATAGCCTCCTTGTCGGAGGTATCCCAGAATCAGTTATGAAATAATCCCCTGTTCATATGTATACTTTAGAAAACAAGGTACACCCACGAGGTTCAAAAATATTCCATACTCTTATTATTTTGACATTTGAAAATGTTAAAGTTCAAACCGTTCCCTTTCATCATATAAAAAAAGACGTGTGGCACTCGGAGACTGCCGCGGTAAAGCTATTGCATAGCATTTTTTATCAACTTATGCAATTATAATTATTTATTTATTTTATTAATGCAGTATTTTTTTTCCTTTGTTTTTTTTTTAATAGCTAACATATTATAATACTTGACAACTGACGTAATGTCAGATGAAAATTAAACATTGAAAAATTATAAGTTAATATTTTATAAAAGATGAGGATGTTTAGTAAAAGTGTAAGTATAAATACTGTATTTCCCCAACATTTTGGTTATCTTTATAGCAGTATTATATATAAATTAACTAAACAAAAAATAATACATGCAGTATTATTTTTTGTTTATAATAATAATAAAATGAATGTATATAGAGTACTAACTCATTTTCTTTCACTATTTTTTCGTGACTTTCTTCATTAATAAATGCACTTTGTTTATTCATATTTAAAACACTTTGTACACAAATTATACGAGTACAGATATTCACTGTTGTACATAGATGATAAATACCTATACACCCTACACCTATATACTTTCTCACAAACAGCTGATTACGGTAGTTTTCCAATACAACCAATGCCACCTAAAGGCGGGTTGCTGAACTAAAGAGACAAGCGTGATATTTCAAAAAGTCATTGTCAAGTGTCAATTCGTTAGGGCACGCCACGATAGTGGCGGTAAGTCCCCTCTTTGAGGAGTGGCTGGAGAGGCGCCACGGCGCCCTCACCTTCCGTCTGACGCAGGTACTCACCGGACACGGTTGTTTCGGGAGGTACCTGCACCGAATCAGGCGGGAGGAAACGCCCGGTTGTCACCATTGTGAGGATCGGCCGGAGGACACGGTGGAGCACACCGTGGAGGTGTGTCCCGCTTGGGCAGAGCCCCGCCGTGTTCTCGTAGCGGCGATCGGCGGCGGCGACCTCTCGCGTCCGGCCCTGGTGCAAGCCATGGTCCGGGGCGAGGAGGAATGGGACGCCGTCGCCTCCTTCTGCGAAGCAGTGATGCTAGCGAAGGAGGTGGCGGAACGTGAGAGGGAGAGAACCTCTCGTCCCAGCCGCCGCGGGAGGCGATCCGGGCGTCGGGGGCCACGTGATGGCTTCCGGCCACCGTAGACGCGGGCCTGTGGACGGTGAGTGATGGGTAAGCTCGCCGTCCGTCCGTCTAATGACGACGACAGGCCGTGTCGACGGCGCGTTCGTGTTCCACGCGCGCCTCAAAGAGATGTCAGCAACATGGAAGGGGCCCGCAAGGGCCGACGCCTGTCGAGGCTGCGGGATGTCCGCAAGGGATACCGAGGCCTCGACATGAAGGGCGAAGAAGGAACATGGGTGGTTTTTAGTCAGTAGAAGTCTGACACTCCCTTTCGCTCTGCCCAAGAGCGGAAGGGGTTATTTGATGATTTCCCACCCCCCAAAAAAAAAAAAAAAAAAAAAAAAAAAAAAAGTGTCAATTCGTTAGGTTTTTATTTTCGTTACGGAATTTCTGGATTCGGTCCCCACGCTCAAGGCCCGCGATAGAAGCTATGCAATAGCTTAAAAGCTGTAGGGCTGTATTCAATACGAATAAAAAACATGATCAAATACCTACTTGTTGCGTATTACTCTCCGCTATTGATCTCCTTGTACCACCTCCAGCAGTTGCTGTATAAATCATAATTCACATATCTTGGCATACTGCTGATGGCCATACAACAGGCTGTTCTAAACCTATCCTAAATATTTATACTGTGGCTTGTGTACCGTAATATTGTTTCTTCACGTATGACCCAGTTTTTAAGCCACGGATATTAATCGCCTATTTTAGAGAGGTATGGTCGTCGTAAAGTTTAAAATTGTTTTACTACACGTTCATGGTTACGCTGGATCGTAAAATTGAAATAAAGTGCATGAATCACTAGACTTGTTTTGTCAGAAATGTTGGTTGTTTGAAGTTAATTAGGAACACAATACTAGGGTTTTGATTCAAGCTGAGAATATCGAACAAACAAAGCGCGAAAAAGATAACCCTTTCTTTGCAGTCGGGTAATTATATATGGTATGTTATGTGTTATTATTATTTTCATTATGGAAAGGTATAGACAGGTTGATTGTGGGGTATTAAAGTATTATTACCTATCCGCCAGGAAACACTACGGACGACACGGCCCTATAGTTTAAATAAATACGCTATGAACTTAAGATAATAACGTTATTATTATGTTTTGTTTTCTCTTCAATCTTATTCCCAAGATTCTATTGAGCGAAATAACTACCTACACAGTTAATACAAGAATTGCAGCTAAAACTGCATTAGACACAATATTTCTGTATACAAAACCAACAGAGCGTTCGCGTTAGAAATGCTAACAAAAAGCAAATCAATTATTAACAGAATACAGCCATTTAGAAAACAAGCATACAATTAGTTACTATTCAGACATTTCTGACTATGTTCTCACAGCTGTAGAATGTAGAAATACAAATAAAACGAACCGCGAATTGTTCCAACGTTCGCACACTTAAAACTGAAGAAAAGAGCTGTAACAAAGAGGTTTCGTCTTAAGTACTGTGATGCAAGTGTGGAACCTAAGAGTATGAATGCAGGTTACGTAGCGCTAAACTAACACGGAGACACTTTTGACCACAAGTCTCATTTAATTTAAACTTGACTACTATTAAAGCTAAGTGCCTTAAATACAAATCGAATTTATAGTGTAACAACGTGAAAGCGACATTCAATTTTAGGGTGATAAATCAACAATTATAGGTGTTGAATAATGAGATGACGAAGGCTCACTAAAAACTAAACTAAAATTTTTCAGTTGTCGTTTTTTTCCCATTTTTTGACGGTCAAATTGTCTGCAACTTTTAACTTCCCACACGGCTTAGATGATTGTATTATGATTTCACAAATCAGATCTATGAAAATAGCAAAATGAAACAATCAACTGTTACCTACTAGCATGGGGCAGCGATAAAACATTGTGGTAAGCAGTTTTAACAGTTTACAATCGATTTCATAGACACAAAAACGTTCAACTTTTAATAAAAAAATCCAAAGCACATTTGTTATTGTGTTTACACTTCAATCTCGTTCTGTAATCCTCCTTGTTCTATAGCTTGTCTTATTTCTACTTCGTTGTCTGGTTCTAGTGTTTAAGTTCACGAGTCTTGCCAAAGACTTTTAGCGCTGTTTTTCCTGTGCAAAAAACATAACAAAAAAGTCTTCCTTAAAATGTAAATTGGCACAATTAAGTGCTCCTTCATTTACATAAATAGGCAATTACTATGTAACTAGTATATTGGGGCTGGGAACCTAGGTATTCTAGACTGTTATTCTGTGTCTCGCGAAGCTCTATTGAAGATAGCAGTGGGCACTAAATTATCTTTCTCAGAGAATTTCCTTTGAAATAGTTTTCTTGCATAAATTTTCATTTTTCTCTAAAACAGATATGCGGCTTGCGACCCAGCAGGGGGAATATTATAGGCCGATTATGCATTTATATTTTCTTTTTGACTGTGGAGTTTTCTACACTTTACCTTCAAGCTGATTGAAGTCGTCTGCGAGACGATTTTAAATAAATTATATCGCAATTTAAATTAAGGTTATTACGTTGGTTTACGAACCAACGGTTGGTTGGTTGGTGTTCGTTTTCGAAGCTAATAAGAAATTAATTATATTGTAGACATTAAGGACGTATTGCTGGAGATTTCCAGCTAATTATTAAAAATGTTCACAAAATCTCCTGTGAGTGTCACAACGAAACGAAAGTTTATCAGCTTATGATTATTCAGATAGTACCACATGTAATTGTTCATAAATTACTCTAGGATGATAATAAAATCATAATAAAATTGGTACCTACTTGAGTATAAAGGTTTCGGTTTCCCCTTTGAATTTTAAACATAATCATCATCTGAGGCCAAAATTAAACTCAAAGACTGGTTGCTGGCCAGGACTTATAAGGAAACAGAAGATTTACTATGCAGCTGAAGTTAATACCCTATAGCCACACTAAGATGCAATACATACACACTCTCACAATCACTCATACACACGCACACACCCCACAACCCCACACACCCCACAACCCCACACACCCTACACCCCCACACCTACTCACTGCAACTGTTTCGTTTGTATACAATTATGATTCCTTTTTTTTTTTATCTCTCAATGTTATGAATTATTATGATTTGACTTTCATTTTATTTTTTCTACTTGTAATCACGTTTTGTTTGTCAATTTAAGTTATTTTCAATGTGTTTTTTTTATTATTATTATTCCTAAAACCTAATTAATGTTAGATATTTCGCGAACTATGAGCATGCTAACTCTGTGTAGTGTCTGGGTCACCAAGATACAGGCTGTGCCTAGTTTGGCATTTATTCCTTTCTCATTCATATTATTCCTCACACAATCCATCCATCTTTTCTTTAGCCTTCCTCTCCCTCTCCATCCATCAATATTTATATCCATCACTTTTTAAACATTCAGTGCTAAATATCACACCGGATTCACTAATCTTATTAATATTTTGACATCAACCAATCATCTGTCAAAAAACTATTATGAATAATAACGACTCGTCTCCAATGACTAAAACAATTGTCAAAGAATGTTTACATGTAACCATCGAGACAAATTAGGCCAAGTCTTATGAGCAATATGGCTGGATCAAATTCCTCAGCCTTGACGGATGCCAGTTCGATTTGGATCATAAACTGTCAGTGCGGACGATGTGGTGTCCGATTTCATGTAGTTAGTACTAGGGCCTTGCCCTGGTTCCTCGTGAGGACCAAGATTTATTAGCTTATGCAATTTATTGCTGTCAGCACATACCTAGACTCTTAGACTGGTGGCTAGTTAAAAGATTACAATAATAAAAATCATCGTTCGGAGGTAGGTAGGCAGGTTAATTAATTAGTTTAGTAAGTTCACATATTTTTTCTATCTAAATAATTTGGAAATAAACCCTCCATCGCCGACTGCATCAATTATTTAAAATAAAATAAGCATCGTATATTTCCAAAATATTATAAGTACTTATTTAAGTAGGTTCTCCTTAACTTTCCCATACCATCCATAACACGTTTTTGTACGTCTTTTTATACTAGCAGTCTGTGGTTGGATTACACGCAGAAACAGTACAGCCAAAGAGTATAATAATAATATGGGAGAGTACAGCGCTCTACGTGTCCAATACAAAAACGCGTTCAGGATGCTCTTGAGGCTGCCTCGCTTCTGTAGCGCATCGGGGATGTTTGCCGAGGCACGTGTGGATTGTTTCCACACAATCATGCGCAAGCGGTGCACATCCCTGGTG
The DNA here is from genome assembly GCA_949774965.1 of Diarsia brunnea. Taxonomy (NCBI): domain Eukaryota; kingdom Metazoa; phylum Arthropoda; class Insecta; order Lepidoptera; family Noctuidae; genus Diarsia; species Diarsia brunnea. The sequence goes on along the minus strand of OX459005.1, from coordinate 8,062,581 downwards.
CGTAGGATGCGGGGCAGCCGCAACAGTATTCTGGACGCTTTTTCTGAACGATTCGACTGTCAGTACGTGAACCACTGCAGCATGGTTCACCTACAGACTAATAATACAATTTTATTTTAATTCCCAAATCCAATTTTAAAGTATTTTTTTTTATGCTGATTTTTTCAATTTCAAATTTTAGTTTTGTAATATTTATTTTGTGAATCTGTGCCTACTAACATAGTTTATAAGTTCAAGTTGTTACTAACCCTTATGGATCATTGTTATCTGACAATAAATAAATTATTATAACAGCTCTATTGAAAGCAGGTTGACCACGGACTAAAAACAACAGTTGTCTAAACAAACAAACGGCCATTAACTTAATTTCACGCTATGTGAGTAGTTCGCGAAGTCCATTGACCTGGTGACCCCGTTTTGTTATATCGATTGTACGATGTCCTTATGCAGTGCATCAGGTACCTACGCGTGTATATGTTCTCTAACGTACGGTCGTCACTGCGAATATAATTATAATAGGACTATCTTCATTTATGATCTCTGAGCTCAATACCAATGTTTTTAAGACTTATATTACTCGATTTCCAGGTCAGACACAGTGGTAGCAGCCACGGAGTCTGGATCTGTGCCCGGTTGATGGCAATGGGCTCGCTCCCTATTACATCGGACTTAAAAAACATAGTTGGCCAAATGTGGGTGTACTATTAGGTACCTACACTTATGCCTATGCCTTCGTGAATTACAGGCGTGATAATTAGGTTATGTATTACTATCACTTCTCATTACTTCTATAGAATTGATTTATTAAGCCATTTAGGCACCATATTTCATTATTAGAAAGAAATGTGAATGTGAATCAACAAATCACCATCTTCAATTTCCTTACCACACACGTACAACTTTCAATATGTCAACTAAACGCCAACAAATCAACTTCAAACTTATCCTGTTACCTACATCAGAGCGTATAGATCTATTACTTTTTCCCTCAACACATTTGTCACATAGACACAATTCAGCCAGACATGGTCAGACTAGCTCCACCACTACGCCACACACATAGCAACGAGTATTTTCCCCACATAATGGTGGTTTCACTCGGCAAAAAACGTTCTGCATTCAGCCAACTTTCCGAGCCGCGAGGCCAGAATTAATTCCCATAATGTGGCATAGTTAGAAATGCACCGTTTGTTACTTTTTAATTTGCAACTCTGTGGATTTTTAATTGACTTCCTTGGAAGTCGAAACGTGGATGTTAATTGGGCACTTTCTTTGTGTTTGTGAGTAGGCTATGGTTGAAGCTCTAGTTCTACTTATAAATGAGGAAACAATTTTATTTTGCAAAAAAAAGTATGGTTTTAATTATTTAAAAATAAAAACTCACTGGTTATTAAACGAATCTCTTAGTCAGTAATGTAACAGCCGGTGGTGTTGTTTACAGAAAATTAACATTTATTCCTCATAAATATGAAATATGCATTTCGGTTTCACATTTCAATTCCACATAAGTATGTACATTGTTGATGGCAGACAGATTTATTGTTTATTTATTCTTGCTTCAAAAAAGTTTTGCAAAAAGAAGATTTATAGGTTTCACTATTCAGTGACGTCTGTCAGTCGTACCTACTGTCAAATTTCCCGCGCTTCGTTGACTCACGAAAATGTTTCGTGCGACTGTTGACAAAGGGTCCTCTTGTCAGAGACATCTTATTGTTCCCGATAAGAGCAGTCCCTCATTTACGTACGTCCTGGTTGGACGAGCGAATGGTTTACCTAAACCTAGACACAATGTAGGAAAATTAGGTTACCTTGTGAACTACTTTAATTAAATTATCAAACCTATAATACGTACCTTTCTACCCATAAAACTTCAGATATTGCCAGAACTTAATTTCCAATTTCATTGACAAATATTTATTTTGATTAGGAAAAACAACAACCAACACAATCTCCGGTTTAAAAAGTTCAAACTGCATAATAGAAACAAGTTCCTACGCTAACGCCTACAAGTCATAGTTTCAATAAACCCACTTTCAATAAAGGCATTGGAACGGCATAACATAAATTCAAGCCGGTAGCCATCTTTGTCAATATTCCTTCATACTCCGTTCAGTTTATAGGTCGTCTGTGCCCAGACAGGTGTGATTTTCACACTTTACTGGTAAATGAGCACCTGCGATGTAATGCCTTCGGTTACTAGGGTACATAGACACAAATGTATATCATTATCAACCATTTTCCCGCTGCAGGGCAAAGGCCTCCCTTCCCTCCTTCCACTTGGCTTTATCCTTAGCTTAGCTTAGCTTAGACAAGATATAGTGTGGAATGTTATTCTTCTTCCTTTTATCGAATCGGTGGCTCAGATTTTATCCGACCAGTACGTATCGACCTGGACAGTTCGGTCAATTGCCTCACTAAAGTCCTGTAGAGTGCAATTTGATGAAGTACGGCATTGAACCTGTACCTAGTACTAGTGTACTGGCGATTATTATAATAACTATGCCATGATAATAATTAATTCGATACTGGTGTCAATGTCGCTGATTATCACAACTGATTATCATACTTGTATTGTATTGTGCTGTTGTGTATAGGGTAAAATTGATCAAAAGTTTTTTTACATTGCACACGTTGAATGATTGTATATAATAATATACTAATATTGGTGTGTTTAAATTTCCTTTTTATATAATTGGGACCGCTCTCTTGACCTCGTTCTCACTTGAAATAATAAAATGATTTGCCGACAAAATCTGAAGGAAAAGGGTGTAATTAAGAGGAGAATAGCTCGAGCGGAAGAAGGCTTAACCACGCAGTGGTTTGAAAGGGGTCGAGAAGCCTATGAATTTTGATCAAAAAAATTGAAATCTTTTACTATTAGATGAGTAATATTTGTATATTTTAGTTCTTTAAATATGAAAAATGGGGGTTTACGGGGGCGAAATATCGATCTAGCTATATAGGTCTTAATATATCTAGAAAAAATCCTTTTCTCTATTTTCACCTAAGCAGTGCTCGGTCATTAAACAGTACCTGGGCCTATATTTAGGGCCGAGGCCAAGCTGTCTTTTGAGGCCGGCGGCATGTCTTTTAAGGCCGGCCACGGCCCTAGGCTCGGTGACGTGACGATCTGGACGCGCACCACGAGGGCTGGTTCGAGATAGTACTGGAAAAGAGCACTTGGAAAGAATTGAGGGAGCAAAGGCCTCCTTCAATTCTTCCCAGCAGTGGTACAGCAAAGCCTAACAAAACAAAAGTAAAACTTAGTCTGTTGAAAAATTAAAATCAATTTCACCAAAATTATGACTTCTGTGGCCGAGACAGAACGTGAAAAGTACGTGTCGAGTTCCGAGTGTGTGAAAGTCGACACTTTCACACACTCGGAACTCGGAGTCCTGTGTGAAAAGTTAAATAAATACTAATTGACCTGTAGTGCGAAACTATGCACCAACCATTAGGTTAACAAGCAACCATTAATCACAAACTTGAAGTGTCCATGTGGGTCACACCTGTTCGAAATAAATCTATTCACACTAACAATTGGATTTTTCTGTTAAATACTTTTGCCTACTCGTACTTGAAATTTGTTAGGCCATTACCCATTGTTGTGTATTTTCATAAATTTTGCAACTTGACAGGTTCGAAGTAGGTTAGACAGACGGGTAACTGTTCTCAAGAACAACACAATAACTGTGAATAGGCGTAGTAATAGAGGTGCTCGTAGCTTTATAATAAAAGCCGCTCAGAGGCGTGCTTGCCTAGGTTGCTCCATGGATGGGTGACCTTCATTACATTCCGAGTTTTGTCTATGACTTCGAGAGCAAGTTAAGCTGCTTTTTTTAGATCTTTGGAAGTTGGACAACCAGTCTTGCTGTCGACCACGTGGTGGACACCATCGATTATGTTTCATGTCCACAGCTGGACAAGTTGGTGGTGGACATTGAAAAGCTTCGGATAAAGGTTAATTTGAAAAATTTGTCCGTCTCGGGAAACTTGATGTGCTGGCGTATGAACAATTCACACGCATCTGTACTTTTTTGACGCGTTGCAACTTATAAATCAACTAGCTGACCCACGCAACTTCGTCCGCGTCACATAATAATTATAGCTTATAACCTTTCTCGATAAATCGACTATCCAACATATTAAATTGAGTTAAATCGCACTCGTAATGACAAACGAAAAATCTTACCTTTCCTTTTTATAATACCTATTAGTTTAGATTGGCTTCGATTATATTATTAAAGTAACAATTACTATAGGTATCTCTTACTGTTTAATATACAGTAATACCATTTACTTGTAAACATTATGGTGCAGTAAATATTTTGAATTTGAATTTCTCCGGAGCCCCCAGAGGCCAGAATCCCCGCGTATCTCTACCGCAACGGACCGAATGACTGCCACGCGTTTAATTATTTTGTCGCCCGTATATTTTTACATTGCGATATCTTCTAAGATATTTGTTTAAACTGTATAGAGTAAAAGGCACAAATATTCTATATTAAATTTCCGTGCTAACAAACACATTTATATAGATATAGATTAATACCATATGGGTTAAATAAGCTTCGCAAAATATCATTCTTTTTAACCTAACATTTAATTATTAAAAAATGGTTACAGTGAGTCAATCTTAAAAGATAAACATATGCTATCGCGGACTTTTTTTTAGAACTTTTAAAGGGGAACAGTTTCTTCATACATAGTATTTACGTAACTTAAACCGTTTTCGCAGCGCACGCAACGGAAGCTCTCAAAATGGAATATCTTTTCCCGTTTTTGCAACATTTTTCATTTATGCTCCGCTCCTATTGATCGTAGCGTGATGTTATATAGCCTAAAGCCTGCCTCGATAAATGGACTATCCAACACTAAAAGATTTTTTCAATTCCAACCAGTAGTTCCAGACTTTACCCTGTTCAAACAAACAAACAAACAAACAAACAAACAAACAAACAAACTCTTCAGCTTTATAATATTATAAGTATAGATAATGTAGACTCAGGTAAGCACGATCCATCAGTTTTCTTACGTCAGTCACCAAAGAGAGGATTGCCATAGGTTACACAAGAACCTAATTCGTATTCACCGCACGTCTTCACTCCATATACAGGGTGTAATTCATGATGCGTAGACATTAGCACTTCAATATGGGAGGCGTATTCATTCCCATGGCGGCCAGGCTATGAACTTTGTATCCGTATGGAGAACTGAATTAACCTTGGTTCAATTTGGGTAGGTAACTTGCTAAGGAGCGAATATTGTGGTTAAGACCTAGACAGGATAGACAGCGAACTGGTGGTCTGGTGGTGGAAAAGAGATGGCTCTACCTAACCTGTAGATTTGTCACTTTTCCACACTGGAATAAGATTAATCCTGCTTAAAGACGTCATAGTATCCCCACTGATGACGATAACAATTCGAGGCTTAATAGTTGTCCTGAATAGACTCAAAATGGTTAGAAGAATGTGGTGATGGTGATTTTCGTGTCGTCTCCAATGCATTAAAGAAACTAAATTGGAGACCATCAGTCCTTTTTTTTTTTTTTGGGGGGTGGGAAATCATCAAATAACCCCTCCCGCTCTTGGGCAGAGCGAAAGGGAGTGTCAGACTTCTACTGACTAAAAACCACCCATGTTCCTTCTTCGCCCTTCATGTCGAGGCCGCGGTATCCCTTGCGGACAACCCGCAGCCTCGACAGGAGACCATCAGTCCTTAGGAGAGCTTATTTGCACGGAAAAATCTTTATCAATATTTTACGTCTGCAGAGAGCAGTGGGTTATGTCAGGCGGTTGCCAACTAATTAAAACAAACATAGGGAAAATCTAAATTACACACTGACCAAAAACTAAAAGTTAATTTAAAGATGGTTTAGTTACTTATTCAAATCCGATTACACCGGACTTAACCATGGTTGTGTCAGTTCCGGACGAAGTTTCTGTAGCTACAAGTTGCATTAAGGGTCCTCTCTCGAAAAAGCTTAAAAACAGCGTGCAGATGAAGCGGTTTTTCACCGGCACTTACAGAGAAATTACATCTGAGAAATTTTTTTAGTAATCTACATGATATGACACGTAATTTGGTTTAGCCACAATTTTTGTATCGGTATCACATAATAAGAAAAAAATCCACAAAATCACCTCCAAATCGTTGAATGGAACCATTTTACTCCTTCAATTTTATACAAAATAATATAAAAAAAATATCTACTGCTTTGAAATACAAAGGAAAATAATTTGGTTTTGTTACTTTTTAAAAACATGTATTATTTTAATTATAATAAATGAAAAACGCGTCCGTTTAGAGTCCGTATCTACGACCGAGAGAGGTAGTTTGTATGCACAAGGTCATTGGCGTGAATACAAGCCTTAAAGCAAGTAAATTGGAATCTAATTGGAGTAAGACTTGACGGGGCCGGGCTAATAGGAGTACTAGCACTGCATAAAATATAAGAAGCTGAACGAATTCTAAAGAAGCTAGTTTGATATTTAATGGGAAGATTAGTTCTATAAATGAAGAACTCATGCATAGAGAGAAAGAATTAAATCACTGGATTCACCCTTCCGCATTTAAAAATGATTGCGTTTGGGTTTCCTTGACATTCTCAATTGTTTATAGCGTATCATAATGTTTACAGTTGGTAGAGAAATAGTTACATCAGTCTCAATTATGGACCCAATCGGGGACAGCATACATCAAAGTAGGAGAGAGGAGGTAGAACTGAGTGTTTAATATTATTTTAATAGTATTGTGTCACTCAAAAAGAAAATATTTTCTATCGGTCTTTACCGGATTTGCGAACTCATTCTCTTCAGTGTAAACTTTTTTCTAAAAACCGTTTTTTTCTTTTATTGTAAAAGTACGGTGATCACATTATGCAATTTAAATATCTGCATGAAGATAATGTATAACACTTATGGGATGATTAATCGAATCACTTAGCCGGAAGGCGGTGCTTTTATCACATTAAGCATAGAGGGATATTCAATACTCAATACTCAATACTCAATATATTTATTGCTTCCACAAGTTTACTTAGATGGTAGGTTACAAAGTTATGATCATTGTGGACCCTGTCGGGCACTGCAATAGTAGGAGAGAGGAAGAGGGCTTTTATTTGACTATACCTATATTAGAATTATCCTAAATTATAATCTAAATCATTTATAATGCAATCTAATTATCTATTAAAATATTTATTTATGTAATTTAAAATTTTTCATTAAAGTATTCATTCAGATTATAATAGCATTTAATTAATAGAAATTGTTTTAATTTATTTATGAATATATTATTCTTTTCTATGTCTTTAATTTTATCGGGTAATTTATTATATACTTTGATTGACATCACAAGGGCACTCGTTGAGTGCATTTTTAGTTTAGAGCTTGGTATGTTTAATCTATTTTTATGGCGCAGTGTAAATTTCGACTGTATGTCCTCCCTTGTCGTGTACAGGTGTGGGTAGTTTCGCACGAATTTACATAACTCCAGAATGTATAGGCAGGGGAGGGTCAGTATTTTTTGGTCTTGAAAATGGGGTCTGCAGCTGTCAGTGTCTTCTATATTTACTAGTATTCTTAAAAGTCTTTTTTGTAGGGTGAATAGTCTCGGTGCATCCGTGCTGTTTCCCCACAAAATCACGCCGTAACTGAGCCACGCATGTGCGTAGGCATAATAGGTGACTAGTGCGGTTTTAAGGTTAGTGGTCTTTTTCACTTCATTAAGGGCGTATGCAAATTTAGACAATTTTGATTTTATCTTTTGGATGTGCGATTTCCAGTTAATGTTCGTATCTATAGACAGGCCAAGCAGGGTAAACTCATGAACGACTTCTATTGCTGTGCCATTATAAGTGAAGTTGATGTTTAATGGGGTTTTTTGACGGGGGTGGAATGGTATAATTCTAGTCTTGGAGAAGTTTATTTCTAGATTATGGTCTTTCATCCAAGTTATTGACTTATTTAGTGTGTCTGTTAGGTCCTCGTTTAATCCAACATTGTCCCTGCATGAAGTAAGAAATGAAACATCATCAGCAAACAAGACGCATGGCCCTGCTATGGTTCTCGGAAGGTCGTTAATGTAGATAAGAAAGAGGAGGCATCCAATTACAGTTCCTTGGGGGATTGAGGCATTAATTATTTTGTTGTCAGACCGAATGCTTTGAATCTCTTTGGTGTTTTTGTTATAAAATTCTATTTCAACTTGTTGTTCTCTATTTGTTAGATAGGATTTAAACCATTCGTGAGCCTTCCCGCGGATCCCTATATTTTGTAATTTATTAAGCAAAATGTTATATTGTACTTTGTCATAAGCTTTGGACATATCTAACAATAAGCCTACAGCGTATTTCTTGTCATTTATTATATTTAATACTTCCTGCATGTATTTAAAAACTGCAAGCACAGTAGACCGGTTTCTGCGAAAACCGTTTTGACATTCGTTAAATATTTTGTATTTTTCACAAAAGGAGTAAACACGATTGTACATTGCCTTCTCAAAAATTTTTGAGGCCGTTGGTAGAAGAGCTATTGGGCGGTAATTATTTGGATCCGTTTTCGCGTTTTTTTTGTGGATAGGTTTTATTATAGCTTTTTTTAGATAGTCTGGGAAAATGGCGTCATCGAAAGATTGATTTACAAGCAAGAAGAATGGTAACGTAAGTTCGTTTGCACATTGTCGTATTAACATTGGTGGCAATTCGTCTATTCCATGACTTTTCTTGCTTTTTAGATTTTTTAATAGGGAATTAATTTCACCAGGGTCCACTGGGCTAAGGAACATGCTATTTTCAGTGGGGCAAAGCACTGGGGTACCTCTCGGCTCATTGCCGGGTGTTTTGTTGCTATCCTCGCCAATAGACGCAAAGAAGTCATTAAAATGGTTTGCTAACAGTTTAGGTTCAGTGACATTTATACCATTTAAATGTAATTTAATATTATTTTTTCCCCTTTTTATTTTCTTATTTGTTCTTTCATTTATAATACTCCACATAGTCTTAACTTTGTTATTTGATTTTTTAATTTTGTTGATGTAGTGTAATTTCTTTGCAGTTATAATTGTTTTCTTTAGTATTTTTTCATATTTCTTATAGTTTTGTTTAATTAATGAATTATTAGTTTTTAGTGTAAGTATCTTTTCAAGCCTTTTATTTTTGCATGCAACTTTGATTCCTGGAGTCAGCCAATATTTTCTATAGTTTGTTTTTAAATTTATGTTTAATTTTGGTATACATTGGTTTAAAATGTTTGTCAATGTTTTATTAAATGTGTCATAGTTTTCATTTATGTTATTATTTTTTTGTAATATCTCGTTCCAATTTAATTCCTTTAATTTAGATTTAAATAGTAGAATGTTTTTATTATTGTATAACCGTTTTTTGACATTCCAGACAGTTTGCTGAGATTGTTGGGGCGTAGCCATGTGTATAATAGTACCACAATGATCTGAGAAACCTAACTCTTCCACTGTTGTATGAAAATTGTTATAAAAATTTGTAAAAATTAAGTCTAAGCATGTTGATGATGTTTGTGTAATTCGTGTTGGAAATTTTATTTGTTGTGTGAACTTATATTCTAGCATTAGATCTAAAAATTGGTTTGTTTTTAAATTATTTTCTAAGACGTTTATATTAAAGTCACCTCCTATAATTATATTATGTCTAAAATATTTTTTATTTACATATGTCAGAATCTCTTTTAGTTGTTTATAAAAACTATCTTCCTCTCTTCTATTCCAATAAATAACTATCAATAACAGTCTTTCTTGTATAAATTCAGTCGCACATACTTCAATAACATGTTCAATTGAAAAGTCTGATATATCACTTATTTCTATACATTCAATATGTTCTTGTAAAAGGATGCAAACTCCGCCACCCGCGCGAGTTTTCCGGCAGTAAGATGATGCAAATTTGTATCCGTCAAATTGTATTGTGTCCATTTTTCCTTGTGACAACCACGATTCTGATAAGCATATAGCTGAGTACTTAGGTGTTTGTTCCATAAAGGCTTCCAATATATGTTGTTTGCTAAAGAGGCTCTGGATATTTTGAAATAAAATTTTAGATTGTTGGTCTTTGTTTCCGAAATGGTTTGTCGTTGTATTCTGTATGATTGTAGCTGCGAAAGTTGTCATCATCTTGAGGATTTATTTGGTACTTCTTATGTGTGTTTATGGTAAATCCGCTTTTGGTCGTTTCGTCTTCTACGTTTATTATTCTTCCTTCTATCATCAATTGGTTGTTCCGAATTATTGCGTGTAATCCTTTGTTTCTTGCTTTCATCATTTCTTCGCGCATTTGTTTCCTTTGTTTTCGCGCATTATTATCTAGAAATTCAGATAAATACAATCCGGTGCCCTGGAAGAGGTGTCTGTTTTCCTTAATATACGTAGTCATTCTCTTACTTAATAGTTCAATCACTAGTGGTCGATTTTTTGTGCTATATCTGCCTATTCTATGAGTATCTTCTATATAGCCCATCAGTTCAACATTCATAATTTCTCGAAACAAATCAATTAGTCTCATGTGTAGGTTGTTATCTGGTTCCTTATAGTATTCCTCAAGACCATATAAAACAATTTTTTTGGAAATATTTTCAGTGCAATTATTTTTGTTAGGTTCATGGCTCACAGTTTTTATTTTTGTTTTTAGGTCTTCTATTTCAGATTTTAGTTTCTCATTTTCTGTTTTTAGTTTTCCTATTGCAGTATTTGTTTCTTGTATGTCAATTATTCTCTGTTCATTTTGTCTCAGTAGGGTATTTGTTTTATGTTCAACGTCTTCCCTTAGTTTTAAAATAGCTTTGTTTATTTCAATCTGAATGGTATCTTTTAGTTCTGTGATAATCGATTTGTTATTTTCTTGTAGGCGTAGCATTATCATTTCACTTAGGGTTTTTAAAGTTATTTCTGTTTGGGTGTTGGATTGAGTTGCTTTTGCTTCGTCTTGTGTCGTGATTGTATCGCCCAACAGACTGAGGTCAACAGAGCCTGTGGTGTCATTCAATAAGTTGTTTGTAATTTTTCTAATCGTGACGTTATTTATTTCTGGTGATGTAGCTATCGGTTGAGGATCACGTTCTCGTGGACGGATTGGGGTTTCTATGTTCCCCTTTTTTGGTATTTTGCATACACATGCTTGACATTTCCAAGTTTTAGTGCCCTTAGAGGCCGTCAAGGTTTTGAAACGGTCGGCCGAGATATAGGCACATTCTAAATCGTATGTGTTTTTGCACAGTGTACATGTTATGTTTTTATCTTTCGTTAGATCTTGTTTACAACCTGCGCATACTAATAATGACATTGTGAGATTTGGGTACTAGTAGTGCCCTCTTGTGGTTCCGATGTCACTTTCGATCTATAGATCGGATGTTTTGTAAGCCGTATGTTGTGGCTGTCAATGTCGCAGTTGGTGGTTTTGGGTCTACACGATAGGTGGCGCTTTCTTCTATGGTGTTATGTAGCTACAGGTATTAGGTTTGACTAGGATTGCGAAGTTCAGCTACTTGCGCACAGATGGCGCTGTTATCAGTTTGTGCTATTATGATTTGCAGTTTTTGCTAGAATTGATGATAAAAACTTTGTAAAGTTATAATAGCTAAATAATGTTCTGTATGCACTAATTGTCTTTTACGCACCTTATGAACTGAGTTTTAGTCTGAGTGATATTTTCTTGCACTAAATCGTTCCTTTGACAACTCATCAGCTGTTCATTTGACACAATATGATATGCACTTTTTAGGTTATAAGTTTGTTTTTCTTTTATTCTGTTAGCACTTATTGTTATTTTTGCACTTTATGAGCAGTGTTTTTAGTTCGAGTTGATTTTCTTACACTAAAATAAAAAGTTTATCTAATAACTTAGTTCACCAGGTAATGTTTTTAATCACTTGCCACGGTTAGTCGTTATAAATTTTCTTTTTGAAAAAGTCTTATTGTCCACTTGGTTTTCACTTAATTCTTCAAATTGTCGAAGTACCACTTGATCTGATAATACGATTTTATACACTTTTAGCTTCGTAATTGTCGAAAAAGTATTTATAATTCCAATATTATTACGGACTCGAAGTTGACAGTGGCACTGTGGCGCCCTCTCTCCGTTATTATATTACGTTACTGTCTCTGATTGTGTTCAATACGATCCTTTTAAACAGCGTCCTGGTTATATACCTCGTTTTTAAAAATAAATGCATAGTAACTTAAATCTTTTTTATAAAACGAGGACTGCAGTATAATTTATTCGACTTCAACAATTTGATTTGCAGTTATTATGTCTGGATTTCATGATCCAAAATAGATGCAAGTGTTTCTGAGGTTTTTTAGTACAGGGGGCTACTTGAATAGTTGTCTTTTCTCTTATCCGAGTTTTTCCGAAAGCATCATTCAGATTGAGTCAAGCAGCCACTATCTTGGTTTACTTTAAGGTCTCGTAACATTATTGTGTTATTTTTTTATTTGTCTACCAAGTAGTCACAAGAACATTAGGATTTGATTCTCGGGCCGGTTGAAGTGTTATAGTTTTTCCAAGACTATCTCAATCTGGCGAAACGTGTGTAATACCTTGATTATCGGCATCTGTTTCCAATACTTACACTAAATGAATCCATTTTTTCTTCAGGTGCGCGTACGCGAGTTCTACATCGCGATGCAGCGTTGCCCCTACATCCACGAGATGAAGGAGCGACTGCTAGGCGCTCCCGTCGACGTGGAGAACAAGGAGTCCCAACGCGCGCCCATCGACCGGCCGCCCGAAGCTCACGACAACCAGGTCGGCACCATCGTCAAAGTGAGCTCATGTCCATTTCCATCTTCATATTAACTGCAATGAATATTCTGATTGAGGAATGCTTGAAGAATAGGAGTTTGGAGAGACACTTGGGAATATTGTGGTGCAAATCGTGTGGCTTTTGTTGGCTGAAAATAAAATAAAATTTGGAATCAGCTTCATCGTCTTAATTTTCCGGAGCCCATTGATTCAAGGCACTGGTATTTAATCGAAGCAAACCCTGCTATGGAAGAAGATTGCACAAATAACTTAAATGCAAAATTATAAAGGAAAAAGGGATTGATAAGAATTCCAAATGGTTTAATAGTTGCAAAGGGTGAAACATTTGGAACATGTAGAAACTTTGAGACACAGTATTTGTTTCACTAAGTATAAGCTTTCGTTTCCGGGCAATGGGATAACTTGAACAAGTTTATTCTAGTCAGTATTACAGTTGAATAAACTTGAAATTCGGTTCGATTGGCAGTGTTATTCGATTAGATATCAGCTATGTGAAAGTGGATTCAGAGTTCAGATTTGTTTGTAGATGTGGTAATACCAAGTGATCTTCAAACATTATTCAAATTATTAGATTCATGGAGTTGACTGACGGCCGACCATTTTTAAACCTTTTTACTAAGGACATAAAGGTGAAAAGTGGCAGACCATAAGTGAACACGGCAGTACACATGACGACACATCAAGTTATACATATCCAGTATAACCTGACCTCGCTTTGTATGAGCTCCTCGTACAATGAGATATCAGCTTGATTGGTCGTCAGTTTACCTACCCAGTGTGGGGTCCGATTATAGAATATTCATTGCAGTTTTCATATTTAAGTATGATTTATAATTCTGTATTATTTACCTATTCTACTGTGTGTCTTCTAATTGTTACTGTTTTATTCAAATGAAAGCTTTAAAACTTGTTTTCCTCGTTTACAAATGTACGGGCATTGAATTAATTATTCCAGAAGCTTCCTGATTATCTAATTAGATACATGACACTGAAAGAAAAATGTAATAAAAATTTCAATTACATCTTAAAAACCTCGTTTGAAGTCGGATGTAATGAAGTATCTCTCACAGGGTATCTTCAAAAAAATAGATGCAATACTGTCTATCTTCATAGGATTAATTTTCTTCCTTCAATATCTTTTTAGTCTTTCATGAACCATGCGTAGATGCATTTTATTATTTTCAAACGATTAATGCTCGTGTTCACTAGAACTAGACACTTAAATTAATGCCTAAATGAAAACATGCTGTTTGATTTTCAACACTAAGCGTAGTGCTGAAAGTAAAGAATCTAACAACGCGCTTTTATTAAGGCCGCTTTAAGTGCCGCTTAATATTAGTGAAAGCGGGCGTTAGTCATCGTTCACCAAATAGCACAAACAATAGTAGAATTGCACAACCAATCAAATCGTCGTAAATATCCACAATGCGCCATCTGTTTCGTTACTGCGAAATAAAATTTTAATAAGCCATCAATTTCATCGATTTAGAGATGCCATCTAAATATGGATGGCGATATTGCGATACGGCCATATACGAGTATTGTTTTAGAAAATTTACGGCATAATCATAAAACATAGACATACATATAAGGATACTAGATGCAAATAAAAAATAGGGTAGAACTAGTGATGTAGAGACAAGATACTAAAATCTGTCAAATTTCTTCAAACGATTTTCAACTTTATCGCTAAAGCGTTAGGCTCAAGGATAATTGAAAAAAAAAAATTAAAAAGTGTTTATTTGGAACATTAAGTCAAATTCAGTACTTTTTAAGAAAAAAGTAAATGTAAACAGAAGTAGAGCAAAGAATTCCAGCTATGTTGCCTAAACTACTTATTAGAGCGATCAATAAGCACACACGAGGACTAATCATACAAATCAGTTTATGGGATCTCTCATTGTACGAAAACCTATACAAAGCAAGGCCATGTTATACTGGAAATGTAAAGCTTGATGTGTCGTCGTATGTACGATACGATACATAGATTTGTATCGATTGAAAGTAGGTATCAATATCGGCAAATGCTTCCCTAGACAAAACTGCATTTAGTCGAACTAAAAGTGGTAACAAGAAAATTAGCAATGCATTAGGCATTGTCAATGTTCTTTGTAGCATAAAAATCAGGTAAGATGTTCTAGAGTTTGTCAACGTGCATACAACAGTACCTATCCTTCGTCTTATTCGTTCGTGACATCACCTTAATTAAGTTGCAAGTACTTAACGTGAAGAAACAATGGACCTTACTATGTGTTGATCTAAAGTTTATGTTCTATTGTCATCGAAAAACAAGTAAAAGCAACTTTTTATCGCATAAGTTGTAAATTGCCTTGAGGTAAAATAAAATTACATTTGTATGGCATCCACCGCGCGCCGCGCCACGACAATTCACGACACATTTTTTACTGAATTTCATTTTATCCTTGTAAACAGCAGGATACCAGCGCGTGGCGTGTGTTTCTCTGATATTGGGCGGGTAGCACTGTTGGGTACTAAAATAGGTACCTAAAACCAACATACGCTGGCCCTTATTTTATCGACAATTCGCACTGCAATATACTAGGCCACAAACATGTAACAACACTACAAAAAGTAGGTACTACAGCGCCATCTATTATAACAATGAAGAACTGCCATCAAAATCTTGAATCGCGCAGTTTAACCCGACAACAACTGCTGACCAATCATAACACCCGTTTGGTCGCACGATCCCCCTTTCCTATGAGGAATGAAGAACTTTAAAGGTAGGAACTCTGTTCTTCATACCATGTGAACGTGACTTTATACTGAATCATTTTTGCTAAGAATGAAAACAAATGACAGCGATTGTTCATCTCTAAACAGAAAACAAATCCTACGTTCAGTAACAACAGAGTGACCGATTTGGAAGCGGTCTTGATTTAAAAAACTAGTACTAAAAAACTAATTTGTAACTTTAACTTTAATACGCACCAAACAAAATGTAAACCAAAACAGGGCAATTAAAACTTACTTTTTATATTATTTTGTGATTTGCAAAATACAAAGTGCAACATTCTTTAAAACAATATGAATGTGTCTGAATAACTTCCAAAACATTTAAAAATATTAAATCTCGGTTTTGCCAAATAATGAAATTAGTTAGTACTATATGAATAAAAATACCCAAGTTATTGAGTGCAAAGGAGGTCTAGTCTGGAACTCTGGGCATTACTGGGCAGTGCTGTGTTGATGATATACTAATGTTTCGTAATCTACCAATAACGGACAGTGTGTTGGGTTTGGCCCGGAGGAAAGACGAACCGCTTCTTGAGCTTGATGTCGTGGGTTTGGACCTGGCAAGTAGACTACCAATACCACACTTTTGACTACCAGAAAATTTTCTAACAATTTATTTTAACGTAACCAGTAACGTAAAACTTTATCAGAAAATTTGGGCTGTCAAAAGCAGACCAGTTTTCCTCACGATATTTTTCCATGTGGTATTTTCTTAGTGCTGGTCTTTCATCAGAATTCTAACCCCGAGCAAATTTCGTAACGAAAAAAATACTTTTCTTTGGTTTTAAGTTCAAACCCCCTGTTCTGCGCCAAATAACACAAGTTATATAATTTTCTGGTGGCTACTTTAGTCTTGTAAATGGGTAGTGATGATCAAGATCATTGACTGTTCAAACAATCAAGGAGGCCTTTCTAGTTGTTAGCTCTAGCTCTCGGTTAGAAAAAAAAACATTTTTTAAAAGTATGGTCTGTTTGTCTGTCTCTTCTGACTAATCTCCGAAATGGCTGATGTTTTAAGTATCCGCATATACGAGATACGGACAATTCAACCCACTCCTTTTGTCAAATAGAATAGGCGATATAGAATACATTAACAAATCGGAGAGGGGCAAACCGCTCCATAAGACTGCCCCCCCCCCCCCGTCACTCCGTCAGCACAGGCTCTGACTCATAGGTTGCAAAAGATCAAAAAAATTCACTTGTAAAATGTATATTTGTAAGCAACATGTAACAATTAAGTAACCAAAGAAATAAATAAACATCCATTCTATTCTGATGTTTTAAGTAGTAGGTAACTCAGGCTATCAGGGTTCCGTGCAAAAAACCCTCGAAATTGATAACTAAATCATTTTCAAATATTATTTACGTATTATTAATAAAGAAAATAAATGAATCGCGGACAACAGCTATGGTCTCCAATACCAACGTAATATTAGAGTGTCTGCCCATTCCAGCTGAATTCCGACGGGTACGGGTCGCACACGTCGCCGGCGCGGGCGCCGCTCGTGACCGACGAGTGCGACGCGCTGCCGGACGAGACCGAAGCCCTAACGCCCACTGAGGTGGTGCTCCGGTACCGAGCCTGCTGCCAGCCGGAAGCAGCACCTAAGAATGCCAAGTAAGTAGAGATTTTTGCCTTAAATCCACAAGTTCAAATGGCTGTGGAGTTTCACTTGCTAATTAATAGGGAGCAAAACTCCACAGTCGACCGAAATATTGATTATAAAAATCTCTGTTATTTTTTTAGTTACTTGAAGTACCTACCTATAAGTTTATTAAATCAGTTTTATTTTGTTTTATCGTGTTTAAATTATCGATGGTCTGGTTTGGCTTGGTTTGGTTTGGTCCTTGGAGTAAACTGAAAATTCTTCAACAAATCATACAATGTGCGATATTTTTTAAATATAATGATGAAGGAATGAGGGAGGTCTTAGCCCATTAGTGGGACAAAAGCGGATAACCATGGGAGAATCACAAATCGATTGGTCACAATTAGTCATTGTCTTCCATTTAGACTTTGCAATTGTCCTCATATCAACAGACTTTGTTGAGTTATATTTATTAACAACAACAATATTTATTTCTACGGCACCTACAACACGATTGCATAAGTTCTAAAATTAAAACTGCAGTTATTAGCAATTCCAACCGCCTATATGCTAGTCACATAAGAATCCCATTCATATCATCCATAAAAATACTCAACAAACCGACCAGCTGTTTAAAAACCAAACTTATGCACATACCTAACTGTCTAGCCATGTATAGTCAGCATCAGAAATAGATTAACACCACTCAAAGTACCAGAGCAGGTTCCTTAATAAAAACTTGTTAGATCTTACCTTCGTTTCGCTGATGATATCATCGTATTTGCACCGACTGCTACTGAGTTACTAAAGATGCTCCAAGATCGAAGCACAGCAAGCCTTGAGGTTGGACTAATGATGAACCGGTCAAAGACTAAAGTCATGACCAACAGCACAAAATGTATGCTTGAGGTAGATGGTGAAGAAATCCACTAAGTCGAGGAGTATATTTTATTGGTGCCAGCTAGTTTCCTTCGAAAACAGGCAAGACAGAGAAATCGACCGCCGGGTCAAGAACGCCTGGAAGACCTACTGCTCCATGAAGACACTGATGACGGGTGACCACCCTTTATCCCTGAAGCGCAAACTCATCGACATGAGCATTCTGCCCATCCTAACCTACGGTGCTCAAACTTAGTCCCTAACCGAATCACAAAAGTCCGAACTCAAGGTTTGCCAAAGGGCGATGGAATCGCTGATGTGAGAAATAAGACTGCTGGCTTGAAGTGGGATTGGGCGGGCTATGTCTGTAGGATAGATCAGAGCCGATGGGCCAGAGTCGTCAAGCAGTGGTTGCCAGAAGACGGGCGTCGTCGCCGAGGGAGGTCTAGAAAACGCTGGCGGGACGACCTAGAAGCGATTGTGACAAATTGGACGGAGAAAATCGCACAGATGGAAGAGTGGAAGGCTTTTGCCCAGCAGTGAGAAAATATAGGCTAAGAAAAAAAAACTAATATTATTATATAAATCGTTACTAAGTAAGTTATTGAAGAGTAGGTAAGAAATATTTAAAAAAATATTCTTCTGAAACAATAAAAAAAATACCTACATAAATAATTAAAATTCCGAAATGCTAAGCTACTTTTGTTGCTGACCGTACCAGGTTATGCAAGTAAGTATTTTTATCCTCCAATCCTATGAATACATGTAATACGCCGGCAGCCTAGTTAATCTATGTCTGAGATCCGTCAATGAATTATTTATGAACTGATCCTGTAATAAATCGCGGCAAGGTAGGCGAAAACAATAGAATTTTATATTACCACCTACATTTGATTAAGTGGAACTAATTTGGCGTCTGTATACCTTTGTTGCCTTTGTTGTTTCAATTTCCAAATATAGGAGGACCCTTCTAAAACAAACAAACGTGTACTAACATTTCATGAAGGATTTTTGGAGACAACTCAGCAGCATCGGAAAATAGTTAGTAGGTAAGGGACGCACCAATCAAGCTATGGATAACCAAATTAAGCTGATGTCACATTGTACAGGTAGCTCATACTAAGCGAGGTCAGTTTATACTGGGTATTTGTATAGCTATCCAGACATCCTGTCAAGCCGTGTGTTCTTATTTGTAATATTTATCCATTCTGCGGTTACGCCTACCTAACCTAACCTAATCTTCTGGATTATCCGATATAAAAGCTCTTATGGGCACCTAGGGCCTTACGCAGAATGTTACGCAAATAGGATGCCGCCATTTTTGTAATTTTGTTCCTTTGCTATTATATGTGGTGTATATCGGCCGTCTCCACAAACTTAAAGACTTTTTGTTATAATAGTAGAGGAAGACCAAAGAAACGATGGATGGACTGTGTGAAGGATGGTATGGCTAGAAAGGAGGTGACTGCTGAGATGATGATTAGTAGAGAGGAGCTCTTGCCCTTATCCCAATTAATTTGGGTTTGGGACCCCAAATTAATTGGAATAAGGGCAAGAGAATGATAATAATACTAGCATCTAGCAAATTTTGAAATTGTTGGTTGTCTCCAGGATAGTTCGACCTCAACTATGGCTAATTATAGACTTCTTGTTATTATAGCTAATAACTAGGTTATTTCCATTCATAATAATCAACTTCTCAGCACATTGATTGATTGTCTTGTAGAACAAATAAACACAATTAAACAGTGCTTTGTCTTAGTTACGGCCTCTATTAAGAAAGCTTATGAATTTCAAGGAGAAATTAACAAGTTACTTGTTTTGTTTCAGTGGTAAGAGCAAAGGCTTCGGGGCTAAGAATAACGTTTTGTTATATTTGTTTGCCATTTCGTTAATCTTAATTAGTAATCGTCAAGACTCAATAGAGTAGCACAGGTCAAATCAACATACCACGGCCCTGGAACGCAAAAGACATAAGGAGGACCACGAATGGGTTTTAGTCAGTGTCTGACACTACCTTTTGCTCCACCCAGAGCTGGAGAAGTATAGTATATATCCCAACCTTAAAAAAAAAGATCAAATCGACATAGCCATAGATTTAAAAAAACTAAGGTTTGAAGAGCCTGGTCCAGAACATCTTCACAAAGCTAGTAGTATTTTGCTACATCATGAAGAAAGTATAAATCGTAATCATTCTGCAATCGCTAACGATAGAAATCACGTCAGTAGGTACAGCTATTTACAAAATGACACGAATTCCAGAATCCCACAAAAAGAAAGAATATCTTGGAAGACAAAAGCACTGAGCAAAAATGAATATGACTAAAGCTCGCTCTATGTATTGCGTGTTAAAGTACATAATTCGGAATACAATACACGAACATTTTGCGGAAACAACCTAACGAGCTATTTGTTATTCCAAATAGAACGCTTTCAGCAACATAAATTACGGTCTATTAAACCAATAAAGGACAAACTGACCTGGACAAAAAAACTCGATGAACAATTTAAAATAAATAAAGGGGAGGAAGCTGTAATCAAAGCACTTCCACGCCGCTTGGATGGACAATCGATTAAATGGTTCCGTACCTATATGGAGCTAAAAAGGACACGTATCACGATAGAAAATTTTCCTATTACCAACCTTATTGAATTTAGAATAGGGTTTAATTTAGTCTGTTAGCACACCAAAGGTGAGGCGTTTGAGATAGACGCAGCCATCTATTATGCGGATCGAGGATATTGGCACGGGATAGAACTGTTATAAGTAAATGACCTGAGTAAATATTAATATGTGTTGTAACATTATTATGAAGGAAAAGGTTCGAGATATTGTGAAGGATACCTAATTCTTTGCGATAGGGGTAATGGGATCACGTTAAAGACCCAAAGCTACCAATGTATTATTGATAAAAGATTTCATCCTGCACGTGCACGTGCGTGCCACTTGGCTTGAAGAATCTGAGTCGACTAATCCAATTTGACTTTATCTTTTTTTCGCAAGTTAAACATTATCATTAAAATTAAATTAAGTCTGAGTTTATTTTGGGTTCCGGTTTCTAAGCTAAATGATAATATATCTTGAAGAAAACAGAATTTACAATAAAAATGAAAGTCTGAAATCATTTCAATCATCAATTAATCATTTTAGGCACTCATAACATTCAATGCTTGTGTCTTCTCTTTATAATAAGACGCATTTTCCTTGCAGTGGTTTAGCTTCTTTATAAGAAACTAGCTGACCCACGCAACTTCGTCTGCAACACATAATATAGCTTATAACCTTTCTAGATAAATCGACTATCCAACTTATTAAATTGAGCTATATCGTACTCGTAACAAACAAAAAATCTTACCTTTCCTCTATAAAATACCTATTAGTTTAGATTGACTTCGATTATATTATTAAAGTAACAATTACTATAGGTATCTCTTACTGTTTAATATACAGTAACACCTTGTACTTGTAAACATTATGGTGCAGTAATTTTTTTGAATTTGAATTTCTCCGGAGCCCCCAGAGGCCAGAATCCCCACGTACATACCTACCGCACCGGACCGAATGACTGCCACGCGCTAATTATTTTGTCGCCCGTATATTTTTACATTGCGATATCTTCTAAGATATTTGTTTAAACTGTATAGAGTAAAGGGCACAAATATTCTATATTAAATTTCCGTGCTAGCAAACACATTTATTTAGATATAGATTAATACCATATGGGTTAAATAAGCTTCGCAAAATATAATTATTTTTAACCTAACATTTTAATATAAAAAAATGGTTACAGTGAGTCAATCGTAAAAGATAAACATATGCTGTTGCGGACTTTTTTTTAGAACTTTTAAAGAGGAACAATTCCTTTATACATGATATTTACGTAACTTAAACCGTTTTCGCAGCGCACGCAACGGAAGCTCTCATAAAGGAATATCTTTTCCCGTTTTTGCAACATTTTTCATTTATGCTCCGCTCCTATTAATTGTGGCGTGATGTTATATAGCCTAAAGCCTTCCTCGATAAATGGACTATCCAACACTAAAATAATTTTTCAATTCCAACCAGTAGTTCCAGAGTTTACCCCGTTCAAACAAACAATCAAACAAACAAACAAACAAACTCTTCAGCTTTATAATATTAGTATAGACGAAAGAAGAACCGTTGCTAAAAATAAATAACACCGTATTGTTCAGACATTGACCCGAAGAAACCTTGAATTAGACTTCAAGGCAAGACTGCAATTTATCATAACTATAAATCTTCATAATACAATCTCTACAATGATTTAATCGTCTATCATTTGGCAGACATTATGGTTGCCTTAGTTATTCAGCCATATAATGATATAAACACTCATTGTTGTTGCAAGGTCGATAGTTATAAAGATTATGTCATAGATGGTTTAAAATGCAAGTAATTGCTATGTCGCGTCATACAATGTGGTGTTTATTGATCGTACGTTGTACATCATAATTAATTAGGTAGTAATTTGTTTGTGTAGTAATTATTTGCATTTATGCGTTAGGTTTTATTAAGTAGCAATGCACGTATGCATATTCACTAGGGTACTTAACACATAACGTAACATCACGCCTCTAATCCCCGAAGGGTTAGGCAGAGGTGTACCTATTAGTACACCCACATTTCGCCAGTTATGCTTAAGTCCCATGTAATAGGGGGCGAGCCTATTGCCATCAAATTAAATTAACCTATAAGAAACTTCTCCCCATGCATGTATGTTATCGAGGAAATTAACTTAGTGTCTCACACGACTTAATTTAAAAAAACCTAATTTTCATTGCTTGGGGTTCCTTATAACTTAAAAGATTTATCCAGAGAGTAGAAAGAATGACTACCTCGTCAGTCTAGTGGTTGCAAACGCGACCGCTGTGTATGAGGTCCTGGGTTCGATTCCCAGGTCGGGAAAAGTGTTTTGAATGAATGATTGAAATTATTTATCAGGAGTTTCTCAGTAGTAGCCACGAAGTACGAATTAGTTCAATGTTGTGGCACTAGGCTCGCCCCCCATTACACAGGACTTAAACTTTACTGGCGAAATGTGGGTGTACCTACTATAAGGTTTACCTTGCCTAACCCTTCGGGGATCACAGGCATGATGTTGTGTCATCTGAGAGAATGAGTGAAGGTACGAGCTTTTAGCCATTATAACCAGCAAAGTCTACCCTAAAGCAATTTAGATAGTTTCTTCAGGCATCGAATATTAAATCGTTTTGTATTGGTGATTCAAAGCAATCGAAATCACCATTAAAAGCTCGAGTATTGAACGTTTTCTATGGTAATAATCATATTTCACTGTTTAAAGATCTTGAAGTAGTCGTAAAAGTCAAGAGCAGGAAATGGCACTGTTTTCATAGCTCACGCAGGTGCAATGTGTTTTCTGATTATTAAGCGCTATAATAATGGCATTTAAGTTAATGTAAGGTAACTAAACTACATTTAATTCGGTCGGGCGAAGTCATCATTTTTCTGCCCTTATCCCTATTTATTAACCGATTTCAAAAAGGAGGAGGTTCTCAATTCGTCGGCGATCTTTTTTTTTTTTGGCGTCAGCGCTGTATGTCTTCTTCTTCCATCATCATCATCAGCCTATAATGTTCCTACTGCAGGGACTCAGGCCTCTTCTCTAGCAGGATGGGCTATAATCCACCACGCGGATTGGTAGGTGTCACATGTCTTCGAATTTTTTAGTTCTAAGACGTGCCGGTTTCCTCACGATGTATTCCTTCACCAGTCACCTCCGCAGTCACCTCCTTTCAAGCCATGGTTATCATCCTTCACACAGTTCATCCATCGTTTGTTTGGTCTTCCTCCACTCTTATAGCCATCTACATTATTTTATACTCAACATTTCGGTAGGGTGAAGTGTTTGGTTTTATAGTTATAACCAGGATCTGTCCGAGTGATGGTAGTAGTCTCGTCTACTGTTGCATAGTGTAATGTTTGTGTAGTTTCAAGTTCCCACTTACAAGTACTTTTACACTTTTTTCCGCCCTTTCGGGGCCAAAAATGCTAGAAGTTTTGTTATGTTACTAGATTATTAAAGAAAAACAGACAATGATAACATAAGCTGTTTATAATTCTATGCAAGTTAAGGAAAGTCGACAGAAGGAGGTTTACTATGATACTTAAACCAATGACCTGGCAACCTGCCACCAAGAGCCGCCTCATACTGAAATTTTACTAGCTTCAAACCCGCTACCACATTAGCCTTTCAAATTGCATTTTGAGTCGTTATTTTTCAACTACGTTGCGGTCGGCCTTTTAGACTAAACTTTGAGTAAAATACGAAGAGTGTTTATCTTAAAGTGGTTACTGGTTATTAGACTATGAATTTTCGTGTTACACTGGAAGCCGACAAAAACAAAGTTAGAAAAGTCTACGCAAATGATGATGATATTATGCTTATGTTAGTTTAGCCAATCAAGTAATGGCTAGCTTAAAAGATGTTTCTACAAAAATCAGAAGAGAGAACGCCCTAACGTTAAACACATTTCTTTCAACATAACTGGTATCTATGATCCTCTGAATAAAAGAAACCGATGTGCACCCAAGGCCCTCGGTATTCGTAAAATATTCAGCACCCAATGTATCGCGCATCGTTCCGTACGAAAACAGGGAGCAGAGATAAAGTGACAAAATACCGCGCATACACTGTAAACAGAAGCCCAATAATATTATTCCCGCGGGACCCTAATAAAATAGCATTATTACACAACCGGCTCATGAAATGGGTCACGGCGTTTGAATAAAAACACTTAAGGAGTTTTTACAAAGAGACTGCCGAGACAAAGCGGGATTATCATATTTAACTGCGCATTGCTAAGCGAGTAAGCGCGTTCGATTCCCTCTGCCAAGAGTTGGAAACTGGATCAAGTAGGTACTAGGAGCAGATGATTTATTAAGAGAACTTCTTGATATACTACATTTCCGATTTGAATGCTGTTTGCCGTAAAACGTGATCAATCATATAATTATCTCCAAAAGAAGATGTCCTTTAACTTTATTTAGTTCTAGGCACGTTTGTAAGAGATACAAGCATAAAACTAAATTCAAGTTCCACAGATTTACAATTAATGATCTAAGCTCGAATCGATTCTACGTTATTTACAAATAGATCTAAATTAATAGGTAACAAAAATATGTAAAAATAAGTAGCAAAATGAGAATTAAAAAAACCCGTCCACATCGCTGCCAATAGGAAAAGTGCCCAGGAGAATGGTAGCAATGCCACGTTGGATGGCAATGCTGATTTTTTGGCAAAAAAATCTAAACTTTGACCATTATAGATAGCTAGATAGCATAATCAGCCTATAATGTGCCAACTTTAGGGACAAAGGCCTCCTCTCTACGAGAAGGGTAGGGCCGCATGCACCACACCATGGTTTTTGGTGGAAATCAAATGTCTCTAAATTTTCGTTTCATGACTTTGTCACGATGCCGAGACGTTCCAGCAGCGCCTAATATAAACTTGGACCAAAATGAGGTTAAAATTGCGCTAGGACTGGACTATTGCATCACACGTCCACCGTTAGCAATGCATGTGCCGATTTTAGCGTATGTCTGTGGGTCGCCACTAATTATAGTGTCTTAACTAAAATCAGAACTCGGTATGGCAGTCGCAGTCGTGGCACAGATTAGTCGTGGTTTTGCAATTACCGCATGGTTACGGTTCGCAATGTCAGGACTAGTTTTTGCTTTAAGTGGCTCGTTAATATTTACTAGCGTAGGATACTCGTAAGTACCATTAAATATGGTTATAAAAATTAAAGAGGATTTTTAGTTTTGATTTCCTGTTAATTTGCGGCTGTTTGAGTGGTGTGAAACCGCGCATGACGTCATTATCAAAGCTAGATCATAAGGTGTATTGCTTATCTCTGTACATCGACCTTAACTTACGTTAACCCCACAAGGTGGCACTCTGACTTGAAGAAGATCGCGGAGATTTGCAGAAATTGGGTAATGCAGGACAATCAAGGCCATTAATATGATGAATTCTTGAAGGAAATCCATTTCTACACATGATTATCATGACATCAATAATACTAATAATAGATAAGCATACAGGAGGGCAATACTTGCCAATAGCTCAGATTACAAATGACAGTTTTAAAACTCATTTACTGATTTAAAATGTGCGCGCAAGTGACAACATTAAAATAAACTCCGTGTGAAAATTTTATTACAATAAATTTGACAACATTATATCACACCACCATTATTACATCATAACATTCTAGTTCTACTACTGTTAGCCCATAACAATACCATAAAAATAACAAATAGTAAACTTGGCACTACTTGATTTGGTTCAATGAACTCATAAGCTTCGGAGCATCGGATCGCGCATGCGTACTCTGCTCTCATCCGGCTCATAGTATAAACAGAACTTCTTTTTATGGTGTATTCTTTAGATCTGCTAATTATGATTAATATAATAATTTAATGCTACATTGTAGGTAAGTAACGTAAGCTTAGAATAACAATAAAAAACAATGGTATACAAAAGAACATTGGTCTAATAATTTCCATAAACATTTCGCTTATTAGAGTAAAAGTCTTATCAGAATCAACATCATTATCAATCAATAATTTTATTCTCAAAGTTAACCTCAACAAATAAATACAAATCGGACCTCAAAGCTTCATACTCCTTTGTCCCGTATTTCATTCCTTTGTCTATGGGGTTATTGAGTTATGTTTTAATGTTGGTAGGAACTACACGTGCATGTGCAGTTTTAGGGTTGCCAGTATTCGTGGGGGGTGTTGGGAGGCTGGGGCACGGCCGGGTCAGTGGGTCGCTCGCGCAGCCTCCCGAAGCTTTCCGGGAGAGACGCGCCTCTATCGACCGCGTGCCGCCACCCTAGGGTTGCCCGAAATCGTTTTTGGATACAGTTCCTGTATTATAAAATACAGTTGGTGGATAGATGTGTGGAATCATGGTTATATCAATAAGTATGGGAAAAGTTATAGAGGGTACTTATACAGAGGAATGTTGTAAGAACGATTTTGTATAACTAAACTTTGAAGAAAAAAAGGCAAACATTTTTGCTTCGTAACAAAATGTATTATATCTGTTTTATTACGTGGACGCGAAGCATAACTGCTTCAGTTATTTTGTACAAAACATACAAAAGGAAATAAAGTTTTATGTCTCAATGACTTCAAAAATTAAAACATCATTCGACCCCAGGATTACATTCGACACTCCTTCCAAAGTGGTACAAAGACCCTCTCGCTATTAAAGAGTGCAATTTATACAAAATGGGGTGCGTTCGGAGGGTCGGTGACGCCCCTGTTTTGGGAGGACAAGCCGCGCAGCATCCACTACTGCGCAACTCTCTCTACACACTCGGGCCAGAGGCTCGGTTCGTCGCCGCACCTCAATACTTCCGGAGGTCTTTTATCGTGTTCCTTGGTCCTTTACCTCTCCTTAACCCTGAGCACATCATTATGGACACTCTGTAACTCCTCTTACCGCCCTAAGTGTTAAAAAGTGATGGGGAAAGATAAGCATCAGCCCACTGAGGCTGAAGTGAAGGTGGCTACAGTGGAACTCGAGTCCGTGGATAACATGGCTACGTTGCCGGTGGGGCAGCATCGCCAGCAGGGCAGTGACATGGCGATCGCTGAGAAGCACAACAACGCGAACAAAGAAATGGAGCTGAAATGCGTCCAGCCCAAGCCGTCTAAAAAGTATGTCATATAATATGTAGATAGTGTTCATAGGTGTAACGTTTTATTACTTGTTTATTTAATTATTTAAAGTAGATCGTAAGAACTAAAACAGTCTATACATTATTTATTCAATATTTTTTAAACCATAATTTAAAATCATTATCTACGCATGAATTATAAATAAGTTGGGTGTGGAAGAATTCGGCGAGCGTCTTATAATAACGTATTTGAAAAAATCGGAATCTTTTTTTAAAAACAATAACCTGGAACGTGATATATTTATGATTAAATACGAAACTATATTCCGAAAACTTTTACGAATGAGAAAGAGAGAGGGAGAGAAAGAACTTTTTATAACTAGATTTGAGGATTTAAATTGAACGCGTTTAAATAAAATACTCATTTGGATAAAACCTAAAAAGTTGTAATACAAACTTTTAAAAACTTATTGTTAAAGTTAAATTTAAATATTTCCCAGAACCAATAATATTTATTTTCATTTATGTATTAAGGTATTCACATATAAACGCCTGGCTGATTTTATGAGTTGATTCTAAAGTTTACAAGTTAACTACGGTACTCTCTTTTGACTTGGCTTTACATGCCGTCCTGAAATATCTGTCAGGCAAGCTGATTTCTTCACGACGTTTACCTTCACGGAAGCAAGTGTGGTTATACCAAAAATAACCACCATGAACCCGAAAAATTAGAGATTGCTCTTGCGTTCAAACTTGCACCTATGCTAACGTACATTTTTTCTTTCTTTCACAGAACTTCACTCTTCATCATCTCGAGTTTCATCTACGCGAAACTCCTGGTTGTTGTGTGTATAGCTTACGTCATCAGTGATGTTATCACACACAACCTCCCCCTCTATTATTATGAGGGGTTCTTCACCTACCTGTATGGCATGAGCATTCTGTTTTTGTTGTACGTCTTCTGCTTCTTGCTCCAAGGTAAGTGAAATTTCGACTTCGAATTATTTTAAGCTACAGATGGACTTTGATTAAATACTTAATGCGTGTCTTTGTTCAGAGAGTGCATGCTGCAGTGGAAGTCCTCCAAAACCGAAGCCCCCGCCAAAAGAGAAGAAGCCTAAGAAAGAAAAGGAAAAGAAAACCAAAGATAAGGAAGCAAAAGAAGGCAAAGATGGAAAGGAAGGCAAAGACAAGAAAGATGGAAAGAAGGATGGCAAGTCCAAGGACAAAGGAAAGGACAAAGAGGAGAAAGAAAAGGCTTCTAAAGAAGCCAAGAAACAAAGTCAATTCCAGGTGAGTGGTACACTCCACAACACTATCATACACAGCACATCCATTATTTTTGTATTTAACATTATTCCACATTCTATTGTCGCTTTCGCGTGTCGTCCTGTGTTAGTTAACCACATATTATTTGTTTTTATTAATGTCAATTACCTACCTACGTGATTTGTTTAATTTAACTTTTTGTGATTCGCACTCGTTCGCAAATTTTGTTATTTGACCGTTCACTATTATCATGGTCAACGCTTCGTCCGTACACATCAGGCCGCATGAACCCCTTTTTTGTTTACGCTGCCTACTTTTTTGTTTTTTCCATATCATTTGGGCAGGAGGTGTATCCCCGTAAGATGCGTGATAAAGTTCGTCAACAGCAATTGCAATTGCAAATGGCGCAATTGTATGCGTCTGATCAGGTGAGGTATCTTGACGCATCCCGCTTGAAGTGTATCATATCATTACGGAGTGCTTTGGATGTGCTGTTGTAGTTCGTCTGTTCATAGTGCTTCTGTTTTCGCTAATGGATCACCTTGCTTTCATGTAGGCTTCGTACACAATTGGAAGTCATTTCACTTGACTTTAAGATTGTAGAATTGCATCGACATTTTCCTGAGTTCAAACTTGATAATAACAAACGAATCCTCCTTTCATTTAGTTTTACTAATTGTATCTAAGCTAGTTGCAATTGCCACCTTGTTTTCAGAATGAAATCAAACAATCAATCTCCCAGTTACTCCTTTAACCAGAAAAATACTGCATTTTAAGGCGTCTGGTTGGCCCTTGCGTTTGTGAACATTATTTCTCTTACATTTTATTAATTTAATTTCCTACAACTATTTCAGCAGCACCAGCAGCAAGATATTGTGGAGCTGGAAGCTGGTCCTGTTGCAAGACCAAATCGCAGGCGCAAGACTTCTCAGAACGACCACAGCCACGGCAGCTTCTTCCTTAGGATTGGCGCTATTGGTATGATTATCTTTAATTGTAGCATTTAGGTCAACAAAACTTTGCTCTTTACTCTATTGTTACTGTTTCTATGTATTTCTTTCGTCTTTCAGCCTTTGGTCTCGGTACTATGATTTATAATGGACTGGAGTTTGGCACATTCTTCGAATTGCCCATGGAGTCGCCTTGCTACTTAATTTTGAAGGGAGTCAATCCCGTCTTGCAAATGGTGTTCACTTTTATGCAAATGTACTTCATCTTCATGAATTCCCGGGTAAAAATCGAATTTAATATTGTGGTCTAATTTTTGAAGTTTTGCAATTATTTATACATCTTTCGATTTTTTAGCTGAACATTCATCGATTCAAAGTGATTGCTAGATTTGGTCTGATGCATGTTGTTGCGACAAACATTTGTGTTTGGATTCGAACCCTGGTATTGGAGTCCCTGAAAGAAATCACTGATTATCACGTTAAGAATCCTCATGGTTATTCTGGCGAAGGCGTTCTTGGCAGTAAGTATCAATTTTTTATTTAATCTAAATAGATTAAATTAAAATCATTTTCTTATATCTAAGAGCATTTTGCATTTCAATCTCTTGCAACTAACCTGCTTTTGTTGTTTTTTATAAATCATGAACCACTTTTGTACATAAATTAATGGCGCCTTCGTCTTCAGAAGTCATCCGTAAGCACACTTTGAGGCATTCCGGCAAAGTGTTCGGTGCTGCTTCCACCGCTGCTACCTCTATCGCATCTACCGTTATAACCACCGCTAAGACCACTGGAGAGCAACTCATGAACGTTGTCACCTCCACAGCTGTTCCTAACACAACTCCTACCACAAGTTAGTATTCATCCACATCAATTTTCTGTTTCCCTGTGTCGCTAATATGTGCATGTATGTCAATTAAAATGTGTTTGGACTAATTTTTCAGCTACTACTATCTCATCATATAATATCGTGGGTGGTGGGTTACTTCCTAAGTCAAAACTAATCGATACTATAAAGACTACTGTAGGTTACGACAACGGGATGGGATATGGTCGCGAGTTCAGAGAATGGCCCAATGACAATCCATTTACTACGACATCTTTTGCACCACTAACCACGGAGTCCGATAAAGCGACTCAGACACAGACGGCCATGTTAGAAGTCTTCCAGTGGCTTCGTACTTCGACTTTGAAACCGATTCTTAACGCTATGTCGACTATGATGCCAAGCACGACTTCCGGACAGATAGTAACTGATAGAGATGAGTGGGGCAATAGTATCGAAACTTATCGTGTAGATGAACCGCCACATTCGCCAGGTTGGTCGTTGGAGTGTCGCATTGAATTATTACAAAAGTAAAACGCCGTTGCACTTTTTATTTGCGGTTTGTCAGATATTTTTTGTGTTCATTCGTATCCCACGTACGCGTCCGTTGCACATGAGTTTCCTCATTATTTTACTTTAGGTTAAGTTTCTTTTCGTCTTTTGCATGTAAATACTTATGGGTTATGCAGTCACCTTTTGCTATTTTTAGATTTGCAATAAGTACTTATAATACTTTGTCGACTGGTTTGCACAATATCCTTGAATTTAAAGTATCACAGTAGATATTTAAATCTAGAATAGCAAAAGAGGCCAGTAGTTTCAATGTGTAGATTAGTTTTTTTAATAATCTTGATGAATTTTCGATCAAAATATTTGACGGTGAGCATTTTTTTTCAGTGCCCAACTCTTCAGAGGTCTTCGAGTCATTCGACGGCCTCAATCCCGCTGCGCTGATCGCCAATATTGATAACACGACGGTGTGCGGCCGAAACCCAATTATGGGCACTATCGTAACCGACTCGGCGCCTTATCTGTATCCGTTCATCATTGAGTACTCCCTCATCGGCGCCGCCGTCATTTACGTTATGTGGAAGCACATTGGCCGCTACCCCAGGTAATATAAACGTTTTGTGTTATGCAAATTCCGTAACCCAGTAACCGTAAATATAGAGTAACATTAACCACAGTTTAGATACCATTCAGCACCTCCATTAACATGAAGTTACTAACTGTACATAACTTTAACTTTCTGTAACCACTTGTATATAGTTTCCCCTAACATTAGAGTCACGCTCATCTTGGCAGTTTCCTAACACTAGACCTCGATTAGAGTAGACTGAGGATTTAAAAGTAGCAACGCGTCCGTGACTTTGCACGCGTTTGGTTACAGCGTGGCCAACGACGAAGATCTGGAAAGACGTCTGGAGGCTGTTCTCTCCCGCAGGGCTGCCGCGCTTGCAGCGGCTCAGCGAGGAAACCGCGTCGATTGCGCCGGAGCCTCCAAAGGCCTCTTCTGTGGACTACTGCTGCTCGTCGCCTCTCTCATCTGTTTGATACTCTTCTTCGTCCTGATCAGACACCAAGAGTTGAAGCGCCTGTCGATCTATTTGGCCGATGTATCCCACTGTGCTTTGATGGTTCTGTCGATACTGGCGATTCTAATTGGATTTATACGGTAAGAAATTAGTTTTCTTCTAGAAAGCACATTTTAATTACCATTTGTCTGTTTTTTTAGTTTAGCTTTGTGTTAATTATTTTGTTTTTATTTTCTCCATTCCCATTCATCCTCTTATCCTTTTCGTGTTTGAATACCCTACACTTCATCAATGACTCCAATTTGTTTTTGTTTGCACATCGACCGTGCTAACCCACATAATCACTGTCCACAATTCCAATAAATTTCCCATTGCATTTCTGCTCTTACCACAAACCTGTTTTCTTTATGTTGTCTTTTTGTTTACCATATTTTGGTTTTACTCATTCTCTAATATTAGTGGTCGTGTAATGAAATGGAGCAATACTCCTCCCTCCTGTACCGAGCCTCTCCGCAGGGTGCAATCTTTGAAGTTCCGCTCCGAGGAACAATCTGACCTGAACGACATCCTGCTACGTGTCTCTGCGTTTGGCCTCTTCGTGTATGCTGTGTTCAGCGTCATCGCTGGTGGAATGGGAGCCTTCACTCATGAGCCGAACCTTCTCGTCATGATTACTGGTTGCTTGAGCGTGCTTCAGGTAAAATACTGCTTCTTTAAATTTCATTATTTCTTGTCGAATGTGTTTCAGTCTCATTTGTCGAAATACCAATACCATTTATTTAATTTCGTAAATCAGGTGGTTCTTCAACTGCTATTCATTGCCGATGTTTCCCGCCGTCGCGTCCACCTGCCCGAACAAGAACGCAGCAAGCCCGCCCGACAGGCCGTCACCTTCCTTCTGATCTGCAACGTTACCATGTGGCTTATCTACACCTTCGAAGCACAAAAAGTCCTGGCTAACCCTGTAAGTACCGCCTGTTGCTACTTGCTGTACTGAGGACCTCCCAGCTTTATGGTATTTTTGGATGTCTCCCTAATACTTATAATGACCTATTCTCTTTTCAGGTGCAACTTGATTTCTACGGATTCGTGGCTTGGTCTCTCGTACAGCGCTTCACTCTACCACTCTGTATTTTCCACCGTTTCCACTCAGCTGTCACTCTAGCCGAAATATGGAAGACCAGCTACAAAGCGCGCCTGGAGTGAGCCCTTTAAGCTAACTAAGTTGGAGACCTAAGTCCAATCAACAACATCCTATATGCAACTAGGATGAATACTACGGATTTCGTCCTCATCCGGGACAGCAAGTTTTTGTAGGTAGAACGGATAAAATTACTACTAGTTTTCAAAATCATCTCGCTATTTCAAGTGTTAGTATAGGTGTGACGAATTTAGGATGGTAAACATTGCATTTTACAATGTAGACGTGACTAAGTAATTGCTCTCCCGGACAGTATTGTAGTTGACACGATATAATCACCTGGATCTACCTACCCTACGGATCATCGTTATGTTGGTTATTTTTTGCTACGGTTCTTTCATACTTCGTTTATCTTTCACATTCCATTCTATTTTAACAGATTCAATAAAAATTAGGTTTCTTGAAAGACTGACTGTGGAGACTTTAAAGCGACCAAGCATACATATGTTCAGCTCATTTTCTTTAAGAAATACGTAACAGAATTGCTCAGATTTCGGAATTCTATACTTGCAAATTTTTAAACGTTGAATGAGAGCATTTTAACATGATCTGATCGAAACACGATAATAAAATAAATCCCAGTTGTGAAAAGTTCCCTCCTTTGTTAGAAATAATTTGTGTGCCATGGTTTTAGGGTTAAGGCTTGATTAAAATTTGACAATATTTTACATTTCTGGAAACATTTCAATCTTAAAACAAAAGCTATCTATCTTCTCTGCGACTGGTATTCATTGTTGTTATGATTAAGAACATATTAATATGGTTGATGAATTTAACATTTCAACACAAAATGGGAGCCGTTTTGTGTATTTAAAACCGTATCTAAAATATAAGATATAAAATTAATGAATATAAAATTAATTACTATATTAAAGTTTCAGAAGATTTATTAGCCAACATAAATTTGAGGTAAACAAGTAGGATTACTATAAAAGTTTAACGTTATGTGGTATCTTAAGAGGGTAGTTGACGTGTCGAAAAACTATATCCAATTTAAAGTACTTAACTTTAGAAATATAGTAGAGACCTGCTGCTTGAGCTGCAGAGCGCCGCTTTATACGGATCATTTGGGTATTGAGTTTAGGACACATTTTTATTGCAAAGGGGCCATAAAAATGTAAATTTTTTATCACTATGTAACAAGCACATTTTTATAGCGCTGACGTTAGCAAGTTCAGAGATAAATGGTAACACTAGATCTAGTATTAAGATACAATTATTGGCAACTTTATTAGATGTTGCTAGTGCGTAACTTCTACCTATTAGTGATTATTATAATCGATTACAATTTGCGAAGTTTTAACTTGGGACTAAGTTCACAGCGTCAACATTAAAACGCTAAGTTAAACGTTAAAATTTTTCTCTGCAAATATTTTCATAATGATTTTTGTGCAATCTATTTTTATAGGCTGACTAATTTACATACATGTCTACTTATTCGTGTAATGCAATGATCAAACGTGGTTTACACGTGATATCATTTCTATGTTATGGATTTTGTATAAAATAGTTCATACTCAATTATTTATATTTATTAATTTTGTAAATTAACTATAAGGAAAAATCGTAACTTATTGCTCTAGAATCTGAGTGTAACGTGTGCTTACAACGTGAGATTTCGAGTGAATGTAGTTAATTTTCGATTGGTTTAAAATACTATAATGATTAGTAATTTATTATTGTAAACAGCGGATGCAAAAAAAAATAAGAGCTCAATCGTATTGATTTTGGAGAAATTTAATGGGTTAACAATAACAGGTCTTGGCATGTTTATTGTTAATAACACCAACCAGCGTGTTTGGCTTGTTTTTATCACTGCCGATATTTTTAACAATAGATAATTGTTAGTAAGTCCTTTGATAAACCTATACTATTTCTAACTTGTTCAATTTTGTAGGTGATATTTAATGTGTACCTTGATGTTTGGAACAAAATGTACCGATGTTTGTAACTCTAGGTTTTAACATTATTATCATACCTATGTGGATACTCAATCAGTGTTATATAGATACCAAAAATTTGGAAATTCTACTTTAAAAATATATAATTAATATATGTAAATGTCTATTTGAATAAATTAAATACTACTTATACGTGATTGTTAGTTTTATTTATAAACTACGTACCTACCTACTTCTATAAAAACCATATTATCAATTATGTGCCTACCGAACTGCATGTAGAACTACTTAAACTGAACTTGAAAACCTGAGAAGATGTTCCTTCAGACCCATTAACGCCTTTTTATTCGGTTCAGTTATCAATGACACCGATTTTTATCCGTTTTCAAAAAAAGAAGAGGTTCTCAATTGGACTGTATTTTTTATTTTGTATGTTTGTTAGGTAATAGCTACGTAATTTATGAACCGATTTGAAAAAATATTTTGTTATATGAAAGGATATGCTTTCCGATTGGTCCCATAGATTTGAGAGAATTTCATCAACATCGGTTCAGTACTTAAGTTTTTTTTGCCTCGTGGCCTTTGTTGGCATGACGTCCTAAGAACTCCTAGTTACAATGTTAAATTGATTCATGACGACAAGATTTTGTGTGATCCACAACTAAAATCGATAAAATTAAAATAAACAACGGGTCAAGTGCGTGTCGGGCCACGCACTATGTAGGGTTCCGTAGTTGCCCATCAAAATATGCGGACTTACTAAACTGATTAACCTCACTGCCTAGGTACCTACCTGGACGATGGTTTTTGTTGTAATAATAAAACAAAGTTGAAATTTGCAGTTTTAAAGACTGTGCTCCCATACCTTACGTTCAGCAAAATATGTTTAGAGAGTTCATTTTATAAGTTAGTCGACTATTACTCGTAAACTTGTAAAGCCGACTTAGCTGTGATAGTTTCCCTTAAAATTTCGTTATATTATATATACTACTATCATGATTTTTTTACACGCCCTAACACTACCGTTTAGCTGGTAGAGGTGGCCACACTTGACTCTATCAAAAATTTGCACTTTAAAGCTTAAATTTCACAAACGAATCCCTTAGTCGAAAAATTATAAGACCATATTTCTTAAAGACCTATCCACACAATTTATAGGTTTCAAGAGAAAAAAAAATCATCCCCTCTTTTAAGAGTACAGGAGATACCGTAAAAAAAACTCATCTCACATACACATACCTACATTAAAAAAAAAGTTTTTTTATTTTTCTATTTTTAGTTGGAATACCTACTTATCTTATACAAATATTTACTATGCATTTAACATTCAACCAAGAAACCAAACCCTTAACCTTCAAGATTCCCTTATTTTTGCTTTCAACTCCTAACCGTTAAGGAGTTGTACCTTCCATCAACAGCTCATCAACATGAAGTGATGAAAGCTAGATGCAAATACGTGAATAGCTATATAAAAAGCACGAAACACGGATGGACACGATCTCTGGGATGCCATCATCATCAGGTTAACTTAATAGCCTGAAAGAGTACAACTATC
Source organism: Diarsia brunnea (assembly GCA_949774965.1). Taxonomy (NCBI): domain Eukaryota; kingdom Metazoa; phylum Arthropoda; class Insecta; order Lepidoptera; family Noctuidae; genus Diarsia; species Diarsia brunnea. The sequence continues at coordinate 8,025,654 of OX459005.1, read as the reverse complement.
GGTCCATAAGTAGGTACGTATAATTTTGAAAGAATCTGCTTTCAACTTCTAACCGTTGAGGAGTTGTACCTTCCATCATCAGCGCATCCACACGAGATTATTATTATCAGACGCAAATACATGAACAGGTTTAGAAAATATACGGAAAACGTAACAAGTGCATAATTACTAAATAAATAAAATGTGTAAGACGAGTTTTCTCAGGGTTCGTTGTTTTTGGGATATTCCAATGGGTTCCCGTACGTTTAACGGAAAAAGTTAATTGTTAAATTAATGTAATTAAAACACAAAACTTTAAAAACAGGAGTAAACAGTAAATTAGGGAATTGAAACGTGCGTATCGGAGATCAATTTTAAACTTCGCGCGATCCGTCTCCCGCTGATTGTTAGCTTCCCGTCTGTGGCTTCCCGCGTCGCGGGCTATGTTGCCAGGGGTCGGGGACAGTATTGTCAGCTCACAAAATATACTGAAAAGGCAGTGCTACAAATATTAAAATCATGAGTTCTCTCTTATAAAGAAGCATTGATATTTAAGAATTTAAAAAAATCTTATGACTATCCTTTTAGACCGGCAGCGTAAAATACGTGTGTTTTGATTTTTCACGTTTAGTGGTTTGATACCCAGGATAGGCAGGTCATTTAAAAACATAAAAATATAATATTTCATTTCGTTACTAATCAACTAAAACTACAACACTAGTATTTTTTTCCGGTAGCAATTTCCATATCTCTGTTGTCTGTCACTTTGACATTTACAACTGACTGACTGACAGCTTGTTACATCAATCAACCAACTTACCTGATGCGTTGCGAATTTATCGGAAACTATCCACAAGTTTAAATTATAATTATGAGGGAGTGATTCACCTCAATTAGTAAAACAGTGGTTTTAGTTTATTGTGAAGGGACACGGGAAGAATCTAACATGCTCATACGTTGTGTTCTGTTGTTGTTGTGTTTGAACTTTGTGAGGACGACTGAGTATTTTGGTAGTGATGGGGGCCGTGTTGCGGAGTTCAATAGAAGGTTTTCGCTATGGCCTTCTGTCCATAATGCTGCGAGGTTGATGAGAGTGAGGAGGGCAGCAGAGGTCGCCGATGTGATAAGCGAGGGTGGACCGGGCGTGAGTCCTGTCGACAAGTCCTCGACATCGGGAGTATTGAACTCTAACTCTACTGTTAAAAGTGATGGAAATAATGGAACGAAAGAGCCGGGTAAAGTTGACACCGTAGCGTTGCAACCTTCTGGTAAGATTACTCAATTAATTCCTGTTATTACACAATGTAACATAGTGTTTTCCTGTAGTTCTTATCAATTCAAATGAAATGTTAATTTCCTGATAGATATTATTAAATGCTTAGTTAGTTGTACTAAGTATTTAAATGGTGTTGATAAAATGTAGCTTAACCTGGTACTTTGAACTATAATCCTGCCATATGCCAAATTCTGTCATTGGGTTACCTAATATGAGGCAACACAACATTGAACTTACTTTCTCTAATGAGCAGAGGGTCATCTACGGGGTGGAAGGGATACGGAAGTTAATACGGTTACCACATTTTTAGTACATTGTTGAACCAGCCCCACATACAATTAGTTTATTGGATATTAAAAAAAAACCTTAGATCTTTTTATTTGTTAGTTGAAGACGCTCACAGGTATATAGTAATCATATTGTGGTAGATACATGTGGTAAAACATGTGGGCCGCACAAATATTAGGGTGTGCTTCGGATAGCCCTGATTATAATGAGGATTGAATAATCCTCATGTCCAGCATCATTTTGCAATGAGGTTTTAATAAGTCTATGTTAAAATAATATTTTTAACGTCTATCTTGGAATTAATAAGTAACATATTCATAATGAATACAGTTTTATATTGACCCGAGAGGCGTCAAACATAGTTGGGAAAAGGCTTGGCAGAAAATGATGATAAGAAAGGATAACTCTATCATCATTGTCTGTCTAGCAAACCATATTTTGTGTAGTGTAAAAAATCATTACCCTTCCTTTTGGCTCGCCATAGTCGGGTGATAGTGTTAATAAATTAATTGAACCACAAATCCAGACCCTGTGGCTGCTACTGAAAAATTCCTGATAGAAAAACCCAATATCACTTTATCTGGCCTGGTAATCAAACCCAGGATCTCGAACCCAGCATTCCCATGCAGCATGCCCTAATTATACAAGAAAAAAGTTAGTACCTACATTACAGCTACTTTTCTTAAGACCTTTGTTTTTTTTTTTTGATTTGTCTCTTATACTATTATCTAAATTGCCTACTATCTACAAAAACAGTTACATTATACTCACCTTTATTGATATTCTCATTACTATTGTTGCTTGACTATTGGTTGTGGTTAAATCATCAAATGGGTATTAGATATTATGAGTAGGTAAACTCGGAAACTGACTCAAGACATGCAAAGCAAATTAACACTTATTGCTCATAGTAACAAGCATTTGTTTATTTTGAATGTTAGTACATTATTAAGACTTGTTGTGCTGAGTAATATAGACTAGTAGATAAATTAGCATCACACTTTAAACATTCAATCAAAAATAGTTTATTGGTTACGGGTATGGACACATAGGGACTGCCTGATTGGTCTAGTGGTTGGAAGAGTGACTGCGGAACAAGCAGTCTTCAGTTTGATTCTCCAGTTTGGAATTATTGGGTTCTTTCATCAGGAATTTCTTAGTAGCACCCTCAGAGTCTGGACCTGAGCCCGGTTGATGGCAATAGACTCGCCCCCTATTACATAAAATAACTGGAATAGTCGGAACTTAAACTTAACTGACAAAACGTGAGTGTACCTCTGTGTAACCCTTCGGGATTACAGGCATGATGCTATCTATGTTTTTATATGCTATAACGTGCGAATAACGGTGAAGGAAAACATCATGAGGAAACCGGCATGTCCTAGCATCAAAAATATGAAGCCATGCGACAATGACATTACCAACCCGCATTGGGCCTGTATGTTGAATTATAGCCATAGCATTACCTCTCATTGAGTAGCCTGTGACCCAGCAGCGGGAACATTTATAGGCTCATGATGATGATGATTAATAATGTGAAAATACTTTCATAAAATATAGATTTTAATTTACGAGGGATTCACAAAGTGGCTTTGAGTAAATATGATGTCTTTTCAGATTCAAAATAAAAGGTATTGTAATGTATGTATTACAATATAAGGTCACATATTATATTTTAACCTTGTTATGTTCATTGCTTCATGGTTATTATAAAAATGATTCTATGCGCCTATTGTGCGTTGTATGGAATGTGTTTTTTTATGATGAGTCAATGAATTTTTGCCGAGGCATTTCAAGCAGTAAAAGTTCATTGCCATATGGGTTTCCTACTTGTAGCTAATATGCTCTCAACGAAATCAAGCAGGGTTGAGATGATTTAAATAACCTGATTTCAATCATTAATTTAAATTGCAATTAATATCAAGTGATATTTTTTACCTACCGTTTTTAAATAATTCTACCAAAAACCATTGATATAAAAACTAAAAATACGGTCGTCCGAACATTTGCTCGACGCGTTCGCCATACAGAGAATCGGTGTAGTCAGCTCGTTAACGTAACCTTGTATAAGCGGCGTGGTATTTTCGAGGTATAAAGAACATAAATAAAGCTTTTAATAAAATTTAAGACCGCACCCGAAGAGAGCCGATCGTGGAATAGTTCACTTCGCCTTAGGAAAGACTGTCTTAGGACCAAGTTCGAGGCGTCATTTTAACATGCGGTCCGCCCAGTCCTTACGCAGTTATATATATAAGTCAATGCCAAAAACTGTCTAGGGACTTACCCGACATACTACGGCCAACACGTGAACTGCTTTGCTTATCTTCACAGTTTAGGGATTCCTAGAACTGTAAACGAGTGACAGGTTATATGAATGGGATATAGGTTAGGCACCAACATGGAGTTTTCCTTTTGAAGAATAATAATGGGGGAAAATAATGTAGTCAGAACATAAATATCATGTTAAGTGACTGCGACTGCTGCAGGACTCTTGTCAATTTTAAGCTACTAGCTTTTGCCCGCGGCTTCGCCCGCTTGGATGTCGGAAATATAAATAAAAAATGACGATTTTTCATACAAACTTTGAATCCCTGTTTCACCCCCTTGGGGGTTGAAATTTGAAAACTCCTTTCTTAGTGGGACCTACGTCATAAGAGGAATACGTGTGCAAAATTTTAAGATTCTAGCCTGGGTTTGGCCTGTGCGTTGATCCTCAGTCAGTCAGCTTTGCCTTTTATATAAATATAAAAATAGATTAATGATGGATTATCGTCACAACGCGGCCAGTGTCGAGGAGAACGGCTTTCTGAATCCCTTCATCCAACCGGTAAGCGAGAGTCTCGACGGATATTCGGCTTTTGGCCATACGGCCATTGGCCGTAACGACCGTCGTCGGCACAATTATGCCTGAGTTCACATTCCACTTGGCGACAGCCTCATGGGTCAAGCCTAGATAATAATTAATTGATTGATACTGCGATTCCAGGCAATTCAACCACCAATAACAGCAGCACAGTAACGGTGGCTACAGGCAACGAAACCAGAATAAATGCAACAGTTCCAGAGAAACCAATCAAACAGATAGATCTGAACAATCCCGGAGTACTGAAGAGAGGATTCATCGTTTTTGGAGGATTTGCACTGCTGGCAGTTGCATATTTCATATTTTACAGGTAACATTATTAAAAACTAATCATCTTCATATATTTTATTTTATGGTATTCGGGGAACTTACAGCTAATACAAACAGTGTTCTAAAATAATACGCAGTTGAAGGCCATTTACATGTTTTTACTGATAAACACACGTAACAAAAGAAAAACAGAAAAAAACGGTAAAATAATTACAAAATCGCTATAACATAAATTAGGAAAAAAAGTAGCACAATCAGTTAATACAAACTAAAAATGAACAATCAATCATCACCACTGCTCTCAAAACGGTGAAGGAAAACATCGTGAGGAAACCGGCATCTTTTTTTTTTTTGGTGTGGCACTAGTTTTACTTTGTGCCATTTTCAGGAACCCGGCATCTTAGAACCAAAAACTTCGAAGACATGTGACATCTACGAACCCGCACTGGGCACGCGTGGTGGATTATAGCCCATCCCTCTCTTAGAGAGGAGACTTGTGTCCCTACAATGGGAACATTATAAGCTGATGATGATCAGATCAGCCAAGAATGGATATAGGTAGTTGACACACTACCTTTAGGCTTCCTTCCTTGCTCGTTGCGTCTCCCATCTAACTGTTCCCCGTGGCTTTGGTCGGTCCTTGGTCCCTGGGCCTAACCCCGGGAGCAAGGACCCCGACTCTTCGGACAACATCTTTCTCCAGCAGACATCTCCTCGTCTAGTTAGGTTAAAAATACTATTTCAACTGAACCTCTTTTGAAAGTACTTAAATATAATGAACAAAAGCTTCTTATGCATGCCATGGTCTCATTTCGAACTTACAACGTATGCATTGTAAAAACAATTTTGCAAACGTTTTGTTTACCTTAATACAGTTTATCTTATGAGGAAAGTGAGTCATGTACACAAAACCACTGTGTTTACAATTTCGCGCCAACCCACTCTTGTCTGACTGAATCGTGTAGATTTCGACAAATAATCATGGCCCACATTATTTCCTTAAAACAACGGATAGCACTTTAATTCCCCTCATATCTTTGTAGATTATTGGGCTTTGCAAGTATTTCCGTTCATTTAATCAACGAAAAAGATTTTATCTGTTATCTAATGCTATAAGACATCATGGCTATCTATTAAACAAGATTATTAATTTGTACAAA